>JAFEMH010000272.1:0-600000 GCA_022495995.1 Adenophora triphylla var. japonica | reverse complement strand
GTACATCATTTTGGCATACTTGGGCTCATATAATTGCTTCTTTAGCAATTATATGAGCCCAAAATCAATTAAAAGTGGACCCAAAACATGAGTTCGGGTCGGGGTACTCACACTTACAGGTGTGGTGCTTTAAGGTGTTTCACCCACATCAGTGGACCATCAGGGAGGAGTATGCTCCTTTGTTTCCTGCCATGCTGACTTGGCAGAAGGCGGCTAGGAAGCCGGTGAAGTCGAGGGAGAGTACCCGTGTGACTTATGAGGAGGTGTCTTTGGCTCTAGACCGAGACTTTTCACTGAGGATCAACTTGACTTGGTAGAGCCGGTTCGATCAGGCTATTTTGAATGCTGCCAGGGACGTGACAAGTCAACGGAAGCTGCTAGTGGGGCTTCATGGTGACGTCCTGTATCTTGGCACGAGGGTGTCTTGCCAGTATGCTCCGGGATCTGGTCCCTTGGTTTCGAGGGATCCGCCTCTTCACATGCTGTTTCCTTTATCCATAGCTGGGGAGGAGTTGCAGCGGTATAGGCAGGGAGTGCCTCACATTGAGAACGTCATTGAGGACGCCGAATATGACACTTTTCGGAAGATGAGGCTGAGGAGCCCACATGTGCTGGCCAGAGAGGGTGAGGACCCTGCACATCCTAGAGACTTCCCGCTCCCCCGCACTCGCTTTGTATACGAGGGAGTTGGTGGTTCTCGCAGGCGGTTGACGATTCCCATCCCTGAGCAGGCGAGGCCTCAATATAGTGTTGAAACCAGTGCTTCGGTGAGTATCTTGATGCTTTTCTGTATTGTAGTAGCTTTCTGCAAACGTTGCATCTGTGCTATCCTGTCTGTCTTTTGATGGCTTTCCTGGTTTGCAGGTTTCTGGCCGTACTTATGATCAGGCCGTCCGACGTCTGGATGTGGTGACTGGTTTTTCCAGGAGACTTGTTAACTTCCTGTGGTACAGTTCTCGGAGGAGTGCGACTGTTTATGAGCCGATGCCTTCCAGACCGTCCGTTGCGAGAGACTCATCTGCTTCCACGGCTGGTGGTATAGATGTTAGGCAGGGCTTTAGTCAGTTCTCTGGTGATACTGCTGGATTTGGGGCTCGCCACTCTTCATACTCGGGATTCGAGCATGGGGAGTCTTTAGGAGCACATGCGCGAGGCCATCACTTCTCGTACTCTGGCTTTGATGAGTTCGTGGATTACATGTCCACCATGGATCCTGCTGCTGCGGGGCAGTATGCTGAGTGCTCGGATGATGAGCCGGACTCTGAGTAGTCCTGTTGATAACCTTTAGACAATTGTGTGCACTGCCTGTAACATATATTATTTTGTACTCGAAAGGCCCTTGGGGCGAACTTTTGTACACTTGAGCATTTATTACGATTACTTTTTACTTATTTTTTGCAGATAAGCAAGTAGGTTGATCAAAAATAAATAATAACACGAAATGCATTGAATAATAAAATTTGAGCAGGCAAAATTTATAGCTATATGTACTGTTATTTATTAATTGCACTGTTGCACGAGCCCGGGGCGGATGTGGTATTTGCAATAAGTGAATTGATCACGGGTTGGAAAGTTTGGTCAAGGCATGAACAGGGTTCTCTTTGGAAATGTCGAGGGACATTGGTGCAGCAAGGCTGCAGGTTTGACTGAGTCAAACTGAAAGACAGGCCGGCCGGCCAGATCTTCAGTTTCGACTTGTTTAAATTGCAGTCCAGTTTCTGCAGATTCAGAAGTCTCGCGCTTGTTCTTGAAGCTGAAATATGTTTTCTCTCTCAAATACTTGAAGTTTTCTTTACTTTCCATGGCCACGTTTCCAAGATTGTCGTCTCAGATGCAAGAGCAATACTTGAAAAGGTTCAAGACGTGGGTACGGCACCACACGAGGCAAAACAAGGAGATTTTTGAGGGTTGCAATAGGATGAAGGCGGTTTGGGCTTTGAAAGAGCTTTCGCTGGATTGGGACCTTCTGAGAGCTGCGGCTCATTTCTGAGATGAAAGGAGGCATGTGTACAGCTTCTCATATAACGAGATCACGCCCACGCTTGAGGACTTTTGGGCTATCCTCGGAGGACCTGAGGTGGAGCAGATTGTTCTTCCTTTGACGGGCGACTTGACCACCGTTGAGAAGTTGATGTCCCTACTTGGCATTTCTGCTGAAGAAGCATACGGGATGCTGATACCGAATACTGATCATGTTGACATTTCGGGGCTACCCGATAGGTTTACCAGAGTTGATGGGAGCGTTGCTGCGTGGGACGCTTTTGCACTGTGCATGGTTGCTAATTTGTTCACATTCACGTCCTTGGGGGTGTGCCACCACAGTGTTTTGGACCTGGTGAGGCAGTGCCGAAGCGGAGGAGATATCATGCCTTTGATCTTGGGCGAGACATTCCTTGGCATAGGTCGGATGACGACCGGTAGCCGATACATGTGGGGAGGAAGTCCCGCTATGCGTACTTTGTGGTTGAGGGAGCGGTTGCAAGTGATGCCCGAGGTACCAGCGACATGTGATCCTTGGTCTTTCTCTCGATGACCCTTGGTGATAGGAGGCAGTCATGCTGACTTGGAGCTTTGGATGGCCAAACTCCGCACACATCGTCTGCGATGGTAGGTTCCTCACTGGAAGTTGCAGACTTGCCGGACCGTTCAGGAAGGTCTCTTCATTGTCAGAATTCCGGGGCTGTCCCAGTCTTCTTTCTATATTCCATCTTTGGTGCTGCGGCAGTTTGGGCTAGAGCAGGTTCCGTTAACGGGCTTGAGTGATGCCGCTACCTTTGATGTGGGATCGTTTTTCATGGATGATCCTTCGACGTTATTGCTTTTCATGCGGTTGTGGCAATATGCGTCTTTTCGTGCCAGGGTTCTCTTCCACCGGAGAGGGGGTACTGTTCTGTCTACTCGATATTTGAACTGGTGCGAGGAGTGTATAAGGGAGAAACAAATGGCTCTTCTGTGGAGAGAAAGTGAGCTATTGGGCCTTGACCGCCATGACAACTCGACTTTGAGGAGGGCCGAAGTGATGGCTAACCCTCAGGATAATACTGGGGATGATATGGCTGACTATGAGGCCAATGCTAGTCGGTTGGCCGATCAGAGCACGGATATAGCGACTCGAAGAGAGGCAGCTCATGATAGAGCTAGGGAAAGGGCTGCGTTGGCGGCCACATGTTTGACAGAGGCATCGGGAAAGGTCCCAAAGCAAGGTAGAAGGACTACGGGGATATTTCCTGTGAAGGCAAATAATACCCGTCGTTGGAAAGGGAATGGGAGGAAAGATGAAGGACTGAGTACGAGTGGCTAGGTTGACCTTGCTATTCGGAATATCCACCCACTGTCATTGCAGACACATTAAGTTGATTAAGTGTTTTATTGTTGTTTTGCTAGCATGTAGCAAGTCAAGAGTAGACTGTGCTTGAACTCATCAAAGATTGTTTTAACCGTAATGAATCTGTAGGTTAAATTTAAGAGTTTTTCGAAACACAAGCGATTGGTGTTGTATTTGAAATTTTATTTATTTTTGAGACCGAACCAATGATGGCTGCCTACGTTCCCCTTTTACAAATGGACTAAGGGGCTCAGGTCACCATAGTTCGACACTTTTGAGAAATTTGAAAAGAGATGAAAAGTACGACCCTGTTTTTTACCTATATCATTTTCTTGAATGTATCTAGTTGGGTATTACTCTTTTAGCACTTTAATTTTACTGATTAGCGGTGTATGGGGAAAGAGAGTTGACTCCTGTTCTTCCTCAAATGAAGTATCTGTGGAGCTTGCTTCCGTTTACTGGGTTGACGAAAGGGTTCCCATCCAAATCTGTTAACTTCATGGCTCCTCCGGAGAAGATTCTTTGTACGACAAACGGGCCTATCCAGGTAGGTTCCCACTTTCCGAGGGGATTGGTCTGTATAGGAGGCTTTTCCTTGAGCACCTAGTCGCCTTCTCTGATATCTCGAATCTTGACTTTCTTATCAAATGTTTGGGCCATTCTACTTTGGTAGGCACGAGTATGTTCCATGGATTTCAATCTTCGCTCGTCGAGTAGAGCTAGTTCGTCGTGATGGCTTTGGAGCCATTCGACTTCATTGATTCTGTTTTCCAAGAGGACTCGGAGGGATGGAATTTCCAATTCAACTGGTAACATTGCTTCCATTCCGTATGTGAGTGCGAAAGGAGTCTCCCCTGTGGCTGTTTTGACTGATGTTCTGTATCCGAGAGGGCTAGATGTAGCTTTTCGGGCCAATCCCGACCTCTGACGGCCTTCTTTTTTATTATTCTTGTAAGAGACTTATTTGCTGCCTCTACAGCACCATTAGTCTGTGGTCTGTAGGGAGAAGACTTGTGGCATGTAACTCTGAACTTGGTCAATAGCTGGTCATAATCTCCTTCGAAGTGGGTCCCATTATCGAATATGATCTCGTTGGGCACCCCGTATCTGCACATGATGTTCTCTTTGATGAACTCGGCCACTTTTTGGAATTCAGTACTTTGTATGATCTGGCTTCTGCCCATTTAGTAAAGTAGTCGACTGCGACTAATATAAACTCATGACCGTTGCTCCCCGGTGGAGTGATTTCGCCGATGACATCAATTCCTCATGTGGCAAAAGGCCATGGTGTAGTCATGCAGTAGAGCTCGTGAGGAAGAATGTGGTTGAGGTTGGAGAACCGTTGACATTTGTCGCAGCTTCTGACGAACAGGATGCAGTCTGTTTCCATTGATACCCAGTAGTAACCCATACGGAGGATGATCTGTGTCAATGCTCTGGCGTTCATGTGCGAACCGCAGGTTCCGTTGTGAACTTCGTTCATCATCTCGTTTGCCTTTTCTTTATTTACACACTGGAGGAGGGTCCTTGGTGGCGCTTCTTGTATAACATACCCCCCAGAATGACAAAATGGGATGACAGGCATTTTAGAGCCATCATGTTTTTGGCTTTGATCCCTTCTTTGTATTTTCCATCTTCATTTGTGAAGGAAGCTTCTCCATTTTGGAGGTATTGGTAGATTTGATTGTACCAGGGTTCGTTGATCAGTTCATGTTCAACTTCAATCTCACAGCAATAGGCGGGGGTTTCCCGTCTGCCTATTCTAAGGGGTTTTACTAATCTCCCTCCGAGAATTTCAATAAGAGATGATAGGGTGGCCAGGGCATCTGTGAAGCGGTTCCTGTCTCTTGGCAAGTAGTGGAAAGAGATGTCCTTGAACTGAGCAATGAGCTCCTCCATGTACGTATGGTACTTCTGGAGGCCAGAATCTATTGTCTTCCATTTGTTGGATACTTGATTGATGATCAATGCTGAATCTCCGTATATTTCCAGTTCTGTGATGTTACGTTCAACAGCGGCTTCTAGGCCGGTTGCGCAAGCTTCATATTCTGCTGCATTGTTGGTTGCTTCAAAATTCAGTTTGATGGCTATGGGAGTGTGCTCGTCTTTAGGATCGACCAGAGCATTCCAATACCATTTCCCTTCTTGTTGGCTGCCCCATCAAAGAAGAGTTGCCAGCATTTTACACTGTTAAGTGAGAAGATTCCGTCATCTGAAAACTGCGGATCAGGACCCTTGAGTTCACTGCTTGGGAAGTCTGCCAGTTCATCTGCCATTACTCGACCCTTTGGTGATTTTCTGGTCATGTACCTGATGTCAAATTCAGCCAGGAAGAATGACCACTTGGATAATCTCATTGATAGATATGGCTTGTCGAAGAGATATCTGACGGGGTCCATCTTGGAGACCAG
This sequence comes from Adenophora triphylla var. japonica, assembly GCA_022495995.1. NCBI lineage: Eukaryota > Viridiplantae > Streptophyta > Magnoliopsida > Asterales > Campanulaceae > Adenophora > Adenophora triphylla. The sequence continues at coordinate 594,264 of JAFEMH010000272.1, read as the reverse complement.
GAGCACTGAATGTGACTACATGTAGTGTTTTAGTTTCCTGACTACCCAAACCAAGGCGGTACAGGTTTTCTCTAATGCTGAGTAACTGAGTTCACTTCCCTGAAGCTTTCGGCTCATGAATTAGATTGCATGCTCAACTCTGGAATCTTTCTGTTCTTGCGCCAGCATAGCCCCAATTGTCGTGTCAGTCACTGTCAGGTATAGGAGGAGTGGCTTATATTCATGTGGCGGGCACAAGATTGGGAGATTCACCAAGTATGTCTTGATTTTTTTGAAGGCTATTTGGCATTCGGAATCCCATTTGATGTCAGCATTTTTCTTCATTAGCTTGAACATTGGCTCGTAGAGAGATGTCAGCTGGTTGATGAAGCGGCTGATGTATTGAAGACTTCCCATAAACTTTTCACTTCTGTCAGTTTCTGTAGTGGCTTCATGTCGATGATGGCCTTGATTTTCTTAGGATCTGCTTTGATGCCTCTTTCTGTGACCATGTACCCCAGTACTTTGCCTCGTTTGACGCTGAAGGTGCACTTTGCAAGGTTCAATCTCATGGAGTATTTTCTGAGTCTGTTGAAGAGCTTTCTCAAATCTGTCATGTGCTGCATGTCTGATCCTTTGGAGTGGATGATCATGTCGTCGACGTACACTTTGATTTCTTTGTGAGTCATGTCATGCATGGAAGAGGGCAGTTGCATCCCGTTGATAAGTAGCCCCAGCATTCTTTAAACCAAATGGCATGACTGTGTAACAGTATGTCCCCCCACGGAGTGGTGAAAGCAGTCTTGTCCTGATCTTCTTTGGACATCTTGATCTAATTGCATTCGGCGAATCCGTTCACAAAGGATTTTACTTCGAAATTTTCCGTGGTGTCGACCAGCATGTCGATATTGGGCAGTGGGAAGTCATCTTTAGGGCTGGCCTTATTGAGATCTCGAAAATCTACACGGCATCTGACCTTACCATTGGCCTTGGTGACCGTTACAATGTTGGAGAGCCAGGTTGGGTATTCAATTACTCTGATGAAGCCAACGCGGAGCATCTTCTCAATTTCTTTTTACACTTGTAAAGACCATTCTGGCTTGATCTTGCGCAGTTTCTGTTTGACATGCTTGGATTCTGGATCTAGAGGGATATCGTGCTCCACGATTTAGGGATCGAGTCCTGGCATGTCTTGGTATGACCAGGCAAACACATCAACATATTCTTTGAGGAGATTTATCAGGGCTTCTTTTTCTGCATCGGCGAAGAAACTGCCTACTTGTGTCTCTTTAGGCTCTTGCACTGACCCCAGGTTCACTTTAGTCATAACCACTTCGGCAGCTTGGGCCCGATTGTCCTCTTGGTCAACTACACGCTTGAGAACTTCTTTAATGTATTGTTCGTTTAGTGTGTCTGCTTCTTTATTAAGTGAGTCATTATTAACTTCTTTTAAGTTGTTCGTTAACTTATCAGTTGTTAAAGTGGCAATGAGGGGATAATCCGAAAGGTCAAATTTTTTATTTAAGACAAACGGGAATACATTGTTGGCTACATTATCATAGTCTTTCGGCGTGAGGCCGTCGGATGACTCAGAGGACTGGACTTTGACAATGACAGACTCGGAGGGTTTAAGATTGGGTTTAGGGAGATATGGGTGTAGGACCAGTTTGTCTTCCATTTCGCTCTTGCTTGCCCTTGGTCCGGTGAGAGTCACCCAGTTTTTCAGTGGCATTGTTGGATGCTTGGTGAGGGTTCGGGGGACAAGAGGCTTGGCTTCTGCTGTCCCGATCATGGCGATCATGTTGTTCTCGGAGCCCATGTCAATCAGGTTTGGCACCTCCATGACTTCTTTGAAAAGATTCTGTAGAGCGGGTCCACTGAGAGCATTTTCCACGAATTCTGGTTCTTTCTGCTTTGGAGTCACTATTTCGAATGTGGCCTCGTAGGCTAACCTGAATAGTCTGTTTCCGATGAAGAGTGTCTCGAGCTGCTCTTCTATGTCTAGGATCCCTTTGAATGAGTACTCATGCTGAACTGTGGTGGAAATTGGTCCAGGTAGATCAGTGATGTCGAGGAATGCTCCCCTTATCGGATTAGCCTTGAGTCCTCTGAAACGCTTGAGGTCCTGTGCAAGCTTTCCCATCCTTTCTGTAGTCTCTGTACTGACTTTTCCTATTTCTTTCTCATCTTCATCAGTTCCACTGTCGGTTCCCTATGTTCTGGTGTCGGTTTCGCTGTCGGTCCCCTCAGTTCTGATGTCGGTTCCCTCAGTTCTGCTGTAGGTTCCAATGTCAGTTCCCTCAGTTTTTCTGTCGGTTCCCTCAGTTCTGTTGTTGGTTCCGCTGTCGGTTCCCTCGGTTCTGCTGTTGGTTCCTTTGATGAAGTAGCGAGCGAGGTCGAAGCTGTACGGTCGGAGGTTGGTTGTGCCGTAGGAGGTTCCCCTTTTGCGGGCTGCTGCTTTGGTGCTGGCGACCCTCTTATCTTCCCTGATAGCAGCTGGTGTTGGCATATAACCGAGTCCCTGGACTGTAGTGTGGTCCTTGACTTCGATGACTTGGTGTTGGCCTTGTAACCTTTTGCCGAGCCCAAGTCCTGGGATGAAGTTCATGAGTTTCATCATCTTCATGGCAGGAGGGATTATGTCCCAGAATAGTGAAAGGTCCACGCTGCATATTTAGAATTTGGAAGTTTCCAATGTGAATCTAGTTAATGCCATGTCATCGTCATGTTTGATTTCTAACACTGGAATGCCGTTGGTGCAGGTCCCTTCTGTGGTGACGCTGTCGCCGTAGACTGTTGTTAGCTCGTTGCCTTGCATGAACTTGATACATTGGTTAAGGGTGGATGCCACGCCGTTCATTTGATGCAGCCAGGGTCATCCCAGGATGGCTGTGAAAGTGATAGGAAGTAGAATCATAAGCCTTGACAACGTGGACTGAAGGCTTCAAATCTGTGGGCTTGATGTCAAGCATGTCCATCATCTTGGTGGGCAAGACATTCATTCCGAAACCTCCATCTACCAGTACGCGGGGAAGGCGACGCTCATCCAACTGAACCGTGATGTAGAGCGGCTCATTGTGATTAGCCCCAAATTTTGGCAGGTCCAGATCTGTGAAGGTGATGATGTTCCCATAGTGGATGTTACCGATCATCTGTATTACTTCTTCTGGAGTTGCGTCCACAGGGACCATGGTACGGGCCAAACTTTCCTCTAGCTTGAGCTTTTGAGGGTATGAAGATGTGAGCAAGGACCACATGGAAATGTTCGCCTGGGTCTGCTTGAGTTGAGTGAGGATCGGGTCCTCCTTTCCGGAACTTGTTTCTTCGGGCAGACCAGGTTGCCGTTCTGGCTCTGTTGGCTTTTTGGTGGCCTTGGGTGGTAGCACATGGTTTTGACCAGATCGGGTCAGAACGTTGACATCAGGCTTGGTCTCCTTTGAACAGGTTGCTCTGAGCTGAGCCATAGTCAGTGGAGGTTTTTCAAAGCACAGGGCCATATGTCCTCTCTCAATTCGTTGATTGTTGATGTCTTCCCGGGGGCCTCAGCAGCTCTTCGGATTTTGTCCCAAGATATTGGTTTAGGTGCCTCTGCAGGGAGGGAGCCTATGGTTCGCCACAGTTGTTTGAATGTCAGTGTGCAACAGTGGTTGATAGGACTGAACTGTGTCTTGTTGACCCTCCGGGGGAAGCTAGAGAGTTCTTGGTTCATTCGAACTGTTTCTCTGATCTCTTCACGGTATACTGCGTTTTTCTCCTTCTTGCTGAGCAGGCTCATGGCGTTCTTGAGTTGAGATAAGCAGTATTCATGGATTGCTAATTTTCCTCCGCTTTTAGCCCAAATCCGCTCTCTTGTAGTCGAGCCTTCTTCGAGAGCTAGCGCTTGCGTTTCTTCCCAGGTGAGAATAGCAAACGCTTCTTTGAACCGTATGCGGCAGTCTAGATAAACTTCCATTGGGGAGAGTTTTCTCTGTTGCTTTAACTGAGTGGTGGGTATGTCGGAAGGTGAGTACACGGCTTCCCGGACGTCTTCCCATGTAACTGACTTTTGTCCCAGTTGATCGTTTCTGTAAACAAACGTTGTAGTCTGTGGATCTCCCTTAGCAGCTGTTGGAGATGTATTTACATCTTTCTCTTCTTTTTGAATAGACCTTCCTCCTTTAGTTGGCCTTTTAGGTTGAGAACGGATATGATTCGTTCCCATCCTCCCACGACCCTTGGGATTCCGGTTTTGTTGATGCCGTGAGTTGCTTGGAAGAATATGGTTTCATTGTCTTCGTCGTCGCTTTCACAAAGGGCTTGCTTCTCTCAGGAAGATAAGCGCTTGTATTCCTTATGCTGCTGGGCTAGGTATTCCTTGTGTTGTGCCATTCCATCTCCTAGGTCGTTTGGATCGTTGACCGCCCTCCCTTGCCAAAGGGGGTTTGTTGAGAAGTGATGGTAATCCATGTAGTTGCCGTGGACAAAACCTTTAAGGTCGAATTGGTCTAGAGTAGCCTCAAGTTGTCTGTCTAAAACTGCTTGTGACGCTTTAAGGGCTTGGTCCCTCTGAGTCTTCTGAGCTTTATTTTCATCCCAGAGGTGATTTTCTTGTGCAGCTAGTTCCAAGAGGGCTTTTCTTGCGAGAGTTAAGCAGTCTCCGTAGGTGCGCACTGTCTGACTGGTGTCTAGAACTGTCATTACATCCAAATCTCCGAATGGCGGAAACACTTGGATTACATTGACGAAGGAAGTCGTGCTCGAACATTCCATGCGGCCTTCTTTGATCTCGGTCACCAAGAAGTCTGCCCAAATCTGTTTGATCAAACTGACGGGCGTGTTGAATTTTGCGATGATGATGGTCTCGTGATCTCGTTCGAGAGCTAAATCTATCAGTGCTAGGAGCTTGCTTGCGGGATGTCTGGATCCGTGGCCGTGATGGCTGGGAATAGGATTGAACTTGAGCATGTTGATGCTGAGGTGATCGTTCCTTTCTTCGGAAGCTTGATCTGTCTCGCTCGAAGCACTTTTGTAGATGTTCCCAGGGTAGCTGCTGGAGGCGTTCCCGAGGCTGATCTGACTTGTAGCAAGGTGAGGAGCTTTGTCTCTTTTGTCGATGCCTTCCGCCTTGGCGGCTCTCTTGGTTATGAGTTTGACTGACGGCACGGGCCGGTTGCCACTAGGGCTGATAACTGGAAATGATGATGAGCCTTGAGCTCTTTTGACAAGGACCTCGTTTACCATGATTAGGCAATCGTCGAGGGTAACTTTCGCATCGCATAATCTGACAATAAGGACTGGATCCTTGGTCTCGTCGGGATATCTGGAGAAGATGATGTTGACGAAGTCGTCATTGGTGACATGGTCAGAAGGATTCTTTGTCATGTCCACCATTTGCTTCTACTCGCCGAATAACTGTCTGTACTGGACATTAAGTTTGATGATTTCCATGGTATTTGAGCCTTCATAATAGGTGACCTCGTCGGAACTGGTTTCATCCCCGAATTTGAGCATGTGTATGTAAGGATCTTCCTGCGGATCTGCCCCATCTTCTACTCCGGAGAGTTCTGATTCATTGCCGCCTGACGGTTCAACCCAGATCAAAGGACGTCTCGTGCCCTGTTGCGAAGCTAGTACTGCTAGAAAAACTTCATGTTCTCTGCTTGAGCAGAAGGGCTCGGTGGGAAATTCCGTGTGTAAAACATCCCAGACGACTGCCATGCATTCTTCACGAGTGTGCCGGTGTCTGTTGACCTTCATTGTGAAGATTTCTTCGTCTGGTGTGGCCATAGATCGAAGGATGCTGACGAACTTTTGATCAGAGATGGGGGGTTTGTGTCCCTGTATCATTGCGGTGTCCAAGGTTTCTTTCCATTCTAGATCCAAGTCTCGGAAACGGCAATTGAACTTGATGAATTTGATTGCTTCAGGATCTTCCTGCTCGAGGGTGTTGACGTAGTTAGCACCTCCAGACTCTGAGGGATTCTGATGAGATTTGCCCCGATTGTCCTTTTGTCGGTTTGCAGGAGGTAGCACAGGTGCACGGCTGCGGGCGCGCTTAGTTGGCATTTCGTCTTCGTTTCCTATGAGGAAACTGTCTCCTCTGATGACCTCGAGATCGCCTTGGTGGTTTATGAACTTGACACACTGATGGAGAGTGGAGGCTATGGCCTTCATGCGGTGTAGCCATGGGCATCCCAGCAGAGTTGTAAATTCGGACGGAATGTCCATTACGTGGAACTTGTGAATACCCCGTCCCGATGCAACGCGCATTCGGAGGTTTGAAATAAATAATTATATAAAGTCGGACCGAAATGGGATATTCATTTAGTGACACTCGCTTTAAACCATATTAAAATATTAGTTTAATTTTGAGAGTCGCCACGCCACTTTGATATAGCCCAAAGCTTTGAAAAAAGGCTAAACATGTAATTGGGTTCGGGGGTCAAGTTACAACAGAAGAAGAAACGCTATCACTCCTATCGCCCGACGGATCGGTCTTTCTAGCATGTGGGGTGTTGGTTGTGTGCGGTGTTTACAGGAATAGATAGAAGAAACGGGATCATGCATAAGGAGGAGGGGAGAGAAAGAATTAATTGATGATCACACCCTAGAACCTTTGAGTTAGGCCCTCGGAAGGTGCACTAATCAACGTTCATCCTTGGGGGATTGTTGATCATGGGATAATTATAACTAAGGTGGAAGGAAAGAAATAGTTCCTAGATCCATTGGGTTTCTTAGGGCGAAACCTTAGATCATCCTCGGCTATGCATAATTAAATATATTAAAACAACCCTAAATCTAGCATATAGGACATAAGCAAGAAATAAAGTAATTAAAATATACTAAGCATGCAAACAATAATAATAAAGACAATAATAATAAAGAACAAAAATATTAAAAAGAGAGTCTTACCAATTGTAGCAAGACTTTGGGGTCGAACCTTGGCGATTCGAAGAGAATAAAAAGAACTGTGGGTGAAACAAGTGTAGTCTCGTTTCTCCCGTATGAAATTGTGTGTGAAAGTAGGGAGCCGGGCACCCCTATTTATAATACCTCGGAACTTGGGCTGGGCCACTGAAGGGTCGATCGGCACAAGGGTTAAAGGGTCGATCGGCCATACCACGGGCAAAGGGCCGATCGGCACTTCCATCTGGCGTACCTTCCACGCTAGCAATGACGGCGCAGGTACGGACGAATTAAGTGAATTTCTTAGGGTTTTCTAGGGTTTCTTATTAATTAACCGGGCCAGACATTAAAAATGCCTTTTTTCGGGCCGGGTACTAACTGTAGCCCCTCGGCGACGCTTCTTGTAAGACAAGTGGGGTCGACGATAAAAGAATAGGATCCATCCTGAAAAAAGGGATTTCAGGAGGTAAGGAAAGTGATCTTGTGGATGTGAGGTTTTTGGACTCGAGCTGAGTCGCAAAAGGACGACCAGGTAGGTCAAGTGGCTGGACCCACGTCGGGCTACCTACGTATCCCAAGAGGAATCAAGTATAGTCTTGCCTTCTCCGTGGGAAAATATGTTGTGTGTGGAAAGGAAATTCAAGTATAGTCTTGATTTTTCCTTGAAAATTGTGTGTGATGGAACAAATCAAGTGTAGTCTTGATTTCTCCGTGTGAAAATGTGTTGTGAGATAATGTGTGGAAAGGAAATTCAAGTATAGTCTTGAATTTTTCCTTTGAAAATTGTATGTGATGGAACAAATCAAGTGTAGTCTTGATTCTCGTACCGAGAGAAAGTGTATGGGGCAATGTGGGAAAAAACTGTGTGGGAATCAAAAACCAAGTATTTGACTTTTGCGGGAGTCACCCCGAAAAAATATTAAACAAAAAATTTTTGGAATTATGAAATAAATTAAAAAAGAGGAATTATTTTAAAAAAAGTTTTTTTTTTGAAAACGGTCATATTTTGAAAATGGGAAGATTTTTTGAAAATGGGGGGATTTGTTTTGAAAAGGGGGAGTCTCTTGGGAAGAGGGAATGGTTATTAAATTAACCGGTCAACTCACTCTGACCGAGGAGATGGTTATTAAATTAACCGGTCAACTCACTCTGACCGAGGAGACACGCGTCAGGCGGAGAGGCTGAAGGGCCGATCGGCCCTATGCTCTGATTGGCTGAGGACGTTGGACGAGGATCGGGGTCGCCAGGAGGAAATCCTGGCCGTTCGATCAGGTGAAAGAAACACAAAATGGAAGGGCCGATCGGCCCTTGACTCCTATTGGCCTAAAAGGTCGGCCGATCGGCCTTAAGAGCCGTGTACTCTCCTTCTCCAACACACCTTCTTCTTCTTCTCTGAATTTCTTCCTCTCCGTCGAATTCTTGAAGGTTTTCGCCGGAAAAACTCTTTTGTTCCACCGATTTGTGCCGAGATTTTGCTAAGGTTTCACCATGAATCCTCCAGATTGGGTTGAAGATGTGATTTCTTTGATGAATCGCCCGGACTACCAACCTTTGGGATCGTACACCGGTGGTATGGGTGATGCTTTCTATGGCCAAGGTGGAGGAGTTGGTGCTAGTGGCCACGGCGCCGGGGGTAGCCGCGGTTCTGACAGTTTTAGGGGCGGTTTTGGTGATATGGGTGGTGGTTTTGATGGTGGTTATGGAGGTTATGGAGGTGGCAGCGGTGGCAGTCATGGTGGTGCTAGTGGCGGCAGCCATGGCGGTGATGGCGGTGAGTATGGCGGCAACGATGGTGGCCATGGCGGGAATGGTGGAAATGATGGTGGTGATGATGATGAAGAGGAGGTTGATGTTGATGCCGGGGAGAGTGACCGGAGTGACGCCGGCGGGAATGCTGAGGCTAGGAGGCGGCGAGCTTCGCGCAATTATCGGCCTTCGAGACTGTTCTTTTTGTTACACAACCAGTCGGACTTTTACGCGGGCCTGAATTTTCATGGATCCACTGGTCTTCGCTTCCGCGTCGGGATGAAGGTACAATTTTATTTAACAACATAATAATTACTACATGTGCAGAGTGTTTTATTATTTTAAAATGCGAGTAATGACACATACCTGTGCTGTGTTTACCTGCAGATGAAGAAGATGAAGGGACGTAGTTCCCTTAAGGCGGTTGGTGAGCTGTGGGCGCTTTTGCCGGCCGGTGAGGGTGGTCCCCGCGAGATGGTGTGGAGTTTGGGGTTGGGCCCCTTCTTTGATATGGTTTCACTGATGGGTCAGACCCGGAAGTGTAATGCTGTGGTGAAGGTGTGTCGTGAGTTTTGGTGGGACACGACACATACTTTCCATCTGAGTTGGGGTGAGACTACGATCGCTCCTACAGACTTTGCCGTCCTCACCGGGTTGAGATTTACAGACATAGCTTTTCCCTTTGATGAGACTCTACATTCTGATAAGGCTCGTCAGATTTAGCTGTTCGGCGCTAGCGTTGGCCCGAGCAGAAATTTCGGTGTTGACGCAGGAAAGCTGTATAAGCTTGTTGAGACTGCCATTGATCGGTACAGAGTCGGTCAGTATGGGATGGACGCGCTTGTCCGGGGGTTCCTTTGGTACGGCTTATCAGTGGCCCTCTTTCCCAACTCGGGCCCAATGTGCCGATTCTCCTTATTGGGTGCTTTGTCTGACTTGGACTTAGTGCGGGATATTTCCTGGGGAGGGGCCGGCTTGGCCGAGCTGTACCGGGCCCTTGACACTGTCTCGAGGTCCAATACCTCTTCTTTTGATGCTTTTCACTTTGTCCTGGAGGTATGCTAACTTTTGTCATTCTCATTACCCCTTACTTGTCACTTGTTTTTTTTTTTTGTCTTTGTAAATATCTGCTTTTCTGTCTTTTGCAGGCTTGGGTTTATGAGGTCTTCGGCGTTGCGCCTTTCACATTACGGGACCAGACTCGGGATGTGCCCGTCTTGCGGTACTGGAGGAAGGAAAACCGGATTGAGGGGTATCCGAAGACGGTTCGTGAATCTGATTTGAGGGCCGTGTTTGATGGTCCCAGTAGACCCGAGTTTTTACTCTTTCCTTGGACTCCTGAGGCTTCTGAGACTGTTGGTGCCGTTCGGGATGTTACTGCTTCCCGCAGACTGCTGGTTGGATTGCTTGCCGATGAGATGTATCTGGGCGAGCGGGTGTCGAGACAGCACCATGCGTGGGCTCCTCTTTATGCGCCTCAGCACCCTCCCAAGAATATGTGGTACCCGGACCGATTGCCGAGGAGGATGGAGTATCTGTATGGGGTCCCCGCTTATCACTTCCGCCTTGACATGCCTTATATTTTGTGGCTCTTTTTCTGAGATCACCGCAGGTGGTGCGGCGGGCTGCTGCGGATGCCGAGGCTGCTGGTATGGGGGAGCAGGATCCGGTTATTCCCGAGCCGATGGGTGCTGCACCTCCCGAGATAGTGGATATGCCTCCCTTTCCTGATCATTTCTATGTGCATATGGCCGACGGGGAGGTACGGGTAGACTTGGCTCCTACAGAAGCCGATGAGGTGGAGGGTGCCCAGCTTCCTCCCGGCGGTGCTGGCGGGGTATGCCTTTTACCTTTCCTCTTCATGTACTGGTACTTATACTTTAGCTGTGATGTAACTCTCGCCCTTGATTTTTGCAGGTTACTCGAGAGTCTTATGTGCGGTCCGTGAGGCATAGCAATGTACTAACCCGTCTGCTGAGGAGTGCAGTGGCGGCACTTTCTTGCCAATCCCGGAGATCAGTAGATGTGGATCCGGCACAGTGGAGACAGCGCTCCCAGGGTGATGGTAGCTCGACATCCGGGTTTTCTCGCGGTCGTGCCTCGACTTCCCGTCGGGGTCATTAGGATTTTTCATTTTTATGTAGTACCTGTTAGGAAAACGTAGGAGCATGCAGACTCTAGATTTTATGCTGACTCACTGATGAATGCTTTATGTAATGGTCTAAATATATAAGAGTTAGCATTTTCTATTTATGTACATTTCTATTTTTGGACGTTATCTATTTTTGTACACTGCATTGGACACACGAGGACAAAATAAAATAAAATAAAGTAACAATTGAAAATAGAAAATAATAAAAAAATAAAGAATAAAGATAAAAATAAAATAAAATAAAATAAAAGAACAAAAGGGTGGAGCCTTGGAACTTGCTGCAGCTGTGTTGTACTTGGGGGAGTTAAAGGGTCGATCGGCCCAAATTTAAAGGTCCGATCGGCCCAAATTAAAAGGTCCGATCGGCCTTTCACTGAAAAGGCGGCGGTTGACTTCCTGGAAGGGGCCGATCGGCCCTATGCTGTCCTTTTCCTGAACGGATTGCCCTAGCAGTCCTTTTCCTGTACGGATTTTAACACCAAAACTTATAAAAACCCTTGTCAGCCGACTGTTATAAAGCATAATTTCTTTTCTCTCTTCTTCGCACTGCTCTCTTTTTCCTGCCGTGGACAAACACAATGAATTCTCATCCCTCCGTCTTGATGGAGAAGCAAAACAATTTTGAGAGTGATTTGGCTGTTTGGGTATCCAAGGTACCTCGCTCTGTTCGTCACGCCTTTGATAAACGTTTTGGGGTAAAGTGTATTTGGTCCCTTTTGCCCATGCATCCCAACTGGAATCTCCTACATGCTGCAGCTGCTTTTTGGGACGAATCTAATCACGTTTTCAATTTTTCTTACAACGAGATTACACCCACCTACGAGGATTTTCTTGCTCTGTGTGGAGGGGATGATGTCAGTTTGATAGCGGTTCCGCAGGATCGAGTTCCGTTGGTGACAAGGGTGGCCAAATTTCTGCGCATCCCTACAGCTGTGGCTAGAGGTTTGGTTGAAGGTGTAGACATAGATATCTGTGATTTGCCGGGGAGATTTGCTCATGGTGATGACTTTGACTCGGATTTTGCTTTGGATTGCCTGGCCCTCTGCTTATTTTCCAAGGTTCTGTTTTCTCCTTATGTGGGTGTAGCTACCAGTGGATGCTTGGATATGGTTGATCGGAGCCCGTTCGGGAGGAGTATTGTTCCGGTTCTCTTGGGCGAGACACTTCATGGTATATCTCGAGATAGCTAGGGGTGCTCCGCTTATGACTAGGGGCAGTGCCAAATTACTGACCACGTGGCTCGAGGATCGACTTTTTGTTCTGGAGATTCCACCTTCGAGTGTTAGGCCTTGGTTTCATGGTTGTAGGAGGAAGATTGATCCGCTTTCCGGCTTGTCAGAACGGGAGTGGAAGATGTATTTGGCGGAGGTGGATACTGATAGGATTCATTGGCGAGTACAGCATTGGGGCCTCTCCTTCATTCGGAGCCTTCAGCTTGGGCAATGCCTGATTCGTGTACCAGCTTTTGAGACCACCACCTTTTACTATGCAGAGCGGGTACTTCGGCAATATGGCATGGAGCAGGTCCGTCCTCAAACTTGGGGAACTTCTGAGTTTGATGATTCTGCCAAAGTCCTTCCAATGGACGTTGGTGTTTCAGTTTTGATGGTAAGCTTATGGAGTTCTCATGGGATGCCCCGAGTCTATCTTGCACAGCGGACCCTTAGCACTCATTTGTCGCATGCTTATTTGACATGGTATGAAGAAAACTTGGGACCGATGAGGGAGACTTTGTATGACTTGAGACGGAGATTGGTTCCTAACATATCTTCGAGCCGTTTTCTCAGAGACAGGGAGGCTTTGGGGATTTCTCTAGATACAGTGGAGGAGAATCCTCCCAAGAGGATGGAGCGGAAGTCGAAGGGTAAGGCGATCGAGGAGGTTCCCCCATTGAAGAAAAAGTATTCGCCTTATTTTAAGAGAGAGAATAAGAAGAAACCGACTCGACGAGCTGCCAAGAAGAAGAAGGACGGAGATGAGGGGCCTAGTGCCAAGGAGTAGACCTTATATGTCCGAGTATCCACCCACAGTCATATGCAGACATATTAGTTATTTATTTTGTCTTTTAATTTTTTAGTTTCTTTTGCAAGTTATTTAGTCATTAGTATAGTCGAGCTTAGACTCATCAAATAAGTGTAATCATGCATTGATTGTGGAAATGAAAAAAAAGTTTTATTGCTTTAGTAAAACAGACTGGATTTTTATTTATTTTTTGGACCGCGCCGATTAAGGCTGCCTACGTTCCCCTTTTACAATGAGAACCAAGGGGCTCAGGTCGTCGTAGTTCATTTTCATCAAGCTACTATTTTTAGAAAGGGGAGATAGAAGCGGGACAATGTTTTTATTTGTTTGCTCTAACTTTTGCCTAGACCGCCCTTTACGGGTTTTCAATCTAGCGAGCTTTTGAACGCACCCTTTCTTTTATTGCTAGACCGCCCTTTGCGGGTTTTCAATCTAGCGGGCTTCTTTTTGCATTTTTTTTTTTTTTTTTTTTTTTATTATTTAGAGGGAGGAAAAGCTTAATCATAGTAGCGTACGAGCTTGGCGAGGTTGGTGGGCTCCTTGAATTCGTTGCCATCCAAATCGCCATTTTAAGCTGCTCCACTGAAAATATCTTCTTGATCACATACGGGCCGGTCCATGTAGGGGCCCACTTCCCAAGAGGATTGAACTTATTGGGAAGTTCTTTGCTTCAAAACCAAATCTCCTTCCTTAATGTCTAAGGGCTGCACCTTTTTGTTGAAAGCCCTTCTTTGTCCGATCTTTGATAGGCTCGGATGTGTTCCATGGCTTTGAGTCTGCGCTCGTCAAGTGTGGCCAGCGATCATATCGGCTGCGGAGCCATTCAACTTACGCTACTTGATTTTCTAATAAGATCCTCAAAGACGGGACTTCCAACTCAACCAGAGATCTTGCCTCCATCCCATATGTCGAGCAAAAGGAGTTTCGCTGTAGGCTGTACGAACGGAGGTTCTATATCCCCAAAGTGCCAATGGTAGTTTCTCGGGCCAGTCCTACCTCGAATTCTTTGTCTTTACGATTATACGCTCAATCGTTTTGTTAGCCGCTTGTTGCTCCATTGGTACGAGGCCTATAAGGGGAAGACTTGTGCCGGGTAATCTTGAACTACGCGATGTCTGTCACAATCGCCGCCGAAGTGGGACCCGTTGTCGAGATAATCTCATTTGGTACTCCATATCTGCACATGATGTCCTCCTTAATGAGCTGTGCCACCTTTTTGGAAGTCAACACCTTGTAAGATTTTGCCTCGATCCACTTGGTGAAGTAATCCACGGCTACTAATACAAAACAACGCCCATTGCTTCCGGCGGTGTAATCTTGCCAATCACATCAATCCCCCATGTCGCAAATGGCCAAGGGGTTACCATGCTATACAACTCGTGAGGGGGCACATGGTTCAAATTGGAACACATTTGGCATTTGGGACATTTCCGCACAAGCTGGATGCGATCGGCTTCTATAGTGACCCAATAATAACCCAGGTGTGATTTTACGTCTCAACATTACGGCATTCATGTGTGGACCGCATAAGCCATCGTGTACTTCTTCCATGATCATTTTTGCTCGTTTCGCGTCTACACGAGTAACGAGGAGACCATCGTAGTGTCTTTTGTACAACATATCATCTAGTAGAACAAAGCTGTCCGGCCAATCGTTTCAATGCACTGCAAGCTTTTGGCTTTCACGTCTCCTAGAAAAGACACATCACCCTTCTTGAGATACTCATAGATTTGTGCGTACCACGGATCCTTATTCTCCTCGATGTCGGCTTGAATCTCGCAGCGGTAGGCTTCGTAGCGATGGCGGGGTTCTCTCTCCGACCAACTACGAATGGTTTTACGGACATCCCGTGAGGATTTCGACCAAAGAAGCCGGCGTAGCTAAAGCATCGGCAAATCTATTTACGTCTCTGGGTAGGTAATGGAATGTCACTTCTACGAATTGCTTGACAAGCTCTTCCATATGAGTACGATCTTGTTGCAAGTAGGGGTCAGCGGTCTTCCACTTCTTAGACGTCGATTGATAATTAAAGCCGAATCTCCGTATATACTTCCAATTCTTTCACATTACGCTCCAAGTGCTTCTAACTTGACTATGCAAGCCTCGTATTCGGCGCGTTATTGGTGGTTGTAAAATTCGGCTTGATGGCGATGGGGGTGTGCTCATCTTTGGGATCAACCAAAAGGATTCCCACTCCATTGCCCCTCTTGTTCGCGGCTCCATCAAAGAATAGTTGCCACCTCTCTTCCGTATCAATGCTAAAAATCCCTCGTGCGGAAATTCCGGTTCAAGCCCTGTTCTTACGTACTTGGAAACTACGCTAAATGATCCGCCATGGCTCTCCCTTTAAGCGCTTTTCTCGGCACATAGGTGATATCGAATTCCCAGAAATACCGACCACTTGGCTAATCTCATGGACGAGAAGGTTTGTCAAACAAATACTTAATGGGATCCATCTTTGACACTAGCGAGAATTGGATGCGGCGACAAGTAATGCTTGAGCTTATTAACCACCCAAACTAGCCCGGTACGAGGTTTTCCAATCTTTGAGTAGTTTAGCTCACTCCCTGCAACTTTCGACTAACAAAATAAACGGCGTTCTCCACCCGAGAGTCCTTGGCTTCTTGTGCCGGCATAGCCCCAGTGTATCGATTCTTGTTAGGTACAATAGCAATGGTTTCTCCGAATGTGGGGGCGAAGGATAGGGGATTGACCAAGTATCTCTTGATTTCCTCAAAGGCTTCTTGACACTTCCGGTCCCAATCTATACTTGCGGTCTTCTTCATCGATCTGAAAATCGGTTCACACATAGTAGTCGATTGATTAATGAAGCGGGCGATGTATTGTAACCGTCCCATGAATCCCTTAACTTCTTTTACGTGCGTGGTGGCCTCATCTCCATGATGGCTTGAATCTTCCTTGGATCTGCCTCAATCCCTCGTTCGGTGACCATGTAGCCCGGGACCTTTCCTCGAATAACCCCAAATGTACACTTGGCGGGATTCGGACGCATTGCGTGCTCACGCGATGCGTCGAAGAACTTTCTCAAATCAATGAAATGCTTGGACCGTCGACCCCTTGGAATGAATGATCATATCGTCGACATACACCTCAATCTCCTTATGGATCATGTCATGGAATAATCTTTGTGACCGCTCTACGGTATGTAGCCTCTGCATTTTCAATCCGAATGGCATTACGGTGTAACAGTATGTTCCCCATGGTGTAGTGAAAGCCGTCTTCTCTGAGTGCGCCTCCGCCATCTTGATACGATTATATCCTGCAAAACCATCTACAAAAGACTTGACCTCGTAGTTAGCTGTGGCATCTACTAGCATGTCGATATTGGGCAGCGGGAAGTCGTCCTTCGGGCTAGCCTTGTTGAGATCACGGAAGTCAACACAAACTCTAACCTTGCCATTTGATTTGCTTGGCCGTCACAATATTAGATAACCACGTCGGATACTCAATAACTACGATAAAGCCTACCGGAGGAGCTTCTCTATCTCTTCTTTAACTTGCAGAGACCATTACTAGCTTAATGCGGCGTAATTTACGTTTGACGGGCTTGGCGTGCGGTGTTAGTGGTATTACATTGCTCCACTATCGAGTTATCCGGCCCGGCATATCCTTGTATGACCATGCGAACACATCCGAATATTCTTTAAGCAGCTCAATCAACGCTTCCTTTTCAGTCCCTTCGAAGAAGCTTCCAATCTGTGTCTCTCTCGGCTCTTCTTCCGTTCCCAAATTAATACATGATAACACCTCATCGGCAGCTTGGGCTCGACCTTCCTTTTGATTGATAACTTGCTTAGAAATTTCTTTAATGTATTCATTGTTTAGTGTGTCCGCTTCTTCTAATGAGTCATTATTAACTAAGTTAATTTGATTAAGTTGAGCATTATTTTTAGTTAATTTATCATTAAGAAGATTTGCTATGAGGGGATACTCAGAAAGATCTAGTTTTTCATTCATAGCGAAAGGGAAAACAACATTTGCAACCAAATCATAGTCTTCTGACGGGAGGTCATCAGACTTGGAAGAAGACTCAAACTCAAAAGAAAACACATCAGACTCAAACAAAACAGATGACTCGGAAGAAGTAGAGGACTTGGGGGAACCGGGGAGACTCAACGGGGAGGAGGCATCGGTCCGGCTCTTCAACCATGTATTCCTTCGTGGCTACGGGTCCGCCAAATACGCACCAATTCTTGACTTTCCAACCATGGGTGTCACCAGCGTCCTTGGATCCGTATCGTCTGCACTGCTTTCTGCCCCAATGGCTGCAACCATATCATCTTCTATATTCAGATTCCCCAAATCTTGCAACGAGTTCGACCATCCCATTCTTACGCATCCTCACGAAGCGCAATGTTCTCAACCAACGGCTTATCGAAAGATACATGCCCTAGGCGATCGACCAACTCATCTTCGATCTTGATGATGTACCGGCTCTGGTGTGACAACCTTGCCTCTCTTTTGACGTGGATCCATGAGAACCATTTTCGGCTTCGACCTATCAACCTCTGTATCTCTGAAGATTTCGAAACCTTTCTGCGGCCTGCTGTGTGATCAAACCAAGGCTCGCTAAACTCCATGCAAGAGAATTCTTCGCCCTCCTTGACAAAGTAACTATTGAGGGAAAGACGGTATGGCCTCATCTACGGTTTCTCGTAGGGTAGCTTTGCCCTCTTGAGGAACTCAATTCTTTTCTCTTGACCCGATCTTCGGGGGTAATAACATAGCCTAAACCGTACTGCTTTGCGATGATCGGTAGCTTCCATTGCTTGTGTAGGTCCCTGGAGATGTTCACCCGGCCCGATCCTGGTACAAATCCCATGTTCCTCATCATCCTAACAGCTGGTCGTACTCTGTCGATGTCTTTGTGAGGTCTACCGCGCAAACACATTGCTGTGCTATTAGGCGAAAACCGGCGAACATTGAACTACCCTCTTCGTCTTTGAATACGTAGGACCGGCTTTCCCCGGTGCTTGATCCTTGAGATGTTACCGGATCGCTGTAAATGACTGTCACTTGATCGCCCGACTGGAATTTCACACATTGATGCAATGAGGAAGGGACTCCATTCATCTGATGCAACCATGGCCTACCTAGCAGCATGGTGAAGGTGGAAGGTATGTCTATGACTTGAAACTCAGCAATCATAGTAGTGGTCCCGCAAGTAAGAGGCAAACTGATTATTCCCAACAACGGCCGGCTAGTAGAGTCGTATCCTCGCACGGAGTGAGCCCGAAGGTCTCAAATCTGTGGGACTTAGATCAGGGACGTCCATCATCACGGAAGGCAGTATGTTCACCGCAGAACCGTTATCTATGAAAATACGTGGCAACCTTTTTCCGTTGACTTCAATAGTAATGTGCAGTGGCTCATTATGATCCGATCCAAACTCCGGCATGTCTAATTCTGAAAATGTAATAATATTCCCAAAGTGTATGTTGCCGATCATCTGCGTTACATCTTCTGGCTTTGTATCAGACGGCACCAAAGTCGCAGCAAGATTCTGTTCCAACATCATCCTGTGGGCATACGAGGACGTTAGCAAGGACCATAAGGATATATTGGCTTGAGTTAGCTTCAGTTGAGTGAGAATAGGGTCTTCTTTATCGGGATTCACTACTTCGGTTTCGGACCAAACACTTTCTTCGCCCCTTTATCTTGGTTGATACACCCTTCCGGACCTCGTGAGTAGACTAACCCCATTCTTTTCCATATCGAGATACTTACTGCGTGAATTTCAGCCAACGAGAGAGGTTTAGGACTCTCTTCCACATAATCATTATTTAACGAGGCAACTTCTCTCGGGACGGTTCCTCGAAAGACGGCATATAACAAGAAAATTCTTTATAAATTGAACTCAAATTACAAAGCGACACAAGCTTGCCTCCTTTATGCTGTCACTGCAGACTCGGCTGGATCGGTGAGGTCTTTCTCTACCATAGCAATATCACTACCAACTATCTTACTAGGATTCTCTACCTTCCCTTCAATGATGAGTTTACGCACTTTTGACCCTTTTCAAATCAAAAACCGGCATACTCGGAGAGTTTCGGCACGAACAATCCCTTTCGACAATAGGCGAGAATACATCTTACGTCGACGGCCCAGGTTTCTCAAAAGCATCTTCCATCTCTACCAAGCTGATAAAATTACCTTCCACCATGTGGATCTTGTTGTTAGGAAGAGGATTCCCCACAACATTTGGAGACTTCGGCTTCTCTACCTTACCTTGCCGAATCAAGTCTTGTACTAAACGTTTGAGCCGAAGGCGTGTCAGTAGTGTGACCCTTGTACTTGTGGTAGTGGCAATACTTAGAAGCATCTAAGCCTTCCTTCAGGTTTAACGGTTCATAATTCTCAAGCGGCTTGACCAAGCCCTTCTTTACTAGCACTTCAAAAACCTTGCCCATTGTCATTCCAAAATCATCAAGCACTTCTCTCTCGCGGTGAATACTGTTGTTCCCCCTCATTACGGCTTGAACATCCAAAGCAGCTTCCCCTTGCACATAATTTACTTGCCCCACGGGCTCTTTCTTTGCTGCGGTATTGGCGGGAGCTCTATAGCGGAATGAATTATTAGCGGCCCGGTGTCCTTTGGTGGAGCGATTCCGGTGATGCCACTCTCGTAACGTGCGCTCGAATCCACCATTTCCCTAAGATTGGGAAAATAACCATTACCAGCTGCCAACTTGTGTCCAGGGTAACAAACACTTGTAAAATATACATTTCTGTTCATTCTCCTTGGGCGGATACTGAATTTCGCTCAACTTATCATTCCAACGCTTGTAGAAGTCATAAATCGACTCTCCATTCTTTTGAAGCGTGTGCTCCAAATCAGCTCGATTCACTTGCCAATCCATGTTTGCTTGATACTTTTCAGAGAACACCCTACTAACCTTGTCCCACGCGTCCCTTTCCTCCTCGTTCAACTTCAGAAACCAACGGAGAGCAGCCCCTTCCAATGTGCTATGGAACATTCTTGCCATTTGTTCAGGTGTACAATCTTTAGCCCTCATTGCCAACGTATAACTGTCTAAATGTGTCTTTGGGCAAGTAACTCCTCCAAACATGGCCATCTTGGGCATCTTGAAATCTTGAGGTAGGGGTGCAACTTTGCTCGGATTAAGCATCTTGATGGGGGACACACCTTGCTTTCCCATTTGCTCGGTCAATGCCTTCACTTGTTCAATCAATGCTAACACAGTCGGGTCTGTAGCAATGTTGGAGTTACGCATGGTTGGGGTTGAGTGATGGTAGGGGAGGTGGAGTAGGTAGGGATATGATGGCCGGAATAATTGAAGGGTAAAGTGGGAGGGGGTAGATTAGCAAAGTGGTCCTTGGGTGTGTTGGCAGGAGGTTGATAAGGTCTTTTGGATTTGCTCGAGCTCCCATACATGACGGTGGTGGAACATTATTGTAGGCTGCTTGGAACGTAGTTGGGTTGAGGAAGGTAGGTGCATTGGGGTTGGCGGGATTAGGAGCATTGACGGTTTCATCTTCAACATCGACCACTTCATTCCCCATCAAGATAACCTTGTGTCCCCTTTTACGAGTTCCTCAACAAAATGATCCTTCGGCTCTTGATTGTGGTTCTTCAAAGTGCGATTACGCTCTTCCAAGTTTCTCAACCCTCATGGTTAAACCGGCAAAGTAGGCGTGCGGAAGCGGGCGGAATGTCATTGAAGTTGGGGTTGGCGGGACCTTCCATTGAAGTGGCGGGTGTAGAGCCGGTTGCGGAGAGGCAAAGGCGGGTGCGCTTGGAGTAGTTGATGGAGGCAAGGTTGTCATTGTTGAATGAAGAACGCGGCCCGACCTTAGCTCTGCGGAAGTATCAGAAAAGACTCGGTTTTAGGACAAGGGTTGACTCAATGCAGTGTACTAGCTTGACCTTTTTTATTTACAAAAGCTTTGTACATTTTAGTCCTACTAAGGTTGGAAGGGATACCCCTTTTTCGCCACTAACTAAATATCCTAAAGTGGTGAATCCTAACGACTAACCTTCTCACATAGACAGTTAATATGATTTTTATGAAAAGTACTGCAAACCAATGATAGGTGTGAATGTGTGCCCAAATTCTTTTGCTTATTGGAATTCACGCGAGTTTGAAGACATCCGAGTTATTTGAAAAACGGAGTCGCCACGCCATTTTGATTACCTCAAAACTTTGAAAAAAAGGTTTTATGGGTTCGGAGGTTAAGTTACCCCTTGGGAAGAACGTTTGGCGTTCACCCAAAGTGCCTTGCCGGAGCAAGTCTCCCTAGATTTCATTAATCGTGTTTGCTTGCGTGCTTTCTTTGTGTGCATGTGTTTGAAAATAAGGGGGGGAATGTCCCAAGTTGTCTTCCGGACGTACAAACCATTTGTTGGTTGTCGCTCGGGATTCCTTGGAATTTATGTATTTGGGATTATGATCCCGTCCTCATCTTATGACTTATGATCATCGCATTTTAAACCTCGGGACCCTCGGGACTTGCGTGATCGAGAGAATGACTCTCTTTTGGGTCAAAGATGAGGTTCTTTAGGAAGGAATGTCCTTAGCCCATCAATCCTACGCTTTAAGACGGTCGAGCTCGTATAGAGGCTTCATACTCATTCTTAAGCGATAATCGGAGATATAGGGTTCAAGGTTATCCTTTTCCTAAAGAAATCATGAACCTTTAATGGAAGGAACGATGCAAAGATGAGAACTTTTACACCGGTCCGTTCCAAGGTTGGGGAAAGGGAAATGCATGATAAAAAAAATGACTCTTTAATGAAAAGATGACATTTTGGTTTTAGCAAATGATGCTTTTTGATTTAAAGAAATGATCTTTATGCAAATGATGCATAAAGATTTGATTTTTATGCAAATGATGCATTGAAAAAAGGGGTTTTGATGCAAAGGATGCATTTTTATTGAAAAAGATTTGATCTTTGTATGCAAATGATGCATAAAGATAACATTTTTATTGGAAAATAGGGATTTTAGGTGCAAAGGATGCACCTTTATGAAAAAGACTACATTTTTATGACAAATGAGGTCTTAATGCATGCAAAGGGGAAAGGGGGTGATAAAGATATGATCTTTATGAATAAATGCCAAGTCCCAAGCAAGATATATGAATGCAATGAGCAAGTATATCAATTAAAATGCAAGGTTAGGGCGTGCGAGGTTACCAATCGTTTCCTTCGCTTCTTCGGACGGAGCTAGGAGGAGAGGTTCTTCTTGGGTCTTCAAGGAGGAGGGAGATGGCTTCTTGAGCTTCTTCTTCGCCTTCTTGAGCCTTGAGGAGTTTTCTTCACGTACGGGTTTGCTATGGAGTGTGTGTGTGTGATTGTTTGTGTTGTTGTTGTTGTTGAAATGGGTAGAGGAAGGCTCTATTTATAGGCAGTCTGGATAAGGCTAATGAAGCCGTGCGGCTGCAGGCCCTTTGCAAATGAGGCCGTGCGGTCTTATCCACAATGACTCAGCATTCTAGAACCATGCAAGGTGGCATTATTCTAGAAGCTTCTCCTAATCAAGAAAAACGTGTTTTCTTAATTAGGAAGGCTCCTTCTGACCCTAATTTAAATTTGGACTGTTCAGGACATTTCCGGAACACTAGGAAAGTCAGGGAATTACCGGAAAACTTACCGAAATGTCGGGAAAATTAGCTTAGGAAGGCATGAGCCAGATTTGGGTACTTACGAAGCCCTCGGCAACGTCACTTGCAAGGCGAGTGGGGTTGTCGATAGAAAAGGATCCGATCGGCGAATGCGGGACGGATTGGGTGACCAAGGTGGTCGAGTGGCTGAACCTTTTGGAAGGCTACCTACGTATCCGGAGGAATCAAGCCGGGCCGTAGTTCGGAATTAGGATCATTTGGGGAAGGAAGAAGAGAAGCGGGTCTCTTGCGGGAAAAGAAGAGAAAATGACCTAGGAGGTCAAGCAATTGATCCTCTGCGGGGACATGCTAGGAGTGACCCGAGGTGGTCGAATATTTGAATTTTTATGAGGGCGCTTTATCAGCGAGGAGTGACAAAGAAACGGGGTGACCAAAGTGGTCGAATGGTGAACCTTTTATAAAAGGCTACCTACGTATCCGGAGGAATCAAGCCTTGATCGTAGTTCAAGCATCACTAGATAGTTAGGAACGATGTCTAGGATCCTTGAGATTTTGACAATTCGGAGGCTGTCACTGATGAAGCTAGAGCTTATGGCGCTATCTCTTTATGACGGAGATAGAGGTAACTTAAGTTGGGAAACTTGCGCGTACGTCACTATTCGCGGATAGTGGTAGCACAAGTTGAAATGATTTGGGCATACGTCACTATTCGCGGATGGTGGTAGCACAAGTTGAAATGACTTGGGCATACTTCACTATTCGCGGATAGAGGTAGCACAAGTTGGAATGACTTGGGCATACTTCACTATTCGCGGATAGAGGTAGCACAAGTTGGAATGACTTGGGCATACGTCACTATTCGCGGATAGAGGTAGCACAAGTTGGAATGACTTGGGCATACTTCACTATTCGCGGATAGAGGTAGCACAAGTTGGAATGACTTGGGCATACTTCACTATTCGCGGATAGAGGTAGCACAAGTTGGAATGACTTGGGCATACTTCACTATTCGCGGATAGAGGTAGCACAAGTTGGAATGACTTGGGCATACTTCACTATTCGCGGATAGAGGTAGCACAAGTTTAGAGTTCGACAATTCGGAGGTTGTCACCTAGTGTTATCCGTTATAACGGAATTAACGGAGCGGCGGGAATAAAGCTTGATTGCTAAAGAGATAAGGGATATTTTACGAAAAGATGTTATCTTGGTTAAAAGATAACGGAAATTGCATGCCAAGTGGAAGGTCCGGGGCGGGATTGTAATTTACGCTCGGAGCGAATGAAGCCGCCGGCATGAGATGGAGAAAAAGAAGCCGTACGGCTAGAAGCTGTTTTTCCAGATTATTTAAAATCGGGTTTTGAACGGGCATTGGGCACTTGTTGCCGCCCAAGAACGCGAGAGAGAGAGAGAGAGAGAGAATTTCGAAATTCTTCAACCCTTTTGCTTCCCTTTGATTTGAAATGGATCCGGAGGGCAATCCCATACCAAGGCAAGCAAGGAGAAACATCTCGGCGGCCGCGAGAAGGAGGAGGAAGGAGCTCGTGAGGACGGAGAGGAAGTATGACTTCCTTACGCCTCCATCGGAGCTTTATCAGGGGAGAAGGGAGCACAAATCAACGAACCCGCGATCGGTTGGGGTAAGCATTCTCATTTTGCTCAAAACCGATGATTTTGCTTGATTTTTGAATGATTTAGGGCTTGACCCGAATTATAGGATTTTGAATGATTTTTTTTTTTGAATGATTTTGAGATGCATGAACAACCTATGAGGCTAAGAATATGCATGTGCAATTTTATTTGACGAAATTATGAGAATGACTCACTTTTTCTCGCAAAATGAAGTAAGAATTTTTTTTTTTTCAAAATATGAGACGGAGTTCTTGCCTTGTCTTTGGAACTAGGTCAAAATTCTGATTTTCAATGAGAAAACATGATTTTGGAAGATGAAAATGATTCATGCATGCCATTTTTGAAAAATAATGCTTATGTGCGAAAAATTGTGATTTTGTGCTTTAGGAAAGCAATGACGCGTTTCAAGTGATGAAAGACACGTTTTTATGCAAAAGTTATGCTAGAAAAACTTTTATGAATGCTTTTCTTTTGAAAATATGTGCACTTTTGAATATATGCATGCTTTTGAAATGATATGAAGGGCGACGCTTCTTTTGATGTGCTTGTCTACGGAGAACAAGTCTAGAGGACCGTCGGAGATAGCGGTCAAGCTTTGGCGAGAGGATGCCGGATTTTGAGAAGGATGGGATGAATCCCAGCGGTGAGTGAGGGCTGCGCTGGATGCATTTGTAGAGGCTATCGGCCGGGGTGTCCACATCACCTCGAAGAAGCAAGGGCTTAGTCCGGGCCCTTTACGAGTTACAGTGGGACGGTACTCATAGCTTTCACCTGGTGAGGAGAGGCGACGGTGACTCTGCCGATTTTCTTGCTATTACGGGCTTACGGTTCAGCTGGGAGGCCCGTGACTTGGAGGGACCACATCACGGCGGAGGAGTTCCAGGCTTTGGTAGGGTTTGAGCTGATTCCCGAGTGGGGATGGAGACACGGAATGTCGAGGTGGCGATTCGAGACTAGCATGCGAGAATTTTCTTTGCTAATGATGTGGCCCTTGCCGGTGGCTAGAGCATTCATATGGTTGATGCTATCGGTCACCATCTTTGCCAGTGCAGGACGATAGCTATGACTTGCCTCCTCGACTCTCTGGAGGATGTTGATGGGATAGGGACGGTCTCTTGGGGAGAGGCCGGATTGGCGGAGCTCTACTTCTCGTTGGACATGTACGGTCGGAACAAAGGCTGCTTCGATGGGTTGCTTTTCTTTTGCCCTTGAGGTAGTCTCCTTTTTTTCTTTTCTTTTCTCTTTCTGTCTTGAGACTTTTATAAGAGAGAAAATGACCTTTTGATGTTTTGAACATGCGGGCTGGTTTTGCGAGGTGATCGGGTTCTTCCCTTGGAACCGGCGAGTGATGTCACCATCTTCCACTGCTATGGTTATTTGGAGGAGATGCGAGAGATAAATTCACGGGGAAGACCCGGATTACCTTCGATTACAAAATGGTGAGGCCGGTCATCAACGAGGATGGGCACGATGGAGTGGACTTCTACCCACAGGGCGGTATCCGAGAGATTTTCTTTGGGAGATGCTATAGAGGTGACGAGGCGAGAGGAGGTGGCTCACGGGGCGACATGTGATGTCATCTACTTGGGGACCGCTTCTCGAGACGGCATGGTCATGTTCCCCGCTAGATGCCATTACTCCTTCGACCCTCGGCCACGGATCTGCGGCCCGGGGGGCGGCGGTGGATGAGATTGAGAGGTACCGAGGCGAGGCGTGGCTGCGGAGGAGTACTTTGATATGGACACCCCCTACTGTTTGTGTTTGTGGAGCGGCGCTGAGGGCGCCACGAAGCTAGTGAAGGCGGCGGTCACTCGGGGATATGGGGAGGATGAGCCCTCTTGACCCGCCGATCCCTCCTGCGCATTTGTCCTACGTGGTCCATGGAGTGCCGAGGAGGATGAGGATACTGTCCACGATGCTAGGGAGCCCCGGTACACCTTGCCGCTGATAGCCTTGTAAGTGTACTCTTAGGGTCTTATTCCCTTTTTAGCTTTGATTTTACGCTTTTTGCAATTTTACGAGATTTTACGAGATTTTCTCTTCTTTTTCTCGGGTTCCGGCTCGCACTTACGATAGGTGGTTAGGCGGAATAGGGTTTGGAAGGACATGTGCGGTCTCTTCGAGGAAGGCGCTGCGCTTCGAAGGCGGCGGCGGATGCACGGGAGCACAGGCGCAAGAGACGGCACGTCGGGGCACGGCGTCTACCTCATCGGCCTCGGAGTACTCTTCCCGGTGCTATGCCTCGGGGCGGGGACCCAGCGGCGACGTGCAGGGCGGTGGTGAGTACGGGCACGATAATGTCCATCTATCGATGTGAGCGACCGGGGAGGACTGATGAGGGAGGCTAGCATTTATGGTGACGGCGATGAAGACGAAGAAGAATCGGAGGCCTAGGAGGTCTCTAGAATAGACTTGGAACAAAAACAAACAATTTACAATTTGATGCACACTTTGCTTATTTTTTGTTTTATTTGGGCGCCGATGGGGCGAAAACATTGTATTTATGTTTTATTTGCTTTTCTAATTCATGCTTTTTCAATTTGCATATTATCGAGCCTTGGGGCGACTTTTGCTTGGAATTGGGGCTGGCTGGGCGAGAATGATTTATAATGGTGTATGAATGCTTGAATGGCTTACGGATATGTTTTGTACGGGTTTTGGTTGAAAATGTGGGGTGAAAACTCCCTTGGGCAGCAACTTTGGTTCTTTGCAGAATTTCTGCGAGAGAGCTAATGTAGCCGTGCGGCATGGCCTTGAGGGCAAATGTAGCCGTGCGGCTAACGATTCTGTACGAGCTGGTTATTTTACGAATAAAAGCAAGGCTTGGCCATTTCATTTCATTTTCACTCTAGACTTGTCCCAATTGTTTCGAGCATATTTTGGACCTAAAAGCACCATCTTTGATCACTTTGCGATGGAGAATCCCGTTAGATTGCAAAGGGAAAGCGAGACCATTTTCTATCCGGTCTTCAATCTTGGGCGAGATATAACTTCCAAAATCACAAGGGGCTGCTTGATTCTTCCTTCAAGATCAAGTCTTTATGGCATTTGAGGGATCTCCCCCGATTGGGATCTGTTGAGAGCCGACAAAGTTACAGGACGTCAGGAGACATGTTTCTTGCTTTTCTTACAACGAAATCGTCCCAACGCACGAAGACTTGAGCCTTGATTGGGAGTCCCGAGGCGAGGCTATATCTATTCCGCTGATCGGAGACGTGCCGGTGACGGTAAAGCTTGCATCTTTTTGCGAGATTCCTTTGGGAGAGAGGCTGAGAGGATGATGGTAGCCGGATAGGATTGATCTTTACGATATCCGGGCAAGTTTGGGTCTCCCGGATATGGCTGCGACCACGGTGGCTATGGATGCTTTCATTCTCTGCGTATTCTCTATTTTGTTCCTTCTTGAGTCAGTGGGGATCTGTCATAGTGGTCTCTTGGACATGGTCGAGAGGCTGCGAGTGGGCGGAAGGATATTGTCATTGGTTTTGGGAGAGACATTTCATGGGATTGATAGGATGGCTCGGGAGACCGTTTCATGAGGTCAGGGAGTCCGGCTATGTTGACTCTGTAGGCTGCGGGGAGAGGCTCGGGGCTTTGCACGGGGCTTTGCCGACTCGGTGCCCTTGGGTGATTTCTCGGAGAGGTGCACCTAGGCGGCGAACGGGGGTAGGCTGGGAGGCGATGATGGCTAGGCTATCCACTTCGGACATCCGTTGGTGGATACCACATTGGAGGTTGCGGACCCGGGAGGATATTTCGGGAGTCTTATCTTTGTGAGGGTTCCGGGATTACTGGCGGTCGTCCTTCTACATACCTGCTTGGTATCCCGGGCGGTTTGGGGCTTTACGGGAGCCATTGAGTGATTGGGAGGACATCGGACCATGGAGGTGGTGTCATTGGATATGAGAGATCCGGCCCGGCTTCTCTTTCTTCTCGAGGGCTTGGACACATCTTGCTTTCCCACGGGGCTATCTTCGGGAGCGGGAAGAGCACCATCTTGACCACTTTGTCTACTTGGGTAGTACGAGAGGGAGATGGGAGCGACTCGAGGCTATCTTGGAGGATAGACGTCGAGCTTTATTGGGAGGCGGCTGCGACTCGAGTAGGACTACGAGGGAGGCGAGGCTAAGGCGAGTTGCCATAACCAATCGAGGTGACTTGGTCGGGGATATGGAGGCTCGGTACAAGAGATTGTCAGAGGTTGCTCCTTTGGCCCGAGGCTCGAGAGGGAGGAGGTGCGGACTCGTGCTCGGATAGAGAGCGCTCATTGACACGGGGTTGGTAGAGGCTCCGGTGAGGATACCGAGGTCGGGATGAGGGATACAGGCATTATTGAGAAGAAAAGGAAGAAGACTCGACGAGGCCGAGGAAAAGGGAAGAAGGCGAAAGAAGACTCGGCGAATGACGGTGACAAGTCTTTTCTCAAGATCCTCTTATTGCCATTTTGCAAACACATTAGTTTATTTAGGCATTTTATTGTATTTTAGATCTTTTTAGCGAGGTTAGCGAGTTAAGAGGTAGGCAGTGCTTGAACTCATCAAGAAGTTTTTAACTTGTAATGAACAAGAAATATTATTTTAGAAATTAATCAAGACACATTTCATGGAAATTCAAATGTCTTTTTTTATTGATCGGGACATATTTCATGGAAACTTAATCGTCCTTTACTATTTAGGACACACTTCATGGAAGCTTAATCGTCCTTTTTATTGCTTAGACCGAACCATATATGGCTGCCTACGTTCCCCTTTTACAAGAAAGGCTAAGGGGCTCGAGGTCTACGTAGTTCATTACGGTGAACTAATAATTAATTTTTTTTCATGTGCGGCCTGTCTTTTGCCTAGGCTTTGCCCTTTTTGGGGTCTTGACCCTAATTGGGCATTACTCTTTTTGCACTTTTTTTTTTTTTTTTTTTTTTCTTTTTTTTTTATATATTTTTTTATGTGCGGCCTGTCTTTTGCCTAGGCTTTGCCCTTTTTGGGGTCTTCGGCCTAATTTGGGCATTACTCTTTTTGCACTAAGATTTTTTATCTTTTTTTTTTTATTTTTTTATTTTTTATCGACATAGTATCTTCGGAGTTTATCACCATTATTTGGGTGGACAAAGGGATTGCCATCCAAGTACGCAAGCTTCATTGCTCCTCGACGGTATTTTACGCACCACATAAGGGCCGATCCGGACGGGTTCCCATTTTCCCGGGGTTGTCTGCGGTAGGGGCTTTACTTTCGGCACTAAGTCGCCCTCTTTGATGTCTACGGCCTTGACCTTTTTATCAAACGCTACGGCCATTCGCCTTTGGTAGGCTCGGGTGTGTTCCATGGCTTTTAGCCTTCTCTCGTCAAGCGGGGCTAACTCATCATGCATTGCGCAACCATTCCACTTCATTGACCTTTGTTTTCCGGGAGGACCCTTAATGACGGGATTTCCAACTCAGCTGGTAACACTTGCTTCCATCCGTAAGTTAGGGCAAAAGGAGTTTCTCCTGTGGGCATTCGACGGACGTTACGTAGCCCCGAGTGCTAGGTGCGGCTTTTCGGGCCAATCACGACCACGGGTGGCCATCTTCGGATGATCCGCTCGAGTGTCTTATTAGCGGCTTCCACGGCTCCATTGGTTTGAGGTGCATACGGGGACGACTTGTGGCGAGTAACTACGGGTCGACGGCGGTCTATCGCGGTCTCCTTGAAGTGTGACCCATTATCGAGAAATGATCTCGTTGGGCACCCCATATCTGCACATTATGTTTTCTTTGATGAAGCTGGGCCACTTTTCGGAAGTGAGGACCTTGTAGGACTTGGCCTCTACCCACTTGGTGAAGTAGTCGATGGCTACCAACACGAACTCGTGCCCATTGCTTCTGTAGGGGATATTTTCCCTATCACGTCAATGCCCCAAGTTGCAAACGGCCAAGGAGTCGTCATGCGATGCAGGTCATGAGGTGGGAGATGGTTGAGGTTGGCAAACCGCTGGCATTTGTCGCGAGGTTCGGACGTGCTGAACGCGATCTGTTTCCATGGAGATCCGGTAGTAACCCATTACGAGGATCACTTGCATCGGGGCTCTGGCATTCATGTGAGGACCGCGGGGACCATTGTGGACTTCGGTCATCAACTCTGCGGCTCTTTCTTGAGTGACACATAAGAGGAGTGGTCCTTGATACCGCTTCTTGTATAGGTTGCCTCCTAGAATGACATGCGAGAAGCCAACCTTTTCGGGGCTTGCAAGCTTTTGGCTCACGACTCCTTCTTTTGGTCTACCTTCTTCGTCTCTGAAAGGCGACTCTCCGTCTTTGAGAAATTGGTAAATCTGATTATACCAAGGTTCCTTTATAGGCTCGGGTCCCAGGTCCACTTCACAACGAAAGTGGGGCTTCTCTTCTACCCACTCTGAAGGGCTTTATGGCTTTTCCCTCGGGGATCTCTACCAATGAGGCTAGAGTAGCTAGAGCATCTGCGAATCTGTTCTTTTCCCTCGGCAAGTAGTGGAAAGTCACTTCTCGGAAGCTGTCCCGATCCAACTCCTCCATATGGGCATGATACCGTTGCGAGATTAGGGTCTACTGAGTCTTCCACTTGTTGGAGACTTGGTTGATGATCGGGCGAGTCTCAGTAAACTTGAGCTCCTTGACATTTCTTTCTAAGGCGGCCTCCAAACCGGCAATGCGGGCTTCATACTCGGCGGCATTGTTCGTGGCGGGAAAGTTCAACTTGAGGGCTATGGGGGTATGCTCATCTTTCGGATCGACCAATAGCATTCCTACACCATTTCCTCTTTTGTTAGCGGCTCAGTCAAAGAACAAGCTGCCATCTATTTTCGAGCTCAGCTGCAAAGATCCCTTCATACGGAAATTGGGGTTCGGGCCCTCTGTCTTCATTCTTGGGAAGTTCGCCGGGTGATCGACAATGCTTGACCCTTGATGGCCTTTACTGGTCACATAGTTGATGTCGTATTACGCCAGAAGAAGGACCACTTCGCTAGGCGCATCGAGAGGAAGGCTTGTCAAAGATGTACTTGATGGGGTCCATTTTCGAGACCAAATTCACGGGGTGGGCTTGCATATAATGCTTCAACTTGCCGACTACCGGACCGATCCTACTTGCGAGTCTTTTCACACGGCGAGTAATTGAGCTCACTCCCTTGTAGCTTTCGGTGACAAAGTAAATGGCATTTTCTACCCGAGAGTCTTTCTTCTCTTGAGCAAGCATAGCCCCAAGCTGCCGTGTGTGACGAGTGAGATAGAGCGAGAAGAGGCTTACGTCTATGTGGGGGCATAGTGCGGGGATGTACTAAGTATGCCTTGATGCGGTCAAAGGCGTCTGGCATTCTTCGGTCCATTACGTGTCCACATTCTTCTTCATGAGCTTGAAGATGGGCTCGCACATAGTAGTCAGCTGATTGACAAAACGGGCGATGTCTTGCAATTTACCCATGAAGCTTTTGACTTACATGCGGGTTTGAGGTGGCCTCATATCCATGATAGCTTTGATCTTTCGGGGTCAACTTCTATACCTCGCTCCGTGACCATGTACCCGAGCACTTTTCCCCTTGTCACTCAGAAGGTGCATTTGGCGGGGTTTAGTCTCATGGAATCTTTGTCTCGGCCTCTCGAAAGAATTTTCGTAGGTCAACAAAGTCTTGCCCACCTTCTCCTTTGGAGTGGATTATCATGTCGTCTACGTAGACCTCAATCTCCTTGTGGATCATGTCATGAAAAAGTGCGGTCATTGCCCTTTGGTAAGTAGCCCCGGCATTCTTGAGCCCGAATGGCATTCTTGTATAACGATGGGTTCCCAGCGGTGTGGTGAAGGTACATCTTTTCTTGGTCTTCCTCGGCCATCTTGATGCGGTTGTAGCCCGCAAAACCATCAACGAAGGATTTGACTTCGTAGTTGGCGATGGAGTCCACCGGGATGTCTATGTTTGGCGAGAGGGTAGTCGTCTTTGGGGCTGGCCTTGTTCGGATCTCGGAAATCCACACGGCGGCGCACCTTCCCATTGGCCTTGGTTACGGTCACGATGTTGGACAACCATGTCGGGTATTCAATAACTACGATGAATCCTACCCGCGGTAGCTTCTCAATTTCTTCTTTGACTGTAGAGACCATTCCGGCTTGATCTTTCTCGGTTTACGCTGCGGCTTGGCATACGGTGCTAGAGGGATTACGTGTTCTACTACCGAGCTGTCTAGCGGCATATCTTTGTATGACCATGCAAACACGTCGACGTATTCTACGAGCGGCTCGATTAGTCTGTCCCTTTCAACCCCCTGGAAGAAGCTTCCAATCTGTGTCTCTTTAGGTTCCTCAATAGTACCCAAGTTCACACTTATCAAAATCTCCTCGGCGGCTTGGGCCGGTTTTCCTCTTTTACGAAACACCTTAAAGATTTCTTTAATGTATTGTTCGTTTAGTGTGTTTGCATCTTGTTCAAATGATTCATTATTAAGCTGTTGTTAAGTTTTGAGTTAATTTATCATTTGTTAAGTTGGCAATAAGAGGATAATCGAAAGATTTGTCATTTCATTCAAGATAAGGGAAAGATGACATCGATTACATTTTCATAATCCTCGGGCGTGAGGCCTTCGGATGACTGCGAGGACTGGAATTCGAAGATTCTGACTCAGCGAAAAGACAACAGGGTGTTTGACACGACCGGGTTGAGGAGGACGGGGGTACCAATCCAAGCTCCGTGATCATTTCTGTCGATCGGCTATCGGCCACGAGAATGTCTCCCAATTCTTCAATGGCATTTCTGTCTTAGTCACCAAAGTGCGAGGATCAAAATGACTTTCACCATCGTCTCCAATAACGGCAACTATCTCATCATACGAATCGAAGTCAATCAAGTCTGGGATTTGTGCTTCTTCGTTAAACAACTCTTGCAAACCCCACCGATTGTCTTCACTGTTGGCGACTTCTATCTGGCTGATCTTTGGAAGAGCTAACTCAAAGGCGGAGAAGTCCATTGTCCCAGATGCGACCTTTTGACACCTTTGGCCGGATTTCCTTTGAAGACGTACTCATTACGAACGGTAGTGGTAGCCCCGAGGATATCCGGCAAATCAAGGAACATTCTTCGAATGGGATTGGCCAGCTTTCCCTAACTTTCTCAAGGTTCTCTAGAAGGGTTTTACTGCAAGGAGATGCGCGATCACTTTCATCATATTGTGTCCCTCCTTTTATAAAGTAATGGGTCGAGAAGACGGTAAGGATGGAGCCGGACCCCTTCACCTTTCTTGCCTTTAGCTTTTCCGGCATCCCGAGAGTTCGGTTTGTATCCCAAGCCATATACGGTAGTCTGCTCCTTCACATCAATGATGGTGTTACGACCTTGAAGTCTTCTACCCAATCCAAGTCCCGGAAGATAGCTCATTTTTCGCATCATCCTCATGGCGGGAGGGATTTTATCGGAAGTAGTGGTGAGGTCGGTGCAACACACTTGTGCCTTGGAAGAAGCTACGGAGAATCCGGTCAATGCTAACCCTTCATCATCATGCTTGATCTCCAATATCGGGATGTCCCGGTCTTTGGTTCCTTCTCTGTGACACTTGTCCCCATAAATGGTGGTGATAGTTCCATCACTCGACTGAAATTTGACGCACCGATGCAAAGTAGAGGCTACCCCGTTTATCACGGTGGATCCAAGGCCGTCCCAAAGAAGGCGGTAAATGAAATCGGAATGTCAATAACTTGAAAATCAACATCCATGACCTTTTTCCGAACCACATCTTGAGAGTGGCGATCCCCAAAACCGATCGTGCGGTGGAGTCGTAGGCCTTAATAGTCGACTAGAAGGCTTTAAGTCTGTTGGCTTCAAATCCAATAAATCCATCATCTTAGGCGGCAAGACATTCATTGCAGACCCCCGTCAACTAGTACTCGTGGCAATCGACGCTCTTCTAACCGGACTCGTGATGTAAAGAGGTTCGTTATGACTAGCCCCATACTTTGGCGGTGTCCAATTGAGTGAAAGGTAATGATGTTTCCATAGTGGATATTTCCAATCATTTGGACGACCTCATCGTGGGTGACATCTATGGGCACCATGGTCTTGGCCAAACTTTCTTCTAGTTTCAACTTATGAGGGTATGAAGAGGTTAACAGGGACCATAAGGAAATATTGGCTTGGGTACACTTCAAGCCGAGTTAGGGCTGGATCCTCCTTATCAGTCGGGCTTTTACGCTTCTAGCTTATAAGGTCTTTTATCTGTCTTTGGTTCCGAGACGGCATTCCTTTTGTCACCCTTAGGGTGCTCAATACTCATGTGTCCGGACCGAGTCATCACATAGACATTGGATTTTCCTTGGTCATCATTCCTCTTGGAGGATTACGTCAATTCTTTCAAAGTCGAGGCGGATTCTTGCTTGGCGTATGGCCAATTCTGGCTGATTGATCCGATTGGGCGCCGTCGGAAGCATAGGCGGCTTCCGAATCTGGTCCCGGGTTACCGGCCTTTTGACCTTTTCACATTCTCCATTTAAAGCTTTCACAGTCTCATTCAAACTTTTCAAAGTCGGCATGCAACAAGAATTATCACTTTCGAGTTTGGAGCTTGGCAAATGGCTTTCTCATCCGATCCTAGCAACTTCTTTAACAGAGTAGGATCACATTCCTCATCAACTTTATCAAGCATGTCTTTTCTTTCCACAGGGGTCAACCTTTTGACGGCATTTTGGACATTGGCTAAACACTTTACGAAATGGGAAATTCCATCATCAATAAGGATTTACGAGGGGTCAAACCTCATGGCGGGTTCTTTTTCCTTCTTTGTCGAGAGATATTTTCCGGGCCTTTTGGCTTACGGGCCGACCACTCCTCTATTGTCCCTTCCGGCACTTCGACTGTGTCTTCATCGGTGTCACTACGGCGGCTCTCGTGGGAACTTTCGTCTTGGCTCTTATGACCAATGAGGGCAAAAGCAGGTCGGGATACTTGACGCCATATGAGGGGTATCTCGGACTTTTCCCGGGCTTAGGGATTACCGGGAAGACATCATTATCATCGTAGGACATAAAGGGGTAGGGTCGCCTCTAAACTCGAGGACTCTTTCCAAGGCATCCATACATTCTTCTTCGAGACCAAGTTTCGGGAGTGACTACTAACAACGTAATAGAGTCTACCCTTCTGATGAGAGTTTGGCTTCGGCGACGCTTACATGTTCTAGATCGGTGGGAGGAGCCCACTTCCCTCTTTGGCTAAAGCTTCGATCAAGTTTCTCCATTCCCCTACCAAGTCCTTGTATGGAGTATTGAACTCTAGAATATAAGACTCATACCTTTGCCTCATCATTCTCCGAGCCTTTGCATAGGCTGCGAGACACACTTTGAAGTGATTTCATCCCCCGTTCAGTGTCCGTGGCTTCTCGCCTCATCTTGCCCTTCGGGTTTCACTTCCGTTGGCTCCAAGTCCATTCCTTCTACCGAACTGTCATCATCACTTTGTAAATCCACCCATTCCTATTCTCATTCCCGATCGACTCTTCGCCGTAGCTATCGAGAGGTAGGCAAATTCACAGAGCGTTGACAAAATTGGAAAGGTCAAACCGGCGCTTTGGGATTCCAAGGTAAGGAAATTTGGCTCTGGTGAAAGGAGGAAAAGGGTCCCATGGGGGATTCGGAGGAAGCGAGGGTGTCGGGACCCTAACAACTTGGGGTATTGGAGGAGACCGAGAAAGGACAGTCTTTGGCAATGGGTCATATGAAGATGGGGAGGGCATTGGTTATAGGCTAGCTCTTTTTCCTAGTCATGCAGTTACCCAAACCGGCCTTGTTTTGTCAAATCGGTCATTCGACTCTACGGGCCGATGAAACGAGGATTCTCGCGTGCCTGTCTCGAGGATTACTGCGCTAACAAGTCGCCGACCCGGTGTTCTCACCCACTTCTTTCTCGCTGCGGGAAAGGGATAGGAAAGGTTTAGACTCGGGGTAGGTGTTTAGGTGAAGGCTCGGGCAATATGCAAATTAGAATCTTCAAGTTTACTTAAAACGAGTGTCTTTTATTAATATCTATTTGGTTGGAAAAGGGGTTACGCCCTTCTTTTTTCACAACTACTCTAGATCTGGATCGGTGGGTTCCGTCACTACGTCTATAAGCCCCTCGTATTCCACCTGTATTTCGACCTCCCGGGGTGGACAGCCGGGCGAGGGTCCTATAGGGCACGCGGATCCCACCGACCGAGAGTAAAGAACGCTCCTATCGGGTCTAGCGGGTCATAGGACCTTTCAACGCACGAGCGATGCGGATTATAGTCAAGGCAATACCGGAAAGTCTCGTCTCTGCCTTGACGGATCTTTGATGAGTTTCGCTTGAGCGAATGACGGTTTTGACTTTCGGTAATGTCCGAGAATATAATAGGCATGGGTCGGGCGGCAAAAGCCGGATGACACGTGTCACATTGAACTTCGTTGCATACGCGGTGCGAGTCGGAATCGAAGTCAATGCCGGGTCAAGATCTTGCCAATTTTTCCTTGTCGGAATTTTGGCGAGCTTTGCTTGAGCGAAAGATCTTTTATTTTGGCAAAGACTTGGTCTTGACTCTTACGCATTTCGTGCGAGGTCAAGGTCAATAGTCAATGTCGGAGTTGAGATCTCGCCAATTTTTCCTTGTCGGAATTTTGGCGAGTTCTTCTTCCGTTATGAACTAAGGCTTGACCTTTACGAGGGTATGCAAGCTGGGCTATATGACACGGACTAGACCAAAAACCAACCAAAAGTCACGGTTTTGAAACGTGTGACACCTGACTGTGCATTGGTCGACACCGGGCTGCCATGGGGAGGTTGGGATGATTCCGTGCGCGCCCGGAGCATCGTAAGGCTGTCCGTGATCGCACTGGAACCACCCTCGGGTTTGAAGGACGTGCGTGCAAAAGTGTACAGGATATATCAGTGCGCGTAGTGTGCGGTCTCCTAAAAATGTTCCTTTTGAGTTAAAACAGAGATTTTCATAACTGTGTTTTAAAGGAATGATTTTCGGGACGGGGGAAATGCAACACATAAGCACGTAAATTTTCTCGGGAGCCCAGTCCATGGAGCCGAATAGCCCCAAGCCGCTAGGGCTCGCCAGATTAACCATGATTTTTCCTGGTGGAATTGCCACTGAGGTCGTATGGTCAGAATCCTATGAGGATTAGCCGTATGACTGCATGGATCAATTTTCCAGGTTCCACTCCTTTTGCTATTTTTCGGGTTATTTCCCGTTTAGAGTATGCACAGATTTCAAGATGCAAATGATGCAATGCATGGTAAAAGAAAGCAAGCACGATTAATGAAATCGGCGATGGGAGTCTAACCCGCTCAAAGGGAAAAGCTTTTTTGTATTTTTTTTTTCCAAAGTTTTTCGAAAAGGGATACTGGTACGTGGGATTGTTAAACCACCTTGTTATCCCAAGCCCCGGGTTAGGGAGCGATACAGGAAGGGTAAGTGGGGTCCACCTATATACCAAGTATCGACTTTTGTTTTGAAAATAAAGCTTTTCTCCTTTGGGATGATCCCCAGCGGAGTCGCCAAACTGTGAATGTGTGCCCAAATTCTTTTGCTTATTGGAATTCACGCGAGTTTGAAGACATCCGAGTTATTTGAAAAACGGAGTCGCCACGCCATTTTGATTACCTCAAAACTTTGAAAAAAAGGTTTTATGGGTTCGGAGGTTAAGTTACCCCTTGGGAAGAACGTTTGGCGTTCACCCAAAGTGCCTTGCCGGAGCAAGTCTCCCTAGATTTCATTAATCGTGTTTGCTTGCGTGCTTTCTTTGTGTGCATGTGTTTGAAAAAAAGGGGGCGAATGTCCCAAGTTGTCTTCCGGACGTACAAACCATTTGTTGGTTGTCGCTCGGGATTCCTTGGAATTTATGTATTTGGGATTATGATCCCGTCCTCATCTTATGACTTATGATCATCGCATTTTAAACCTCGGGACCCTCGGGACTTGCGTGATCGAGAGAATGACTCTCTTTTGGGTCAAAGATGAGGTTCTTTAGGAAGGAATGTCCTTAGCCCATCAATCCTACGCTTTAAGACGGTCGAGCTCGTATAGAGGCTTCATACTCATTCTTAAGCGATAATCGGAGATATAGGGTTCAAGGTTATCCTTTTCCTAAAGAAATCATGAACCTTTAATGGAAGGAACGATGCAAAGATGAGAACTTTTACACCGGTCCGTTCCAAGGTTGGGGAAAGGGGAAATGCATGATAAAAAAATGACTCTTTAATGAAAAGATGACATTTTGGTTTTAGCAAATGATGCTTTTGATTTAAAGAAATGATCTTTATGCAAATGATGCATAAAGATTTGATTTTTATGCAAATGATGCATTGAAAAAAGGGGTTTTGATGCAAAGGATGCATTTTTATTGAAAAAGATTTGATCTTTGTATGCAAATGATGCATAAAGATAACATTTTTATTGGAAAATAGGGATTTTAGGTGCAAAGGATGCACCTTTATGAAAAAGACTACATTTTTATGACAAATGAGGTCTTAATGCATGCAAAGGGGAAAGGGGGTGATAAAGATATGATCTTTATGAATAAATGCCAAGTCCCAAGCAAGATATATGAATGCAATGAGCAAGTATATCAATTAAAATGCAAGGTTAGGGCGTGCGAGGTTACCAATCGTTTCCTTCGCTTCTTCGGACGGAGCTAGGAGGAGAGGTTCTTCTTGGGTCTTCAAGGAGGAGGGAGATGGCTTCTTGAGCTTCTTCTTCGCCTTCTTGAGCCTTGAAGGGTTTTTCTTCACGTCCGGATTTGCTATGGAGTGTGTGTGTGTGGTTGTTTGTGTTGTTGTTGTTGTTGAAATGGGTAGAGGAAGGCTCTATTTATAGGCAGTCTGGATAAGGCTAATGAAGCCGTGCGGCTGCAGGCCCTTTGCAAATGAGGCCGTGCGGTCTTATCCACAATGACTCAGCATTCTAGAACCATGCAAGGTGGCATTATTCTAGAAGCTTCTCCCTAATTAAGAAAAACGTGTTTTCTTAATTAGGAAGGCTCCTTACAGCCCTAATTTAAATTTGGACTGTTCCAGGACATTTCCGGAACACTAGGAAAGTCCGGGGAATTACCGGAAAACTTACCGAAATGTCGGGAAAATTAACCGGAAGGCATGAGCCAGATTTGGGTACTTACAATAGGCCAAGATCCTTTAACAATATATAACTCGTCCTCACATAGCACGTCCTTTGAAAGGAAATCAATTTTTTAGTGCTCTTAATCTCTCGATAGATCTTGACTTATCATTGGTTCGTGGTGACTTAACATAAAGACCCCATTAATTGTCTATATGAAAAAGCTAGTCAAACCAACCGGTCATATGGAGTGTATTCCTAGAAAAGTGGGTGACGCAAGGGTTAGGTTTTAGGCTCCCATCGTGCAGCCGAAGCGCACTGATGAGTGGATGGCCAAGTGAGACTCGGAAGGGAGGCGACATGATCACCACACTTCCCGCACTTTGGCTTCTCCGAAGGGTAAAAGGGTGTCTGTGCAGTGTGACACGGACTCTAGTGGTAGTGTGAGGTAGAGGAGTCTAATTCTTTTTAGAGAAAAAAGAGAAAGATTTTTTTATTTACATGAAATGCATGCATGCAATGCAACAGTTAAGAGTAAAGAAAATGAAAAGAAAGCGAAAAATACAACACCATACAAGAAAACGAAAGTCTGACCCACTTAGTTTGAAAAAGATTTCAAAACAATCCCCAGCAGAGTCGCCACTGTGAATACCCCGTCCCGATGCAACGCGCATTCGGAGGTTTGAAATAAATAATTATATAAAGTCGGACCGAAATGGGATATTCATTTAGTGACACTCGCTTTAAACCATATTAAAATATTAGTTTAATTTTGAGAGTCGCCACGCCACTTTGATATAGCCCAAAGCTTTGAAAAAAGGCTAAACATGTAATTGGGTTCGGGGGTCAAGTTACAACAGAAGAAGAAACGCTATCACTCCTATCGCCCGACGGATCGGTCTTTCTAGCATGTGGGGTGTTGGTTGTGTGCGGTGTTTACAGGAATAGATAGAAGAAACGGGATCATGCATAAGGAGGAGGGGAGAGAAAGAATTAATTGATGATCACACCCTAGAACCTTTGAGTTAGGCCCTCGGAAGGTGCACTAATCAACGTTCATCCTTGGGGGATTGTTGATCATGGGATAATTATAACTAAGGTGGAAGGAAAGAAATAGTTCCTAGATCCATTGGGTTTCTTAGGGTGAAACCTTAGATCATCCTCGGCTATGCATAATTAAATATATTAAAACAACCCTAAATCTAGCATATAGGACATAAGCAAGAAATAAAGTAATTAAAATATACTAAGCATGCAAACAATAATAATAAAGACAATAATAATAAAGAACAAAAATATTAAAAAGAGAGTCTTACCAATTGTAGCAAGACTTTGGGGTCGAACCTTGGCGATTCGAAGAGAATAAAAAGAACTGTGGGTGAAACAAGTGTAGTCTCGTTTCTCCCGTATGAAATTGTGTGTGAAAGTAGGGAGCCGGGCACCCCTATTTATAATACCTCGGAACTTGGGCTGGGCCACTGAAGGGTCGATCGGCACAAGGGTTAAAGGGTCGATCGGCTCTATATAAAAGGGTCGATCGGCCATACCACGGGCAAAGGGCCGATCGGCACTTCCATCTGGCGTACCTTCCACGCTAGCAATGACGGCGCAGGTACGGACGAATTAAGTGAATTTCTTAGGGTTTTCTAGGGTTTCTTATTAATTAACCGGGCCAGACATTAAAAATGCCTTTTTTCGGGCCGGGTACTAACAGAACTTTACTGGCACCGTTTGGGTTTCGAACCAGAGCTCCAGAGTCACTGTTCCCAGGATGGGACGAGATGTGTTGTCGTATGCTTTGATAGTTCGGGCAGATGGGGTCATATGGCCTTTATCGATGCGTTAGGCTCGCATCATGCTGAGGGGAAGGACGTTGACTGCTGATCCGTTGTCTACCAGGACTCCAGTGAGGGAGATAGTGTTGAGCCGAACTATGATGTGCAGAGCTTCATTGTGTCCTGTAACCCCTTTTGGTAGGTCTTCATCACAGAAGGTGAGCATGCTGCCGTACAGTCTGGAATTGTAGATCTGATCTCTTTCTGGAGAGGGAGAGCCATCGAGCTATCCATTTCCTGTCTTCCTCTTGAGAGGCAAAGGTTTTGGTGGTGCCTCGGGATTGCATTGAGGTTGCTTGTGGCGGTATCCTCCCTTTGTCAGCGCGTTGATTGAGTGCGAGTGCCAAGTTGGCTTTGACTTTCCTTTGCCGGCCCATGCTCTGAAGTTGGGCAAGTTGGACCTTGGCTGATCCTGCGGGGGATTAGGCTTTTGGCTGGTAGTAAGGGTGCCGAGATTTGAGATCTTCTTGTGTCCTGAGGTCTGAGCTTTGGTGTCAGCGGGATATTTCGGATTTCTCACCCCTGTCTGTTCTAAAGCTGTGCTGCTTGAAGGAAGGGAAGACTTGCTAGAGTAGAGCACATAGTAGTCAAACTTCCCGGATGGCTCTCCGAGTGTACCCATGCTGGTGTCTCCGGCTTTATATCTTTCCTTCAATTTCTTCTAAGAAGACTGTTTCTTCTTCTTTCTGGGAGAATCACCCTTGATCATGTCCTGGAACTCGTATTCAAGGCATTCGGAGCAGTCACATACATCATACCAGATGTGGACCTCTGATGAGGACTTGGCTGGAAGAGGCGGAGGAACTGGCTCTGCGGCAATCTTCTTTGGCACCCACTCGATGGAGTTTACACTATTGTTGTTCGGAAAAGGGTTTCCGACTTTGTTAGGTCCACGGGGATGCTCCAACTTTCCTTCTTCTATCAGATTTTGGATCTCATACCGTAACCCTGGGCAGTTGTCAGTTGTGTGCCCATGGTATTGGTGGAAGGTGCAGTACTTGCTTTTCTCGGCATTGGCTGCAGGATTCTTCGGTTTGTAGTTTTCAACAAGCTTGAGGAGGCCTTCTTTGACTAGTCCTTCCAGCATTTTATTCAGAGGCATATCCAGCTTGTCGGAGCATATGGAAGGTTGCTTCTTGGAGGAGTCGTTGCTTTGCAGGACTGGGTTTCTGTTGCTTGACTGCTGTCCCTGGTGGATGTAGTTGACAGAAGTATCTTTCCCTTTATCGGGGGCCGGTGCAGGATTGAATGCAGTTATTGATTTGTATCTGTAAGACGGAACTGTAGCCAGCCTTTCTTTGAGGTCCTTCTCGAACTGTGAGCCAGCATTGACCATGGCTCGGAGATCCGGGAAGTAGTGATGGATGATGAGTGTCTGATGGACGGCCTCAAGCAGGACTTGAAGATCCGCATCTGTTCATCTTTGGAGAGTGGCTCCATGATTTCAGAGAGTTTCCAGCTCCACCTTTTGTAGAATTCTCATTCACTTTCGTCTTCTTTATGTTCGGTGGTGATTAAGTCTTCACGACTTGTCTCCCATTCTAGGTTGGATCGGTACCGCTCCAGGAAGATGTTGCTGATCTGATCCTAGGTATGGCGATCTGCAGGCTTGACCCTTAGGAACCACCGTAATGTGAACTCTTGAGAGTGTGCTGGAAATGGTCGGCCATTTGCTGGAGGGTTGCTCCTTTTGCTCTCATGCCGAGAACGTAGGTGTCAACATGTGTCTGTGGGCATTCGGTCCCATCGAATCTGTCCATTTCTGGCATTCTGAACTTGGCAGGGAGAGGTGTGACCATTCCCGGATCTGTAGATCTGAGTGTTTCATTCTTTGAGCTGCCCATGCTGGCTTCCAGATCCTTCATTTGTTCGACCATCCAGGCCAGGGTTGGGTCCAATGGTGGACTTTGAGGCTCGGTGCATGGTGCTGCTATTAGAGAATCAGTAATTGAAGGTGGAAGGCTTGATATATGTGGATATATGGGGGCCTTTTCTGGATTGTATCGGGGTTTCGTCCCGTTGTTTTGAGGTTCGTGTATAGGCAACGGGTTGAACCCGGGAGGATACTGGAGGATATTGGGATCTGTTTGAGATGGCCCAGCGTTTGCTGGTTGTATTGAGTGATGCGGGTAGAACCGGATTGGCCGTATAGGATGGGGATGCCTTGAGAGGTGGCAATATGAAGCCTCGGTCGGCTGTTTCCTTGATTTGAAGGATTCCCGTAGTTTTACGGGGGAGGAACCTGGTTGAAGGTTTGAGGAGCTGATCGGGGAGGATCGTCGTCCTCGATTAGAACAAAAGTACCGTCTGGTTGGGGGATAGGTGCTATACCCCGTTCATTCAGAAGCTATACCATGAAATTATGTTGATCCTCTTTCTGTTTCTTGTGAACCTCACAGGCCCAGATGGCTTCTATCAGTGTCATATCGGTTACCGGTGGAGGGGTTCCGTTCCCGTCACGATTTCTCAGTGAGTCAGAAATGTCGGAGAGTCTGGCTGTAGGAACTGAGGGAACCGAAGAACTGTCTGATGCGTCCGTAACTGTAATTCTGGAGAGGT
The DNA here is from genome assembly GCA_022495995.1 of Adenophora triphylla var. japonica. Lineage (NCBI taxonomy): Eukaryota > Viridiplantae > Streptophyta > Magnoliopsida > Asterales > Campanulaceae > Adenophora > Adenophora triphylla. The sequence continues at coordinate 550,789 of JAFEMH010000272.1, read as the reverse complement.
GCTGACCCGGAATTCTGAACCACTCTCTGTTCGCTGCCAGGAACGAAAGGTAGGGCTTAGGTTTCGTAATGGGTATTTGGCTCAGGGTTTTTGGGCTTGTGCAACGTGCAGTTACCGCTTAAGTTTACTTAAAACGCGTTTTCTCAGAGTCTTAATAGGTTGGAAAAGATTGCTCTTCTTTTTCGCAACTAACCTAGGGCTTGAATCAGTGGATCCCGGCACTACGTTTATAAGCCCCTCATTTTTACATGTAAATCGTCTTCCCGGGACGGACAATCCCGAGCGAGGGTCCTATAAGGCAAGCGAGTTCCACCGACAAACGGAAAAGTGAACTTAAGGCTAGCTGGTCATGTAAACTTTCAACTTGAGTGACATGCGGGTCACGGTCGAAGTCAACATGCTTAAGTTAAGGCAGAAATCGTGCTGAAATTTCGGCATGACCTCTCTTGACTCGCTTGAGCGAGGGGCCTTAGCTTTTGGCGTTGTCCAAGTTGTGGCTGGCATGGTGCATATGTTGAGGGTTTGATGACACGGTGTCACATTGACCTTCGGGTATGTTTTTAGCGCGGTTCTGCGTCAAAGTCAAAGCTGAAAAGCTAAGACTTCGGGTCGAGAACGACCTTTGATCTCAACTTTTAAGTTTGACTTGTGAGGGAGATCGGCATAAAATCTTACACTTAGGCTTTATGACCCGAACTAAACCAAAAACCAACCAAGGTCTTGGACGATGTGTGACACAAATAGTGCATGGATTACACGGGCTAGGATGGGCTGTTTGGGATGACCCCGTGCACGCTCGAAGGGCGTAGGAAGGCCAATCAAGCTGCAGCTGAACGGTCACCCCGGGTTGAGAGTTGTAGTGTGCAGTGTACCGAGGCAGCAACTACGCGTAGCGTGCGGTGTACCGAGGCAGCAGTGCGAGTAGTGTGCGGTCACTAAATTCTTTTTTTTTTCTGAGTAAAATAGAGATTTTCAGAATGAGTTTTAAAGAATTTATGCGCAGTTCAGATTATAGCAAGAAAAACAATTATGAACGGAATATGCACGAACATGTTATGATTTTGAAAGAGATGAAAATGTGACATCTTTTTTTTTCAAAAACAGTCCAATGTTTTGAAAACACACACGCACACAAAAACGAGGAAGGGTAAATGAATGTTTGACCCACAGAATGTTTTTAAAACGAAGGAGTTTTGAAAAAACATGTTTTTTCCCCAACGGAGTTGCCAACTGAAATTACCCGCATCGCGCACGGGGGACGCGGCCAGCGGCTTTCGCACTTGGGCCTCGCTTCGGGAAAGAGAGAGTTGCCACGCCGTTTTGTATTATGAGCCTAAACTTTGAAAAAGGTTGGTTTTGAAAATGGAGGTCGTTTCGATTGGTAGCCAAAACTTAGGAAAAGGCTTTGAAAAGGAGGTCGTTTTGATTGGTAGCCAAAACTTAGGAAAAGGCTTTGAAAAGGGGGTCGTTTTGATTGGTAGCCAAAACTTAGGAAAAGGCTTTTTTGAATAGAGATTGTTAGGTTCGGAGGACACGTTACGTTTCGAGAAGAGTATATTTAGATCACCTGAAACGCCTTGTATGATGAGTCTTTCTACCTTTCTCGAAAAGTGTTCGTGCTGCTTTTTGAAAATGAGCTTGAATGACAAGCTTTAATCTTGATTTGAATGACAAACGTTGATTTTGGTAAAAGAGCGTTTGAATGACAAACGTCGATTTTGAGTTTGAAAAGGAGTTCGAATGACGAACTGGAATCTTTAGTTTGAATGACAAACGTTGATTTTGGTAAAAGAGCGTTTGAGTGACAAACGTCGATTTTGAGTTTGAAAAGGAGTTCGAATGACGAATTGGAATTTTTAGTTTGAATGACAAACGTTGATTTTGGTAAAAGATCGTTTGAGTGACAAACGTCGATTTTGAGTCGAAAATGAGCGTTTGAATGACAAACGTCGATTTTGAGTCGGAAATGAGCGTTTGAATGACAAACGTCGATTTTGAGTCGGAAAAGAGCGTTTGAATGACAAACGTCGATTTTGAGTCGGAAATGAGCGTTTGAATGACAAACGTCGATTTTGAGTCGGAAATGAGCGTTTTAATGACAAACGTCGATTTTGATTCAGAAATGAGCATTTGAATGACAAATGTCGATTTTAAGGGGTTTTGAAAAGGAGTTCGAATGACGAACTTCGATTTTGAACCGGACATTACAATGTTACCCATTTTTATGAAAATGGTAGTAAATGAGATGCAATCAACGAGTCATTTTGTGACTCGGACATTTGTAAGTAAATACTATCAACAAACCAAACAGCTTGGACTTGTAAATGACAGTATTGAAATGCGGTATCAACGGATCTAACGATCCAGACGGTAAAAATGTGATCGACGAGCCAAACGACTCAGATTTGTAAAGATGCGTAAAGTAAATAGAAATATCGACGGATCAAACGATCCGGACTTGTAAATGACAATCACGAACCAAACGGTTCGGACGGTAAAAGTGCGAATCAACGAATCGAACGATCCGGACGGTAAATGACAGAAAAGTAAAAACGGGACTTGAACGTCGTTTTAACCCGAAATTACTTCTCTTACGGGAGATAAGATGATTAAGGACTAACGTATCAAGTCCCGTAGACGGCGTTTCGTCTGCATTTTGAGAACTTTGGTCGGATCGAAAGTAGCATATGACGCGTAAATCGAGACAAAATGGAGTTTAGAGAGTTAGAGTGTTACTAATGGCTAGGTATTGACTCTTTGGCTCGGGAGGACGTATACGGGATACAATTTGGTGTTTGAGAGGTGTTTCGATAGTGTTTGGCTCGTGTTTGGTTGGAAAACGTGGTTTTCATGCAAATCGAGGCATTTTCGAGGCTCGGGAGGGGGTTTGGTTGGCTGGAACCGTGGGATTTTGACAAAGAGTAATATTTTTTTACCCATTTTACTGAAGGTGTGGGGCTGTATTTATAGGGGGTGAAAATGAAGAACAGGCCGGCCGGCCCTTTCCTCATTTTGAGGGACTTTTGAGGTATTTTGGAAACTGCTGGGACTGGCTGAGGATTGTTGTGACTGGCGATTTATCCGGAAGAACAGGTCGGCAGGCCTATCACTCAATTTCAGGGGTATTTTGGACTTTTCACCCTTGAATTTGATTGATGGAGATGTGGGAGGCTGTGCATGTGTGCCACGTGTCTAGCTTAGTCGCTAAGATTGGGTTTTTGCTCCGTTAATCCCGGTTTTGACTGTTTTCTAAATAACTGTCCGAGAAAATGTCCGGAACAGTCCCGGAAAGTCCCGAAAATTGCGTATTTCGAGGAAAGTGGTACTTTTACGTGTGATAACGTGTGTTGAGTACACTTTGGAATTTGGATGCACGGGGCAGTCCTGGGAAGTCTCGTTGACTCGAAAAGGGAGAGTTAACGGATTCCGGTTAACTTGGAAAGGGCTAGTTAACGGATTGTAACGATCCGGATTTGGGTACTTACAGTTAGCCTAATGCCGCTATCGGTTAGCGAGAGATTAGGTGTGGGGGAACTCAAACCTACCACCATTTCTCTCCAATTGGCGGACCACTCCATACAATACCCGATAGGTATAATGGAGAATATGCCTTGTCGAATAGGGAACTTAATTATCCCTGTCGACTATGTTGTTCTCGAGATTGAAGAAGACCAACAAATCTCGGTTATTCTAGGGAGACCATTTCTTGCCACCGCAGGGGCAATAATAGACGTAAAAAATGGTACTCTCTCGCTAAATGTCAGGAAAGAAAAAATTAAATTTGATATGCAAAACATAAATCTCGAGGACACTTTCCAAGAAATCAACACACCCGAAAATAACAATGAAAAGGGTGAAGAGTCACAACCTAAAGATCGGATAGTAGATCATTTTATAAATAAAAAATCTTTAGATTGTGATAATGGTAGTGATGTGTTCAAGTATTCTATGCATTCTGTTACTAACCATGCAGTCTAGGACGCAAATCTTGAAGGAACAAAGGAACCGAAAAAGAAAAACACGTCGAAATATCAAATGTGTAAAGACTATAGCCAACTTTTTCCACCAAGAAAAAGTACGGAATGGAGGATGTGTAAAAACTCGAACACTCCAAGGGGCATGAGATGGCAAGCTGTTAAAGACAACAGGCCATCAAAATACCATTCACTCCCCGTATTGATTAAAGGAAAGGGGTCGAGCTAATGATCTTAAACAAGCATCATCGGTGTAATAAACCGATGGATTATTTTGTTTTTCTATTTTAGGTATAATTATTTAATTATTTATTTTTATTATGTTTTATACTAATTCTGTTTTGTAGGCATATGAACGTACGCGATAAAAAATTTGAGAGTCGTCACTCCATTTTTAAAGGAAAACTTTGAAAAACCTTTGGAAAAGAGAAATATGGGTTCGGGGGTCAAGTTACGTTTTGGGAAGAACGAGAAGTTCACCCAAAACACCTCATAACGAGTCTTTCTAAACTAACATCCATTACATTCATCAAGTGTGTGTCATGTGTGAGACAAAAATAGAATAAAGGCATTTTTATTGATAATATGATATGATTACATCTTGTGAACCACTTAGAGCGGGGAACCACATCTAGAGATACAAAATTGAGGAACATATTACAACTGAGAAGGTAGCTTCTGCAAAATGGCTAAGTGTGTCGCGTGACACAGGACTTAGGCTGGCTAAGTGTGTCGCGTGACACAGGACTTAAACTGGCAAAGTGTGTCGCGTGACACAGGACTTAGGCTGGCTAAGTGTGTCGCGTGACACATGATGCCATTTTCAGTAACTTTACAAAAATTACTTGCAGCACAAACAATAGACCAATTAGATCAAAGTACAACATAAATGCATGCCATGAACCACAGAGATCAGAATTCAACACTCAAGAAGGTATGTATATGATTGATCCATACTCATCTTGGTAATCAAGCCAAAACGCATTAAAATGATCCAATGGCAAACAATAACATGCAAATCATGAATGATTCGCAGAATCAGAGATTAGAACAGAGATATTATGATCAGAACCAGAGATTAAGCACAATTATCAGATCATGAATGTAAATTGCATGTAAATTGTATGAAGAAGCAAGGAAAAGAGAGAGAAGGAGAGGGATAGAGTGTGTTACCCTTGTAGACCACGTTTCCTATACCAAGTTAGGTATAGGAACCTTCAGAGATTAGCTTCAGCTTCAATGTTCAGCCCAGAATTGTGAGAGAGAGAGAGAGAGGTGTGTAGAGAATTTTATGAGAGAGAGAGAGGAATTGTGTGTGTTTAATGTGTGTACGCAAGTATTTTGGCAGAGTAACAATAAGGTGGTGAAAGAGGGATCCAGAAATGAGAGGAGGAGGCTCCATTTTATAGCTGTATGGGAGTGGCCAAGAGTGTCGCACGACCTTGCATCTGTATTTTCCAATGGCAGGCTTTGTCGCGGGACAGCATGAGCCAGGACTGCTTTTGGCGCCAAATAACTTCCTGGAACCTTCTTGAGTAATTCCATATAGGTCCAAAAACATAGATTAATGCCTATAGGTACTATCTCAATAAAGAACTTACGGAAAGTCCTCGAACGTTCCGGAATAAATATAAATGTACCCAAAATGCCCCTAGCGCACTTTTATTGTGTAAAAGGCACTATACAGGTCGTGAGTTGGATTGGGGTACTCACAGTAGCCCCTCGGCAATGTCACTTATAGAAGAAGTGGGGTTGTCGACAAAAAAGGATCCCAAGCCTAACGAGCGGCTGATGGGGAGAAAGAAAGACCAAAGTGGTCAAATGGCTGGACCTTTTGGGAAAGGATACGTATCCCTAAGAGGAATCAAGCCGGATCGTAGTTCAAAAAAGTGAGAACGTGTGGTGCCTCAAACCAAAGAAAGACCAAAGTGGTCAAATGGCTCGACCTTTGGAGAAAGGATTCCTACATATCCCTAAGAGGGAATCAAGTCGGATCGTAGTTCGAAGCAAGTGAGGACGTGTGGTGCCTCAAACCAAAGAAAGACCAAAGTGGTCAAATGGCTGGACCTTTGGAGAAAGGATTCCTACGTATCCCTAAGAGGGAATCAAGCCGGATCGTAGTTCGAGGAAGTGAGGACGTGTAGTGCCTCAAACCGAAGAAAGACCAAAGTGGTCTGGATGACTATTGAGGGGAAGTCGCCCGAAATTTGACTATTGAGGGGAAGTCGCCTGGAATTTGTTGAGAAATAGAATTGAAAATGCCAGGAGAAAAGATGATAAAACAGACCAGAGGGGCAAAACAGTAGAACAGGCCACAGGGGCAAAAGGGTGAAACAGGCCACAGGGGCAAGACAGTAGAATAGGCCACAGGAGCAAAAGAGTAGAATAGGTCACAGGGGCAAAAGAGGAAAATTTGATTATTGAGAACTAGGATTGAAAATGCCAGGGGCAAAAATGGTAAAGCATGCCAACGGGGCAAAGGGGAAAATTTGATAGAATTGAAAATGCCAGGGGCATAAATGGTAAAACAGGCCAACGGGGAAAAATAGTAAATAGGTGAACGAACGGCCTCCGAAAATGAAAAAACAAAACAAACAACCAACCGTTTATATGTTTTGGTAAATCGTTTTTTTGGTTGTTGTTTATCTTTAGAAATTTTGTGTTTTTTGGGAGTCGCCACGCCGTTTTTAAAGGAAAACATTGAAAATCCTTTTTTAAAGATAATTTGGGTTCGGGAGTCTGGTTACGTGTTGGGAAGAACTTGGGAATTCACCCAACACGCCTCTTTCGAGGCTTTCAATCAAACATTGGACAATTATGGACATTCAAAGTGTGTGCAATTTGTGTCAACAAACAAGGCATGCAAAAATTGTATTTCATTGATGGTATTTAGAATGGGTACAACTTGTGAGCCATGACAGGGGGCCACACCCTTTTACAAATGATAACTTGCATTACAAGGCAAGAGCTAGGACAGTTTGCTCAGGAAGCTCGGATGTCGTCCGACACAGGACTTCCTCAGAGAGGGATGTGGGACGACAGGAAGCCTCATGGTCAGATGGTCTCTTACTCATCAAAGCTGCTCTGGAATTTGGGACAAGATTATTTTAGCTAAGAAGAGACACTATTCAGGGTCTAAGCTCAGTTTGGGGTTGATTAGAGTGAGCAAAGTCAAGATTGACTTTTAATGATACGGATGTCATATGACATAGGACACCCGAGAATGTCCATGTCATATGGCAAACCGCCTCCATCAATTTATTGCACCCAAACAGACCTTAGACTCCCTAAGTAGTGTTAAATGAACTAAAACTAATATTTATACATAACTTTGAGTCACAAAGGGGACCGATCTGAATGGATCTGAAGTCCTTGAAAGCCAGATGGCTTTCTGGGAGTTGTATGTCGTATGACACAAGATCCTTTGAGGGGTCCTGTGTCGTCCGACACCAGAGGCCTATTTCAGTGCCCTTCAACCAGACTGATCCCACCTTGTTCTCAATGCAAGACTAGGCTATATTATTGACTGAAAGCAGTAAAATAGTAATACTACGTGAGTATTATGGGAGGATCACGTGGCTTTAATGGCCAAATGTGATAAATCACGTATCTATGGCCATTATTATGTAGCCATCTCCTCCTAACTCAAAGGAAACTAGCCAAGATGTAAACTTTAATGGTGCTAAGGCCACCAAATGTTCAGATCTGAGGTGGGGAGAAGTGAATATGGAAGATTCACCTCTCCACCACCTTTATCATGCAAAATCCCAAATATTTCATATAATATCAAGGCAAGTAAGCATGCAAGATGATATAGATGAATATACAAAGGTTAATCAGAGAGAGAGAGAGGGTTTAGTGGCTACCTATTGTAGTCCACAAGGTAAAATCACCAATAGTATGGTGTTTACCCCTTCAAAACACCAACAAAGGAAGGTTTTCTTTGGATCTTGGCTTGGGTGTGTGTATGTATGAGGAGGGAGGTGAGTATGTGTGTGAGAGAGAGAGGATGAGACTCTATTTTGACAGAGTTTCCTTGCTTGCTAAGAGTCCCTCTTTAAATGATCAGCCATGCCCTTTATTTATAGGCAGGCTGATGGGACGTCCTATGTCGTCCGACAGAAGGTTTCCACCGCCTTGGGAGAGTCCTATGTAGGACGACAGCATACATCTTTTTGCCAAGTTGGGCCGCAGGAATGGCAGGCACAATGGATCAAGGCAGGGATGGATAATTGGGCTCAAAATGCATTTTAGCAAATAGATGAGCCCAAAAAACCAAGGAAAGTGGACCCAAAAACACGAGTTCGGGTCGGGGTACTCACAATAGACCACAGAGAAAAATAGTAAATAGGCCACAGGGGCAAAACGGTAAATAGGCCACAGGGGCAAAAAGGTAAAAAGAAGCATCTTGGCTTAAAGTGTCGCACGACTTGCCCATCCATGCGGACAGGTTTTAATAAGTCGAATAGTTCGACATTCAAACACAACATCCGAGGGAAATTTCGAGAGAAAGAGGAGAAAAAAGAGAGAAAACTAGGTTTCGATTCAAAATCATTGCCAAACTCGCGAAATCATGCCTCCTCATCTACGTCTGACGAAGAAAGCACAACAACAAGCGGAGTTAGCGGATAGAAGAAAGAAAATCAAGAGGAACCATCGACCGTTCTTTCCTCAAACTCCGCGAGGGCAATTCTACCCGCAAGTGGACAGACACACCTCCGTTGGTAGAAAATCCGCGGTAAGAATCTTGAGAAATTTGTTATTCATTGATTTGAAATTTGAAATTTTTGAAAAAAATGCATGTCTAGGGTAATTGACAAAAATATGAAATTGCAATTAATTGAACTGATAAAATTGCAATGAATTGAGCTAAGAATTAAAGTAATTTTTGTAAAGAAAATGGGACGGACCCAAAACGATGATTGATTTTGTAAAGAAAGTGGGACGGATCCAAAGAAATAACACTGATTTTGTGAAAAGGTGGGACGGACCCATGATTTTTGTGGAAAAGAGTGGGACGGACCCAATTATTTTTGTGGAAAAGAGTGGGACAGACCCAATGATTTTTTGTAAAGAGTGGGACAGATCCAATGATTTTTTGTGAAGAGTGGGACGGACCCAATGATTTTTGTGAAAAAGTGGGACGGACGCATGATTTTTGTGAAGAAGTGGGACGGACCCATGATTTTTGTAAAGAGTGGGACGGACCCATGATTTTTGTGAAGAAGTGGGACGGACCTATGATTTTTGTAAAGAGTGGGACGGACCCATGATTTTTGTAAAGAGTGTGACGGACCCATGATTTTTGTAAAGAGTGGGACGGACCCATGATTTTTGTGAAAAGTGGGACGGGCCAAGTGATTTTTGTTTCCTTTCAAAAACATAATGATATGTAATTGACTGAGATATATTTTTGATACATGTGTTGTGTTTACCTGCAGGGGTTACGTACGAGAGGGTCACCTGAGGTGATCGGACGACTTTGGAGGAGCTTGCCCGGCAGTGAAGCTGAGGCGCATTCGCCTAAGGGCCTAGTGCATGCTGCTGGATTTGGGCATTTCTTCGATATGGCGGAGGCCATCGGGGATACGCAGCGGAGCGTGGAGCTGATGAAGGTTTTCCGTCAGTTCTGGTGGGAGACCACCCATTCCTTCCATTTCACTTGAGGTGAGGCCACGGTGACCCCTTATGACTTTGCGGTCATCACAGGGTTTCCCTTCATAGATCAGCCTATATATACTGTTGAGCCTACTGCTAGCTCGAGCCCCTTGCTGAGGGTGACATGCTGAGACTGGTCGGTTTTGTCCTTTATGACAGGAAGGGAAATAGGTATGAGTTAGGGGAGATCCATGGGATGATTCGGGAGAAGAGCTGGGCCTATCCTCCTATTTGTGATGATTCTGATGATAGCAGGCTTCGAGCTGAGAGGCTGGCTAGAGCCTTTGTCTAGGCTGGGCTGTCTAACATGCTGTTCCCCAACGACGCTTCTACCGCACTTACTGCCCTCCTTGAGCCTCTGAGGATCTGGGGGAATGTAGGAAACCTGTCCTGGGGAGAGGCTGGGCTGGCTAAGATGTATTTAGCCCTAGATGACATTAGCAAGGGAGAGGCGAAGTCTTTTGACTGCTGTCAGATGGCTTTTGAGGTATCTTTTTTGCCCTTACTTTTCTTTGCTCATTCATTCGTATCATTTGCATTTCTGAATAGTCTGGTTTGTCTTTTGCAGGTCTGGACACATGAGGTATTTGGTGGCTACTCTTGGAGTATTAGGGATGAGTTCTCGGCCACTACTTACCCTGCTCTTTGCCGCTGGACCAAGGATGCCCGGAGACAGACTCGGGTAGCGGGAGTGAGGAGTAGGATGACGGCCTCCTACGTCGATACGCTGACACTGTTGAGAGGGGTTCCCCACAACCTCTCCTTGTTTCCATGGGCTGACCGATATCCAGATGTGGACCTGGATCACGCTCTCCATCTGACTGAGTGTCGCAAGCTACTGGTGGGCTTAACTGGAGATGCCCTGTACCTGGCAGAGAGAGTATATAGACAGCACGGGCCCAACAGGCATGCTTTAGTTCCCGACGATCCTCCAGATAGGATGTGGCTCCCTCGCCAGCTGGATGATATAGATGATTTGATTATGGGCGTGGCGGCCTATCATTACGCACATGAGGGGGACTATGCTCTGTATGTGGCTGGGAGGTTGCAGTCTCCCCAGGTCAGAGCGGGTTAAGATGCTCAGAGCGCGGGGCCCTCAACTGAGTTCGTAGCTAGACCTCCCCTGCCTCCGGCGTACATAAACTATCAGGGTGGCGGCCACGTGCGGCGAGCTCACATCGACATGACCCAGATTCATCCTCGTCTGCAGCCTCCACGGGGCTCGAGATCAGTAAGTATTGTTTGCTGCCTCTTTTGAATTCATTTTTGTTATCAAGAGCTGTATTCTAAAATCTCTTATGTCTGATTGGAACAGGTTCCAGCCCAGGCTTATAGGCACATGGCTCGAGCTTTCACCGGTGCTATGGGCATGATTAACATGCTTTAGAAGGGCGTAAGATTTTGGAAGAATCAGTGCCGGTCCCAGGATTCGGTGAATGTCTCCCCACCTGGTCAACCAAGGAGGAAGAAGAGTCGCTTGGATGAGAGCACCAGTGGATCGAGGATTCGGACAAAGAATCCATCTGTGGCTCTTGCTGACTCCAGTGATGATGATGATAGCGATAATGAGGAGACTGATGCTGCCGATGCTTATGAGCTTGACTCCTTTGTTGTTGCTGAGGCGGATGATTACTATCGCTCGGAGACTATGGCATACCAGGCTCCTTCGGATGATCCGAATGATGAGTCCGAGAAGGATGAGGATGGTGAAGATGAGGACGGGGATGATGAGTCAGAGTAGTCCTTTGATCAAATTGTGATTTGTCGATTATTGTACCCTGCAGGACACAAAACACTCTATTACACTATATTATTCATTTGACTAAGTTATTTTGTTAGAACATTTTTTGTACAAGTTTGAACTTGTTTATTTGTTAGCTTGTTATTGAACGAGTCCATCTTATTGTGTAAAATGGAAAATGGTTGAAAATGGAAAATGGGGTGATGGTTGTATGGAGTGGATGCGTATATGGATTTGTATATGTATGGATGATTGGTTTGTATATGGTTTGAGGCTTGATTGTGTATATGGGATGATTGTGTATATGGGATGTATGGCCAGGTGAACCCTCTCCCATGTGTTTGAGAAGTGGATGGGTGGTGATTGCAACGTAGACAAGTCGGGAACGTACCCTGGTAAGTGCAGAGTGCAGAAGTCTTGTGGCTGTCTGATGTTAGCCAATTGTGTCGCACGACTCAGGACAGCATGTGGCAAGGTGTGTCGCGGAACACAGGACACCATGTGGCAAGGTATGTCGCAGGACACAGGCAGCTAAGTTTCAAATTCATCTCAAGGCAACACCTTTTCCCAAGGTAAGAACTTTCAGCAGCCCCAGAATCTACACAGAAGATCCTATGTATAAACAATCCCTTTCTGCCTGACAAAGCCCCGGTATGGAGAAATTTTTGTGAACCCAGAATGCTAGGTTAGAATCCTGATTGGATTTGGTCACCCAAAGAGGTCCCGAACTGAATCTGGTGCAGCCCCATTTTGACGAAATCCTTGGGGAGTATTTGTGAATCCAGGAAGCAGATTCCCATTAAAAGTAACCATCCAAATAAGCTGTGAACGGTGCAGCCCCACTTTGACAGAGTGTCATGTCATAGAACAAGGTTACCCATCCCTCTATTTGTACCATAGTCAAACAGTTATTGGAAAAGACTCGGAAATATGTACATGCAGGGGCACTTTTTTTTTGAAAAGTGGGAATGAATCCCCATTTTGTGTAAAAACTCGCTTTGGGTTTGACTCTTTTTGAGAGAGTGTAGTCATAGCAAGGTTTGTAAACAGTGTATGGAAGCCCCTGCTGGCAGAAAATCAGTGTTTAGCTCTATACTCCTATTTTGTAGAATAAAGAAGACTTAACGAGACATATGAAAATTTGTTTTATTCACAATGATCACAAGACTGCTAAAAACCCTTTGTTAATGTTCGGGTTATTCAACCACTAATCCTGATATGAACAAATATTTTTGTCAATTAAGAGGAGAAAACCAACCGAGATCAAGGAACAAATTTACTGGAGTGTCGCCGAGAGACACGGATGCGAAGCCCCAGTGAAGCATTCATGGAAAGTGTTTTTGGAGAGCCGAAAGGACGTGAATTTTCACAAGAGTAGGACAAGATCCTAATCTTGGAGAGGAAATGACATATGCTCACATGGAACGACAAATGAAAGAAACGAATTTGCATAATCTCTGATTGATGGTCTTGAACCATGGCGCATTAGGTTCCAATTTAAGCAAGCAACGAAGTTTTAATTTGATTTAGACCTTGATTAAATTGGGATTAGACTGCTATCCGGTAGGAATTGTAGCTGGGTCTCAGGGTTTTGATCGGCCATCAGGTGATTTGGATCTTTGTTTGCATCATGACCCCTTGAGGTGAGAGGTAAGCTTGGCTTTTTGCTGACTTAACCTCTGAAGATGAGAGGTTGGCTTTCAAGGATGTGTTTAGGATTTCTATGGCGGGGAAATTGTGGTTGCATCTTCATTGCCTCTAAGAATGAGAGGTCAAATTTGGCTTCGGCGAGGTCAAGGATAATGGGAGTATCCTCTGAAAGTGAGAGGATGGTTGGAATCGGTTAAGGGTGTTGGTGAGGAGAAATTCATGTTGTCTCTTTATTTGCTTTGAGACTCCCTTTAAGTAAATAGCTAGATCCTTATTTGCTTTGAGAGAAACACTAGGGACGAGGCTTTCTCTCTTTTTTTTTATTTTCTTTTTATTTTTTTTTTCATTTTTTTATTTCATTTTTTATTTTATTTTTTCGTTTATTTTATTTTTTTTAGAACCTCTGCTAGCCCCTAGTGTGGATCGCTGCATTCCGCCATTCTTGAGCTTGGAGGCGGTCAATTTTCCTGTGAGTCATGGGAGCCTCAAGGATAGTCCCTCTTTCTTCTTTTGGAGGTGGCTAAACGGGATTTCAAAGCATGCCGATCTTGAAATGAAGGGTATTATTTGGTGAGGGTGAGGTAATGGCTTCCTATGGTGAAAGGTTTCAACTGCAATCCCGACCGGATGACCTAAAGAAATTAAGGCTTCATTGCTTGCTTAATATTAATTGCAAATTCATTGATCAACGAGATGATGAGTATGCTGAAATATATGTGAGCATATGGGCCAAATAAAGAGCACGGGAGATGCGAGATATGTGATTGGTTGATTTTCTCATGCCAATTAATCTAAATATTATCTATTTCAAGAGATTACTGGTCAAGCAGCACAAGTGATCATATAGAATAAAACCATTTCGTTTAAATGTAATAAATGTGTGCAAATGACGTCTTGAGTCTAGGAAGAAAAGAAACAAAAACTTTTATTACTGAACAAACAATAACTAGTCCAAAGTGGACTTAACAGACTCATGTCCAAAAAAGACATTCTAGAACCTACGAAACTGAATGACTTCTCCAACCTTGGATGGGAGGAAGGGTATCATGACAGTGTTGGGGCGAGGACCCTTCTCAATCTTCTTGTCATCCACGAGCCCTTGAATGATCTTCTTCAAAGTGATACAACTGTTTGTGGTGTGGCCAGGATATTGGTGAAAGCGAAAATACTTGGTCTTGTCCATATTTGGGTTTGGGTAAGCGGGACTATAGTTAAGTGGTTTAATCATCCCAACTCGAATCAAACCATTGAATGCCTCTTCTGTAGTCATCCCGAGATCATCAAATTTATGTTGCTGACGGGGCTGAAACTTCCCACTATTCTGAGTCTTTGGATATGCAGTCCCATCAAACTCCATCTTTGGCATCTTAAACTTGTGAGGGAGAGTTTTCACTTGACCTGGATTCACTACCTTGAGTTCACTCATTTCCACGGTCAATTTATCAATCTGCTGCTGCATGACCTTCATATGCTCCCAGAGAGCGGCGACTTCAAGAGTTACATTAGAAGGATGAGGAATAGTGGGAGACATTGTTGAGGAAGGCACAGAATTGGTTGACTGGAAGAAAGGATTCTCAAAAGGGTGCACTGTAGGCAAGGAAGCTGGCAGAAGACCAAAATTACTCGGGACGTTCAAATTGCTATCAAACAGACCAACTGAGCTTGGCACTTTATTCCCATAGTGATCATAACCATTAAACTGCACCACATTCTGATTACTCAACTGCTGAGAACCTCCTTGAGCTGACAGATGTCCAAACGGATTTGCACCGGGTAACACAGGAAAATGTGCATTCTGGAATGAAGAATTCTGGTTCTGTAACGGAGCACTAGCAGTCAAATAAGGAGCTAATCCTGGATACTGAGTTAATCCAAATTGACGCTGCATAGGCGATGAACCGAAACCATGAGTTGGCCTCAACAATGGCTGAGAAAACATTCCCTGAGGCTAAGACTGATTAAAAGGAGACTGCAGAAATCCTTCCTGATTGAACTGATTACCAGAGAACTGATACTGACTTTGGTATTGGGACCCATTTTGTAACTGAGGACCACGAAACAGACCACCCGGGAAACCTTCCTGATGCTGGGAATTCGGAAGCCAAAATCCCTGAAGACTTTGCTGAGGCTGAGACTGATGACTGTTCTGAAACTGCAACCCAATCTGACTAGGAGGCATGGAAGCATTAAGATTCTGTGACGACATCAAATCATAGAAGCTTGGTTGCAGCCCTCCAACTTTGCCAAAACCACCTTGAGGATTCAACTGCATACCCTGATTCTGAGCTTCGTTTGGTTGAGATGCCGCATGAGCAAGTAACTGAGCCTCACGCTCGCGAGCATGAGCGGCTTCAAGGGTGGTCCACAACTCTTCAACAGATAAACCATCCGTACTCTGCTGACCCATGGCATGCAAACTTCCAGACTGGTTGGCCATAACATTCTCCGCGCTAGACATCTCGGTCTCTGAATCCGATGAAGAATACCACTCGGATATTGTAACTGCCTCCGTTACCTCGGGAACACGGACTAAACGAACACCAGGAACCGGAGCACGAACCCAACTTGCTGTAGCTGCAGAGGGAAAGCTTTGATAAGGTGTGGGAGAGGGAAGAAAGGGAAAGGAGATGGGAGACGGACTCGTGCAAGCTTGTTATTAATGTTCAAGTAGAAAATGATGTCTTTTAGAAGTCCTAGGAACGGTTGGAAAAGGAGAAGCCTTCTTTTTTTCGCAATCTAAAACTCAAATGGGAACCTAGGATTATACCATTCGAAATATACCAAATGACTTGTATAAATATTAAAGTCAATAATACCAATACAAGACCAAAACATTATAGAGCGGACGAGTAAACCAAATTTCTGGAGAAAATTCGGCAGCATGACGGGTATTTCTGAAGAATTTCAAGAAAAAATCTGGCATGACCTCTCGTCGGTACATGTTGGCACTACGACATGATCTCTTGTCGAAATCATGTTGCAATGGCAACATGCCCATACGTGCGAGGTTGTGTAGGTATTAATGCCTATGATTAAAATTTATACAATTTATTTTAGTATATTTGAAAATGGTGTATCAAAAACCAACCGTATAAGGGTAGGCTTAAAAAGGTGTGATCCAACCTAGGGGTGCATCTAGGGTGCCAAGATTGATATCAGGCGCTCAAACGTAGGCGACATACATCACCGTCCGCAATTCCATCAATCGCTCCAAAATGGGATCTAGAACTAGTGAGGTAGTGTGCGGTTGACTATGTTACATTATTTGAGAAAAAAAAATTATGTCCTTTTTTTATTATTTTGAAAGAGATTGATAAAGGAAAACACCACTCACACCAGAAACCAACAGGGTACAATAAGAAACAAATCATAATCTGATCAAGGGACTGCCCTCAATCAAAACCTCAAATTTGCATACTGGCCAACTGTGTTGCGGGACACAAGACAGAGATGGCACGCTCTGTCGCACAACTTGGCCAGCCATAGAACCAGAATTCAAAGCAAGCACAATAACCATCCCCATCATGGCAAGGACTCATCATCGTATCCTCAACATACCAAAATAAGAACACAGAAGCATGGCAAGCATAGAAGCAGAGAAAATGCACACATAATGTCACAAACAAGTAACACACAAGTGAATATCAAGGATGTTAGAAAGAACGAAAGCTTGACCCACTATTTGAAAACAAGTTTCAATGTCCCCAGCAGAGTCGCCACTGAACGTACGCGATAAAAAATTTGAGAGTCGCCACTCCATTTTTAAAGGAAAACTTTGAAAAACCTTTGGAAAAGAGAAATATGGGTACGGGGGTCAGTTACGTTTTGGGAAGAACGAGAAGTTCACCCAAAATGCCTCATAACGAGTCTTTCTAAACTAACATCCATTACATTCATCAAGTGTGTGTCATGTGTGAGACAAAATAGAATAAAGGAATTTTTATTGATAATATGATATGATTACATCTTGTGAACCACTTTGAGCGGGGGGCCACATCCCGATATACAAAATTGAGGAACAGATTACAACTGAGAAGGCAGCTTCTGCAAAATGGCTAAGTGTATCGCGTGACACAGGACTTACACTGGCAAAGTGTGTCGCGTGACACAGGACTTAGGCAGGCTAAGTGTGTCGTGTGACACATGATGCCATTTGCAGAAACTTTACAAAAATTACTTGCAGCACAAACAAGAGACCAATTAGATCAAAGTACAACATAAATGCATGCCAGGAACCACAGAGATCAGAATTCAACACTCAAGAGGGTATGGATATGATTGATCCATACTCATCTTGGTAATCAAGCCAAAACGCATTAAAATGATCCAATGGCAAACAATAACATGCAAATCATGAATGATTCACATAATCAGAGAATAGAACAGAGATATTATGATCAGAACCAGAGATTAAGCACAATTATCAGATCATGCATGTAAATTGCACGTAAATTGTATGAAGAAGTAAGGAAAAGAGAGAGAAGGAGAGGGAGAGAGTGTGTTACCCTTGTAGACCAAGTTTCCTATACCAAGTTAGGTATAGGAACCTTCAGAGATCAGCTTCAGCTTCAATGTTCAGCTCAGAACTGTGTGAGAGAGAGAGAGAGTTGTGTAGAGAATTGTATGAGAGAGAGAGGAATTGGTATGAGAGATAGAGGAATTGTGTGTGTTTAATGTGTGTACGCCAGTATTTTGGTAGAGTAACAATAAGGTGGTGAAAGAGGGATCCAGAAATGAGAGGAGGAGGCTCCATTTTATAGCTGCATGGGAGTGGCCAAGAGTGTCGCACGACCTTGCATCTGTATTTTCCAATTGAAGGCTTTGTCGCGGGACAGCATGAGCCAGGACTACTTTTGGCGCCAAATAACTGCCTGGAACCTTCTTGAGTAATTCCATATAGGTCCAAAAACATAGATTAATGCCCTATAGGTACTATCTCAATAAAGAACTTACGGAAAGTCCTCGAAGGTTTCAAAATAAATATAAATGTACCCAAAATGTCCCTAGCGCACTTTTATTGTGTAAAAGGCACTGTACGGGTCGCGAGTCGGATTGGGGTACTCACATCATATAAAAAATTGCAGAAAAAGTGCTCGGTCGAGCACCTCACATGACTCGGACGAGCAAGGTGGAACAGAAAGATACATCAGACTGGAGGATGTTGCTCGGCCGAGGCAAAGCCCATGCTCGGTTGAGCAGAATGCATCAACAGAAAAAAATTTGGGTCAAAAATGGGATTTTTAACAAAACCCTCACTCTTCCACCTCCCTAGCTCATTCTCTCTCTCTAAAAACCCTCTATATCTCCGCCCCCTACCACCACAAATCCACCATTTAATCCGTCCAAACAACCTTCCTCCACCCCAATTCCATCTTCTAAAAACTACCCAAACCATCCATTACCCACAAATCACCCCCAATTCCTTCAGTTTCCAAAACCCTAGTTCTTCCTCCCAAACCCAAAAAGTTCAAATTTGCTCAAGTTAGAGATTTCATTGAAGAACTCAAAACTTCAATCAAGGAAGAAGCACAAGGTCAATTCAAAGCATTACTCGGGTTACTCAAAATCTCCCTCATTTCTTTTTGTTGAAAATTGTTGGGTTTTGTTTCTAGTTATTCTTAAAATTTACCATGGACAAGAGAGGAAAGGGAAAAACAACAACTAGGGCACCATAAAGATCCCGTAAAGATGACTCTTCTAGCTTTAGATTAAACCCAACACTTAATACTTTGGGGATTGATTTCCAATCTGAAATAGCTAGATTTGCCAAGCTATGTGGGAAGAACATTAAGCACACACAATTTCCCGATTCATATACCATGAGAATTCTAGGAATCATAAATAGCATTCGGGCCTTACACGAAGGGTTAAGTGGCGAAGAAATCCTACACATTGAGGCAAAAACTTATGAGAACCTCACTCTAGAATTCCTTAGTAGAATGACTAAGAGAACAAGAACTATGATTGATAATGAAACAGGAGAAGAGTTTGAGGATATTTAGTTAAGATTCCAACCGCTAAACACTCACCACACCCTTGACCTTGAGGAGATCAATGATATTTTTGGTTGGCCTTCCCCTCGAAATGTCTCAAATACACCCCCTCCGCATTATAATACGGACATATTTTGGAGACAAATAACAGGTCATACACCTTTCCTCCCCAAATCATCCAAATCATCCCTTATAGTCCACCACGTCCTCCGTTATATCCATAAAATTTATGCTTGTACAATTTTTGCGAGAGAGGATAAGGGGACAATCAACAGAAATGAATTATTTTTACTTAGGGCATTAGTCACGGGCTATAGGGATATAAACTTGGGAAAATGGCTCATCGATCGCCTTTGAGATCATATTGCCCCTAGCTTTCAGGGTGATTTCCATATAGGAGGAATAATAACTCTCCTTGCAATTTATGCGTGTATTGAATTGCCCGAAGAAGGCCCCAACGCTTGGATACCGGTGAGGGGATCAAGAGTACTTGATATAGCGGCTCTAAAGGTGATGAACATGATTTCTGAAGTTGAGCAAGGAGGCTACACATGGTTTGTAGGAGGTGGGGCAAACAATATGGCTTACACCAATTTGCCCAATGCCCATCTCCCCATAGTAGCAATAAACCAACCGGATACTTGATATTTCCCTCGTATCCTAGGGCAAGTTGGGGAAGGAAATGAAGGTATCAACATGGGTCAAGAAGAAGGGAATGAGGAAGAGGAACAACAACAACCAATCAACCCCAACCCAAACCAAATGCCACCCGATTTTTACCATCAATTTAACCAACTATCCATCCAACAAACTCAAATGCTCCAACAAAACACCCAAATGCTTCAACAACTCAACCACTTCTCCCAAAACTTCAACCAATTCCAAGAAAACATTGAAGGACGTATACAACATGTACAAGGAAGGGTTGATCATATCTACGATTACGGAATGAGGCATTGGGATGACTTTTACCCACCACCACCACCACCACCGCTGTGAGTATTTTTCATTCCCCGCCATGTTTATTCGTCCTTAAAACATTGAGGACAATGTTTGTTTTAAGTATGGGGGGATCTTTTATTTTTATAGCATTACTTACATTTTTCTTTTTCTTTCATTTATCTTTCTTTATGCTTAGCTTAGTTGCATTTTCTTTTCCCTTTTTCTCTTCTATGTATGCATTAGAAGCATGTCTACTTTCAAAAAAAATCCCTATGATGATGAAGTGTTCTAAGCATTAAAAAGCTTATTTTTATTACCTTTAAAAATCAGTTTCTATCCCTTGATTCATATTTTTAAAAAAAAATTGAAAACATTTCCTAAAAATTGAATTTAGATGTATATTGGGAGATAGATAAAATATTTATAAATTAATATAGTATAAATAAAATTTCTCTAAAAAAGCATTGTTTTGTGAAAATTTTGGAACATTGGATACTATTTTTATTTTCGAAAAGATTATTTTTGCACTTCGGGACTTCCATCTTTGAAATTCATTTTTTGAATGGCACTCATCTCTTTATGCACCATTTTCTGGATCACTTTTACCTCCATTCCATCTTCAAGGCTAGTTAAGCATAAAAATGAGCACAACATGCTTCAATAAAATTCTCCGCTCGAAAATTAAAATGAATAAATCATTATTATAGTGAGACAATAAAAAGCAAGATGTGATGGCATTTCAAAACTTGTATCATCTTTTAAGAATGCTACTTAAAATACTAGCCTTGACCCCTTCCTTTCCACTTCCATTAACACGTCCATCAAATCATGATCCAAGAATGTGGTGCTAAAATCTTTAAAAGTGTCTTTCTAAAAATGAAAATCATCATTTTAAAGTCCTTAAAGTTGCAAAGCAAATCTTTCTCATTTTAAAAATCTTTTTCAATCCAAGCATCTTCATTTCCAAAATTTTGCTTAGAAAAGCATTTATTTATACAAAATTAATTTTTAGTTATTTTATCTAGACTCCAATACACTTTAAAAAGATCTTTTTAGAAATTATTTTCAAAATTTTGAATGATATGAATCAATATCGAAAATGGTTTTCTTAAAGGCAACATCTTTAATAACTCATCAAATCTGAAAGGGAACCACTTATTTATTTTTATCTTTTCTTTTTGGTCATTTACTTCTCTCTCTCTTCTATTCTTGACTCAAGACTTGCTTGGGGACAAGCAAGGTTTAAATGTGGGGAGCTGATAAATGGCTATTTTATAGTCATTTATAGTGTTTTTACTACATTATTTACTTTAAATTTAATGTCAATTAAGTATAAATTAAGCTTATTTTATTCTATATCTTCAATTTTACGCTTGGTTGGTATTTTGTGTAAATATACAGGTTTTAGGATCATATTTCGAAGTATAAGGACCTTAAAGCAAAGCTGTGAAAATAGAGGGATCAAAATGAAAGATTTCAGAAAATCAATCCAGCCCAGCTGCTGCTCGGCCGAGCACCTCCCTTGACTCGGCCGAGCAAAAGAAGACCAGAATGAAGAGTTGCTGGAAAGCTGCTGCTCAGTCGAGCACTCCCTTGACTCGGCCGAGCATGAAGGACCAGAAACAAGGAATCTGCTGGAAGGCCTTGCTCGGCCGAGCACCTCCCTTGCCTCGACCGAGCACTCCCCTATTAAGCCAAAAGATGCCTTTTCCAAGAGTTACACCCCCAACCAAGCCAAAAGGCCTATATATAGGACCCTATATACTCAGTTTTAGAGATCCGAAAATCATAGAAATACATCTGAGAATACACACCATAATACTCAAGCATTATATTTATTGTTTCCAAAAACAAAGATTCAATTGTTCTTGGAGTTCTCTTGAAGAAGCAATAATATATCAAAGTTACTTTCAGCATCCGTTTCTACAAACATAATTTTTCTATCTTTATTTACATGTTATCTTATCATTTATTTATGCTTACTTTAATTATGGGTTGTGAGTAATCCCCCAAATTATTGGGCTTGGAAACTCAACACGTTTGTTCATCACTTTTAAAATCATGCCATATTCTCTTCATCTTAACAATTCTCTTCATATTAAACATAAAAAGACTTATATTTTGGAGACGTCGACTTGTATGATTCCGGTTAATCGAGAGAAGTACCTAGCGGAGAATCTCGATTGGCGGAACCATATGAAGAAACTAGGTTCATTAATCACGAGAGTAGTTTAATGGCCTAGGGATATTCCTTGAATGGAAAGTACGTGAACTTTATAAACAATAATGGATTCTTACTAATTATGGGTCAATGAGAGATAGAGCATAATTAGTAAAAACTACAAATGCTACTTGCTTGATCGTGAGAAGTAATATAGGTCGAATGTACCATTCTTGATTTCGATGAAAACCTTTATTCAAAGGTATGATTATTTGATGAACAAATAATTGACTGAGTCCCAACCCCGAGAATGTCTTCATCTTATAAGAGTTAAATTAAAAAAAAAATCAGTGTATGTTTTTAGTATTTTCTCAAACAAAACACATTCCCCCCCCCATCTTATTTCTATAAATCTATATAAAAACAAATATCCTTCTAAGTAAACCCTGTCTCTGTGGGATCGACCCGTACTTGCACTTGCTATACTATTATAACCCGTGTACTTGCGGTATAAAAAGAACCGTTAGGTTTTGAGACGACCAATGTGCTTTGTACATGATTGTTTCATTCTTTGTGAGCATTGACATAGTCACCTCAAATCCGCCCATATGGGTTCTCGCCCTTGTATTACCCGAATATTCTCACAATGTAGGCATGCGAAAACTAGGATCTGGATCAGCATCTTGAATCCATCTCGTGAAAGGCACAAGGTATGAATCCTTATTTTCCTCATCAATTTTCTTTCCATCTTCCAGCTCAACAATCCTCTTTGTCATTTCCTTTTTCCATTGATCTTCCTCCTTCCTTTCCGACTTTTCATGTCGCTTCGAATCTTTTCTGGTTTTGCGAGATCTCCCAGAATCTCGCGACTTGCTCTCTTACTTTTTTGAATGGCCTGGCCTATAGTTCTTGTCCATTGTTGATCTCGTATCAATGTCTTCCCCATCATACTCATAATAGTAAGATGAATCTCGCGTATTCGCCGACTGGTAGTATACTTTCCTCCTTTTGTCATTCTCAACGATCGCTTGTGATCTCCTTTTTTCAGCTCCTTCGTATCTCGCCCTTGTTTCTTCTCGCCTTTCCTCGTGAACTATATCTCGCGATGGCGGCATATTTCGATCCTGCCTACCTTGGCCTTGAGATACGTTCTGACAGACAACCTGCCTTCTTCTCGAGCTGTTTCCTGTTGCTCGAACCACGACATTCTGCAGGATTGGGGTGGGATCTTGTCTCATTTCCACAAGTATGTTGTTATTGACGAGTATTTGCATTAAGAATTCATTTTTTGCTCTTATGGATTATGCCTCCGCCCTGATCTCTGCCTCTTGTAAGGGGTAAATGCTTGTGCCTTCCTTGTCTTGTTCCCCTCATGGTGTTGGCCACTGGACGCTCTCTTTCTTCCCGATCTCTCCTCCTTCGGACGGTTGACTCTGTTTTCGTCGACTAAACTCCTCCTTCTAGGCCTAACCCAGCTGGTACGTAAGATTCACTGTGCAAGTTTGGTGTTGTAAGTGCCAGGTTTATGGTTGGGATGGTTTTTTAGGGTGTTCCTTTTTTCTGAACCATTTTTAACTTAACAGAGGTGTTTTATGGGTTTGTAAAAGGTTTTAGAACAAGAATATGAACAATGTTAAAAATTAAAACGAAGAAGAAGCTTCGAGTCCCGACAACGAAGCCAACTGATGTTGTCACGTGAAAATGGTTGAACAGGGTCGAAAGCTGGTAGTCTATGGCTGGATACAACGACCTCCTTCTCCGGTGAATCTTGCATACAAGGTAACTGTGAACTAGGTCGGGGGCGTCTCCGGCTAAAGCCCTTACGGCGTGAGAATCAATACTTCCGTCAAGTCTAGAAGAAAATAGTACAAGAAACTGTAAAAATATGTTGTGTGTGTACTTGAGGTGATGAGCCCGGATCTACTGGACCGGGCCCGCGCTCGGTCTAGTCCAAGGAACCAGTGACGTGGCAGTTCCTAGACCGCTGGAGGGAAGACCGCGGATAAATAGGCCCTTGTGGTCAAGACCGCGTCCCTCCTCGCATCATCCCCATCGAGGACCATTGGGACCCTGCTCGCTGGATCCGTGCCCGCATGAGTCATGACCGCATCAATCGTGCTCGCGTCATATATCTTTGACCGCGGGCACAACGTTGACCGCGGGCACATGTCTGCTTCCCGGTTAATGTCAAGCCTTACTGAGCATGTTAGCTCACTGGCTCTGACAGGCCACTTGCCGGCTCCCCCATAACGCATTCAATACGGCTCAGTCAGGCGCCTAC
This sequence comes from Adenophora triphylla var. japonica, assembly GCA_022495995.1. Taxonomy (NCBI): domain Eukaryota; kingdom Viridiplantae; phylum Streptophyta; class Magnoliopsida; order Asterales; family Campanulaceae; genus Adenophora; species Adenophora triphylla. The sequence continues at coordinate 526,389 of JAFEMH010000272.1, read as the reverse complement.
TATTCCATTTAATGCACTAAGCCGGCTACACGGCTCATGTCACTTTCAGCCATGTCCCCGGACACCAATGTTCCCTCCCTGACAGGACCAATTAGCTGCGGACACGTGTAGCTGGTCAAATACCAAAGTGCCCCCTAGGGCTGATCTCATTGCTTACATCAACTAAGCACCGCCTCAATGCCTATAAATAGAAGGCCTTTACCCCCTTGGGCAAGGTAAGTTCCATGGACAATTGAGTAAGCTCTATTACTCTCTAAACCTAAACACACACACACTCAAAAGGTATTCAAAGCCTTATTACTCAGTATTCTTACTCTCGCACCCGAGGGCCTGAGTTGGAGTAACATCCAACTTTGACCTTAACGGTGCTTGTTTGTGTTGTGATCTAGGTACATCAAACCACCAAATATATCCTAGCCAGATATCCTGAACCGCTCCTGACCTCAAAAGCTGTGGCGTCATCAGTGGTTCCATTGCCGGGAATCGACTTTCTTTCGTTTTCTCGTTAAAAATCTTTTGTTTTCAAGGCACCTCACGTGTCCTAAACAAATTCAGTGCCGAAAGGCTCTTCTTTTTCCATCATCTTCTTTCCAAAATATGGCTAGAATATTGGAAAATGCTGGTCACTTGACCCTAGAGGAGGATGATCAAGCCTCACCCTCCGTCATTAATAAAGGCAAGGCTCCAAACTCAGTTTTCAATAGAATGGGGGCACGTTCCCGGCCACCAAACACCCTCTCTCCTGGTCAAAGGGCCATACACCAACTCACAGACCAAATACGTGCTGAAAAAGCACAGGCCCTCCTAAACAAGAGCCCAAAAACTCCTCAACCTCCCCCAAGAAACACCACCATGAACACTCCTCTCTCCCCAGAGCAAATAGCAAGGAGACAAGAAATTCTGGATTCCAAATCCAAGCTGGTCGCCAAGCCATGGCAATTGCCGACCAACAACTCGGAGATGTTTGAAATAGAGGCCAATGGAGGGCTACAGCTCCCACAAGGGTCCATAAGGTTCTCCCAACGAGCTCCCGCTCACTCACTTGCTAGTCAAGCTGTGGGGGCAAAAAGGGCTGAACCAACCCTTGAACGCGGACAGCCGGCTAAGCGCAACGTGGTGCATGTCGAGGACAGCGAGGAGATTGGAGAGGAGGCACAGTCAAACCAACGTGCGAGGCCCCAAGCATTACCCTTGGCTCCGGCCAAAGGGAAGGCCGTGGCTCCACGAGCTAAGAAGCAGAAGGTTGACAGCCAGAACCCTGAGTTCGTTGATTTCATGCAGAAGATGTGGGAAACCCATCAGAAGGCCGCTCAGAAATGTGGTCGCACTATGGATGCCTTCAGCGACAAGATCGCCCGGGCACCTATTCAGAAGGGGAAGCCCCCCCAGATGGATACATACGATGGATCCAAGAATGCGAGGAGCCACATGGGTAGATTTGAGGGCCAGATGGCATTGTTCTCCGAGGACGAGTCCGTGATGTGCAAGGCTCTAGCTGCCACATTCACGGGAAAGGCCCTATCCTGGATGCTGGCACTTAAACCCCGCTCCATCAACTCTTTCAATCACTTCAGGAACATTTTTCTCAATGCCTTTGCTGGAGCAGGTGTGCCCGCTAGACCAAAGACAGATCTTGTCCGTGTCAAGCAGGCCGCCACTGAATCCACAAAAGATTACATTGCTCGCTTCAGAAAGGTCAGCGAGGAGATAGTAGATCTGGAAGAGGGGGATATTAGACTTTGCTTTGAGGGAGGCCTCACTTCCTCCTTCCTGAAATTGAACTTTGCCTCCAGCCAACCTAAAACGGTGGAGGAGATGTATGAAAGGGCTTCTGCCATTGCTTCCGCCGAAGAGAGCAGTACGCCCGGTCCCCGAGCTTCAGCCAAGGAAAGAATAAGCCAAGTCCAGGAGACCACCCCAGAGCCTGCCCGCGTTAACAATCAGGGCAAAAACAAAGGCCGTGGGTCGGATAAGCTCCGAAAGAAGATGGAAGAAATAGCCTACACTGAACTCACCGAGCCAAGAGCGGTGATCATGCGGGCATCAGACTTTCCTGCTCCTCCTCCCATGCTCAGAAAACCAAATGAAAGGAGTAGGGCAAAGTTCTGTGAGTACCACAATGATCACGGGCACGGAACTGAGGACTGTTTTCAACTGAGAAAAATAATCCAGCAGAGAATCAATAATGGGGAGCTCACCCGATGGGTCAAGGGAAACAACCAAGCCCCCAATAATAACCAGCAGCGGGCACGAAACCCTCGTGGTCCCGAGAGGGTGGAAAGAGACAATTTTGAGGATGACGATGGAGACTACAACATAAACTTCATTGGAGAAGAACCTCCCTCCAACAAACAGCTCTCCCTCCAAATCCGGACATTGGAAAAGGTTTTCTCCATCCCCGCAATGGCTCCGGAAGAAGAGCAGGAAATTGGGTTCAAAAGGAGTGAACTTGCCTCCACCCTTTTTCATTCCACTCAGCCTCTTACCCTCAGAATGAGAATCAACCGGGCAAACATAGGCCGAGTGTTAATAGATACAGGAGCTGCCCGCGATATACTCTACTACCATACGTTGGTAGGAATGAGAATGACTGAAGCACATCTTTTTCCATACGCGGGCATGCTTGAGGGCTTCACAAATCACGCCGTAAGGGTAAAGGGGACGATTGTGTTTGACGTAACTATTGGGGAAAAACCCATGCAGAAGACGGCCAAGATAACTTTCATGGTGGTCGATCTTCCTTCCCAATACAATGCCATTCTCGGCGTAACTGCTCAGGCCGAATTGGGAATAGTTGCGTCCGTCCCCCACCAAAGGGTGAAATTTAACACCCCGGGCGGGGTTGCTACCATCAAAAACCAGCCCGGGAGATTCCTCCGAGCACTGGAGGAAAAAAGGAAAGAACAGAAAGGCCAGGCATCCTGCCCGCCAATGAGGCGAGGACAAATTGATAGAGGGAAAAGGCGAGGACAAATCAAAAAAGGGAAAAACTCTTGCACTCCCGCCGCCACCCGTACCAATTGGCATGCTTTCTTTCCATTCCACGAAGGTGGAGCTCAAGATGAGCAGAAAATCGAAGCAGTTGGCTGCCCCTGTTGAGGGAGGGTATATTGATCGAGGAATAGAGGGGGAAATTGACCGTGATATCATATACTCTATGGCAACATTGACTGGAGCTCAAGTCAACCCCCCTACCATTGTTATTGACTCCTTGCACAACCGAGAAATCAGTGACCTAAAACCTAACGACGAGCTCGAGGAGGTGGTAATCAACCCCCACTTCCCCGAGCAAACTGTTAAGGTAGGCCTGGAAATTCACAGCGAGGAGAGAAGGATACTCATCGAGTTCCTTAGAGCAAATTGCGATGTGTTCGCTTGGAGGGTGGAGGATATGCTGGGAATCAGCGAGGACGTGATCCTCCATAAAATCAATGATGACCCATCCTTCAAGAACATCCACCAGAAATCCAGATACTTCTCCCCGGAGAAAGAGATTGCCATCAAGGAAGAGGTGGAAAAATTGCTAAAAGCGGGGATAATCAAGGAAATTACCTACCCCAAATGGCTAGCCAATGTCGTGATGGTCAAAAAATCCAATAATAAATGGAGAATGTGTGTTGACTTCACGGACCTCAACAAGGCATGCCCCAAAGACTGTTTCCCTCTTCCTCGCATAGATAAATTGGTGGACTCTATAGCCGGGCACAGAGTGTTAAGCTTCATCGATGCATACTCCGGCTACCATCAGATCCAAATGGCTCCTGAGGATGTCCGCTCTGTAGCTTTCATCGCTGTGGGCAAACCAACTGCTACACAATGATGCCCTTCGGGCTGAAAAATGCAGGAGCCACATATCAAAGGATGGTCAATCTGGTCTTCAAAAACCAGCTGGGCAGAAATCTCGAGGCCTATATAGATGATATGGTGATAAAAACCAAGGAAAACTCCCACGAGCTCGACGTGGAGGAAACCTTCCTGAACTTGCGTCGTAACAATATGAAGCTAAATCCCCTCAAATGTGCCTTTGGGGTAAAAGCGGGCAAGTTCCTCGGATTCATGGTCAATCAAAGGGGGATAGAGGCTAAACCAGAGAAAATCCAAGCCCTATTGGACATGAAACCTCCTGCTTGCGTTAAAGATGTTCAAAAGCTCAATGACCGCATCACAGCACTTGGCCGCTTCATCTCGCGGTCAGCAGAGAGATGCCTCCCCTTCTTCAAAACTCTCAAAGGGGGGAAGAGAGCTGATGAATTTACATGGAGCACTCAGTGCCATCAGGCTTTTGAAGAAGTCAAAACATACCTCGGGCAGCCCCCTCTACTCAGCGGCCGGTGCCGGAAAGAGCTTTTTCTCGTTTCTAGCGATTCTTGATCCGCGTGCTTTGTTCTTGTAAGGGAGGAGAATAACTCCCAAAAACCAGTTTATTATGTAAGTAAGGCACTGTCCGCCGTAGAAGGGCGTTATCTTAATATAGAGAAGTTAGCTTACGCCTTGCTTGTATCTGCTCGAAAATTAAGAGCCTACTTTTCTGCACATCCTATAACTGTACTGACTGAGGCTCCGCTTAGAAAGGTTTTACACAAACCAGAGTCTTCGGGGAGAATGCTAGCTTGGTCTATAGAGCTCACTGAGTTCCAGATCACCTACTCCCCAAGAAAGACAATCAAAGCGCAAGCCTTAGTTGATTTTGTAGTAGAATCATCATTCAAATTGGCGGACAGCGACCTCGGAAAAAGAAAGCGAGCAGAATCAGAAGATGACCCAGAAAGCTCGAGCACTGAAACTATGCAACCAAAGGAGCGCCCGGAAGAAATATGGACTTTATTCGTGGACGGCTCAGCGAGCAAGTTAATAAGTGGAGCGGGCATACTTCTGATCGCACCCTGCGGGGAGACATTTAAGAGGGCCTTGAGGTTCAAATTCGAAGCATCAAACAATCAGGCTGAGTATGAAGCGATCATAGCAGGCATGGAATTAGCAAGAGACTTGGGAGTGCAAAACATAGAGATCAACAGTGATTCTCAGCTCATAGTTAATCAAATTAAGGGGGAGTATGATACTATCAACCCAGTGCTAACTCAGTACTGCGGGCTTGCAAAAACCCTCATCAAAAAGTTTACCTACTATGAGCTGAACCAAGTCATGAGAGAGGACAATGTGGAAGCAGACCTCCTCTCCAGAATAACAGATCAAGAAATTGATGAATTAGAGGCCACTCGACAGATTGAATTCACAGAGAGACCTGCTATAGATCGGATTCAGATAAACAATATTGAGGATCAAGTAAGGGACTGGGTAGATGAAATGAAGGATTACATCGAGAAGCAGACCCTCCCCGAGGATCCAGTAAAGGCTAGAGCCATCAGAGCGGTGTCCGCGAAATACCTCGTCCTCGATGGGGTACTCTTTCGGCGATCATTCACCAAGCCTTTACTCAGATGCGTCAAAACTCACATGGTCACCAACTTACTCTACGAGGTCCATGAAGGAGTTTGTGGCGGACATCCAGGTGCTCGCACCCTCTCAGACAAGATCAAGTTTCAAGGATTCTTTTGGCCCACGATGAGAAGGGATGCACAAGAGTATGTGAGAAAGTGTGATAAGTGCCAGAGATTTGCAAACATCCCCAGACTACCATCAACAGAGCAGACTTTGGTTGTACCATCGTGGCCGTTTGATACGTGGGGGATTGATCTCATTGGACCATTTCCAACTGCTCGAGGGAACATTAAGTATCGTCATGGATTATTTTACCAAGTGGACGGAAGCAAAGGGCTTAGCCACTATTTCCGAGGATAACACCATCAGTTTTGTCCACGATCACATCTACTGTCGATTTGGGGTTCCCCGAGCAATTATTTCAGACAATGGCACCCAATTCTCTGCAAAATTCACTGCTGAATGTGTGAGAATGAAGGTGCAACACCGTAAGTCCGCAGTTGCCTATCCTCAGGGAAATGGCCAAGCTGAGGCCGCGAACAAGCTAGTTCTGACCGCCCTAAAGAAAAATTTGGAGGGGCGAGGAGGACGATGGTTGGACGAGCTCCAGACCGCATTATGGGTTGTCCGCACAACTACAAGGAATTCTACGGGAGAAACTCCTTTCTCGCTCACGTATGGGTCAGAGGCAATGGCTCCAGTTGAGGTTGCCCTACCCTCGTACAGAGTCACATACTTCGACGAGTCTCAAAACGAGGCAAACAGAAGGTGTGACCTGGACGATCTCGAAGGAAAGAGAATGCGGGCATATGAAAAAATGGTGAACTACAAGCAGAAAGCGAAGAAGCACCATGACAAGAGAGTAAATAAGAGGAGTTTTTCAGTTGGAGACTGGGTACTCAGAAGCGTAGAGGTCCAAGGGACCCAACCTGGTTTCAACAAGCTGTCCCCAAAATGGGAAGGTCCATATGAGGTCACAAAGATAGTCAAAGAGGGCACCTACATATTGCGACCGAAAGAGGGAGAAGAGCTTAAGCACGCTTGGAACAGCGACCACCTTAAGAGATACTTCTTTTAAAAGTCTTTGTAATTTCTTTTGGAAGGAGTATAGACTGTGTATATAAAGGAAGTTATCATCATGTTTCATCATATTTTGATACATATTTTGATGCAAAAAACCTATTCCCACCAGCCTCAAAAGCTAAAGTGGATGCCCGCAAGCGGATACCAGTATGCGTACAAAGATCCATTACGATCCGTACCTACTGATGCGCAACGATCTTTAGGGTCCGCACGCCTATATGAGTACAAAGATCCGTTACGATCCGTGCTCAGATCGCGGGGAGGATACACTGTCCTGCCCGCGTGACGCCACCAGGAATAAGTGGATATAGATGCAAGCGAGGACAAAGGCCAAGGCCCTTGTCCCCGACTAAATGCGCGAAGGCCTTAGGTGGCCGTTACTCGTATGCCTGTATGTAACAAAGGCCTACATATAAGCCCGTTACCAGATCGCGAAGGAGACCCTCACACAAAACTCCAAGTGATTTTGAATAAAGGGTCAAAAAAGCGTGAACCACCTTTAGTGGATACAGATGCCGCAGGTTAAAGGGCCGCTATGCTAAATATGCTCCTACCTGCATTGCGCGCGGACTATAGCTTCACGGCCACACTCTGCATGCCCTCTGAAGGTAGCTTGCCTTGGTTGCCTTTGACTTACACCACGGCTCGCAAGGCTGGGAATAAGTGTAAATGGATGACAGTGATCAAACGCGTTTTAACAAAGCCAAATAGACAAACTGGGGTCAAGACCCCTAACTTTGCCACAAGGCTAAAACAAATACGGTCGCAGATGAATAAGGCTGACTCTCACAAAAAATCCAAGTGATTTTGAATAAAGAGTTAGGAAAACTCAAAAAATGCGGGCAAAGGGCCTATTAAGCTTTTGACCGCAGAAGGAGAGTATAAAGTTTTATTACAAGTCAAAAAAAACCTAGAGAAAGAGCAAGAAGACAAGTATTAAGGTACTTCAAAATTGCGAGCACTCAAAGCAGCCTACAAGACAAGTAATTAAAAAGAATAGTTACAGTTTGAAAAATGGTTCTATTACTGAGAAATAATTACAAGGATCCTACAAACTATTACAGAAAGGAAAAAGCAAAAAATCCTAAACTATAGGAGCTTGGTCCTTGGCCGCATCTGCAGTCTCTCTGGCCGCACCTTCTGTGCCCGCTTCAGAAATTGGAGTTGGGGAAGGAAGACTGGTCATCCGAGTCTCTGTTATAGGATCAGAGATGGGCTCAGTAGAGGCTGGAGCAGGAGCTGCCCGCGAGGGAAAAAGATCTCCTATAGCAGGCCCATTTGGAAGAACCTGAGCCAGGGCATCCCCCAATGATATAGGGTTCTCCCCGAATCGCAGTTCATCCAAATCGGCGATCAGGCTAAGGGCCGTCACTTCTGCCACAGGAGGCAAAGAGGTCGCAGCGGACAGCTCCAAACCTTTGACCTCGTCCTCGGACAAGGGAACTAACGCATGCCCGGGCAAGCATTCATCATCCGTAGCAACAAGCGAGCCAATCAAGGCCAACTCCTGCACGGTGAACTTGCCCGTGGCCGCAAAATTCCGAATTTGTGTCCGGACCCCAGCCTCATACTGAGCCAGGTTTTCAGCAACGAGCCAGTCCTTAAAAGCTTGGGAGTTCTTGTATTCCTCCACAGCTTCCTTGCGGACATCGTCGAGGGCGGACTTCCCCTCTGCCTCCATCCTTTTGTAGGGGAGCAGCTCATCGGACAGCTCGTCCACCTTCTTCCCCAAAGCCTCCAGATCAGCCTTGGCAGCATCCAGCCTGGCCGTGAGCTCTCTATTCCTGGGCTCCCACTCGTTCTTGTGCCCGCGGAGCTCATCCCGCTGACCCCTTATCCTCTCAAGGTCCTTCTCCAGCTGGGTCACCCTCTCCTGGAAGCCCTTCAAATCGGTCTCCTTCTGAGTGAAGGCCTTTTCCTTGTCCTCCAGCAGGGAGTTCAAGGTCCCAATTCTTGTTTGAGCCTCCTCCAGCTCCCGAAGTTTGGCCGCCAAAATGGAAGTTTTGTTCTCCACCTCAGCGGTCAGAGTGTCACAGCTTTCCCGCAGCCGCAGCAACTTATTACTCACCTGCGGGCAGAGAGATCAAGAGCTATACAGTGAAAGAAATTGTGAAGCCAAAAGATTAGATCAAGCGAGCATCTACCTCGGTCAGAGCGAGGCCTATATCCCCCACCAGGGCAGAGGCATTCTCCTCGACAACTATGCCTTTATAGAAGTCCGGAGAGTATAGACGGTTCGCCAGCCCGATCCCCACGGAGGCATTGGCAGAGTTCCGGGCATAGATATCCACCCCGGTGATGGGAGTCACCTCGGATAACCTCTTCCTAACCGCCAGAGTCTCCTCGCGAGTAGTCAAGGAGGCCACTGGATAAGCAACCGAGCAGAGTGTGCCCCCAACAGGGGGAGAAGAAGCTGAGGCCACAGTAGGGGCAGTCATAGTCCGAGGAGGAACATCCCCGACCTTCTGCAGCTTCCTTTGTCCCTGTCCCAGCTCTCCATCCCTCTCATTTCTCTTCCGAGAATCCATTTGATGGCCGGAAGGAATGGTGCGGCCAGGGGGAGAGCGGGAGCCTCTAGTGCTGGATGGAGGAGGACCCCTGGGGGGTGGAGGCAGATTCCCCGTAGTAGGGATAGTCTTGGGAAGGCTCAGAGGATCCCCCGTCTTTCTGCTGACAATGGGCACCGTCTTATCCTTGGTGGGGACCCCACCCATCTCAGTCTGCCTCTTCGCAGCAGCATCCCTGATAGCTTGTTTGTTCTTGGCCTTCAACTGAGCAGCATTCATAGGGGCCATCAGAAATTATATTCTTCTGGATCTACTCTGGAGGGAAAGAGAAATGGTTAGAATGCAGTTCAAAAAATCAAAGACAAAAATAAATTGGCAAACAGTTATATGAAAAAAGTTAGAGACCGATAAGTTCGGGAGGATCGCACTCAGCGCCCAGCATGCAGGTCTTACAATCCGCCTCAAATTGGTAGTGCTCGTGCACCCTCCAATCAGGGTCACGGGGCAACGACTCTATTTCTACTCTGGGGGCATGTGAGGCGCCCTCCCTGCGAGGAGCCACCCCTGAGTAGATCAAAAGAGGCTCATCTACAACTATTGTGCCCACGTCATAAACGGGCTCCTCCCCGCTATCCAAATAAAGGGCCAGATGCCTCTCTATGGCACAGCGTATAGCATCGGCAGAGGATGGGTCGGGATAACTGCTAGAGGACACCTTCATCGGGACTGGACTTTCAGGCTTGGAAAAGGACCAACCAAACCTAGACTCAATGACCAAGATATCCTTCTGGTTCCATTGGTCAAACTTGTTCGTGGGGGGGAGAGAAGGTCTTGGTAGAGAAATTCCTAGCCTTCAAACCCAGAATACTTGATGGAGAAAAATTCCTCTAGTAATAAAAACCGAGCAAGTGTACTCACTACCGGTGTAGTAATATGCACGAGCAGGGGTCGAACCACAGAGACTCGTTGGTTTTAACAAGTAGATTTAATTAATGCAAAAAGTAACAAGGTGGGGTTTTTGAGTTGATTTATTAAAACTAATGATGAAAGAAAAACACAACAATTAAACAACTAAAGTAGCAATTACGCAAACTCGCAGAAGAAATTCAAGGATTTAACAACTAGCCCACGGATTGGGTTCACCACATATTATCCCTTTATGCTTTTTGAATGATAAAATATTAATTGGGTTTAGGGCTTCTTCGCTTTTGTAAGAATTGGGACGGTTCGATTGCCGGATTGCAATTCTTCTATTGAGTAATTATCAATTATCACTCAAGATCAAATTGACAACAACTCAATTCATTAAGCACCAAAGAATTAATGAAACCTAAACTCAATTGATTCACGCAAGATCCTCAATCAAGTCTAATCATCCTAATAGTGTTCATGCACAATTCCCCACGCAAGTGCAGGACTTGCACCAAATATAAAAATTAAGAATACTAGGATGAACTAAATCCACAATTAAATGAAAATTAAATATATAGCATAAAGATCAAATACGGGCTACACCAATCCGTGAACTACAAAGAAATTAGCCACTCATATTTCGGATTGACATCACAAAATATGAGTAACAACAATACATCAAACCTGAAATCCTTGCAAAAACCTTGAATAAATTCTAGCAATCCTTGAAACCCTAGGCAAGAGTCTATGACAAAAGGTCCTTAATAATGATAATAAAGGGAGTATATATACTCCTAATACAGTCCTAATCTAATTAGGAAAACAAATTAACCAAATCCATGAAAATCTGCTTCAAAATCCGAGATGACGTCACAAAACGCGTACTGGCACGAGTCGTGCTAATTAGCACGAGTCGTGCTCACGAGTCCCAGTCGTGCTCACGAGTCGTGACAGACCCCTCCATTCGTTCTGAGTAGCTTTACTTGAAAACGCCTTGACTTTCACTCGTGAGAACGAGTCGTGCCTATGGTGCCCACTCGTTCTGAGTAGTTGCTTGGAATTGGCTTGACTCCATTCGTTCCCAAGTCGTGCTATTTGCTTCCTCAGTCGTGCTCCACTCGTGCCAACAGCAGAATTGCCCCATTTTGACTCAGCTTTGACCTGGCCTTCGTGGACTATCAAAACACTCAAAAATACATTAAATTCCCAAGGATTCGAACAGAAAATAGGCTTAGGAACATATCTTTTGGATGGGTAAAACCACATCCATCAAATACCCCCAAACTTACCTTTTGCTCGTCCTCGAGTAAAACAAAAGAAATAACAAAAAACAAAACTACCCTACAAATAAAACAATTTGGCAGAAAATATTTTTGACATGTTCTCAAAATATACATGGTTGTCGGCCAAAGAAGTCTCAGATCCTCACAAAATATGCTAAACATGTGCCAATAAGAATATGCAATTACAATCACATTAATGCATCTAACCCACAATTTTCCACCTCGGCCTGAATGATGAATGAAATATGGGAGATCATGATCACTAAGATAAGATTGTTTATGGGATCACTAACACATGCTCTAAATCACAGATTATAATACAATTATATACACAAGGATACTCATATGCATGATTACGCACTTGTCAACCCGATTACTCAATATTGAATACGAATTATGGCTCAAAGTTAAGTCCACAACAAATGTGGGGCTAGGCTCACGGGTACAAACGAAGGAAAGGATATACAAATACAAGAATGTGAAATTAAAAACCTTCCATTACAATACTCTTTCCGAATTTTAACTTTTCCGCTCACCTTTGTTTCCCCAATGCTTCAACCCCCAAACTAGAACTTTGTTCATACTTTATACACTTGGGGTTGAACACATTCCCTCTCTCAAACTAGGTCACTAAAAATACTTCACATCATTAGGGGCACGCTTTTTTTTTTTTTTTTTTTTTTTTTTTTTTTTTTTACCGAACAATTTTTTTTTTTTTATTTTTTTATTTTATTTATTTTTTTTTCTTCTTCTTGCCCCCTTTTATACAATACAAGTCATGCTTCCAACTTTTGACCTTCCTCACTCATTCCCGTTGTTTCCCTATGTAACCCCCAAACTGATCGTTTCTAATTCCACATTCTTGCAAAGGTGAGATAACCTATTCTAGGTGTCAAGGGTTAGGGATTAGGCATCAATTGAAGGCGAATGGTGGTCTAGATGTTCCATTCTTTCTAAACAGGCTCAAAAAGGGATCAAGTGACAATTCATATATAGATAGTGACGAGAAAGTCAAAGGCTTACAAGAGGGTTGTCAAAGAAAGATAAGCCATAAATACCAAGTAATCTATTGATTTGTTATTGACAAGCATGCAATCATGTTCTAGGACCCCCGAGAATGTCAAAGTGAACCCATAAAGGACACCTAAATTAATGACCATGATCAAGAAATAAGATGGAAGTGAATGGTGGTGCAATTGTGTTTTACATGTATTAATGCAATTCTAATTAACATATTCAAATTGGCACAAGCTAGCAAAACTCAATCAAAATCCCTCAAATCATCACGGACGTTGGCCAACTTCCAAACATATAAAGAGAACAAAAATTTTAAATTTTTCTATTTTTTTGGAGGGTGACACTATATACACTCCCCTATAAACCCACAAACTCGGAGAGATATCTACCCCCAAACTCAAAACATGCTATGTCCTCATAGCAAAGAGAACAAAAACATGCCTCGGGTTCAAAGGAGGATATGACACACAAAGCAAATAAATAAAGCAATAAAATTGTACCTACTTGGGTTGCCTCCCAATTAGCGCATTTGTTTAAGGTCGTTAGCCCGACCATTGCTCCCAACTAAATGGGATTTGATGTGACCACATTCATTTTGGCCTTGGCTTTCCTTCCCTTGGCCCACTTCGCACATTCTCGGGCACAAATGCCCACAACTTTCCACAAAAATTCACCCTTTGTTATAAGCTCGGGTGGGGCCCAAGAAACTTTTCGAACCTTTTTCTTGTTCTTTTTCTTTTTCTTCAATTTCTTTTTCTTGGGGACCTCTCCCCCAAACTCATTTGGTGCCTTATTCTTGTCACAATCAAGCACCTCCTTTTCCTTCACAACATTGCAAGTATCCTGAACATGCATCTTGACAGACGAAGCATCAGAAATATCAAGAGAGCAACACTCTTCCATTTTATCACATGAAACAATATTGGTAGACTTAAGCGGAAAGAAAGATTTTAACTGGGACACCAACCCCTTTTGGGATCGGTCTAGGGGGTGATACGGGCCATCACAAGAACCAAGATTGTCGGCCTTATTTTTCTCGGCACACAAGTGGGAACCCGCACTATCCCTAGATTTCTCACCGTCATTTGGCACAACTTCACAATTATCAACATATGAACACACCTCACTGTCCTCACTAGGATGTTTCATGGCATCAAACACAGAAATTTCAATTTTTTCACCCGCTACTGTCATAGACAGTTTGCCATTCCTCACATTAATAATGGTGTTGGTCGTCGCCATGAAGGGTCTCCCAAGTAATATGGGTGAATCCCGGTGACTTCCTTCACCTCTTGGCATTTCAAGCACCACAAAATCAACAGGCACAATGAATGAATTTACTTGAACTAAAACATCCTCCACAATGCCCACAGGTCTTTTAATGGACCGATCCGCAAGTTGTAGGGCCATTGTGGTGGGTTTCAATTCGGGTAAACCTAACTCCTCATATAAATAATATGGCAACAAATTAATGCTGGCCCCAAGATCCAACATCGCTTTTACCCCCTTTGACTCCCCATAGTAATAGATATCGAAAACTTCCGGGTCCTTTAATTTGGGTGGAAGACAATGTTGCACCACTGCGCTAGCATTTTCACTCATCACTATTCTCTCATCTGTCCCATACCTATGTTTCTTGGAATTTAATTCTTTGAAAAATTTGGAATAAGCAGGAATATTTTTGATCACATTGAGTAAAGGGATATTGATGTTCACCTTAGAAAACATGTTCATCAATTCCGACATCTCGCTTATCCAATTTATGTTTTAAAATCCTTCCAGAAACAGTACGGAGGTACATATGGCATGGGTGTTGGAGAATTAACTTTAGAATTTTCTCCCATGTCACTTGTACTCTTATCACAACCAACTTCATTTTTATCCACATTAGCATTATTTTCTACAACAGAGGGGGAGAAGAAGATGAAGGAGATATTACCTCACTACCTACCCGTTTGCCACTTCGGAGAGTGATAATGGCATTTGCTTGATGAGGTTGGCTAGGAAATGTCCCGGCCTTATGACTTTGGAGGGCGGTAGCTAGTTGCCCAATTTGGGTCTCCAACTTCTGAATGGCAGCTTCATGGTTCTTGGAAGCTTGTTGATTTTCCGCCCTCAATTGATTATTTTCGGCCTTGCAATTTTTCCATGGCCACTTCCCACGGTTCCCTTTTATGCTCATACTGTACCGGTGGAGGTTGAGGATGGAGAGGCTTATTTTGTTCTTGATTGCCCCCCATGAAAAATTTGGGTGTTGCCTCCACCCCTGGTTGTATGTGTTTGAATAAGGGTTATTGTTTTGAGGGAACCGCCGGCCAAATCCTTGCATTGCATGTGCCTGCTCGTGGTTAACCAAAGAAACCACTTTGACACACATTAGTAGCATGAGTGTTAGGACCACAATTAGCACAAAAATCATTTACAAGATGAGCAAAGAGAAGGCATAGCGTAAGAAGAGGCATTTTGTAAAGCTAACTTATCAAATCTTTGGTTCAAAGAGTGCAAACCGCTTAGCCCACTCATTGTTTAGCCCTACCTCATTCACTCCTCTTGTTGCCCCCTAGATCCCTTTTGTTGAGAGTTTGCACTCAACATCTCAAATAGTTCTTGACATTGTTGGACAGCTCTTTGTCCCCAAACTACCTCCCCGCCGCATTATCAACCATGGATTGGTATTCAGGGATAAAGCCCCATAGAAAGTTTGATGCAAAGCATAGAAGGTGGAAGTTATGGTGGGGGCACCGAATTTGCAACATTTTAAACCTATCCCATGCATCGTGGAAGGCTTCCCCGCTTCCCGAGCAAATCCCATAATTTTAACCCTAAAATTTGTCAATGCATCATAAGGGTAAAACTTAGTGAGAAAAACATCATGTAAAGCATCCCAAGTAGCGATGCTACCGGGAGGAAGTAATAATAGCCAAGTTTTGGCTTTGTCTTTTAATGCATAAGGGAAGCACTTCCGCCTCAAGTGCTCCGAGGTGACACCCGTTTTGTAGGGAACCCACTCAAGGTAGACATAAATTCTCTCAAAAACGCTAACGCATCCTCACCAGCAAGGCCATAAAAATTAGGAATCATGTTAAAATATTGGCCTTTGATTTCATAAGCTAGTGCTGCATCGGGCAACACTATGCACGACACCGATGTGTCGACTCTTGGCCTAGCAAAATCATTCATGACTTGGTCCGCCATCACAAAATTAAATTCTTCTTCTTCCTCGGTGGAAGAAGTTTCCAACTCACTTAATTCTTCTTCTGTCCCGTGACAGAAGTATCGACTCGCCACTCACTTGAGTAGAGGGAATGCCTCTCTCAATTCTGTCTATATAGTCGTTCAAAGGAACCAAATTAGGATCCAATGACCGGCGACCAAACATGCACCGATTAAATAAACTTGTTAAAGATCACAACAAGTCCCCGGCAACGGCGCCAAAAACTTGATGGAGAAAAATTCCTCTAGTAATAAAAACCGAGCAAGTGTACTCACTACCGGTGTAGTAATATGCACGAGCAGGGGTCGAACCACAGAGACTCGTTGGTTTTAACAAGTAGATTTAATTAATGCAAAAAGTAACAAGGTGGGGTTTTTGAGTTGATTTATTAAAACTAATGATGAAAGAAAAACACAACAATTAAACAACTAAAGTAGCAATTACGCAAACTCGCAGAAGAAATTCAAGGATTTAACAACTAGCCCACGGATTGGGTTCACCACATATTATCCCTTTATGCTTTTTGAATGATAAAATATTAATTGGGTTTAGGGCTTCTTCGCTTTTGTAAGAATTGGGACGGTTCGATTGCCGGATTGCAATTCTTCTATTGAGTAATTATCAATTATCACTCAAGATCAAATTGACAACAACTCAATTCATTAAGCACCAAAGAATTAATGAAACCTAAACTCAATTGATTCACGCAAGATCCTCAATCAAGTCTAATCATCCTAATAGTGTTCATGCACAATTCCCCACGCAAGTGTGACTTGCACCAAATATAAAAATTAAGAATACTAGGATGAACTAAATCCACAATTAAATGAAAATTAAATATATAGCATAAAGATCAAATACGGGCTACACCAATCCGTGAACTACAAAGAATTAGTCACTCATATTTCGGATTGACATCACAAAATATGAGTAACAACAATACATCAAACCTGAAATCCTTGCAAAAACCTTGAATAAATTCTAGCAATCCTTGAAACCCTAGGCAAGAGTCTATGACAAAAGGTCCTTAATAATGATAATAAAGGGAGTATATATACTCCTAATACAGTCCTAATCTAATTAGGAAAACAAATTAACCAAATCCATGAAAATCTGCTTCAAAATCCGAGATGACGTCACAAAACGCGTACTGGCACGAGTCGTGCTAATTAGCACGAGTCGTGCTCACGAGTCCCAGTCGTGCTCACGAGTCGTGACAGACCCCTCCATTCGTTCTGAGTAGCTTTACTTGAAAACGCCTTGACTTTCACTCGTGAGAACGAGTCGTGCCTATGGTGCCCACTCGTTCTGAGTAGTTGCTTGGAATTGGCTTGACTCCATTCGTTCCCAAGTCGTGCTATTTGCTTCCTCAGTCGTGCTCCACTCGTGCCAACAGCAGAATTGCCCCATTTTGACTCAGCTTTGACCTGGCCTTCGTGGACTATCAAAACACTCAAAAATACATTAAATTCCCAAGGATTCGAACAGAAAATAGGCTTAGGAACATATCTTTTGGATGGGTAAAACCACATCCATCAATACTCCGGCTGATTTGGTTTTGGTAGTAAGCATAAAGCCCGGCCAGGGTGGGTTCATAGCCCAAGAATCTGCAAACAGCTATGAAAGAAACAATAGCCCTGATGGCATTGGGAGTCAGGTTCATGGGGAGGCAGCTGTTGAACTCCAGGAATTCATAGTAGAAAGGATCCAGGGGCAACCTCAGGCCATTCTCAAATTGAGCACCATAAAAAACTAAGGCCCTATTATCCTCGCGGACATCGGCCATCGTCTCTCGCCTCAGCTTATCCTTCCCCTTTATCGGAACATGCCCAAGGGTGCGGACACGATAGGCCTTGCGGTCAACATTGTACACTTCATAAATATCCTCCTCCCAGTTGAGGATAGCCACTTCCTTGGCTTTCTTACTGCGGCCATAACCAGGGTTCGCCTCAACAGCTGGCCGTTTGCCTTTATTGCGGGCAGGGGCCTCAGCTACCTCCTCCTCCTCGGAGTCAGGGTCAGAAAAGGCATCCACAATGTTCGTGGTCTCAGCAGCCTTCTTAAAGGTCCCCGCAGCCCTCCTGTCCTCAGCCTCGCGGTCATCCTCCTCGGTCTCCGAGCTCGTCGAGCCAAAGAGACCAGTGTCATCAACCCGGACAGAGGTTACCTCAGGTTCATTTCCCCCACCTCCGGTCACTTGGAAATTCAGAGGCTCCAACTCCTCGCTCTTTGCTTAGATCAATTGGGTTAGCGGCCACACAGGGGCCGCGGGCACAACATTGGGAAAAACCGTCCTTAAGGGCGAGAACATTTAGAGGGTTATTCGGGTCCCGGTGCTCGGGTCCTCGGTGCTCGGTGCTCGCACCTCATTAGTTTGATCGGGGTCCATTAGTTCACACTTCTCCTGCCGCTTATTTGTTCGGGGACACGGATCGCTCTCCTCACAAGTTCTACGGCGTTCAAAGCCTGATCTCTCTCGCGGGGAAACCTGCACAAAACCCCCATCACAAAGTTTCTTAACCTACGAGAATCCCCCAACACTAATACATCACGATTATATATATACTTCCTCTTGGCCTCCCACAACCGGGGTGGGACGAACGGCCCCCAATCTGCTTTCTCACAAAAGTACAAAAAACTATGGAGGGATAGCCTTAGCCACCCCAATCCAACCTTCCTAAAGATCCCCCCAGTCCGTTTACAGACGGCAAAGATATCAGGGGTGGATCCATCTCCTAATTCTATGGGACGGCGGGGTCCAAACTCTCGAGTGGTCATTATTCAGAAACCAGAAAAAGAAAAACAGAAAGAGATGAAGAAGAAAACACCCAACGTTACTTACGAAAAGAAAGCTTGAGGGTAGATTCGAAGAACGGTTGCACAGAATTCGCAGCAAAGAAATTTCTCTCTCTAAAGCTCTTCGAATGTTTGGAAACGGTAAAAGTGTTTGAGGTTTAAGGGTTTGGTATTTATAAGGCCTACCTATACGGGTTAACCCGTTAACCCGTATTAATTAGCCCACAAATCCAACCTCGGACCCTGAACCGTCTCCAACGTTTGAAAATTCGAAAATTAAATACATTTTGCATTTATTACCCCCCTTGGATGGCTGACACGTACCCCTGTACGTACCCTTAACCTGTCTTTTCATCTGCCAAGGGGCCCACCTGTTAACCGGGAGGGACGCCATGCAAGGGGCCACGTGTCTCTCACTGGTGCTTCCCGAACGGTGCAATAAGCCCATGAGGCCCAACAAAAACACCAACACTGGTGCTCGCTCGAGGAACAATTGGAGCAAGCCGAGCTTCTAGTAGCTCCTCACTCAGACCATAAATAATCACACTTGGAGCTAGGGGCCATTGATGAGCCCGGATCTACTGGACCGGGCCCGCGCTCGGTCTAGTCCAAGGAACCAGTGACGTGGCAGTTCCTAGACCGCTGGAGGGAAGACCGCGGACAAATAGGCCCTTGTGGTCAAGACCGCGTCCCTCCTCGCATCATCCCCATCGAGGACCATTGGGACCCTGCTCGCTGGATCCGTGCCCGCATGAGTCATGACCGCATCAACCGTGCTCGCGTCATATATCTTTGACCGCGGGCACAACGTTGACCGCGGGCACATGTCTGGTTCCCGGTTAATGCCAAGCCTTACTGAGCAAGTTAGCTCATTGGCTCTGACAGGCCACTTGCCGGCTCCCCCATAACGCATTCAATACGGCTCAGTCAGGCGCCTACTATTCCATTTAATGCACTAAGCCGGCTACACGGCTCATGTCACTTTCAGCCATGTCCCCTGGACAGTCAATGTTCCCTCCCTGACAGGACCAATTAGCTGCGGACACGTGTAGCTGGTCAAATACCAAAGTGCCCCCTAGGGCTGATCTCATTGCTTACATCAACTAAGCACCGCCTCATTGCCTATAAATAGAAGGCCTTTACCCCCTTGGGCAAGGTAAGTTTCATGGACAATTGAGTAAGCTCTATTACTCTCTAAACCTAAACACACACACACTCAAAAGGTATTCAAAGCCTTATTACTCAGTATTCTTACTCTCGCACCCGAGGGCCTGAGTTGGAGTAACATCCAACTTTGACCTTAACGGTGCTTGTTTGTGTTGTGATCTAGGTACATCAAACCACCAAATATATCCTAGCCAGATATCCTGAACCGCTCCTGACCCCAAAAGCTGTGGCGTCATCATGAGGCTTACCTTATAGGTTATGTATTGTTCATTATATAGTTCCGATAGCATGTGCCTTCCATGTGCTCTTTGCAACGTGTCATCTTTTCATTGGTTGTGCAAGAGCACTATAAGATGGTGGAGACTTCGTCCTTTATGACAGATTCTTCATAAAGTATAACGGATTTAGTGGGTCCATGGATACACGTCGATAACGGCTTTGGAGGTTTCTGGATTTATTGGTGTTTAGCCATCAAATCCTTTACATAGTTCTTGTTTGCCGCCTGGTCATACGTTGCCAAGTGAGGTTCAATCCTAATTCATTGTCTTGCTATCACGAAGAAGAGAAAGTCTCACAGGGCAGCGAGGGGCCTCTTCTTTCTCGCCTTATTCCCCGTTCCCTTGATATGATTTCTACATATCTTTACTCGAGCCCATTCCTCGTTATTTGGACTATATCTAACCTGTTGGGGCCATATATGGGTTGTATAGGCCCACATTGACTTTTTCCATGTTCACATCAAATATACTGTACTTTCGATTTCAATAAAAATAGTGTACTATTTAATGACAAAATAATGCAATGCACTTTATAATCGTGTTACAAATAGCGCAAATTTGCTGCATTATTTAAGTCAAAATTAGAATGTACATTTCATTAAAATTATACACATTGCATAATATGTAATGAATCAATAAACTACATTGCATTAAGTTGTTACTAGATAATATATTGCATTGATCGTAAAAAACATGAAAGTACGCCGAATAATTTGATCATTCACCCATTTTTATATATTTTCAGCTTCTAAGGCAACAACAAAAATTGCAGTTCAATAGGACCACTTAACTGTGAGGCGACCTTCATGTACAATGGTAACATTTGGAATAATAAGGCTTTTAAATATTAAATTAGGTGTCAATCAAAAACTGTGACGTTTATACTTGGTTACTACCTTTGGCCTGTCAGAACAACAACATTCAGCCTGCACAAGTCTACAATATATTAGCCGTCCTCGTCCTCATCCTCATCCTCGTCCTTGTCATCATCATCTCACTTCAGTATCATACTTGGACCTCTGGCAAGAGAAGAATGAAAAAGATAGATAAAATCCAGACTTCAAGATGAAAATTACAAATCACAAAAAAATCTGAACAAGTTTAAAATCCTAATGCATAAGCCAAGTGCTTTACCATGGCTTGCCTCTAGCAGCAACTAGCATAATTTTCTAAAGAATGGATATTAAAAAGACTACTTTTGGTATAGTAGGAAATAGTGGCGGACCTATGCTTATGAATATGGGTGCAAGTGTATCCACTTAATCAAATAGTTTGTCTTGTTCAGTGGGTAAGGTCCTAGTGTAATTTAATCACCCGCTTAGAAAGGGTCATGGGTCCACCGCTGATAGGAAATTCAAGGGGCTCTCAGCATAAGGGGTCTAGGAAAGAAACTTTTAGAGGCAATGATATCATGAGATGACTTGATAATCAGCTCTTCATGAACCATCTTACTTCTGAAATTTCCTAACCATGCCCATAATTAATGAGCTTTTCAAGTAAATGGTCATTATAATAAGTTTATTGCAAAATTGCACAAAAATTCCCTACTAAGATGGCCCAGTTCACACCTTTATGCAGCGAGTGTCCTTGGAAGGGCCACAAGGGTAGAATGTAGTCAAACATTACCCTGCATAAATGCATGAGGCTGCTTCCAGGACTCTAACTCGAGACCTCAAGGTCACTCAGCAACACCTCAACCAGTAGTGCTCCAAGGCTCCTTTTCTTCCTAAACTATGATCATGTTTGGTTTTATACCATGAATTTTATTTGTGTTTGATTTAAATCCCTAAAGTCAAAGTTAATATGATTTTAAGTCCAAAACACAATATAAGGCTGGTTGAAATTAAGGATGGTGTATTAGAAGATTTTAAATGGCCATTACATAATTCTTAACTTTCCTACTCGCCATTCAGCTATTTGTTTCTCATGTTTTCCTATTATGATGACTGGACTCGTATCCAAGAATGATGTCAGATACTTATATTCACAAGGAGTTGAGATAAGTTTATATAAAGAAATTGAAGTAAAATCCTCACATCCAAGATATCTAGTAAGGGATGTTATAACAACTAGCTAAGGAACTTAAGCAACACGAAATTACCAAAAAGGAATGCAGTTAAAGTTTGAAGGTGCAAACCTTGCTTGAATCTGAGAGCACTGAGTAGGCCTCTCCAATAATCTTAAAAAGCTCGTCCGCATCCATTGAAATTTCTTTGCTAATGTCCTTCCAAAGTTTTCCATCATAACCACCATCACATCTTGCTAGGAACAGACCCGCCTACATTTCAGCATAAGTCAACTCATTAAAAAAGATGAGCGAGTAAGTATCGGAATTCAAGTCCCTATAATATATACTCCCACCATCCCTAAATGAATGTCCAAATTTCACTTTGAGAGACATTTGCTAAAAGGTTAAACTTAAGCATTTTTATTAGCATAAATACATAAAAACCCTTAATGATCTCACCATATTGTATCACGACTCTGAAGTTTGAATTAGAATTGTTGTATGATGGAACACATGAAGGAGAATTTAGTAACTTACTAAAAACTGGAAATCCATTTTGGGACAATTTTTTCTAAAATGTGATCTCACCAATAAGAATTAGAGAGAAGCTGATTGGAATGATGCGACATTCATCTAGGGATGGAGGCAGTAATTGTTTAATTTATAAAATAAAAAACAAACAAACATCAACCTTGTCTGGATGATAGCTAAGAGCTGCTCTGCGGTATGCCTTCTTGATTTCTGAAGCAGAATCTGAATCATTTACTCCCCTAGAAGCCAGGTTAATTGAACAATGTTAGAATATTGGGGTGATGCAGGTGAAGTTGCAGCCGCTGTATTTTAACTACAGTTAGATTAGGATGTACCATAAACAACAGTTGAACTCAATACTAATACCATCATTTATGACTCACTCAACTCCAGGGATTCAAGTCAAACCTTCACCTAATTGATACCAATCTGGATAAAAGAAGCGTATTGTGATAGGTAGCTTGTTACCAATCTAAAATTGTCAGATTGCCACGTGAACGAGTAATAAATCATTTATGTTGTCACTCTTGCTTCGTCACTTTCGCTTTTTTGGCATGGCCGGTTAACATTTCCCTTTCACCCTATGATACCTCGTCATTGGCTCCTCTTCTCTCAGTCGGTCTTGAGTTTATTTTGTACCACAATGTTACCAACCCCCCCAAGTAAATGAACCTTGACAATTTCGGATAAAGTGAGTGTGGTAGTCTATGCAGCCTTGACACGCCTATGGCAAAAGCCAAGAAAATGGCTTCTTTTATGCCTGATGATAAAGCGATAACTTGATATGAAAAGTGTGGTTCTCTAACAATGAATGAAGAGAAATATCTCATAGAAACATGGGAAGATGGCCTGGAACACAAAAATAGAAAAAGGAGAGGGCGAAAACTCGTGGGTCTCCGAACAATAACCATGATATCGAAGACACTTGTTAATATAGAGTTACCAGCTTCAAGGAGGTTAACTAAGTTTATAATCAAATTAAGACTTAGGTGGTGTTTGATAGCTATAAGCACTTAATGCTTGTTGTTGAATGGTTTTCTTTTGTACAACTAATTCAAACTAAGGGTGAACATTTGACTTGAATGAAACAATCATCCTATATTTCTCTTACCCAACAAGCATTAATATTTTCACTTGTCTAATAAGAGCCACTAAGCATGAAGATTGACAATAGTTTATTTACAAAGCCTCAAATTTTCTAAGATTGTTATTTATCAACAAGCATTAAGTGCTTGTTGTTATCAAACACCACCTTAATCAGCGAATTCAACTCAGAAGGTAATCCCACTCTCTGTCATAAAGTACATGATAGTGGTTTGCCCACGAATGAGCATCTCTTTTTCTATGAAGTTTACTAAATTCATGTTTGCTATTTACCATGTCCCAGTGTGTGGATGTGATACTATAATATGAAAACCAGAGAGTTCATGTATCAACTTCCATGACCTTTGCCAAAAAGCAAAAAAATATTCATATATATATATATATATATATATATATATAAAGAATTTGGCTAAAGGAGCAGCTAATTGAAAACTAGGTAAATGAAATATATATATATATATATATATATATATATATAAAGAATTTGGCTAAAGGAGCAGCTAATTGAAAACTAGGTAAATGAAAAAACAGAGGCAGCTTACAAAATGAGATAAAGGTCCATGGTTGTTTGTCTCTTCGCCTTTTCTTCTATGTAGGAAAGGCGATGACGAGCTTGTTTTAGGCCTTCTCCATCCATCTGAGCTTTTTTATCTAGTGTTTGCTTTTCAATTATAGAGATGAGTCTCTTAAGATCACTGACTGATTTCTCATAATTTCGTATCTCCTCATGTAATTTGGCCCTTCTAAAAAGTGCCTGCAAAGATGACAAAGCAATCTGGTTTACAAAGTGCCAACAAATGTTATGACATTATCATAAAAAGATTGTGCACAGCATCCACAAAAAATAAACCAAAACCCTCCCTCCATCCCATTTGAAACTACCCTTTTTACCCGGTATGATTGTTCGAGCTCGGATCGAATCGAGTTTCGAGCTGTTCGCGGGCAGCTCGAACTCGAGTATTAACGAACCGAGCTCGAGCTTGAACTTATTTTTTGAAAGAAAATCTAAAATCAAATAAGCTTCGGTTCGAGCTTTATCGAGTTCTAATTCGAGTTGTAATCGAATTCGAGTCTAAACGAGCCGAGTTCGAGCTCAAGCTTGGTCTTAGTCCCTAAATATAAATTTTTTAAAACAAAAATTCATAATTCATTATATTTTTGTAAAAAGGTTTGAAAATAAATAGGAATAATATTTATGATATGTATATGTATACATGTAAATGTATATATGTATGTGTATATAAATATGCATTTATATAAAAACATGTATATGGATATATATGTGTGTCAGTGTGTGTATATTTGTATGTATGCATCTATGCATATACATATAGGAATATATGCATATATGTATATATGGATATGTGTTTATATAAATACATGTATATGTATAAATGTGTGTGTGTATAAATATGCATTTATATAAAAACATGTATATGGATATATATATATATATATATATATATATATATATATATATATATATATATATATATATATATATATATATATATATATATATATATATACACATATGTGTATGCATGTCTCTATGCATACATTGATACACACGTATATATGTGTGTGTGTGTGTGTATTTGTATGTAAATATGCATGTATGCATCTTTGCATATACATATAGGAGTATATGCATATATGTATATATAGATATGTGGTTATATAAATACATGTATATATATATATATGTGTGTGTGTGTATTTATATATGTATATATAGATATGTGTTTATATAAATACAAAGAGTTTCAACTCTTACATCCTCATAGGAAATAGATCCTTTAGAACCTAACTCAGGGCATAGATTCAACGCAAGGGCATCTAGCTTGCCGGAAAGTAAATGTAAGGAGTCTCTGAAGCTAAGTATATGTATATATATGTGTGTGTATATATAAATATGTATTTATATAAAAACATGCATATGGATATATATACACATATATGTGTATGCATGTATCTACGCATACACTGATACACATTTATGTATTATATATATGTGTGTGTATATATATATATATATATATATATATATATATATATATATATATATATATATATATATATATATTATTTATGTATGAATAAACATATAGGAGCATATGTGTATATATACGTCAATATATACATATATATAAATACATAATTATATAAATATATGAAAATAAATACAAATAAATGTATGTGTGTACAGTTTACATGATAGACATTTTTGTTAATTTTATATTTAAATAGTTAAATATAAGTACAGTGATAGATATTAAGTATGTTTATTATTTTGATGAAAATATTTTATATTAGGCAAATATATGTGCATTTGAAAAGATTTTTTTTTTAGAAAATGTCTATTGCATATACAATTTCTATATGGTTTCATTGTGAAAGCACACAATTTTTAAAATAAATTTTAATTATTGTACAATCTATATGGCTTAATTCATTTTGAAAATACATACTCCCTCCGTCCCACTTCAAAGTGTCCATGGTTTAATTTCACGGTTTTTAAGAAATTTTTAAAAAAATGAATAAAGAATTGAAAGTGGGTAGAAGATTAGAGGAGAGAGAATATAAAAGTTAAAAAACATTTAATAGGAGAGAGAATGAGTGAGAGGAATAGTAAGTTAATGGATGATTTTTTTGTAAATATGTTAACATTATAAGGGTATAATGAATGGTTTTTTTGTAAATATATAAGCATTATGAGGGTATAAATGTCCGAAACAATGTTCACATATTTCCATTTATGGAATGAGCTCTTTGAAGTGGGACGTCCCAAAAAGGAAAGTGGACACTTTGAAGTGGGACCATAGTTATTAAAGGCCCAAGGCGCACCAAGGCGCAAAAGGTGTGCCCGGAGCCTAGGCGCAAGGCAGGCGCGCGCCCGAGTGACGACGCAAAAATACCTTAAAATACTAAAAATATAGTATACATACAACATCAAGAGCCTCAATAAATCAAATGCAAGTAGTAAATCAAATATACGTTATAAGTCATAAAAGAAATAAGCACAAACATACGTTATATGTCATAAATGTATGTATACTATACTAAAAATATAATATACATACAACATCAAGTGATCAGGGAGATCGCCGGAGTTCTTCCCAGGTCGCTGGAGGTCGTCGCTGTTAGTTTGAAGGAGTTC
This sequence comes from Adenophora triphylla var. japonica, assembly GCA_022495995.1. NCBI lineage: Eukaryota > Viridiplantae > Streptophyta > Magnoliopsida > Asterales > Campanulaceae > Adenophora > Adenophora triphylla. The sequence continues at coordinate 499,890 of JAFEMH010000272.1, read as the reverse complement.
CTAGTGATCGCTAATCTTATACAGAGTTATAACACGTGTACGTGAGAGAGTCGTGGCAGAGAAGAGTATCAGTCGCGTATTAGGTTTAATTACGATTTAATTGTTGGTCAATTATTGTGCCCGGAGCCTAGGCGCACACCATCAAGGCTCGCGCTTCAGTCCTAGGCGCGCCTAATCCCTCGCCTATGAAATAGCGCCTCTCCTAGCATAATCCAGACTCCAAAGCTGAGCCTCTCTGCGCTCGGAGCCTAGACGCGCTTTTAATAACTATGAGTGGGACGGAGGGAGTGTATTTTAATTATGTTTTGTGTACAATGTAAGGAAAATATAAATTAATTATATTATTTTTACATACATATATTATTCATTTTTACATGCATTATATGAATATTTATTACAAATGTATTGATTGATTCAAGTTTAACGAACTGAGTTCGAGTCGAGCTCGAGCCAAGCCCGAAGTATTAAACCACATGTTAACGAGCTTATCGAGCCGAGCTCCATCTCGAGTCATTCGCACAAAATTCATTCTAGCTTTTAACGAGTTTAACGAGCCGAGCTCAAACAAATCGATCTCGATCAAAGCTCGTCGAACAAACGGGTCGACTCGGAAAAAAACGAGATTGAAAATCGGTTCGAGCTCGAGCTCTAGTTCACCTCGAGCCCACTCAAACTCGATCTTTTACGAGCCGAGCCGAACCGAGCTCGAGCCGGCTCGTTTCATGAAACAGCCCTAAAATTGTGTAGTTTCAAATGGGATGGAGGGGATATGATTTTATCTATATTAGGGTTTATGGTATATCAATTAGCATTTAGGGTTTAGGGTATTTCAATTAGGGTTTAGGGTTTAGGGTATATCAATTAGCATTTAGGGTTTAGGGTATTTCAATTAGGGTTTAGGGTTTAGGGTATATCAATTAGGGTTTAGGGTTTAGGGTATATCAATTAGGGTTTAAGGTATATCAATTAGGGTTTAGGGTTTAGGATTTAGGGTATATCAATTAGGGTTTAGGGTTTAGGGTTTAGGGTATAGGGTATATCAATTAGGGTTTAGGGTTTAGGGTTTATGGTATATCAATTAGGGTTTAGGGTTTAGGGTATATCAATTAGGGTTTAGGGTTTAGGGTATATCAATTAGGGTTTAGGGTTTAGGGTATATCAATTAGGGTTTAGGGTATTTCAATTAGGGTTTAGGGCTTAGGGTATATCAATTAGGGTTTAGGGTTTAGGGTACCAATGCATGTATAAATACATCATACATGCATTGATACACATATACGTGTGTTTACCAATGAATACACATATATATGTGTGTACCAATGTATACACAGTAACATAGATAGATATATGCATACACATATATGCATTGATACACATATATGTGTTTGTGTGTACTAATGCATTGATATACATACATTGATACACATATATGTGTGAGTGTATCAATGAATACACATATATATGTGTGTGTACCAATGCATTGATATACATACATTGATACACATATATGTGTGTGTGTACCAATGCATGTATAGATACATCATACATGCATCTATGTTTGTATCTATGTGTATATCTATCTATGTATGCATTGATACACACACACATCTATCTTTGTGTCTATCTATGTATGCATTGATACACACACACATCTATCTTTGTGTCTATCTATGTATGCATTGGTACACACTACACACATACATATGTGTATTCATTGATACACACACACATATATGTGTATTCATTAATTTTAATTATTTTATAATCTATATGGCTTAATTCATTTTGAAAATAAAAATATTTTTAATTATTCATTTTTATTTTTTTTTAATTAAATTAATTTAAAATATTTTCAAATAATTAAAAAAAATTGGCCTTGGCCTTGGTCACTTATCCCACATTGATAAAAGAAGAAAACTTCAAATGCCTTGCCTTGTATATAATGAGACCTTGGCCAATGCTCAATGTTATTCATTTGGCTGTGGCTTTGCAAGACATGGCCGGCCTTGGCCCATTGGTCGTGGCTTTGAATTTCAATATAATTTTGTTAAAAAATTATTTTAAAATACTAATCCGGTTATAACCGTCGGTTATTTAAACGGTTATAACCGGATAAATAAACGACGGTTATAGACGGTTATAACCGCCGGTTGGCGGTTTTTGAAAAATCTTAACCTTAACCGAACCGGTTAATCGCCGGTTTCGGTTAAGGCGGTTACGGTTAAGGCGGTTGACGGTTTTGACCGGTTATTTGACCGGTTAATAACCTCCGGTTAGCCGGTTCCGGTTAGATTTTGGACACGTCTAGGTACAACTTTACAAAACTTTATTCTAAAGTTGCTTGCAACTTTTTGTCCTTGATTTTTACTTGTTTTCATTATGCGATCACCATTAAAAGGGTCGATATGAGATCTCTCTAGTTCATACAGTTGGTTTCTTATCACAACCTGACATTTCAGCCTAAAATCAATCTTAATTATTTTGCATGCTAATAAACACCTAAGCGCAAGACCAATAATAAGACTCGGCGGGAACGGGTGCATAATACCTTCCCGTTCTGCAACTAAACAACCGAACCCTTGAATTTCTTAATATTAGATTTTCTAATATTTTCCATATAATTAAACATAGTTGGTACTCAATAATTAAATAGAGGTAGGATAGAAAGTGAATGATTTTCACAATTCTTACACATCTTTGTATTTATGCAAACAAAGTGCCATTTTACACAATCCAAATTAGACCAGCTTGGTAGTGGGAGTAGTTGTTCATTAACTGCTCATTAACTCTGTGAAACACTCTGAAATAGTGCGTCTCTTTACCTGTGTGTTGTGGTGTTGTAGTTATTATGTAATTCCTCCATCCCACCTCAAACCGGACTTTTCGCCATTTTCGTCCGTCCCAGTTCAAATCGAACTTCCCAAAATGGCAAAGAATATTTGCTATTCCTCCCACTCATTCTATCTCCTATTTTACTTTTCATACTCACAACATTTGTCTCCTATTTCACTTTCCTAAATCACCGTGCCCAAAAAAATTGGTCCGATTTGAGGTGGGACAAAGGGAGTACATCACTGCCAAATCTAATGGTTTAATTGTTCTATTGTAGTGCTTAATCTTTTTTTATTTTTATGTAGGAAAGGACTATTTTATAAGATTTGTAGTGCTTAATATTTTTCTATTATACCTATCCAGGTTCCAAAATGAACAAACAGAACATCTTATTCTGCTGCCCTGGTTAATTTTTTAACTTGATCCTCTTATAAGTTTTCAGGATCTTCAATTGCTTGTGAAAAGGTTTATAAGACTATTCACCCACTTCCTGAAGCCTATTTTTCCATTTGCGCATTACAAACAAGATTTACGTCTTTATGGATTAACCATATTTAGAACCAATTGTGGAGCTAGTACGAGTTGATAAACTCAGGCTTACGTCATATCTTCAAGAACCATACATGCAAACATTTTAGGTAGAAGCAAAGGATTGGTGATTGTACTCATTGGGAGAACCATTCGAGCTCTGTAAGGATTAAGTAGATGCTTTACTTCTTGTGCTAGGAATTTGAGGGAGGGGGAAGGCTCACACACACACACCTAGCCCATACTAGCAGTATTACTTGGGGAGAATCAATCAACACACATAATATGAAAGAAAGAACACCCTATTTGATAACCCAGTTCGTCAACACATGTCTACATTTGGGGGCGTTGCCAAGGCAGGATATACACAATAATTAATATATGATGGTGGTTACAACTTCGCATATACAATCACCGGGATAAAAGCATGACTACTATTCATAAACAACACTCACATATATATACCTCTTATCCTCTAAGTAGAACACACATCTCAATCAGAGCATGAGGTGGTCAGAGTGCCCCTCACGGCTCTCCTAGGCCCCCGGCCTCTCTAGACACTCTTTGTGGTTCTCTCATGTGTATCCTAGCTTTCACCACAAGCACACTTAATATTGTGGCTGTCACTTAGTTTATATTGGGTACAATGACCAAAACCTAAACCAACTATTGCAGCAGGATCGAGGAGTATCCTTTTATATTAAAGGAAAACAATCTACGTACAATAAGTAATCTCGGGTCCATTCGACCGCACCATGCTGCTGCATGGCTTCCATAATCAGCCATCTAATTTTCCTCTTTTCCTGCCCGATCTGGACTCCTCCGTTTGCAGTTTTGGCTCCTTTCTTCATGGTTTTGACTTCATAGCCTAACATCTTAATCTGGGGAGACCGACAATAGTGGGGACTAATACCGATTGAAAAGTGATGTAGGACAGAATAGGAGAAGAGTTTAGTTTGTTATCGTATGAACGGACGGGTGGCTGATATCGTTCAATCGGACGAAGAAAGAACACAAAACAACTAAACTGCTGTTTTGAAAAGAAAGATAAATCTGATATTTATTTGCTTAAAACTTCGATGTCCAACACTTGATTATTCTGCCCTTTATACAGGCTTCAATATGCGCCTGAATACAAAAACTTATAAATAAGGAAAGAATAGAAAAGACTAGATAAAGATAAGGAGAAATAGGAAAAGAATAGATGAGGATAGGCCAATGAATCTGTCTTACAAGTTGATTGATATGTGAGAGGGTTACAGATGGAGATTCAAGAATGCATGTGAGTGCAATCCATTATGTCACTTACGAATGCACGAGAGATGGCATCCCGCACTGAGGGTCTATTATTTCAGCCACCCCCATATTGTACATACACCGACGATCTCCATTAGAGTCTCAACAAACATGGTCAACCGGTACATTCCATCACAAAACACCAACATCCACTCCCATTGCATCACCAACACCAGAGGCTAGTGGCATTCCATTGGAGACTCGCAAGACTCAAGGGGAGACACGTTCTTTTAGACAAGCTTCCTATAATACTTATCAAAAACCAAAATGCTATAGGTGTTATGAGCTCGAACATAAGTCTAACAAGTGTCCAACCCGCAAACCTGTGCACGTGGCGGATGCTATTCCGAAGAAAGATTAGAAAGACCTTGATGTTGATGATGAGTATGGAGATGAAAATGGGGAATTTGTGTGTGTTATTCAGCGCACATTTGCTCACCCAAGCAAGAGGATCCAAGTCAGCGGACTCATATTTTCCAAGCGAAAGGTCGAGTAGGAGAGATGATTTGTAGCTTGATCATTGACTGTTGCCGTTGTGAGAAATTTGGTGGCTCAAAAATTGGTTGATCAGATATAACTCCCAGCTGAACCACATCCAACTCCATACCCGATTGGTCGAATCCAAAAAGGTCCAAAATTACAAGTGACTCGTATTTGTAAGGTGCCATTGGCCATGGGTATGATTTATTCTGATAATGTATAATGTGATGTTGTGGATATGGATGCATGTCAGGTATTATTGGGACGACCTTGGCAGTTTGACGTTGATGCCATTCATAGAGGCTGTGATAATATCCACATGTTCTAGTGGAAAGGTAAAAGGATTGTGTTTGCTCCGTTGCGTATTGCGGAGTTAGCTTCTAAAGTGGAAGGGCAGACATCTTTTTCTCTCTCTGATTCTCCTAGTTTTTTTATAGCGGATGTGAAAGAATATGGTGGTGATTATGCTTTAGTAGTTAAACCTGATTATGTCAAGATGGAGGTTCCTTTACGTGTTGAGAAAAAGACGTGGAATGTTGCATTACTTCAAGATGGATTTGTCTATAAAGGCGCACCACATCGAGCTACAGGCATGTCACCATTGGGGTGGCTGAGATAACCGAGCCTCAGCTCGGGCTACCATCTCTCGCGCATCCGTAAGTGACATTGAAGATTGCACTCCCATACATTCTTCAATCTCCGTCTGTAACCCTCTCACATAGCGAGCAACTTGACAGTCACCATCTTCTCGAATATCACATTGAGCCGTCAAACGCAGAAATTCTACGGTAGATTGAGCTACCGAACGATTGCCTTAATAACAGTCCAACAATTGCCGGTAGAGATTCTGAGTGTAATCACGAGGAAGAAATCGCTGTTGCAATAGCTCCTTCATCAAAGGCCAATCACGAACTGCACGTTGTCGAAGGCGATAACGTTCTTCTCGTAGATTTTGCCACCAAGCTCCTGCTCCTCGTAATTTATACGCAACAATGTACACTTTTCTCTCTTCACCAACTTCCATTATCTTAAAGAATCGTTCAACTTCATTAAGCCAATCAAGGAAAGATTCGATTTCCAAACTCCCATTCAAAATTGGAACTTCAACCTTGATTCGATACCCATCATAATCGTCTCGTCGAGGGATGTGACCTTGAAATGGTTGAAAAGGGTCGCGAGCAGGCTGATGCACAGGGGTTGGTTCGCGTGCAGCGACAAGTTGATGTGTTGCTGGACCATCACGTCGGTGTCCAACAAGTTGAAGAGCCTCCAAAAGTTGTTGAATCGATGCACACGTCTTCTGGACAGCGTCACCTAGAGTAGTGACCTGTTGCTCGAGAGTGTTGAAGTGTTGGTTCAAGTTGGGTTTGTCTGTTGCCATTGATGAATTTGAAAATGATAGAATCTGGACTGCAATTAATAGAAAAATTGCAAGAACCTTTGCTCTAATGCCAACTGATGTAGGACAGAATAGGAGAAGAGTTAAGTTTGTTATCGTACGAACGGGCTGATGAATGATATCGTTCAATCGAACAAAGAAACAACACAAAACAACTACTAAACTGCTGTTTTGAAAAGAACGATATATCTTATTTTTATTTGCTGAAAACTTCGATGCCTAACACTTGATTATTCTGCCCTTTATATAGGCTACAATATGTGGCTGAACATAAACTTATGGATAAGGAAAAAATAGACAAAGACAAGGTAAAAATAAGGATAAATAGGAAAAGACTAGATGAATCTGACTGTTTGTTGCTGTTGATGAATCTGTCTTAAAACAAAACATGTTAGCTGCTGAAGTATTCAGATAAGAACCTAAATATTTGCTGGTGTATTCTAGCTAGATGCTCTGCATCAAAAAGTGACGAGGAGTAGAGTTGGATTGGCTAACTAAACATTGATTGATGAAAGGGGAAGGAAGACAATCAAGTGCAGACAGCAGAATCTTATGACCATTACTAATCTCATGTGGGTCTAAGGATGTTGCATCAACCAAGCACATATAAATTGGACAGTAGTCACCAATTTCAGTGAAATGTACAATGAAGTTAACAGAGGATGGGTGATACTTGCAATTTCAGAAGAAGGTTATTCACAATGATAGCAAAAGAAGGAACTTAGTAGGACTATTCCACATTACTAGTACAATAAATCTAAAACCAACTGACACAAATGACAACAAATAAAAAAGTCTCAGCTTTAAAAACATCACTGATGGCCACAAATACAAGCTAGAAAAAATTGGCTAAATTGCTATTGATAACTCATCCTAGAATATGTCACTACGTGGGCTTATCTTTTGATTTGAATAGAAAGATTAAACACACCTGATTGTAGCACATAATTAGGATTATTAACCAAGCACCTTAGAAATGCAAGGGGTGGAATTAACCATTAGGAATACTATCAATCACAATTTTTTGAATTGCATAGGGATAATTACATTTTCATAAAATCATGGTCAAAGTTCAATTGAGTTGACCAAGAAAGTCAAAGTGGAGCAAATTTTCCGGGACGGAGGGAGTAAGTTTTTGGGCATATGCACCATAGCAATACATGAGTGGAGTTAAGTCTAATCTAATTATTATGGATTCACAATTCCACTAGAAGGACATGAAAGATAAATAGAAGACAAACCTTTCGGTAACTTCCATCAAGAGCTAATGCTAGATTGCAATCTGCTATGGCATCAATAATTTTATTCAGCGCTTGGTAAGCAGCAGCACGATTGGATAAGCAGACAGCTGAAAATGGATGTGATTCAGTACTTCTTAGAGCATTAGTATAGTGCTTCACCGCTTCTGTATACTTCCCAGATTGAAAAGCTTCATTTCCAGCATTCTGAGTCCACGGTAATGAAAAATAAAAATAAAATCTATCAAGATTATACGGCCAATGCTTTTAGACTTCCAAGCAAGTGACAGATTACAAGGCGAAAAGAAATACACAAGTAGTAAAGTATACGGAAAATAAAAGCATGCTCTTAAAGAATGCTGCCAAGGAAAAAGCCTGAGCTATGTGTGTAACATGCCAAACAATACAAATGCGACAAATTTAATTAATTTCAAATAAACTTAATACAATTGGTATGTTAGTTTAAGCAAATATGGGAAGAAAGAATTAATAAGTCCTGTCAACTGTGGAAAGTGAAAGCCTGTCTCTGAAACGCAGAGTCTACTAGCTTGAAGTAATCAGAAAGAAATAACTCTAGTGATGTATTAATGTTCAATAATATGTCATGAATACTATTTAAGGTCGAAATCAAGTGATATTTTAGTTTACACTATTGTTTCCAGCCATCACAAAAGTAGTCCCATTTGACACAACAAAACTTTATAAGAATGTTGCTATACTTGCTTGTACTTTCTTGAAGTTTCACTAAATGGTAGTCTTTTTTAGAAATGTGACTACTGTTTCCGAATAAACCAAAATGAAAGGACTAATTTTGGGATGGGAGAATAGTGATTTGATACATTCAGCTGTGAATCAGATCAAATATTAACTTTTTTTCAAATGTTGATCGGCAGGCTCTAAGATAGAGAAGAGGTCTACAAGTGGTTACTGTGAACATTTGTAGGTGCAACAGTGACTTGGTAATATTAATTTAGGTGGATCGTATCATGTAAGATTGTGAATTTAGAACATTTGTGTATTGCATCTCACTTTGTATAAATGAGAGGCCAAAGCACATTGAGGTGATTCTCATTTGATTTAGTAGAAAATCCATCAAAATATTCTCTTTACTGATCATATTCATTTTGAAAATCAACTTGTTGATATCTTCACAGAACCATTCAATCTTTCCTGGATAAATCATATTTGAGCCAAGCTGAGCATTCTTAATATCTGTGCTCCAACTTGAAGGGAGAGTCTTGTAAGTAATGTATATTTTATATAGTACAGAGCTGAAGTGGTAACTATCCATATGTTAAAGAAACTCACACAGTACCTTGCAATGTAAGAGTTCACGTACAGTGGCAGCTAAACGGCTCTTGGATTCCTCAATCCTGCTTCCATGCAACAAAATAAACATTAGCATTCCTTTCATGACTGCAAACAGACTTCAATTACAGAGTTTTTCATCAGGGAATCCCTTGGTTATTACTTGTCTCCAACTGATCTCAGGTTCTCTTGCTTCTCAATGAAAATGAGAGCTATCTCAAGCTTTCCCAAACGGAAGTAAGACTTAGCCATCAAGTTCCACCTCCACAGCTTTGATAAGCTCTTACGATCCACATCTGCCACCTGATTAGCAACACCTATGATAGCAACATTCTTTTCAGCAAAGTACAGGGTTCTTTCACAAAGTTGAACAACCTCCTCATATTTACGCAACTGTTCACGAAAAGGGAAATAGTGAGTCCACTTAAAAGTGCAGTGTACATAAGATGCACATAATAACTTGTTATAATTTTATCAGAAAATATGAGTATGATAATAAGGGAAAATAAAAATCAATAAATATATTAACTTTGGCTTTTAACCAATTTTGATTGTAAGAGAATCAGAATATCACCAACCACAAAAAGAGCTTCTCCTTGCATTTCAAATAATGTGTCTGATGAAGAGCTTATTGACATGGCTTCGGATATAACTTCCAAAGCTTTGATTGCTGAGTTTAAAGTTCTTTGTTGTAGAAGTTCAGAGGAGTGCTTTATACAGCTAACCACTTTCTATGATGCACAAAGTTCACTGAATAAGAAGGTTTGTCAAAGAGAGATAAGTTCACACACACACACACACACAGAGAAGCACTAAAGAATCTGTTTCATCTGTTCTCATATTATAAACAACTACGTGAAGCTGCTTAATTTTATTGCATTATTCTCCAAAAATAGTGACATGTTGTAGCCGACACATGATTAAAGAATACAAATTATAACCTAATAAAAAAAAACAGGTCCTGCTCTACTAAAGAAGGTATTTTTCATCCAAAACAAAGTCTCCTTGTTAATGAGAAATTTCAGTACAAGCCTAAGACAGTTGGGAGTGTACAGAATATATATCACTCCCTCAGTCCCAAATAAGTGTCAATTTTATCTCTTCGAAAAGTATTTCTAGGTCAAATATCTATAACACCCTTGTAGAAAAGGAACTTGGCCTCATTGAAAAGACAATACTAAAAGATACTTGAGGGTATTAAAGGAAAAACACAAAGGGAAATAATTTTTAAAGCCCATGTAAAGGGACAATTATTTTAGGCGGAGAGAGTACCCTATCACTAGGATAAGAGGCTGCCGGTGAGATTTTTAACTATTAAGTAGTTACTCGAGGTTACTTGCATTCTCCTGGAAATCAGCTTCAGTGATCCATAGGTATAAGTTTATTACGCGAAGTCCATTAGTGGAAGTTTCTTAAGGCCTTAGTCATCTTAGTAAATGGAAGTCAAATAAGTAGCCTAAATTATTTATGCTATTCCTATATCGGGTACAATTGATCCATTGATATTCTCCACATGCTTAACAAGGAAAAAAGTGAATACTTCAATGAATGTTCTGGCTGTTCATTAATTAGCCTCTGCTCAATCATTTTACTTCTGCGAAAAGAAAGTATCAGAAGAATCAAACACCCATTCTTCATCTTGACTTTTGTTTTTCTTAAGCATGCGTGTATATCTTGTTAAATAAATTGATAAGCAATTCCACAAGCCTTTGCTTGTTTATCATTAGAACTATTTTAAGAAAAAAAAAAAACACGCTAGATTAAGATGGTGTAATTAGGTAATGACAAAACCATTACTGTCACAGATTAAGGTACCTGAGCCTTTTGTATGCCATTAGCAGCTTCAATTGTAACTCTCCTATCCAAGCAAGGGACACTTCCAGACTTCAAACACTTACTGTAGTAGTACAATGCATCTTCAACTTCTCCTAGCCTTAAATGGCATCTAGATAAGGAACACCAACAAAGAACATAATCAACACATTTTCATTAAGGCACGAAACCTACCAAAACTCGAGTTATCTTGAATGCTACATTAGCTACAATTGAACAGACATAAGCAAGGTACAGAGACAGTCTGGAGATCACACACAATCTCGAGGATGCAAGATATGTTATGTCATGTAAACATATATAATTCACTGGCTTACCAATTTTGGCATGCTTTGTTTTGATGTAATAATGACCATAAAATTTATGAGTATTTGTACAAGTGACATCAATCATGTCACCAATAAATAGCAGGCAGAAGGTTAACAACTAGAGCAAGATAACTCAAAAGTTATTGCCTTTTCTTAATAACTGGCTGGTCATGAGCTTGATTCTTATAACCTGCAGCTTTCTAAGGCCCCAGATTGCAATGAGTCTGTTAATTAGGTTCCTACTAACGGCCATGGTCAAACAATGCAAGAAAAGAAAATAATTAATCTTGAAATGAACTGAAATATATGTCTCTTATAGCTAATGATAAACATAGTCTTTTCTTAGAAATTTAATTAGAGAGATATGTCCAAAGTAGGAGGGATGCAGTCAAACAATAACGTAACATACTCCATGTTTTTTGGCCTTTCCGAGAAGTGCAAGTCAATAAGAAGATTGAGTTAGCTAGGGTCTTCCAGATGAAATATTTGCAGTATAAGATGACATAATACATATAAATGGCAATGTCCCACACATTTCCTCCCCCTGTCAGAAAAATTGATGGGTATGAACATTTAAATTGTTTCTTATTTACCACAATCTTCTATCCAGTAATGAAGTTAGAGAGGGCTTCGTTTATTCTTCTCTTTTTTCAAATACTTCAACAGTTTCTTGCTCCTTAGAATGAACTAGGTTTAGAAACACAAAATAAGCCCAAAGAGAAAAACGAAACTCAGATAAAGACATAAAGCAGAATTCTAAGGTATTTATTTCCCCAAATAGATGGCTCCAATATAATTTCTTATATCGGAATGAAACTTCTGGTTGATTATAAGAGATAGTTAAACGTGGTGGTAACTACAGAGTACTCCCTCCGTCCCATTCAAAGGGGCACAAATTTCCATGTTGGGTGTCCCATTTAAAAGGGCACACTCCCAAAATAGAGACTTTTTAATACTTTTTTATTCATGGGACCCACTTGTCGTAGTCATAATAACTATCCACTTACTATTCTCTACCCCACTTTCTCCTACCTCACGTTTCATACTCACAACACTTACTCCACAATACACGCTCCTTAATTCCCGAGCAAGGCCAATTTTGTGTCCCTTTGAATGGAACGGAGGGAGTACATGATATAGATGAGAATATCAATATGATGGAAAATGAGATCTCCAAGTTGGGTGATTTGACCTATTGCTGAAGCGATTGGTAAACTAGATGAGAATACCTTGACAAAAAGCCAAGATAGATAAAACTCCAATGAGCTAATGACAACAACAAAATGGAAACTTACTCCGCAGATTTTAAATGAGGTTCAAAAGAGTGTGGGTCCAGCGTAGCTGCCATTCTCAAGTACAATAGGGACTCCCTCACCCTCTGAACTGACAGTTGCCTTGCAGCACGATTCATATAGCATGAGAAAAGTGGTTTGAACTCTGATATCTCAGTATTTATCTCCACCCCCACAGCAAAAATTGCAGCTGCAGCATCAGCTGTTTTCCTCCACTCTTCCGACTTTTCATTCATACTCTTCATTTCAGCTTGAAGAGTTTCTTTCATTCCTTGAGCCTCTTTAAGCTTCTCATTCAACTGACCTGCATATTTTTCACTATTTCTCAACTTCTCTTCAAGCTTTTTCAGCTTCATACTCATTTCCTCTTCCTTGTTTTTAGCGGAAGATGCATTACTCTTAACTCTTTCCAACTCATCTTGAACTTTTTTCAACTTCAAGCTCATTTCAGATTCCTTCGCTTTTGCAGAAGATACGTTATATTTGCTCTTTTCCAACTCGGCTTTTAGTTTTTTTATCATCAAAAACATATCCTCTCCCTTGACTTTGGAAAAAGTAAGACGTGTCTTAGTCTCCTCCGACTCTTCACCAAGTTTCTTCAACTTCAAAGTCATTTCTTCTTTCATAGCTTTGGCGGAAGTCATCTCTGCATTTGCTATATTCAGCGTATGTTTCAGATTCTCATTTTCTTCATTAACCGCAGCCAATTCCCTTACCTTCTCTACTAGCTCTGACTTCAGCTTAGAAGCTAACTCATCAATAGATGGCTTTTCTGGTTCAAATTGTTTGCTCTTAACATTGTCCGGATTACACTGTTGGCTAACTGGGGCTTCATCAACAATTAACTTCGATTGATCTCTGTCCCCGAAAGTTTTGTTTGCCCTGACAAAGATCAACAAGTCCTTTTAGAAAGTTGGTTAATAAGCTCAGGGTGATGAAAAAAACGAGACAGTAACGCTGCTACCAGATCAGTGTAACAAGAAACTAAATCAGGGTGCATAATAACCATCATTTCACAGTAAAAATATTGTTTTAACAGAAGATTGCTTGTTTTCTTGTAAAGTGGAAGGAACATGAACTAAAAAAATAACAATACAAAAACCATAAGATAATCATTTGAAGCATGTGGGCCAGTTTTATACTTGTAACAATACCTAATATTATGCATAATGATAAAACCAAGTGAAATTATCATTTCGAAAGACATTCTTCTGAGTACAAAATCTTTATCTAGTGCCTTCTTAGAACAAAATTTGTCAACGAGTGTTTTTCCACGATGCATTGAGAGGGGAATGGCTGAAAAGCTGACCTTATCTGCCATTCACAACCTGCTTCCTTTTCATAACTTGGATTAAAATTATCCTTAGCATAACTTTTGCTACTTGAAATAAACAAGTAAAACATTTGCCAAACAAAATATTGACTTGTCAAATGAAACAATCTTTTGTGAACAGAGTAGTAATTAAGCTTCCGTAAGTAGAAAACGCTGCTATAATTATAAACCATCCCAAAGCAATTGTATTTCTACCCAACGTATTACATTCATCCCAAGATAAATAAATCTCCTAATTAAGAACTAGGAAGCTCAAAAAGTGTCATAGGAAAACCCTTTCTTTTTCTAAAAAGAAAGATCAATTTTTTTTCTATCCCACTTTCTCACAATCACTTAGCACCGTCCAGTGAGGTTCAGTAGGGAGATGGTACCGACAGAAAATCAGACCTGATCCGCCATTTCAAGCCTGCTTCATGTCCATCACCAGGATCGCATTTGTTCTTCTCATTGCAGCCGCCTCCGGCAACACGGCCACCTCCTTTGTAATGTTTAGATGGCTTTACTTTCCAGCCATGTAATCCATCCAAATTACAAATCGCTTGAAGAGCTTGATTAGGATCATCAAGATGAACAAACGCATAGTTGGGAGATTTTCTGGTAATTCTAACAATACTGTAGGGACGGAATTCGTCGTGTATTGTTTTGTCGGAAACCCTAGGGTTCAAATTGCCTACGTACACCTGACTCATAATTTTGTTTGTTTAGCGCTGAGGAAACGCAAGAGGCGAGAACTGAAAGGAAAACAAATCACCTGCATAAAACTAGAAAGAGAGACGGATGAAAGAGAGAAAAAAGACACTGCAGAAGAAAAAAGAAAGAGAAGGCAGACTAGGTTAAGAGAAGAAGACCCAACTTGCTTTGGGTTCTTGACTTGTTTTTTTTATTTATAATAGCTATGTACAGTGGTCCTTATTCTACTCTACGGAGAGATTACAGTTATTCAACTACTATGGAAAGACAATAACTATTCTATTCTATTACAATCATAAAGCATTATTCTAGCAATAATCTATTCTATCACTATAACTACTCCTACAATTATGGGACAGATACATGGGTAAGAATAGAAAAGTTATACTACAACATATTTACAATATTTGATTATTGCCGTGTGTATCATGGAGGTTTCTTGCTTTCACCCCCCCGCAAGTGAAGCGGCGTGGAACTGAGCTGAAGCTTGGTAGAAAGGAGTTGGAAACGGGCAGTGGCAAGACTCTTTGTGAAAATGTCTGCGACTTGATCCGAAGAAGAAATATGATGAAGGCGGAGAAAACCTTGTAGATGAAGCTCACGAACAAAATGTAGGTCTATTTCAATGTGACGGATTCGGGCATGAAATATCGGATTCTTTGACATATGTAACGCCGAAATGTTGTCACAAAAGAGAGTAGGCGGGGCAAGAGGAACACCAAGTTCTCGAAACAAGTAAGAGAACCATCGAATTTCAGCGGCCGTAGAAGCGAGGGCGCGATATTCAGCCTCGCTACTTGAGCGGGAGACGGTGTGTTGCTTTTTGGCGGTCCATGCTACTAGATTGGGTCCTATAAAAACACAAGCGCCAGTAGTGGAACGGCGATCATCAGGAGAACCTGCCCAATCAGCGTCGCAGAAAGCAACAATAGACATATCCGGAGAAGTGCAAAAGGAAAGACCCAGAAAGGTCGTACCTTTAAGGAACCTTAGTATGCGTTTCTGACCTTCATATGGGATGTGCGGGGAGAATGCATGAACCGGCATACCCGGTTAACAAAGAAATGAGAGATCCTGGACGAGTGAGGGTAATATATTGAAGGCCCCCTACCATGCTACGATAGAGTGTAGCATCGGGTAGTGGGTCTCCGTCATCGGCCGATAAGATGAAGTCCAGGGGCAAGCGGTGTAGAGGCAGGCTTGCTTAGATGCATATTGAACTTGTGAAGGAGGTCGGAAGCATATCTTGTTTGATTTAAGTGAAGACGAGTCTCAGTCCGAGTAGCTTCTATGCCAAGAAAAAAACTAAGCGGACCCAACCGTCTACTCTCAAAAGTGGAACAAATAGAGTCAATGACTTTGTTAACCACAGTAGAGTTGGAACCGGTAACAAGGATGTCATCCACATACACGAGAATAGCGACTGTTGTGTCAAGCTGATGACGGATGAATAAGGAGGAATCCGAATAGCTGTTGAAGAAGCCCAAAGAGATGAGAAAATCATGTAGTCTACGGAACCATGCCCGAGGTGACTGCTTGAGTCCATAGAGAGCACGATGGAGTCGACACACATGTGTAGGGTGTTCCGGATCAGTAAATCCCGGTGGTTGAGACATATACACTTCCTCGGAGAGGATTCCATTAAGAAAAGCATTCCGAACGTCAAGTTGTTCAATCGGCCAATGACGGGAAAGAGCCATGGAGAGAATGGACCGAATAGTTGCCGGCTTAATCACCGGGCTAAAAGTTTCATCATAGTCGACCCCCTCTTGTTGAGTGTATCCTTGTGCCACAAGTCGCGCTTTGTATCGCTCTAGAGACCCATCCGCTTGCCGTTTGATTTTATAAATCCACCGACTTCCAACAATATTATGATTAGGTGGAAGAGGAACAAGGGACCAAGTACCATTTTTCTGAAGTGCCGTAATTTCTTCTTGCATGGCATGTTGCCATTGTGATAACGGAGCAGCCTGTTTGAAGGTACGAGGTTCAAAAAATGGGGAGTCCGAATTTGTAGCAGCAAGAGCAAATTTGTGTTTGGGACAAAACACACCAGCTTTGGCTCGAGTGATCATAGGATGGACTCCAAGAGCAGGCGTCTGGGCTGATTGAGGGACTGCCTGTTGAGGAGAAGCAAGACTAGCAGGCTGATCTGTAGAAATAGAAGATTGGGCGGGTTGTTCTGGCTCAACTTGCACAGACTCAGCATCATCCAGAGAAAGGGAGACCTGAGTGGAGCCTGTAAAGGGCCTAGCAGAGGGAATCCCATGCGCAGAAGATGGTGAGGCCGGAACAGGGCTGTTGGCAGCGAGTGGGCTGCTAGGTACAGGGCTAGGAGAAGAGCAATTGGGCTCTTCTAAGGACCTGGGTTGAGCTGTTGCAGATGGCATGGTTGAACTGATTAAGTGATTTGGTTCATCAAGTGGAGGCACGGGCCTGAAATCAGGTGCAGCAGAAGGAAGTGTAGAATTAGGCCTTTGACTTTGAATTTGATGTTGTGAACCCGGATGAGCTGTATCAAAATTATTCAACACATAGAAAAAGTGATGCTCATCAAATAAAACGTGACGAGAAATGAATATTCGACCGGTAATGGGATTAAAACACTTGTACCCTTTTCGCATTAAGTCATATCCCAAAAACACACAAGGGGTAGACTTGAGCATTAATTTGTGCTGATTGTATGGAACAAGGTTGGGAAAACATGTACACCCAAATGTTTTCAAAAACCGATAATCTGGAGTACGTTTCCACAATTTCTCATAAGGGGAGATATATTGAAGTTGACGCATAGGCAACCTGTTTATGAGAAACACAGCAGTGGAGAAAGATTCAAGCCAGAATTTCATGGGAACTTTAGATTGAGCAAGTAAGCAAAGTCCCATTTCTACAATATGTCGGTGTTTACGCTCAACCACCCCGTTTTGTTGGGGAGTGTAAGGACAAGATGTGCGATGCCCAATACCATGTTTAATAAGATAAGCAGCAAATTGTCGGTTAATGAATTCTCCTCCCCCATCTGTTTGGATAGTTTTTATGGTGTGTATGGCAGAAATCTTACGAGACAATTGGTTCTCTATCAAAGACTTAAAATCCGAGAAAACTGCAAAGACATCGGATTTATGAAATAATGGGAAAAGCCACACATATCGAGAAAAGTCATCGACAATAGATAAGTAAAATTTAAAACCAGAAACTGAAGGGACCGTGGAGGGCCCCCAAACATCTAAATGTAACAACGCTAAAGGTTTTGTAGAATTAAAATGACGAGTTTCAAACGGAAGATTACACGCTTTGCCTAACGGGCAAACATGACACATGTCCTTTATTTTAACAGGGCCGCTAATCGGAAGCCTGATTTTATTGACTAGACAATTTA
Organism: Adenophora triphylla var. japonica; assembly: GCA_022495995.1. Taxonomy (NCBI): domain Eukaryota; kingdom Viridiplantae; phylum Streptophyta; class Magnoliopsida; order Asterales; family Campanulaceae; genus Adenophora; species Adenophora triphylla. Next base: position 481,974 of record JAFEMH010000272.1, on the reverse strand, counting down.
AAATATGAGAAGAGGGGTGGCCCAAACGGGCATGCCAAGTAGACGAAGAAGCACGCTCCCCGATCAACGCCAAAGAATTTATGCGTGAACTGGGAACAAAAGAGAGAGTGTAGAGGTCGCCGGAGTTACTGCCAGAAAGAATGGTCCTCTTGGTACGATTGTCCTTCACACAGAATCCAAACGCAGTTAGTTCAAAGTAACAATTGTTATCTAAACAAAACTTGCGAATGGAAAGTAAAGAACGACTTATTTTAGGCACATGCAAAACAGTATTCATGACAAAATTGTGATTATGGGATGAAAACCGAGTGGAACCAATATTAGCAATAGGAACGGAAGCACCATTAGCAACAACAATTGAATCGTTACCTGAGTACGGAGAAGAATTTTGCAGGACATCCGGATTGGATGTCATGTGATTTGTCGCCCCGGAATCAAGAACAAAAGATACGGGAGCCATAGGCGACGAACCACCATATGATGTCATCTGATGTTGAGGATAGTATTGGGCACTGTAGGCGAAATTTCCCCGCTGATAACAAGTGGTGGCTTCATGACCCGGTTTCTTGCAAAGTTGGCATGACACTATATTTGGATCTTGGCTGAGGAAAGGATTTGGTGGGTGGTAAGGAACAGTAGGTGGTGGGGTTGATGGTCTAAAAGGTTGATAAGCTGTAGGAAAAGGAAGAATCCCCCTGCCTTGGTGTCCTTGGTTTCGATTGCGGTTACGGTTTTGGTTACGGTTCCCACCCCCACGGTTTTGATTAGGGACAAAAAAGAAACCACCAGGATGGTTTTGTCCAAAATGCCGAGGACCTCCATGGTTAGTAGTGTTATGAGAGACGGATGGGGTGGTGGGAAGTTTGGGTTTATCTGGTTCTTTTGCGGCTGCGAGGGCGCTGATGGTGGATGTGGTTTTGTGGGCAAACCTCTGTTGTAAAGCTTCTTCTTGTAGGAGGAGATCCTTAAGATCATCAATGGTAGTGTCTCCTTTTGAATTTTGGGTTGTGATAAATTCCTTGTAGGTATGTCCCAAACCTCCAAGGATACGAGTACGGAGAGTGTTTGTAGAAACTGCTTCACCGGCGCGAGCAAGGGAGTGAGAGATTGTTTTGGCACGAAGGATGTAATCCTGAATGGTCATGCCGGGGGAGAGGGTTAGGTCGTGGAGCTCCTCTTGGAGTTTGTGGATATGGATGGTGGAGGCGACACCAAACTCTTTAGCAAGAAGGTCCCATGCCTCCGGTGCCGTGGTGCAATGGTTTACATGTGGTTGGACCTCTGCGGTTACTGTAGCCTTAATCCAACCGAGGACAAATCGAGAGGTGTGAATGAAGGCTTCATAGGCTGGGTTTTCTGTGGTTGTATTGTCTGCCTTAACAAGGGTACGGGTGGGTGGGATTTTATCTGTTACTACATTGGTGAGGTAGTGAATTTCCAACATAGATAAGAACAGGGAGCTCCAATTCTGGTAATTTTCATTGGATAACCGGCTATGGCCCATGTACGATTGTACATTGAAGAGGGTAGGGAGATTATGTTTGTTGCGAGGGTTAACTTGTCCCGGATCGACAGTAGCCAAGGTCTTTGATGCTTCGTCACCCATGGCTATATTGAAGATGCTCTTGATACCATGAAAGGAAAACAAATCACCTGCATAAAACTAGAAAGAGAGACGGATGAAAGAGAGAAAAAAGACACTGCAGAAGAAAAAAGAAAGAGAAGGCAGACTAGGTTAAGAGAAGAAGACCCAACTTGCTTTGGGTTCTTGACTTGTTTTTTTTATTTATAATAGCTATGTACAGTGGTCCTTATTCTACTCTACGGAGAGATTACAGTGATTCAACTACTATGGAAAGACAATAACTATTCTATTCTATTACAATCATAAAGCATTATTCTAGCAATAATCTATTCTATCACTATAACTACTCCTACAATTATGGGACAGATACATGGGTAAGAATAGAAAGGTTATACTACAACATATTTACAATATTTGATTATTGCCGTGTGTATCATGGAGGTTTCTTGCTTTCAAGAACTATACTACTGGTATATGGAGGGATACACTCGGTATGAACTTTTTCGTATTCCCCGCCAATTCTCCACCTTTACGGCTCCCAATATTTTGTTTTACCTTACCAAAACAAAAAGGAAAGAGTTGGTCTTATAAAAAATTAGTTTTTTCTTAAGATAAGAAAAAATGTGTTTTCAAAACAAACGGTGGCATTTTTATAATTACTGGCAATCATGATAAATGTCAGTGTTAATATTACAAATTCGAGCCATCCCAAGCTCCGATCATCTTTTCTGGCCATCCCAAGCTCCGATCGTTCTCCGGCGTTCACTCAGTTTGAGTATTTTGTAACCTACAATCCGTGCCCTAGTTCCGCCATTAATGTCCATTGTCAACTATGCTTCGTTACATAATTGATTGATACTTTATTGATTGGTACATAATTAATTGGAGATAACTGTGTGATTTGATTACATATCTCTTCGTTTTTTCGTTGGATAAACAGAATGTCCTTCAATGGTGTGGATAAAGGGTTTAATTTGCTGAAGTAGTTTGGGTCAATTCAATTGGGAATTATGTGAATTTGTTCTAAATAATTGGCAGTAGTTGTATAAATAATTGTCAGGGTTATGGTAAAAATGTATCAGTGCACATCTAAAAAAGTGCCAGTTAAAAGCTCTCTTTGTCCAGAAACTTAGTGCCAGTGCATGTGTAACAAAGTGCCAGTGCCAGTGTAAAAAGTGCCAGTGTTAGTGTAATAAAGTGCCAGTGTTAGTGTATCAAAGTGCTGGTGTTAGTGTAAAATAAGTGTCAGTGTTAGTTTAACAAAGTGTCAGTGTTAGTGTAACAAAGTGCCAGTGTTAGTGTAACCAAGTGCCAGTGTTAGTTTATAAAGTCACTTAATATACATGCACTAGCACTTTTTTACACTGGCACTTATTGATACTACAACGGGCACTTTGTTACACTAACATTTTTGCTGGCTCTCAAAAACACAAGCACTGGCATTCAAAAAACGCATGCACTGCATTCAAAAACACATGCACTGGCACTCAAAAATACATACACTGGCACTCAAAAACACTGGTAATAATTTTGTTGGCTCTCAAAAACACAAGCACTGGCATTCAAAAACACATGGACTGGCATTTGAAAACACATACACTGGCACTCAAAAACATATACACTGGCACTCAAATTCCCACATGCACTGACACTCAAAACACATGCACTGGCACTCAAAAACACATACACTAGCACATCAAATCCCTAGCACTGGCACATCAAATCCCTAACACTGGCACATCAAATCCCCACCAACAGCAAACAGCAAATCCTTCCCAACATTCATAATTTCACAACAACAAGCAGCAATACACCCCTTCTTCACTCTCTCCCTCTCCAACAAAATCAATCAATCAATCGATTACCATTCTTGACAAATTCACAATGAATCCATCCAATCAAAGCCAACAGCAAATCCTTCCCAACGTTCATAAATTCATAAAAATCAACAAACAAAAATCCTAATTAACTCCCAATAAGCAAATTCGAACCTTGAGATAACACTAATTGAGATCGAATTTATGATCTGAATTCACAATTACGATTTCTTCAATGGCGATTGTTGACAGTGACGGAGCGGGAGAGACGGTATGAAGAAAGTGGAAGAGTCGACGACGTAGTCTAAAAACACGTTTTTTGTTAAGCTTCAAAAAAACGCGTTTTTTACAAGTTTTTGGCAAAAGGAAATCATAATATTTTTTATCACAAATATTAGTGACTAGTACCGTGCCAACCAATACGGGTGATGATGACCCGGACCAGCTATATCGGGCCCAGCTCGATTTGGTCCAAAAGTCCAGTATGATGTGGCATATGCTAGACCGTCAGAGTAAAGACCCCGGACAGATAGATCCTCAGGTCAAGACCGCGTTCCTCTCTTATCATCCCAGTCAAGACCGAAGGGATCCAGACCATCAGTCAGGTGACCGCGGGAGTTGTGACAGTCACATCCATGTCCGCGTTAAATATCATTGACCGCGCCCAAGATGTTGACTGCGGTCTCATACCAGACTCCCGGTTGTCTCACCAGACTCCCGGTTAAAACCAAAGCTTATTGAGCAAGTTTACTTACTGGCTCTGACATGCAAGTAGCCGGCTCACTCTCATCGCATTGAATCCGGCTCAGTCAGGCGCCTACTATCGCCATTAATGCGCCGCGCCAACTCTCCCAAATACACTACTCCCGTCCCTATCAACGACATCCCCTTTGACAGTGAATCTTCCTTTACTGGCAGAGCCAATCCGATGCGGACACATGTATCTGGTCAAAGACTAAGATGCCCTTTAGGGCTGACCTCATGGCTTACATCAACAAGCAGCTCATCATCATCTATAAATAGAAGACCTTTGTCCCCTTGGACAAGGTAAGTGTCAAATTGACATTGTAAGTCATTGTCTAAACCCTAAACACATACACACACACTCAAGACATTCCAAGTCTTATTCTCAGGTTATCATATCTCATTGATATCTTACTCTCACACCCGAGGGCCTGAGTTGGATTAACATCCAACTTTGACCTTAACGGTGCTTCCTTGTGTTGTGTTCTAGGTACTCAAATATATCCTGCCAGATATCCTTCAACCGCTCTGACCCCAAAAGCCGTAGCGTCATCGTGGTTCCATTGTCGGGAAAATTCATAATTTTCTCGTAAATTTTTGTGTCAAAACACCCCTCGTGTTCTAAACACTTTCCGTTAGGATACAAATTCTTTTTCAGCCTTTTTCACCGTTGAAAATGTCTATTCCTTTGAGAAACGATGGTCAGTTGTCATTTCCTGAAAATGACCAAGCTTCTCCTTCCCAAATCAATCCAGTCAGATCAAGCACCTCAGCCTTTCATAGGTTGGGGGACCGTTCTCTCATTATGGGAAATCTCTCCCCAGTTCAAAGGGATCTGAAGAAACTTGTAGAGGAGGCTAGAAGGGAAAAATTTTTGGCCCTCCAAACTACTTGTCCAAACCCCCCCCCCCCGACTCCTAAAACTCATGTTGCTTCTCCAAACTCTCCTATCACTCCTGAGTTAATCCTCAAGAGAAAAGTGTCCCTGGCTGCAAGATCTCTACTAGTGGCTGAGGCCATGGCCATCAATAATGCCCAGTTAGAGATAGTAGAGCTAGAAGTAAACGGTGGAGTCCCCCTCCCAGAAGGGTCCCAAAGGTTCTCCCAAAAAGTCCCTACTTACTCGCTTGCTAGTCAAGCTAGGGGGCAAAACGGGCTGAACCGACCTTCAACCGCGATCAGGCAGATGTGGAGGAGGTTGTGGAGATAGATGACGATGAAGAGAGAGGGGAAGAGGCTCAATCCAGCCACCGTGCGAAATCCAAAGCCAGATCCATAGCTTACGCCAAGGGGAAGGCCGTGATTCCACATGCTAAAAAATCCAAGATGGATGACAAGAGCCCTGAGTTTGTCAAGTTCATGCAGCAAATGTGGGAGACCCACCAGCAAACTGCCCAGAAGTGTGGTCGCACTATGGACGCATTTGCTGATAAGATTGCCCGGACACCCATCCATAAAGGGAAACCACCCCAGATAGAAACATATGATGGCTCAAAAAATGCCAAGAGCCATATGGGGCGGTTTGAAGGGTAGATGACCCTATTTTCTTCTGATGAGGCAGTAATGTGCAAGGCCTTGGCCGCAAAATTCACGGGCAAAGCATTATCTTGGATGTTGGCCCTTAAACCCAAGTCCATCAGAACCTACAACCAGTTCAGGCACATCTTCCTAAATGCATTTGCTGGGGCAGGTGAGCCCGCGCGGCCTAAGACAGACCCGGTCAGAATCAAGCAGGCTATGACAGAGACCACGAAAAGCAACATCACTCGGTTCAGAAAAATGAGTGAGCAGATTGTAGACTTATCTGAGGGAGACATTCGACTTTGTTTTGAGGGCGGTCTCTCCTCCAGCTTCTTAAAAATGAACTTTGCCTCCAACAAGCCTAAGAGGGTGGAGGAGATGTACGAGCGAGCATCTGCTATTGCCTCGGCCGAAAAGCCAAATGAGGCCGCTCCCCGCGGAACCACAAAGGAGCGGATCAGTCAAGTCCAAGAGACAGGCCAGGGATCTGCCCTCGGCAATAACCAAGGAAAAAACCGTAGCCTCGGTACAGACAAGCTCCGAAAAATAACGGACGAGAGAGTTTTCATTCCCCTCAATGATTCGCGGGCAACCATTCTAAAAACAATGGAACTTCCAGGTCCTCCACCAATGGGCAGAAAGCCAAATGAGAAGAGTAGGGAAAAATTATGTGATTATCATAGTGACCACGGTCACAACACAGAAGATTGTTTCCGGCTGAAGCAGATCATTCAGCAAAAGATCAACAATGGGGAGTTGACTAAATGGGTACAGGACCATAAGGCAAATACTGCCATTAATGCCAATAATACCCAGTGGGCACGAACACTACGTGCCCCGAAAGGAAGGAGAGAGAAAATGAGGACGACGATGAGTTGGTTGATTATGAGATCAATTTCATTGGAGAAGAAGCTCCATCCAACAAACAGCTCTCCCTCCAGATCAGGACCTTGGAGAAAGTCTTCTTGGTCCCCCCACATGGCTCCGGAAGAAGAGCAAGAAATTGGGTTTAAAAGGAGTGAACTTGCCTCCACCCTTTTTCATTCTACTCAGCCCCTCACCATTCGCATGCGAATCAACCGAGCAAACATCGACCGAGTTTTAATTGATACGGCTGCGGCCAGAGACATCCTCTACTACCATACTTCAGTAGGGATGAAGATGACCGAGGCCCACCTGACTCCTTACGCCGGTATGCTCGAGGGGTTCACAAATCATGCCGTCAGGGTGAAGGGGACAATAGAGTTCGAAGTAACTATTGGGCAGCCACCCCTACAGAAAATAGCAAAAATCACATTCATGGTGGTTTATCTGCCCTCCCAATACAATGCTATACTAGGCGTCACTGCACAAGCCGTATGGAAATAGTTGCTTCTGTTCCCCATCAAAGAGTCAAATTTAACACTCCGGACGGAGTTGCAACAATCAAGAACCAGCCCGAGAGGTTCCTCCGAACGTTGGAGGAAAAAAGAAAGGCAGAAAAAGGCCAGACTTCCTACCCTCAGAAAGAGGGCGAGGATAAACAAACTAAGGGCAAAGCCAAAGCAATCATTCCGGCGCCCGTACTAGTTGGCATGCTTTCTTTCCATTCCACAAAGGTGGAGCTCAAGATGAGCAGAAAGGCGAAGAAGTTGGGCCCCATTGAAGGGGGATATACTTATCGAGGCATCCTGGGAGAAATAGACCGAGAGGTTATATATTCCATGGCCGCACTGCCCGAGGCAAGAGCCAACCCCCCTGCCATTGAAATTGATTCCCTGCATAATCGTTAAATCAGTGACCTCAGGCTTAACGACGAGCTCGAGGAAGTGGTATTCAATTTCCACTACCCCTAGCAAACAGTTAAGGTCGGGCTGGAAATTCACCCGGAGGAGAGGAGTATCTTGTTAGAATTCCTCCGGAAAAACTGTGATGTGTTCGCATGGAGGGTGGAGGACATGAAGGGAATTAGAGAGGACGTGATCCTCCATAAAATAAACGATGACCCCACTTTCAAGCGAATCTACCAGAAAATGAGGTACTTCTCTCTGGATAAGGAAATAGCGATCAAGGAAGAGGTCGAAAAGTTGCTTAAAGCAGGGATAATAAAAGAAATATCTTATCCTAAGTGGCTAGCAAACGTAGTCATGGTCAAAAAGGTTAATGACAAATGGAGGATGTGCGTTGATTTTACGGATCTCAACAAAGCATGCCTCAAAGATTGCTTCCCTCTTCCTCGCATTGACCGTTTGGTAGATTCGATAGCCGGACACAGAGTTCTCAGCTTTAGTGATGCATATTCCGGCTATCACCAAATCAAAATGGCTCCCAAAGACGTCACCTCAGTAGCTTTCATCCCTGCGAGCAAGACGTACTACTACACAATGATGCCCTTTGGGCTGAAAAATGCAGGAGCCACCTACCAACTGATGGTTAATATCATCTTTAAAGACCAATTGGGCCTACATTGATGACATGGTCATAAAGACGAGAGAAAACTCCCACGAGCTTGACGTGGAGTAAACTTTCTCTAACTTGCGCCGCAACAACATGAAATTAAACCCCCTAAAATGTGCTTTTGGGGTCAAAGCGGGCAAGTTTCTCGAATTCATGGTCAACCAGCGAGGAATAGAAGCTGATCCTGAAAAAATCCAAGCGTTGTTGGACATGAAACCTCCTGCCTACGTGAAAGATGTGCAAAAACTAAATGGGCGCATCACCGTATTGGGCCCTTCATCTCGCGGTCTGCAGAGAGATACCTCCCCTTCTTCAAAACTCTTAAAGGGGGGGGGGAGAAAGCTGACGAGTTCGCGTGGAGCGAGGACTACGGTCAAGCTTTTGAAGAGTTAAAAAGATACCTCGGGCAGCCCCCTCTACTCAGCAGCCCGGTGCCCGGGGAAGAGCTTTTTCTATTTTTAGCAGTTAATGATCTGGCAGTAGCTGTTGTTCTTGTAAGGGAGGAAAATAACTCCCAAAAACCAGTTTATTATGTATCTAAGGCATTGTCCGCCGTAGAAGGGCGTTATCTTAATATAGAAAAATTAGCTTACGTCTTGCTTGCATCTGCTCGAAAGTTAAGAGCTTACTTTTCTGCACACCCTATAACTGTACTCATTAAGGCCCCGCTTAGAAAGGTTTTACATAAACCGGAGTCCTCGGGGAGAATACTAGCTTGGTCTATAGAGCTCACTGAGTTCCAGATCACCTACTCCCCGAGAAGGACAATCAAAGCGCAAGCCTTAGCTGATTTTGTAGTAGAAACGTCATTTAAGCTAGCGAACAGGGACCTGGGAAAGAGAAAGCGAACAGAGTTACAAGAGGCCCAAGATAGCTCAGAAGCAGAAATTATACAGCCCAAAGAGTGTCCAGAAGAAGTTTGGACTTTATTCGTGGACGGATCTGCGAGCAAGTTAATGAGTAGAGCGGGCATACTCTTGGTCGCACCCTAAGGGGAGAAATTCAAAAGAGCCTTGAGATTCAAGTTCGAAGCATCGAACAATCAGGCTGAGTATGAAGCGATTATAGCAGGCATGAAATTGGCCAGAGACTTAGGAGTTTAGAATATTGAGATAAATAGTGACTCTCAGCTCATAGTAAACAAAATAAAGGGGGAATATGACACGATCAACCCAGTACTAGCCAAGTACTGCGGTCTAGCCAAAACCCTTCTCAAAAATTTCATATACTATGAGCTGAACCAAGTGATGAGAGAAGACAACACAGAAGCTGACCTCCTTTCCAGAATAACCGATCAAGAAGTCATAGACTTAGATGTGGACTGCTAAATAGAATTCACAGAAGCACCTGCTGTAGATCGGATTCAGATAAGCAATATTGAGGATCAGGTTAGGGATTGGGTAGATGAAATCAAGGATTACATAGAGAAAGAAACCCTCCCCGAGGATCAAGCAAAGGCTAGGATAATCAAAAAGGTGTCCGCGAAATACACAATCCTAGATGGAGTGTTATTTCGGCGATCATTCACCAAACCTTTGCTTAGATGCGTCAAAACTCACATGGTCACCAATTTACTCTATAAGGTCCATGAAGGAGTTTATGGCGGACATCCTGGTGCTCGCACTCTCTCGCACAAAATTAAATTCCAGGGATTTTATTGTCCGACAATGAGGAGAGATGTAGAAGATTATGTAAGAAAGTGTGACAAATGCCAGCGGTTTGCAGACATTCCTAGACTACCATCAATATAGCAGACTTTGGTTATACCATCGTGGCCGTTTGATACGTGGGGGATTGATCAAATAGGACCATTCCCAACTACCCGAGGAAGTTTTAAATACGTGGTAGTGGCCGTGAATTATTTTACAAAGTGGACCGAAGTCAAAGCTTTGGCCACCATCTCCGAGTAGAATGTTATCAATTTTGTCCACGATCACATCTGGTGCAGATTTGGGGTTCCCAGAGCAATAGTCTCGGACAATGGCACTCAGTTCGCTGCAAAGTTTACAGCTGAATGTGAGAGAATGAATGTTGAACACCGCCAGTCCGCAGTAGCTTATCCCCAAGGGAACGGCCAAGCTAAGGCCGCGAACAAGTTAGTCCTGTTCGCCCTAAAGAAAAATTTGGAAGGACGAGGAGTACGATGGCTGGACGAGCTCCAGACCGCGTTGTGGGTTGTCCGCACTACAATCAGAAACTCAACAAGATAAACCCCTTTTTCACTCACATATGGATCAGAGACAGTTGCACCAGTAGAAGTAGCCTTGCCGTCTTATAGAGTCACTTAATTCAATGAGTCTCAAAATGAGGCAAACAGAAGGTATGACTTGGACCATCTCGAAAAAAAAAGAATGAGGGCAAATGAGAAAATGGTGAACTACAAGCAAAAAGCCAAAAAGCATCATGATAAAAGAGTGAATAAGAGAAGTTTCTCAGTTGGGGATTGGGTGATAAGAAACGTTGAAGTACAAGGAACTCAAACTGGTTTTCACAAACTCTCCCCGAAATGGGAAGGTCCGTATGAGGTTACCCAAATAATCAAAGAGGGTACCTACAGATTGCGGACAAAGGAAGGAAAAGACTTCAAGAACGCTTGGATTAGCGATCACCTTAGAAAGTATTACTTTTAAAATCATTGTATTATGTAAGGTTGATAGAGGCAATAAATGTATGAATATCAAGGCAATTTTTGCACAAAAACTGTTGTAAAAACTATTGTTGCAATACTCCCACCAGCTTAAATAGCAAAAGTGGTTGCGCGAAAAAAAATAATAATAATAAAAAATGCAAGAGCGGATGCCAGCAGGTTCAAGGGCCAATATAGACGCCCTTACCTCCTGATGCGCAAAGATCCTTTAAGATCGCATGCCTATATATGTACAATGACCATCAAGCTCGTACATGATTGCGGACATGACTCCCAGTCTTGTTCGCATGGACCACCAATAAGTGGATATATATGCAATTGGGGATAAAGGCCAGTGCATGTACCCACTAAATGCGCGTAGGCCTTAATTGGTTGTTGACCGCACGCCTGTATATACAAAGGCCAACATATGAGCCTGTTACATGATCGCTACAAGACTCCAAAGAGTCAAACCGCATGAACCACCAGTAAGTGGATACAGATGTCGGTAGGTTAAAGGGCCAGTATGCCCCTACTGTTGCGTGGACTATAGCCTCACGGCCACAATCTGCTTGCCCAATGAAAGTAGCTTGCCTTGGCTCTTTTAAAATTACGCCACGGATTTGAAAATCTAAATAAGCGTAAGTGGAAGGGAGTGATCAAAAAATTTTTAAAATCCAAATAGACGAAATGGGGTCAGGACCTCAAAATTGTCCAAGGCCATAATAAACGCGATCATACCCCTTACACGAGAAAGCGGTTCCAACATAAAAAATAGAAAAGAGCCGCGATCTTGGGCACCACATTCACAGTTTGGCGACTAACTGTGAATGTGGTGCCCAAGATTGCGGCTCTTTTCTATTTTTTATGTTGGAACCGCTTTCTCGTGTAAGGGGTCACCGCCTCACATCGGTTTGAAGACATCCGGTTTAAATTGAAAAATGGAGTCGCCACACCATTTTGATTTCCTCAAAAATTTGAAAAAAAGGATTTGGGTCCGGAGGTTAAGTTACCCCTTGGGAAGAACGTTTGGCGTTCACCCAAGGAGCCTTGCCGAAGCAAGTCTTCCAAGATCCGACTTTCGTGCTTGCCTTTGTGCTTTCGCGTGTGAGATGTGTTTTGATAAAAGGGGGGGGGGGAATGTGCCAAGTGGTCTTCCGGATGTATAAACCATGAGTTGGTTATCGCTCGGGATTCCTTGGATTTTGATATGTTCGGGACTTTGATCCCGTGCTCATCTTGGACTTACGATCATCATTATGAGACCTTGGGTCACATGTGATCGGTATAGGGACGCCTCTTTTTATAGGCCAAGAATGAGACTCTTTAGAAAGGAAGGACCTTTGCCCATCAATCGTACATCCTGAGACGATTTGAGCTTGTTAGGGACATTTGTGCTCGTCTCAAGTGATGATCGGAGATGTAGGGGCTCAAGTTCATCCTTTTCTAAAGGGATATCCGACTATGGCATCTTAATATAGAGGAAATGATGTAAAGATATGACCTTTACACCATTACGCCCCAAGAGATGCTTCAAGTACCAAAGGGACTAAGGGGGAGGGGTATAAAGATTGGATCTTTATTCTCATCCTATGCCTTTTTGTGCCTTGAGAAGGTCACTAGGCAATCCTTGGAGAGTGATCCAACCATGAGGGACATGGGGAATGCATTTTTAAAGTAAAGATGACATTTTTATGCAAACATATGTAATGAACACTATGCAAGCTAGGACTAGGAATGGAAAGGGAGGACCTTTATGGCTTTCCTATGTCCTTTAAGAACTATTTAGGTGGACAATCCTTGGAAGCAAGGTCTATGGGAAGGGGGATGACATTTATGAATAAAGATGACATTTTTAATGAAAAGATGACATTTTTAATATAGCAAAGATGACATTTTCACATCATCATGTGAGAGATCCACCCTAGAACAAGACATTTATGGTCTTATTGTTCATCCTTGGGATAAATCCTCCATGAATCCCATGTGATAGGGGAATGGGGGGTATTATGATCTACATAGATAAAGACTTGATTTTTATAGCAATAAATCAAATATAAAGCAAGTAAATAGCAATATAAATAGCAAGGAGAAATATAACAAGAATAACAAGTATATTTTAAAGAGAAAAGGAGGAGAGGTTACCAATGGTGGTGTTCCTCTATCTCCCTTGAAGGTTTCCTTAGGAAGGAGCAACTTTGGAGGGATTTTGAAGAGGAGGGAGGTGATTTTGGGAGGTTTCAGATTTTTGGAAATTCGTGGTTCTATTTTGGCAGAGTAGCAGTGCCAAAAATTCTCTTTCCAAAAGAATAGAGGAGGCCTCTATTTATAGGCAGTTTTGTATTTCCTAATGAAGCCGTGCGGCTGTAACCCTTGGCTAATGAAGCCGTGCGGTCTTATCCATTAGTGACTCAGTCTGTTTCTAGAATCATGCAAGGTGGCATTCTAGAAGATCTTTCCAATGAGGGACTACGTGGAATTTTAATTCCTAACAAGTCCTTCACCCCTTGGAAGGTTTGGGAAAGTTCCCAAATTGCCCCTGAACTTTAGGAAAGTCCGGGGAATTGCCTGGAAACTTAACCGGAAGGCATGAGCCAGATTTGGGTACTTACAAAAGCCCCTCGGCAACGTCACTTGCAGGGCGAGTGGGGTTGTTGATAAAAAAAGGATCCAATCTGGCGAACTGCCGAGACGGATTGGGTGACCAAGGTGGTCGAGTGGCTGAACCTTTGGAAGACTACCTATGTATCCCGGAGGAATCAAGCCATGATCGTAGTTCGGAAAAGATCCGCTAGGGATAGGGGTGTCATATGTGACGAATTGGCTGAACCTAAAGTAGGCTACCTAAGTATCCTAGAGGAATCAAGCCAGGTCGTAGTTCGGGATCCATTGGGGCATGGCGAAGAGAAACTGGTCCCTTGCTAGGAAGATGGAAGGAAAGTGACCTAGGAGGTCAAATGGTTGATCCTACTGGGGATATGCCAGATGAAGGAAGTGACCAACGTGGTCAGATATCTGAACCTTTGTGAGGGGCTACTTCACCACTGAGGAGTGATGAAGGAATAGGGTGACCATTGTGGTCGGATGGCTGGACCTTTATGAAAGGCTACCTCACCACTGAGGAGTGATGAAGGGAAAAGGGTGACCAATGCGGTCAGATGGCTGGACCTTTATAAAAGGCTACCTACGTATCCTGGAGGAATCAAGCCTTGGTCGTAGTTCAAGTCTCACTAGATAGTTAGGAACAGTGTCTAGGATCCTTGAGGTTTTGACGATTAATGGAGGAGTCACCTTATTTGACAATTAATGGAGGTTGTCACCTGATTGACAATTAATGGAGGTTGTCACCTGATTGACAATTAATGGAGGTTGTCACCTGAAGAAACTAAAGCTTACGTTGCTATCGAGGAGATAGAGGTAGCTAAAGTTGGAAAAACTTGAGCGTACTTCACTATCTATGAGATAGAGGTAGCTAAAGTTGGAAAACTGAAGCGTACTTCACTATCTATGGGATAGAGGTAGCTAAAGTTGGAAAAACTGAAGCGTACTTCACTATCTATGAGATAGAGGTAGCTAAAGTTTGAGAAACTTGAGTGTACTTCACTATCTATGAGATAGAGGTAGCTAAAGTTGGAAAAACTTGAGCTTACTTCACTATCTATGAGATAGAGGTAGATAAAGTTGGAGAAAACTGAAGCGTACTTCACTATCTATGAGATAGAGGTAGCTAAAGTTGGAAAAACTGAAGCGTACTTCACTATCTATGAGATAGAGGTAGCTAAAGTTTGAGTTTTGACAATTCGGAGGATGTCACCTAGCGTTATTCCGTTATAACGGAAGTAACGGAGGCGTCTCGAGAGGAAAGTTTATTCTCTTTAGAGATAACGGATATCCTTGGGAAACAGCGTTACTCTTGGTTAAGAGATAACTGGAATTGTAGGCCTAAGTGGAAAGTTCAGGGGCAAAAGTGTAAATTCAGCTCAGAGCGAATGAGGCCGCCCGGCATTAGGTGGAGAAAAAGAATTCGTACGGCTTTGAATCTATTTTCACCAGATTATTTAAACAGAATTTGAAACGGGCAAACAGCCATTGCTGCTTGTTTCTGCCGAGGAAGAGGGAGAGAGTAGAGAGAGAAAAATTCAAAATTCTTCAATTCTCTTGCTTATACTACTCAAGATGGATCCGGAGGGGAATATTGTGCCTAGGAAAGCACGGAGGACCTTGTCAGAAGCTGCTAGGAGGAGGAGGGAGCTCATTCGAACCGAGCGAAAGTATGATTTCAACACGCCTCCTTCTGAGCTCTATCCAGGGAGGAGGGAGCACAAATCTACAAAACCTCAATCTATTGGGGTAAGCATTCTTGATTTGCTTGATTTTGTCAATTTTGATTGATTTTTGATTGATTTAGGGCTTGACCCAATTTTTAGGAATTTTTTTGAATTTTCCTATGATTTTTGTTGATGACTTTGGGAATTTGATGATTGACCTAAGAGGTTAAGGACATAAATGAACATGCATGTGCAATTTATTTGGAAAGAATATGAGAATGACTCACTTTTTGAAAATAAAATAAGAAAAATAATGTCTAAAACGTGACGGAGTCCTTGCATGTGCTAGAACTAGGTCAATTTCTGATCATGGGTGGGAAAACAAGATTTTGGACGACGAAAAGGATTCATGCATGCCATTTTTTTTGAAAAATTAGTGTTTATGTGCAAAGAGTTTTGTGAAAATTGGAAATTTGTACTTGAGAGAGCAATGTGCTAGGGATGACGTGTTTCAAATGATGAAGGACACGTTTTCTAGGCAAAGGATGCTAGAAACCTCTTATGAATGCTTTTCTTTGAAAATATGTGCACTTTTGGATATATGCATGCTTTTGAGATGAGGTGAAGGACTGACACATTTTTTGTTGTGTTTTCCTACAGGAGAACAAGTTGAGGGGACCCTCTGAGGTGGCTGTGAAGTTGTGGGATAGGATGCCCGACTTCAAAAAGGATGGGGTGAATCCCAAGTAGCTGGTGATGGCTACAGGGCTCGACTCTTTCATTGATGCTATCAGCAGAGGTATCCATGTGACCTCTAAGAGCAAGGGCCTGGTCCAGGCCCTCTCAGAGTTCTGGTGGGACACCACTCACAGCTTTCATCTTAGCTGGGGAGAGATTACGGTGACTCCGGCCAATTTTACTGCTATCACTGGCTTGCAGTTCACTGGGATGCCTGTGACCTGGAGAGATCACATCACCGCAGACGAGTTTAGAGCTTTGGTAGGTTTTGACCTTCGTCATAAGGGGCTTGGGATGGAGACGAGGTATGTTAAGGTGGCGGTTCTGGAGTGTATGCAAGGGTTTGCCGCTAATGAGGTGACTGCCCACCAGCTCGCGAGGGCTTTTCTGTGGTTGATGCTGTTAGTCACCATTTTTGCGAACTCTGGGACATTAGCAATGCTTTGCCTACTTGACTCTTTGGATAACTTGGATGAGGTTGGGGCGGTCTCTTGGGGTAAGGCCGGATTGGCTGAGCTCTACTTCTCTCTGGACTTGTACAGCCAAAACAAGGCTGCTTCGATTGATTGCTTTTCTTTTGATTTGGAGGTATTCTCACTTTCTTTACTCTCTTTTATTTTTCTGTCTTGAGATTTTTATGAGAGAAATGACCCTTTTTGTCTTGAACATGCAGGTCTGGTTTTGTGAGGTGATTGGGTTCTTTCCTTGGAACCAACAGAGTGATCCGGAGATCTTCCCGGGCATGATTCACTGGAGGGGAGAGGCTAGAGATAAGTTTATCGGGAAGACCCGGATTACTTTTGATTACAAGATGGTGAGACCGGTCATCAACAGGGATGGTCACGATGGGGTGGATTTCTATCCTTGGGAGAGGTACCCGGAGGTTTTGCTAGGGGATGCCTTGGAGGCGACTAGGTAGAGGAGGTGGCTGACGGGGCTGACTTGTGATGTCATTTACTTGGGGGATCGCTTCTCCAGGCAGCATGGCTTTGTCCCTCCTTTGGATGCCATTACTCCTCACGACCCTCCATCGCTTATGCTGCAGCCCAAGAACTGGTCAGCGGATGAGATAGCGAGGTATCAGGCCGGTGTGGCGGCTGAGGAGTATTTCGACTTTGCTACCTCATATGCCACCTTTGTGGAGGTGCGGTTGAGGATGCCGCAGAAGCTAGTAAAGATGACCGTCACTCAGGGGTATGGGGAAGCTGAGCCGACTGATCCGCCTATGCCTCCTGTTCATCTCTCCTATGTGGTAAATGGGGTACCGAGGAGGTTCATGGTGCCTGTTCCTGACACGAGGGAGCCCCGGTATACTTTGCCACCTGACAGCACTATAAGTATATCTAGGGTCTCTTCCCTTTTCGGATTTCTTTGCTTTCTGCGATTTTGAACTCTTCTTGAGATTTTCTGAGTTTTTCTTCTCTTTTCTCGCAGGTCCCTGCTCATACCTATGATGGCTTGGTACGGCAGAACAGGGGCAGGAAGGATGTGTGCCGGTCCCTTCTGAGGAAGCTGGCCTGCGCTTCCAGGGTTGGGGCAAATGTGCAGGAGCCCGTGCACAAGAGGAGGCACGTTGGGAGCATAGCCTCAGGATACCAGACCTCCTCCACTAGCGCTGTGCCTCGGGGATAGGGACCCAACACGGGCATTCTGGAGCAGCTGGCGGAGTATAAGCATGTGAATATCAATCTGTCTGACGTGAGTGATGCTGAAGATTTGATGAAGGATCGAGAGCTCTATGAACTAAGCAGTGACGACGAGGGGTCGGAAGCTTAAGATTCCTTAGGTTGACCTAGGAGAGGAGAGAAACAAACAATGAACACTTTTATGCACAATTTGTCTATTTTTTGTTTTATTTGGGCGCCAAGGAGGCGAAAACCATGTAATGATCTTTTATTTGCTTTTCCTATCTATGCTTTATGTTTTTGCATATTACTTGAGCCTCGGGGTAGTTTTTTTGCTTGGAAATGGGGCTGAAACTGGGCCAAAATGATTTGTGATGATATATGATTGCATGAATGGTGTTTGGACATGTTTTTATGCAGGTTTCATTGAGAAAGTGGGGTGAGAATTTCACTTGGGCAGCAGCTTTGGCTGCTGCATATTTTTTTTCTGCAGAAGCAAAAGACGCCGTCCGGCCAGGTCTTTGGGTAAAAGAAGCCGCGCGGCTGGAAGTCTTGTCTGAACTGGTTTTTTTTTCAAATAAAATCAAGGGATGGCCTTTTCATTTCATTTTCACCCTAGACTTGTCCCAACTGATCCCAGAGCACATTTTTGACCAAAAATATTAACTTTGATCACAACAAATGGAGAAACCAATCAGATTGCAAAAGGGGAAGAGAGACCGTTTTCTGACCGATCTTCAATCTTGGATGAGACACAACTTCCAATCTAACAAGGGGCTGTTCGATACCACCTTCAAGATCAAGTCTTTATGGCATTTGAAGGATCTCCCGACCGATTGGGACCTTTTGAGGGCCGTGGCGAGGTTTTGGGACGTCCGGAGACACGTTTACTACTTTTCTTACAATGAACTCGTCCCAACCTCTGAAGACTTCCGGGCATTGATTGGGGGCCCATAGATTGAGGCCGTTTCAATTCCTCTGACCGGGGACGTGCCGGTGATGGTAAAGTTGGCATCTTTTCTGCAAATTTCTCTAGAAGAGGCCGAGGGGATGATGGTAGCCCCTGACAGGATTGATCTTTCTGATATCCCGGGCAGGTTTGGGTCTCCGGATATGGCTATGACCACGGTGGCTATGGATGCCTTTATCCTCTATGTGTTCTCATTTCTGTTCACTACCGAGTCTTTAGGGGTCTGCCATGGTGGCCTTTTGGACATGGTGAGGGCTGGGAAGTATATTGTCCCACTGGTTTTGGGTGAGACTCTGTATGGCATTGACAGGATGGTTAGGGGAGACCATTTCATGAGGTCTGGGAGCCCAGCGGTGCTGACTTTATGGTTACAGGAGAGACTTGGGGCTTTGCCGGGGGCTTCGCCTACTCAGTGCCCTTGGGTGATTTCTCAGAGAGATGCACCTAGGCAACAGGACCAGGGTAGCTGGGAGCTGACGATGGCTAGGTTGTCCACTTCAGACATTCACTGGTGGGTGCCTCATTGGAGGTTGCAGACCCGGAGGACGTTCCAGGAGTCCTACATAGTGAGGGTTCCGGGACTCTCTTGGTCATCTTTCTACATCCCTTGCTTAGTGTCCAGGCAGTTTGGGACCTCTAGATGATTGGAAGGACATCAGTACCATGGAGGTAGTGCCTTTTGACAAGAGGGATCCAGCCAGCTTCTCATTTTTCTCGAGGGCTTGGACATACACTGCTTTTCCACCCAGGGCTATTCTCAAGAGTAGGAAGAGTACCATCTTGACCACGGCCTACTTGGACTGGTACGAGAAGGAGATGGGGGCGACTCAAGTCATCTTGGGAAAGAGTCGTCAGGCTTTATTGTGGGCTGACTGTGACTCGAGCAGGACTTTGAGGGAGACTGAGGCCAGGGCTAGTTCCCATAACCATTCAGGTGACCTTATTAAGGATATGGAAGCCCGATATGCGAGGCTATCGGAAGTCGCTTCCCTTACTGAGGCTCAGAGGGAGGAGGTACGAGCTCGTGCCCAAATTAAGAAGGCACTTATTGACACGGGTTTGGTGGAGGCTCCAGTGAGGATACTAGAAATTGGGATGAGGGAGACCGACATCATAGAGAAGAAGAGGAAGAACACTCGACGGGGTCGAGGTAAAGGGAAGAAGAGCAAGGAAGACTCAGTGAATGACGACTGAGAGATCTATTCCTAGGATTCCTTTATTGCCATTTGCAAACACAATAGTTTATTAGGTCTTTTAGGGTGTTTTAGATCTTTGTAGCAGGTTAGCAGAGTCAAGAGTAGACCGTGCTTGAACTCATCAAGAAGTTTTTAACTTGTAATTAACAAGAGATATTATCTTAGAATTTTATAGGACACATTTCATGAAAACTTTTGAATGTCTTATTTATTATTTAGACCGAACCATTTCTGGCTGCCTACGTTCCCCTTTTACAAGAAAGACTAAGGGGATCAGGTCTTCGTAGTTCATTCTGGTGAACTATCGGGATTTTTTTTTTTTTTTTTTTTTTGTTTTTGGTTTTTTTTTATGTGCAACCCTGTCTTTTGCCTAGACCGCCCTCTTTGGGTTTTCAGCCTAGATGGGCATTACTCTTTTTGCACTAAAAATTTTTCTCTCATTTTTTTATGTGCAACCCTGTCTTTTGCCTAGACCGCCCTTTTTGGGGTTTTCAGCCTAGCTGGGCATTACTCTTTTTGCACTATGTATTTTTTCCTCTTTTTTTTTTTAGACATAATACCTGCGGAGCTTATCACCGTTGACTGGGTGGACAAATGGATTGCCGTCCAGGTCCGCAAGCTTCATCGCCCCTCCCGAAGGCATCTTCTGCACCACATATGGGCCAATCCAAACGGGTTCCCATTTTCCCAGGGGTTGTCTCTGGTGGGGGGCTTCACTTTCAGCACTAGGTCACCCTCTTTGATGTCCCTGGCCTTGACCTTTTTGTCGATTGCCCTGGCCATTCGCCTCTGTTAGGCTCGGGTGTGCTCCATGGCTTTTAGCCTTCTTTCATCAAGCAGGGCCAATTCATCGTGCCGGCTGCGCAACCACTCTACTTCATTGACGCTGTTTTCCAGGATGACCCTTAGTGACGGGATTTCCAACTCTACTAGCAACACTGCTTCCATCCCGTAAGTCAGGGCAAAGGGAGTTTCTCCCGTGGCTATTCTGACAGACGTTCTGTAGCCCCAAAGTGCCAGATGCAGCTTTTCAGGCAGTCACGACCACGGGTGGCCATTTTTTGGATAATCCGCTCGAGCGTCTTATTGGCAGCTTCTACGGCTCCATTGGTCTGAGGTCTGTACGAGGACGATTTGTGGCGAGTGATTCTGAATTCTGACAGCAATCTATCGCAGTCCCCTTCAAAGTGCGACCCATTATCTGAAATGACCTCATTGGGCACCCCATATCTGCACATGATATTTTCTTTGAAAATATGGGCCACCTTCTTGGAAGTGAGAACCTTGTAGGACTTGGCTTCTACCCACTTTGTGAAGTAGTCGACCGCCACTAGCACAAATTCATGCCCATTGCTTCCTGCCGAGGCTATCTTCCCTATCACGTCAATACCCCAAGTTGCAAACGGCCAAGGAGTCGTCATACAGTACACGTCATGAGGCAGAAGATGATTGAGGTTGGAAAACCGTTGGCATTTGTCGCACGCTCGAACATGTTGGACACAGTCTGTTTCCATGGAAATCCAGTAGTAGCCCATTCTGAGGATTACTTGAATCAACGCTCTGGAATTCATATGAGGACCGCAGGGACCGTTGTGGACTTTGGTCATTAACTCTCTTGCCCTTTCCTGGGTGACACACAAGAGGAGTGGTCCTTGGTACCGTTTCTTGTACAGATCGCCCCCTAGGATGACATAGTGGGAGGCCAACCGTTTCAGGGCTTGCAAGCTCTTGGCTTTGATGCCTTCCCTTGGTCTACCTTCTTCATCTCTGATAGCTGACTCCCCATCTTTGAGGAACTGGTAAATCTGACTGTACCAAGGTTCCTTGACAGGCTCGGGTCCCAAGTCTATTTCACAGCAAAAAGCTGGGGCTTCTCTTCTACCCACTCTGAATGGTTTTATGGCCTTTCCCTCGGGGATCTCTACTAATGAGGCTAGAGTAGCGAAGGCATCTGCAAATCTGTTCTTGTCCCTTGGCAGGTAATGGAAGGTTACTTCTCTGAACTGTTCAGTCAACTCTTCCATGTAGGCATGATACCTCTTAAGGTTAGGATCCACAGTCTTCCACTTATTGGAGACCTGGTTGATGATCAGGGCTGAGTCTCCATAGACCTCAAGCTCTTTGACATTCCTTTCTAAGGCAACCTCTAAACCAGCAATGCAAGCTTCATACTCTACGGCATTGTTCGTGGTAGGGAAGTTCAACTTGATGGCTATTGGCGTATGCTCATCTTTCGGATCGACCAGTAGCATTCCTACGCTATTCCCTCTTTTGTTAGCAGCTCCGTCAAAGAAAAGCTGCCATCGGTTCTCAGGCTCAACTACGAAGATTCCTTCATCTGGGAATTGGGGTTCAGGCCCGCGGTCCTCATTACTAGGGAAGTTTGCCAGATGGTCTGACAACGCTTGGCCCTTGATTGCCTTTCTCGTCACATAGTTGATGTCATAATCAGCTAAGAAGAAAGACCACTTTGCTAGACGCATTGAAAGGGAAGGCTTGTCGAAGATATACTTGATGGGGTCCATTTTCGAGACCAAGTTCACAGAGTGGGCATGCATGTAATGCTTCAGCTTACCGACTACCCAGACCAGTCCTGCACAAGTCTTTTCGCACGCTGAGTAATTGAGCTCACTTCCTTGTGGCTTTCGACTGACAAAGTAAATGGCATTTTCTACTCGAGAGTCCTTCTTCTCCTGAGCTAGCATAGCCCCAACTGCCGTATCAGTGACAGTGAGATAGAGCAGAAGAGGTTTATGTCCATGTGGGGGGCATAGCACCGGAGGATGTATTAGGTACACCTTGATTTGGTCAAAGGCATCCTGGCATTCCTCAGTCCAATCTGTGTCTGCATTCTTCTTCATGAGCTTGAAGATGGGCTCGCATATGGTAGTCAGCTGGTTGACAAAACGACTGATGTACTGTAATTTACCCATAAAGCTTTTGACTTCTGTCTGAGTCTGAGGTGGCCTCATGTCCATAATGGCCTTGATCTTTCGAGGATCGACTTCGATACCTCGTTCTGTGACCATATACCCAAGCACCTTTCCCATTGTCACTCCAAAGGTGCATTAGGCAGGGTTCAGTCTCATGTAATGCTGTCTCAACCTTTCAAAGAACTTTCGCAGATCGACAAAGTGCTGTCCATCCTCACCTTGGGAATGGATTATCATGTCATCGACATAGACCTCAATTTCCTTGTGGATCATGTCGTGAAAGAGTGCGGTCGCTGCCCTCTGATACGTAGCCTCGGCATTCTTAAGCCCGAAAGGCATCACATTATAGCAGTACGTTCCCCATGGTGTGGTGAAGGCTGTCTTTTCTTGGTCCTCCTCGGCCATCTTGATCTGGTTGTAGCCAGCAAAGCCATCAACGAAGGATTTGACATCGTAGTTAGCAGTGGCGTCCACCAGAATGTCTATGTTTGGCAAGGGATAGTCGTCTTTGGGGCTGGCCTTGTTCAGATTCCGGAAATCTACACAATAGTGCACCTTCCCATTGGCCTTAGTCACAGTCACGATGTTGGATAACCACGTCGGATATTCGATGAACCTGATGAACCCTACCCGCAGTAGCTTCTCAATCTCTTCTTTGACCTGTAGAGACCACTCTGGCTTGATTTTTCTCAGTTTCTGCTTTACTGGCTTGGCATCTGGTGCTAGAGGGATTATGTGCTCCACAATCGAACTATCTAGCCCCGGCATATCCTTATATGACCATGCAAACACGTCTATGTATTCTCTGAGCAGATTGACCAGTCTGTCCCGTTCAACCCCCTGGAAGAAGTTCCCAGTCTGTGTCTCGTTAGGTTCCTCGACAGTACCCAAGTTAACACTTGTCAAAACCTCCTCGGCAGCTTGGGCCCGGTTTTCCTCTTTGTCTGTAACCTGCTTAAAGATTTCTTTAATGTATTGTTCGTTTAGTGTGTTTGCATCTTGTTCAAATGATTCATTATTAACTGTTGTTAAGTTATTAGTTAATTTATCATTTGTTAAGTTGGCAATAAGGGGATACTCGGAAAGATCTATCATTTCATTCAAGGCGAAAGGAAAGATGACATTGGCTACATGTTCATAATTTTCAGGCGTGAGGCCTTCAGATGACTCGGAGGACTGGAATTCAAAGACTCCTGACTCAAGGGTATGGACAAGAGGGTGTTTGACATGACTGGGCTGAGAGGGACGGGGTACCAATCCAAGCTCCGTGATCATTTGCTGTCGGCTGGCTATCGGCCCTGAGAATATCTCCCAATTCCTTAAAGGCATCTCCGTCTTAGTCACCAAAGTGCGGGGATCAAAAGGTTCTTCAGCACCGAATCCAATCACGGCAACTATCTCGTCATCTGAGCTGAAGTCGATCAAATCAGGAATCTGCGCTTCTTCATCAAACAGCTTCTGCAAACCTGACTCACTGTCTTCACTACTGGCAGCCTCTATCTGGCTGATCTTTGGAAGAGCTAACTCGAAGGCGGAGAAATCCATTACCCATGATGGGAAGAGTGCTGACTCCTTGAAACGGTCTGGGTTTTCTCTGAAGGCATACTTGTTCTGAACAGTAGTGGTAGCCCCAGGAATGTCCGGCAAGTCAAGGAACATTCTCCGAACAGGATTTACTGGTTTTCCCCGAACTTTCTCAAGGTTTTCCAGAAGGTCTTTTCTCAAGGAGATCTGACTATCACTTTCATCATATTGGGTCCCACCTCTTGTGAAGTACTGGGCCAGAGACAAGCTGTAAGGATGGAGACGGATCCCTTCATTTCGTTTTTCCTGAACTGTTCCTTTAGCCTTTCTATCATCATGAGAATTCGGCTTGTATCCCAAGCCGTGTCGGGTGGTCTGTTCCTTTACATCAATGACAGCATTGTGACCCTGAAGTCTTTTACCCAGTCCAAGCCCCAGAAGATAACCCATCTTTCTCATCATTCGCATGGCAGGAGGTATTTTGTCAGAGGTAGCAGTGAGGTCGGTGCAACACACTTGCGCTTTGGAGGAGGTGTAGACACCCCATTCTGAACCCATAATTACATGATTACACTACTCTTCATCTCTCTTTTATGTTTTGATGAAAGCATATCAGTTTCGTCATGTTTCGTTAAGTTTCTAACTAACCTCGTTAGTTTTGGACCTAACTGACTAACGGAACAACTGAAGAGGACAAAATAGTCATCAGACTAGTTATCTCGCACGAGATATCATATCTCGCACGAGATATCCCCTCGACAGGATATGCAGAAATCACTCTCCTTCTCCGTTTCAAACTCTTTTTTTGGATAAAACCTTATCAATTCGGGTATCCAATCAGAACTGAGTTCTGGAACCTTCCTAGGGGATTTTACCTCTCCACCTTCACCTCTCCAACTTCCTATAAATACTGGATGACTTTCAGTGTTTCAGGGGTCGACAATTCTGATCCTTGATCAAGAACACACACAACACACATAATTTGTTGGTTTCTTTCCATGAAAGACTCCTTCAAATCACTCACAAACAACTCCTAAAGTTTGTTCGTCAACCTTGTTGATTAACAAACATCGAAGCCCGAATCAAGGGAACAAGGTGAAGCTCCGTCCGCATCAAGATCCAAATCAAGGATCGAGGCGAAGCTCTGTCCAAATCAAGGTTCGACTCTAAACTTGAGTCGAAACTCTGTCCGAATCTCTTCTCAAAAGGTAATCATCCTTTAAACTTTCGTTTCTCTTCTCAACCTCTCTATTGATTTTAGAGTAGTGTAATCCCATCAAAAGGATTAGCCTAGAGTCCCTTCAGTCAATGAAGGCGATCTCGAAGCATACAATCCGACATTCCTAATCAAGAAATTGATTAGGGTTTATTTGTTCTTCTTTAATTATTTTATTAAAAAGATTGAAAACCTCTCTTTTCTTTAGCAAGATCGATCTCCGGATTGGGTGGAATGGATGCTCCTTGACCTACCCATTCCATAACCTAAGCCCCGAACCCAAATCTATTTCAAAATGGTTTTCCTATGTTTCCAATCGAATAATATAGGTGGCGACTCAAAAAGATGAAAAGATGAAAATTTTCTCACAACGCTACAGTGGCGACTCCGCTGGGGACTGTAAAATTAAGAGGCTTAAACTTGCGTCAAAATTAAAAGAGAGGTTTTCAAAAAAAAAAATTTAAATTCGAATTTTCTGCTCTCAGATGAAGCATATCTCGCGGCGAGATATCATATCTCGCGCGAGATATTGCTTCGGCAATCTGGTTGTTTTCTGGTTTCTCCCGTTCATCTCATAATCCAAGACGAGAGTCGAACATGCAAGGGGGATCCCAGAATTCATTATCTGCAGAGTTCCCACATCTTAAGGCCTCCCTTAAGGTGTAGAACTCGAATCTTTATTTCATTTAAATAATTGATTATTATTTATGAACTGCGTGCGATTGGGTTTTATTTAATTAAAGTCCGGTCCATTGGGGATTCGGGAGTTGTAAATTGAATTATTTATCTCTTTTTATCTCTCTTTATGTGGAACTACGATGGCCTGAGTCTTCCTAATTTGGGCGAAACGTAGGCAACCACTTGGTGCGGGCACTATCTGTTTTCCTTTTGATTTTCAAAAAAAAAAATCTCTATTTTACTCTATCACCTAGATTGACTATCACACACGCGCACTCATGATATAACTTTCATTGCACTACATACCCTCTATAAACCCGGGACCCACACTAAGGACGGATGACGGTAACCACCTAGTCGCCGGTCTCTCCGAAGTTGGATCATCCCACTCCGCGTATTCAATCCACCTAGACTGTCATATCGCGGGGAGCCTAGCCTTCCAGCCCTGCATCGCCACATTTTCATGTAGATTGTCTTTCTAGGAACACTCCGTGACCGGTCGGTTTTGACTCGGTAATTCTTCTTGTCTTTGACCAAAGTAAAGCTAATATAAAATTGACTATCGAGAAAGGATTCGGAAAAGTCCCTTCGGAAAAAGAAAAAGTCCCTTCGGAAATGTCCCTTCGGATTGCCCCTTTCGGAAGTCCCTTTAAAAGAAAAATATTCCTTCCGGTCAATTTTACGTGGCTTTACCTCACAAAGAATGGTCAATTACCGAGTCCCTAGGTTTGGTTCGAATTACGTATGCCTGCAAGATTTACCTAGGATGCTAGATAGAAAACGGATCTTTGTCCGTCCGACCATGAATCTAGGAAATAAAATGAGGAAAAATCCATCTTTCCGAATGGTTATCTCGTGCGAGATTACCTCGTCTCACGCGAGATATTATTTACAGATTTCGTGTTTGTGATTGATAGTCAATGTGCGCTCCCTCCTTGAGTCAAAACCCCGTCTCTAATAAAAATAAAACTTCAAAAAATCACTCGTGAGGTAATTTTAACCGTCATCCTTTTTCCATCTAGGATCGTTTGGGGCTAATATTCCAAAAGACGTTTCGTTGGGATATCTCTAGTTCATCTCTAAGGTCGTCAAGCTCCCTTACCTCTCCAACGGTAACAACTCAATTTCTTTCCGACACGATGAATTCCGAAGCACTCAAGAAGGAAATTGAGGATCAAAGGATTTGATATGAAGAAATGCTACAAGCCCAAGTCGATGAAATGGAGGCCCGATTAGAACTTGAAAGAAGAATCCAAGCCGGGGAAATGAAATCCATGGTTGACGAACTCCAAGCCATGAAACTACAATTGGCCGAATTAAGCTCAAAGAAGAAAGAGAATGAGTCCTCTTCCGATGACGAAGTATCATACACTAAGAAAGCTAAAAGGCACCGCAAGCACAAGAAAAAGGTGTATGAGTCTAGCTCATCATCTTCCTCCTCCGACAATGAGAGTTATGCTTCCAAGAAAGAAAGAAAGAGGGAAAGCAAGGACGAACCCCTCACCATGGCAATGCTAGAAAAGAAACTTGCATCCCTCGATGTGAGCAAGGGAGCCTCGCTCTCTATCGACTATGACACCCTTCGTCAATCCATGTCAAAGCTTCCTAGAAAGTACAAGACGCCCGACATTGCAAAATTCAATGGTTCTACTTGCCCTAAAGCTCATTTGGAAACCTACTCTTGGGCCATGCTACCTATGGGTGTCGATGACAACTTGCTAGTTCAATGCTTCCCTCAAACCCTTGACGGTGCCGCTAGAGATTGGTACATGACTCTTCCACTCTCCACAAGGCTTGATTGGCCACTCGCCAGTCGTGCCTTCCAAGAACAATTTGAGGACAACACTACCTACCGCACTACTAGGAGAGACCTTGAGCAAACCAAGCAACTCTCAAATGAATCATTCGCAGACTTCGTCAAAAGATGGAGGATCAAACTGACTGAAATCGTTGATAGGCCAAGCCTAGACGAACAAATTCATATCCTACTTCAATGCCTCCGCGAAGAATACCAAGAGAAGCTTGCCGGCAATTACTTCCCTAGTTTCCTCGAACTCCATAAATCGGGCCTTAGAGTTGATGAATTTATCCTTCTTAGAAAGAATTCAGAAAAGGAGAATTGTCCAACAAAGGGGAGCACCGGTCGTACCTATCATGATTTTGGTGGGGCTACTCTTAAGGAAATGTTCGATGATCTAGTAGGCCAAGGAAAACTGAAGCCAATGGAAGACTATCATCCTAAGAAAATGAGGGAAGATTGGGACCACGACAAATTTTGCGAGTACCATCAGTTTAGTGGTCATGACACCAACAATTGCTACAATTTGAGGGATGCCATCCAAGACTTGTATGAAGCCGGCAAGATCAACTGAAGCATCACCACCTTGGGGCTCCGATTGTCCTCTCCCTTTTTCCTTTGAAAAAAAAGAAAAGAAAAAAAAAACATAGTATGTTCTCGAAGAGTCGTTCTGTCTTTCTAGTACATCTCTATCCTCTCTAGTTTGTGTCAAGTAAACTATCGAGTCTGTTTCGAATTTCCTTATCAATAAAAGTTATCTCTTTACCCTAAACACTTTCCCAAGAGTTGTTCTTCTTTATGAGTATCATTTGATCTATGTTGAATAGTGGACCCTCATTCCTTAAATCATCACGAAAGATAGAAGCTTCTAAACAAGTTTGAAATGAAAAGTATCCTTAGAAGGCTTAAGGCTAAACATTACTCATGTTGAAAGTTGAAGATCAACAAACGAAGGAAGCCAAAGGCGCTGCTATCAACATTCATCCCAAGAAAAGTGGGGCTACTCAATTCAAGGCTTTGAGAGTACAAAAATAAAAAGCTCGCTAGGTCGAAACTCCTCAAATCGTCCTAGGCAAAAATAGAGCATCAAAAAAAAAAAAAAGGAAGAGAGAGAAACTCTCAAGCCTTCATCGCCCCACAACAAGGATGAAATTTCAACAAAGGCAAGAAGGACTCTCCCGCAAAGAAGAAGAGTCAAGTGATATCAATGAAGAAAAGAGGATCCCTCAACATCCTCTTACAATGAAGCCCGAATGGCAACGCAAATGAAGAAGACTTTCAACATCAATCCATAAAGAGAAATGTTTAGCCTTAATGCATACTAATGATTGGCTTTCTTTTCAAATTCGTTAAGAAATTTCTAGATGATACAAGGTCCATTAAAAGTAGAGCAACTTTTCTAGACCTTTGAGCCATATAGCGTTCTTTGTTGAGTCTAGGGGCTTCCTCTTAGCCATTCTCATACACACTCTTGAAATCCAAGCATCAAAACTGGGGCTTCCTAACCTTTCCTCCCCAAATAATCCCTACTCAAACTCTCGAGAGTAATCAAATCTGCATTAGGGGCTTTCCTCTTCGTTTCTCACTCTCATCATTAGAGAATACACTCCCCAAAAGAGTCAATGCTTGGATCATCTTCCAAAAAATAGAGTCCGTCTCTCCTCAACTAAACTTGAGATCTCATCTTTTTCCTTAATGAGATTCTTCCAACTGAGTCACCTTCGAGTACACATACTTTTCAAAAAAAACAAAAAGAGAATAGCTCGCTAGGTTGAAAACTCGTAAAGAGCGGCCTAGGCAAAAGTTAGAGCACAAAAACAAAAGACGCAAAAGAGATGCCCGCTAGATTGAAAACCCGAAAGGGCGCCTAGGCAAAAACCAGGGTGCGTCACAAAAAAAAAATCAAAGGGAAAAAGGAGGGGATCCTTCTTCGATTCACGCAGCCTCACAAGCTTGTTCACGAAGTCATCTACAACATACAAGAAGTCTTGGGGCTTGGTGTCGAGAGAAGCCTTGGAAAATGCGTGCTTTGGATTGCGCAACATAAAGCCATTGCAGTGGTTTGAACCTTGTTCGACCAATGATCATCACACGAAAAACTTAGGGGCTTGACGACGAAAAAGTCCTACGACAACGAAAAATCCTTGAAGTATCCTGAACCTTAGTGTTGAACTTGGGTTATCTCAACGGAATCCTATTAGACGATTGTCTCATTCGATCTTTAGATGAACCTCACGAGTTGGTCTTCAAAACCAAAATCTAAATCACAAACAATTTTCAATCCTCACATAATAGAACTCATTCTCCCCGCTGATTCTTGGAGTCGAGTGCACATTGATCGTCTTGAACAAACAAATTCTTAAGTGAATGTATGTTGTTATGCAAATGCTTTCACTAACCCTCTTGCAGGAATTAAAATGCGTAAGGCACGTCAAGTGCCTACTTTCAAGAATTAGATCAAACATGTTGAGTGTTTGAATTTCGCTTACCATCTACCAATGCATCCAAATTAAGTGCGTCGAGCATATCTTAAAGCATCAAGCAACCGTTGCGTCAAGCAACCGTTGCGTCAAGCAACCATAGCGTCAAGCTACCATTGCGTCAAGCATCCATCGCGTCAAGCATCCATTGCGTCAAGCAACCATTGCGTCAAGCATCCATAGCGTCAAGCAACCATCGCGTCAAGCATCCATTGCGTCAAGCAACCATTGCGTCAAGCATCCATAGCGTCAAGCAACTATCGCGTCAAGCATCCATCACGTCAAGTGCCATGCGTCAAGCATATTCCAACAAAAAGCCCGATTCAACGCCCAGACAGGTGGATCGTCAACAATTAGGTGTGTCAAACATCTAAGATGCGTCAAGCATCTAGGGTCAGTATGTCGAATACTTACCTTATCAAAAGCCCGATTCAACGCCCAGACAGGTGGATCGTCATCAATTAGATGTGTCAAGCATCTAGGGTCAGTATGTCAAATACTTACCTTATCAAAAGCCCGATTCAACGCCCAGACAGGTGGATCGTCAACAATTAGGTGTGTCAAACATCCAAGATGTGTCAAGCATCTAGGGTCAGTATGTCAAATACTTACCTTATCAAAAGCCCGATTCAATGCCCAGACAGGTGGATCGTCAACAATTAGGTGTGTCAAGCATCTACAAGTAGTATGTCGAGTACTACTCAACAAAAAGCTCGGTCTTGAATCGCCGGGATCGTCACCTCAACAAAAGCTCGGTCTTGAATCGCCAGGATCGTCACCTCAACAAAAGCTCGGTCCCGAATATCCAGGATCGTCACCTCAACAAAAAGCTCGGTCCCGAATCGCCAGGATCGTCACCTCAACAAAAGCTCGGTCCCGAATCGCCAGGATCGTCACCTCACTTCCACAAAAGACAGGTATCTTCAGAATTGGGTCATGATTTGATTCCTCAGTATGGATTTGCCTTTTCAAAAATAAAATCTCCTCGATTTTCAAAAAATGATTTTCAAAATACCTAAAGCAACCTTTTCGTGTTTTGGAGTCGAACTACGTTTTGGTCTGATTCTCCGATAGAGATACGTAGGCAGCCGTGCGGCACGACCATCCCAGTGTTCAGAATGATGTTTTTCTATCGACGACACTTCTTCTTTCATAAGACCTGTCGCCGAGGGGCTCTGTAGACACCCCATTCTGAACCCATAATTACATGATTACACTACTCTTCATCTCTCTTTTATGTTTTGATGAAAGCATACCAGTTTCGTCATGTTTCGTTAAGTTTCTAACTAACCTCGTTAGTTTTGGACCTAACTGACTAACGGAACAACTGAAGAGGACAAAATAGTCATCAGACTAGTTATCTCGCACGAGATATCATATCTCGCGCGAGATATCCCCTCGACAGATATGCAAATCACTCTCCTTCTCCGTTTCAAACTCTCTTTTTGGATAAAACCTTATCAATTCGGGTATCCAATCAGAACTGAGTTCTGGAACCTTCCTAGGGGATTTTACCTCTCCACCTTCACCTCTCCAACCTCCTATAAATACTGGATGACTTTCAGTGTTTCAGGGGTCGACAATTCTGATCCTTGATCAAGAACACACACAACACACACAATTTGTTGGTTTCTTTCCATGAAAGACTCCTTCAAATCACTCACAAACAACTCCTAAAGTTTGTTCGTCAACCTTGTTGATTAACAAACATCGAAGCCCGAATCAAGGGAACAAGGCGAAGCTCCGTCCGCATCAAGATCCAAATCAAGGATCGAGGCGAAGCTCTGTCCAAATCAAGGTTCGACTCTAAACTTGAGTCGAAACTCTGTCCGAATCTCTTCTCAAAAGGTAATCATCCTTTAAACTTTCGTTTCTCTTCTCAACCTCTCTATTGATTTTAGAGTAGTGTAATCCCATCAAAAGGATTAGCCTAGAGTCCCTTCAGTCAATGAAGGCGATCTCGAAGCATACAATCCGACATTCCTAATCAAGAAATTGATTAGGGTTTATTTGTTCTTCTTTAATTATTTTATTAAAAAGATTGAAAACCTCTCTTTTCTTTAGCAAGACCGATCTCCGGATTGGGTGGAATGGATGCTCCTTGACCTACCCATTCCATAACCTAAGCCCCGAACCCAAATCTCTTTCAAAATGGTTTTCCTATGTTTCCAATCGAATAATATAGGTGGCGACTCAAAAAGATGAAAAGATGAAAATTTTCTCACAACGCTACAGGAGGCTACAGAGAATCCGGTCAAGGCAAACCCTTCATCATCATGCTTGATCTCCAGTATTGGGATACCTCCAGTACTGGTTCCTTCGACGGTGACACTGTCTCCATAAATAGTAGTGATAGTCCCATCACTTGACTGGAATTTGACACATTGGTGCAAAGTAGAGGCTACCCCATTTATCTGGTGAATCCAAGGTCGTCCCAGCAAAGCGGTAAATGAAATGGGTATGTCAATCACTTGGAAGTCCACGTCCATGGCCTTTTTCCCGAACCACAATTTGAGAGTAGCAATCCCCAGAACTGACCGAGAAGTGGAATCATAGGCCTTAATGGTTTGACTGGAAGGTTTCAAATCTGTGGGCTTCAAATCCAACAAATTCATCATTTTTGCTGGCAGGACATTCATTGCAGACCCTCCGTCAACTAATACCCTTGGTAATCGGCGTTCTTCCAACTGGACTGTAATGTAAAGGGGTTCGTTATGACTAGCCCCATATTTTGGCAGGTCCAGGTCAGTGAAGGTGATGATATTTCCATGGTGGATATTTCCAATCATCTGGACGACCTCATCTGGGGTAACATCTATGGGCATCATGGTCTTGGCCAAACTTTCTTCTAGCTTCAGTTTGTGAGGGTATGAGGAGGTTAACAGGGACCACAGGGAGATATTGGCTTGAGTACACTTCAACTGAGTCAACACCGGGTCCTCTTTTTCAGAGTCTGGCTTTTCTACTTCTGGCTTGTAAGGTCTTTTGTCTGTCTTTGGCTCGGAGACGGCATTTGTTTTGTCACCCTTCGGCTGCTCCACACTCATCTGTCCAGACCGAGTCATCACATAGACATTAGACTTTTCAGAGTCATCAGTCCTACCAGAGGATTCCTTCAGCTCCTTCAAGGTTAGAGGCGGGCTTTTGCTGGCATATGGCCGACTCTGCTGGTTAATTTGATTAACACACTACTAGAGGCATAGGCAGCTTCCCGAATCTGATCCCAGGTCACTGGCTTTCTGGCCTTTTCTGAATTCTGACTTCCCCATTGGCTTAGCAACTGGGCTAACCACTCTTCCACCGTTCCTTTCGACATTTCGACTATGTCCTCCTCAGTCTCACTACAGTAACTCCTGTGGGAATTCTCATCTTGACTCTGATGACCAATGAGGGCAAAAGCAGGTCGGGATACTTGACGCCATATAAGGGGTATTCTGGACTCTTCCCCTGACTTAGGGATTACCAAGAAGACATCACTGTCTTCGTAAGATAGGAAGGGGACCAGGGTCGCTTCAAACTTTAAGACCCTTTCTAGAGCCTCCATACATTCTTCTTCAGATAAAGTCTCAGGGGTGACCCTTAACACTGCAATGGAGTCTACTCTTCCCGATGGGGGTTCAGCCTCAATGATGCTTACGTGTTCTAGATCGGCGGGTGGAGCCCACTTCCCTTTTTCAGCTAAAGCTTCGATCAAGTTTCTCCATTCACCAACCAAGTCATTGTAAGGAGTGTTGAATTCTAGGATGTGGAATCCATAACCAACCTCATTTGAGCTTGCATCCATTTTCTCTTTCGAGCCCTTGCAAAGGTGACATACACACTTTGAAGTGATACAGTCCCCCCTTCCAGGTCTATGATTTTCTACCCTATCTGGTCCTCCGGGTTTCATTTCCATTGGCTCCATGTTCATTCCTTCTACTGAACATTCATCATCACTGTAAATCCATCCATTCCTATTCTCATTACCGACTGACTCTTCGCTATCACTGTATGGGAGAAAGGCAAATTCACAAGTGTTAACGAAGTTGGAAAGGTCAGGTTGATACTGGAGTTCCGGGATAAGGAAATTTGGTTCATGCTGAGGAGAGGGAGTGAGTCCCATGGGATAATGCAGAGACTGAGTAACTGGGATAGCCGTGGCATTTACCCTCTGTTGGTAGGGAACAAAGCTGGGTCTTATCTGAGGAGGCGAGGGCGTTGGAACCCTGATGGCCTGGGATGTTGGAAAGGACTGAAAAGGGGGAGTCCTTGGTAAGGGATCATATGTGGATGGAGGAGGGCATTCGTTATAGGCTGGGGGAGCTGAGATTGCTGCTTCTGGAGTCTCATCTTCTACCATAACTAGGGAACCGTTGGACTCAACCACTATCTGAACCCCATGACGACGGAGTGCATCGATAAGCATGGCTTGCTGTTCCTCATGGACCTTACAACTGTTTTCCAAGGCTAAGGCTAGATCTTCTTCCCTAGTCATCGGGTTACCCAAACCACTGATGTTTTCTGTCAAATCTGCCATTCTGACTCTCTGGACTGACAAAACTGAGGACTCTGGCAAGCTATTTGAGAATTCTGCGCTGACAAGCCGCTGACCTGGTATTCTCACCCACTTCTTTCTCTCTACGGGAAAGGGATAGGCAAGGTTTAGACTCTGGGGTAGGTGTTTAGGCTGAAGGCTCAAGCAATATGCAAATTAAGAATCTTTCAGTTTACTTAAAACATTGTCTTTTATTAACTTTCTATTTGGTTGGAAAAGGGTTTGCCCTTCTTTTTCGCAACTACTCTAGATCCTGGATCAGTGGGTTCCGTCACTACGTCTATAAGCCCCTCGTATTCCACCTGTATTTTGACCTCCCGGGGTGGACAGCCCCGGGCGAGGGTTCTATAGGGCACGTGAATCCCACCGACCGAGAGAGAAGAACGCTCCTAATGGGTCTAGTGGGTCATAGGAACTTTTAACACACGAGCGATGCAGATTATAGTCAAGGCAATGCCGGGAAAGTCTCGTCTTTCAGCCATAACGGAATTTCGGCAGAGTTTCGCTTGCGCGATTGACGTTTTGACTTTTTGGCATTGTACAAGAATATAATAGGCATGGTTCGGACGGTAAAAGCCGGATGACACAGTGTCACATTGAACTTTGTTGCATACGTTGTGCGAGTCAAAGTCCAAGTCAATGCCGGATCAAGATCTTGCCAATTTTTCCTTGTCGGAATTTCGGCAGAGTTTCACTTGCGCGAAAGATCTTTTGATTTTTGGCATGGACTCGGGCTTGACTCTTACGTATCCCGTGCGGGTCAAAGTCAATGCCAAAGTCAAGATTCTGCCAATTTTTCCTTGGCGGAATTTCGGCAGAGTTTCGCTTGCGTGAAGAATCCTGACTTCCGTCATGGGCTAAGGTTTGACCTTGACGGGGGTATGCAATTAGGATATATGACACGGTCTAGACCAAAAACCAACCAAAAGTCATGGTTTTAAAATGTGTGACACGGACTGTGCATTGGTCGACACTGGCTGCCATGGGGAGTTTGGGATGATTTCGTGCGCGCCCGGGAGCATCGTAATGCTGTCCGTGACTGCAGCTGAACAACCACCCCGAGTTAAAGGGACGTGCGTGCAAAGTGTACAGGATATATAAGGTGCGCGTAGTGTGCGACCTCCTAAAAATGTTCCTTTTTTGAGTTAAAACAGAAATTTTCAGAAATGTGTCTTAAAGGAATGACTTTTCGGGACGGGGGAAATGCAGCAATTAAGTACGTAAATTTTCTGGAGCCCGGTCAGTCTTAGAACTGAATAGCCCCAAGCTGCCTAAGCTGCCAGATTAATTTCAGATTGTGTCCTGGTGGAATTGCCAATGAAGCCGCCCGGCTAGGATCCAGGGAGGATCAAGCCGTACGGCTGGATCAAGCAATTTTCCAGGTTCCAATTTTTTTCATTTGCAGGTTGTTTCCCCAAACGTTTTGGCACCTTTTCAGCTCCAGAAAGCTTCCTGTTCAGTATTCAGAATATGCACAATCCCAAGAACCAACAATGCATGCAAAAAGCAAGGAAAAGAAGGCAAGCACGAGAATCAGATCCGCGGCGGAAGGCTAACCCACTCAAAAAAGCTTTTTTTTTTTTTTCAAAAATGATACCGGTACGTGGCATTGTTAGACCATATTTTATCCCAGACTCTTGTTAGGAGGCGATAACGGGAAGTTTAATGGTTTCCACCTATATACCAAGTATCACTTTTTTTATTAAAAATGAAAGCTTTTTGGTTTATTCCCCAGCGGAGTCGCCAAACTGTGAATGTGGTGCCCAAGATCGCGGCTCTTTTCTATTTTTTATGTAGGAACCGCTTTCTCGTGTAAGGGGTCACCGCCTCACATCGGTTTGAAGACATCCGGTTTAAATTGAAAAACAGAGTCGCCACGCCATTTTGATTTCCTCAAAACTTTGAAAAAAAAGGATTTGGGTCCGGAGGTTAAGTTACCCCTTGGGAAGAACATTTGGCGTTCACCCAAGGAGCCTTGCCGAAGCAAGTCTTCCAAGATCCGACTTTCGTGCTTGCCTTTGTGCTTTCGTGTGTGAGATGTGTTTTAATATAAGGGGGGAATGTGCCAAGTGGTCTTCCGGACGTATAAACCATGAGTTGGTTATTGCTCGGGATTTCTTGGATTTTGATATGTTCGGGACTTTGATCCCGTGCTCATCTTGGACTTACGATCATCATTATGAGACCTTGGCTCACATGTGATCAGTATAGGGACGCCTCTTTTTATAGTCCAAGAATGAGACTCTTTAGAAAGGAAGGACCTTTGCCCATCAATCCAACATCTTGAGACGATTTGAGCTTGTTAGGGACATTTGTGCTCGTCTCAAGTGATGATCGGAGATGTAGGGGCTCAAGTTCATCCTTTTCTAAAGGGATATCCAACTATGGCATCTTAATATGGAGGAAATGATGTAAAGATATGACCTTTACACCATTACGCCCCAAGAGATGCTTCAAGTACCAAAGGGACTAAGGGGGAGGGGTATAAAGATTGGATCTTTATACTCATCCTATGCCTTTTTGTGCCTTGAGAAGGTCACTAGGCAATCCTTGGAGAGTGATCCAACCATGAGGGACATGGGGAATGCATTTTTAAAGTAAAGATAACATTTTTATGCAAACATATGTAATGAACACTATGCAAGCTAGGACTAGGAATGGAAAGGGAGGACCTTTATGGCTTTCCTATGCCCTTTAAGAACCATTTAGGTGGACAATCCTTGTAAGCAAGGTCTATGGAAAGGGGGATGACATTTATGAATAAAGATGACATTTTTAATGAAAAGATGACATTTTTAATATAGCAAAGATGACATTTTCACATCATCATGTGAGAGATCCACCCTAGAACAAGCCATTTATGGTCTTATTGTTCATCCTTGGGATGGATCCTCCATGAATCCCATGTGATAGGGGAATGGGGGGTATTATGATCTACATAGATAAAGACTTGATTTTTATAGCAATAAATCAAATATAAAGCAAGTAAATAGCAATATAAATAGCAAGGAGCAATATAACAAGAATAACAAGTATATTTTAAAGAGAAAAGGAGGAGAGGTTACTAATGGTGGTGTTCCTCTATCTCTCTTGAAGGTTTTCTAAGGAAGGAGCAACTTTGGAGGGATTTTGGAGAGGAGGGAGGTGATTTTGGGAGGTTCCAGATTTCTGGAAATTCATGGTTCTATTTTGGCAGAGTAACAGTGCCAAAAATTCTCTTTCAAAATGAATGGAGGAGGCCTCTATTTATAGGAAGTTTTGTGTTTCCTAATGAAGCCGTGCGGCTGTAACCCTTGGCTAATGAAGCCGTGCGGTCTTATCCATTAGTGACTCAACCTGTTTCTAGAATCATGCAAGGTGGCATTCTAGAAGCTCTTTCCAACGAGGGACTACGTGGAATTTTAATTCCTAACAAGTCCTTCACCCCTTGGAAGGTTTGGAAAAGTTCCCAAATTGCCCCTGAACTTTAGGAAAGTTCGGGGAATTGTCGGGAAACTTAACCGGAAGGCATGAGCCAGATTTGGGTACTTACAGCCACGCGGTCTGTAGGACTAGAGGCACAGGCGGATGAGGGTGGAGGTCCCTTGGGGGGAGGAGGCAGAGGCAGATCCTTTATTTGAGGGATCCCCTTTGCCGCAGCCAGAGGGGCGCCAAACACTCTATCAACAACGGGCGGAGTAACGCCCTTCGGCAAAGTTTTTCCCAAAGCAGCTTGTCTGGCCGCTGCTTCCTTCTCTTCTTGAGCTAATTTCCTAGCCTTTATTTGGTTGGGGTTAAGTTTACCCATCTCCGAGATATTCAGCAGGATCTACTCTGAAAGAAAAAAGTGTTGGTGTAATGCCCTAGGCTTTAGTTATGTTTAACTGAAAACCGTTATGTATCATCTTTATCGTTTATGTTTATTATTTGATTATTATATAGTTTGCATATTTATTGTAATAATCTCCGTCCCTGATTATTAAGAGAATAATTAGTATAATTGTCAATGGATAATCATGTGATGATTATATGCATAAGAGATGCACATTGAAATTATGGGTACTTGTTAGAGAACAAGTGACTGGACATGACCCGCATGAGATTTATGTCATGGTCAAATGTCATACTTAAATCTCATACGGTTACTTCATTTATTTCCTAGACCTAAGATTATCGTAACCTTACATATGATGAAAGTCATGTTTGATTTTAGTCAAACGATATCTTAACACGATATCTATAAAGACTATCATTGGCATGATCGGATTCATGATGGGAAGGATGATAAGTCAAGAAGGAATTTGTCCCTCGGAAGAGAGATGTTTTGCTTGGGCCCCTCGATGAGTGATAATGATGAAAGTGTATGGCCGTACCCCAATATGATTGGAATTATCATTATACTCAAGAATCGAGAAAGCATTGAACAATAACAAGTTGACAAGGACCATGACTTGTGTTCAATATAACATCGTGAGACAAAGGGATAAATGGAAGTACACCATTGGAAACGTGAACTCTTACGTTACATTATTTGGGTAGACATAATGGCTTGCTAGAGTCCGCTTATGTCTTATGAGGTTCGATATGATCGAACTCATTGCCAACATAATGTAATCCTATTGGGTCACACACAACTAGAATGAATTGGTTAAACCGGAGGAAGAATAGTTGAGAGTTTCGTATCGGCTATATATACCGCGCGACATATTAAGCCAATGGCTTAATATACCGCGCGACATATCAGGCCTGTACGCGTTTTTGACAGCTTGTCTCTCCTAATACGATTAGGAGAAGTATTCTTACTATTGTAGTATAAATACAAGGGTTCTGTCAGACCTAGAAGCTAGCCGAAATTTTCAATCAAAATTCACAACAAAATACTCTCAATATTCTTCAAGGTTTAGATCTAGCAATCATCAAGAAGTTGTTCTTGGATTCATTCAAAGGTGTGGATACCAAAAGAGGGTCTTCGCTCGTTCATCGATCAAGGCCTAGAGTTCAAGCAAGTTGAAGAACGAAGTTTGTGATTCGATATCACATAATCAAAATCGTTCGATAGCTCAAGACCGGAAAGCGTTTAAAGGTTGGTTTAATTCTATCTCATAGGAATTTAAATTAATTGTATAGAACGGATCCTAGGGCTTCTTGGGTTTTATGTTTTTAATGCTTAATTCCGCTGCGCATGGACCCGTAAAACCCAACAGTGGTATCAGAGCCCCGTTCGTATGATTAAGTTTGAATTAACATGCTAGATTTAAGATATAAATTGTTTATATGCTTATTGCATGTTTTTGTATGCGATAGAATTTTTAATTGTTTATGTGAAACAATGTGAAAATCGTTTTCGAATTATGCTGAATTAAATCTGTAAAAAGGATGTTTTACGTGATTTAATTACATGTAATCTGTATTGGTTCGAATCTGGAAATTCCTGTAACCTGGCTACTTTGGTCGCGCGACATATTGAGCCATGTGGAGTTCAGGTAACCGGCTGTTAGGTCGCGCGACATATCAAGCCTCGGCCGATGTTGTCACGCGACATAATAAGCCAAAACCGGCGTAATCCGCCTTGTTCAATTTTTCGCTATTCTGTGATTGTGTTTACAGTCTGATATGTTCATATGAAAATCTGGATGTTATAAAATTGAGTTTATAAGTCCATGCTAGATTGATTCATTGATATGCATGATTAATTGATTAAAATATGATTTTAATAATTATTGCGATGCATGAATTATTTGTTCTTAAGTGTTAAGAATTTTATTAGATGCTTAGTTGAAACATTGAATTGTGATTTTCTAAAATGTTTAGTTGAAACATTGCATTATAGTTTCCTAATATGTTTAGATTTAGACATTGTAAATTTTGGATCTTATGATTGTTTATGGAAACAAGTCATAAATACGCGAAATTTAAAAGGAAACTGATTGTTTATAAAAGGTAGGGATTATGTTGCCTAATCAGAGTTGATTTCTAATTATGCATGTCTAGGAGAGTTCTGTCAAAGGAAGTGTTGGTACTTAAGAAGTCCTTGTGGCTCACCTATCTTCCTGGGAACTTACCTGGTGCATGATTATGACTATCTTTGCTGATATGCTTATAATCTACCTTAAAGAACCTTCATTTAACTTTTAAGTTCTTTATGCCAATCCATGATTAAAACACTTGAGACCACTCGGATAGTTTTGGGTGGGCTTGCCATAGCAAGGTGCTTTGATTCTATTCCGTTTGCGAGCAAGATGAGGAAATGGTGGTTCCTATACGTTTAAAATGGATGAACTTAATTGGGTTATCAAAATGGTTTTGAACCCAAGGCATAAGATGAGATTAAAATATGCTTGGACATATGATGTCTTAAATAAATCTCATAAAAGATCCTAAGAGTCATATATGATATGATTGATGTTTTCTACCTAATTAGTTTAATCTTGAGCGGTGCGCCATAGCGTACTTAAGATTAAATTAAAGTTGGATCTTAGCCCTAAGAGTCATATACGATATGATTGATGTTTTCTACCTAATTAGTTTAATCTTGAGCGGTGCGCCATAGCGTACTTGAGATTAAATTAAAGTTGGATCTTAGCCCATTAAATGCATATTATGCTTATTAGCATTAGAAGGTGTATGATTTAGTGGGAGTATTTGTAAAATACATTATTTGCTCTTAAATGATAAATGTGTTGATATTGATATGTGTTCATATAATTTGTATATTTTGTTGTAGAAGTAGCATTACATAATGATAATTGCGATTCGTCCTTATGAAGGACAAAATTCGAAAAGAACGGTACAAGTTATTCGATTTGATCGTACGCTCAAGAATTGTTCTTAGGCAAATGTGTACGTTCTTGACGAACTGTTCCTACTAAACCCATTGCAAATGTTGCAAAGGGCAAATAAGGAAGCAACATTAGAAACATATTGATGATTCTGACAATATTGCTTGCCTTGAATTTGCCACCATGGTTAAAGGCTCTTATGAAGAACCTTGAGCACATGATAACTATTCTTTTTGTTATAGCATAACGCAAAAAGGAAATGTTCCAAGTGCAAGCTAGGCAAAAGATATATGTTGTGGTGAAAGCTCTTAATTCATATGATGAAAGAAGGAGCAATCCGCAAATTGTGTTAATGGTTAACACAAGAAAGGGTTCACAAAGAAAGGAAAAGTAGGTAAAGCAAAAGTTGCTAAACCTAGGACAAAAGTTGTCAAAGCCGAAGAGGCTAAACCCAAATTGTCTCAAAAGAATGCAGTTTGCTACCAATGCAATAAGATTGGTCATTAGAAGCAAAGTTGCAAGGCTTATTAGGAAGGCCTAAAAGGTGAAGAAGGGCAATATGATTGCTACTACTTCAAGTATCTATATGATAGATATTTTCCTTTCGACTTCTTGTTCTTGGGTATATGATACCGGATTGGATCTCACATTTGTTTAAATGTGCAAGGAACAAAGAATAGAAAGCTACTCAAATAAGGTAAATTAAACCTAAGCATGGGAATGGAGCAAGAGTTGCAACATTAGCCATAAGGGACTTATGAAGTCACTTTGCCTTGTGAAGTAGTACTTGTTTTGAACAAGTATGACTACGTTCCGGATTTGAGTAGGAGTATTATTTATGTTTCTTAAATGGATGATGAAGGATATAATTTTCTTATTTTCAATAAGAAGTTTTATATTTATTTAATAATATGCCTTATTGTAATGCATATGTCATTAAATAGTCTTCATATCCTTGAAGATGAGAAACAAAATAACATTGAAGATATCTATAATATAAATGGGAAATCTAAACCGAACAATATGAACAACGCGTTCATATGGCATTGCCGGCTTGGTCAAATAAATAAGAAACATATATCTAAACTCCATTAACATGGACTTTTAGACTCATATGACCATGAATCATTTGAGGATTTTGGATCTTATTTATTGGGATTATCGACCAAACCACCCTACACTAAAGTAGTGGGAGGGCTAGTGACTTATTAGTCATTATACATAAGATGTATGTGAACTATTAAGCAAAGATTGCTAGGGGAGGATTTTGGTATTTCATCATATTTCACTAAAGACTTATCTAGATATGATTATGTCTATCTCGATGAAGTCCAAAGGTGAATCGTTTGAGATGTTTCGAACATTTCAAGATGAAGTGCAAAACAACTTGGCAAAACTATTAAGTACTTCGATTGGATCGAGGTAATGAATATTTGAGCCAAGAGTTTGACAATCATCTCAAAACTATGAAATCGTTTCAAAGTTGACTCCAACCGGAACACCACATTGTATGGTGTGTCTGAAAGGAGGAATTGAACCTTGTAGGACATGGTTCGTTCGATGATGTGTCA
The DNA here is from genome assembly GCA_022495995.1 of Adenophora triphylla var. japonica. Lineage (NCBI taxonomy): Eukaryota > Viridiplantae > Streptophyta > Magnoliopsida > Asterales > Campanulaceae > Adenophora > Adenophora triphylla. The sequence continues at coordinate 438,956 of JAFEMH010000272.1, read as the reverse complement.
ATCAGACTTTCCTATTTCCTAATTCCTTTTGAGGATATGCATTAGAAATAATGCGGTTACACTGAATCGAGTCCCTACTAAATCGGTTCCTAAGGCCCCACATGAGATGTGGCATGGAAGAAAACTTAGTTTGTCTTTCATGAAGATTTGGGGTTGCGAATCTTATGTAAAGAGACTTGTCTCTTATAAGTTAGCACCAAATCTGACAAAGGTTATTTTCGGAAATTAATCTTACAACCGCAAAGAGAACAAAATGTTTGTTGCTCTATACGATTCGTTTCTTGAGAAATAGTTTTTCAATAAAAAAAATCTAGTGGGAGTAAAATTAATCTTGAAAAGAGTTCAAGAACCTGAAAATGACATGGATCCAAGAGTAGAGACAGAACCAAGTTCACAAAGGAGTTGTGAAACCGGTTCAAGATGCACAAGTCCATCGTAGATTGGATAGGTTACGATCCGAACTCAAGAAATAGTGATTTCTCGTTGCGGAAAGTGATAAAGTGGAAGTCATTAAGAATGACGATCCTACTTGCTATCAAGAAGCGATGTCCTCTCCTAATTTGGATAAATGGTTAGGAACCATGGAATCCAAATTACAATCCATGTTTAACAATCAAGTTTGGAACTTGATTGGGCTACCTAAAAATGTAAAAACTAAAGGGTGCAAGTAGGTCTTCAAAGACCGACATGGATGTGAAGGTGTATACTTTCATGACTAAGGATTGTAACAAAGGGATTTAGGCAAATTCATAGTATTGACTATGTTGAAACCTTTTTCGCCAGCCATAATGTCGAAGTCTGTTAGATTTTCAATTGCCATTATCACATATTGTGACTATGTGATATGACAAATGGATGTCAAACGACTTTCTTTAAATGGAAAGATTATTAAGGATGTGTATAGTACACAACCCTAATAGTTTGACGATCCAAGAAACTCTAATAGAGTATGCATGTTGCAAAGATCCATGAGATGGGTTGAAGCAAGCTTAAAGGAATTGGAATCTTCGTTTTGATGAATTGGTCAAAGAGTTTGACTTTATCAAGTACGAAGATGAACCTTGTGTATGCATGAAATTCAGTGGGAGCATGGTATTATTTCTATTGTTTATTACAATGATATCTTACTCATTGGAAAAACAAGTTCCGACACTTAAGACTGTTAAGTCTTGGTCAAGGAAAGGTTTCTCAAAGAAAGATATGGGTGAAGCCGCTTGCATCCTTGGCATCAAGATCTATAGAGATGGATCTAGAAGGATAAATTGGTTTGAATCAAAGTGTTCACATTGACAAGATTATTAGAAGATTCTAAGAAGAGTAGCTTGTCAATGGGTCATGGTATTTCTCTTAGCAATATTCATTGTCTTATGACAACTGATGAGCAAAAGGGAATGAATGAAGTTTCATATGCTGCGGCACTTGGATCTGTCATGTATGCCATGATTTGTACTAGACTCGACGTCTCGTATGCTATAAGCATGATGAGTCGATACCAATCTGATCCTGTTGAGAACCAATGGATGGCAGTCAAGATGATCCTAAGTACTTAAGAAGAACTAAGGATACGTTCTTGGGATTTGAAAGATTGGAAGTTAATCTTGTTGTAAGGGTTACAAAGATGCTAGCTTCCAAACTGACAAAGTTATTTTAAAATCGCAATTAGGATTTGTGTTTGTGCTTATTAGAGGTGCAATTTTGATTGGAAGAGTTCCAAGCAGAAATTGTAGCCGATTCTACTACTAAGGCCATATTTTAGCAACATATGATGTAGCTGAAAGAGGCAGTTTGGATCAAAAGTTCATTTAGTGTTTTGGAAACACTTCAAGTGTTTTTCCAAGTATCACTAATCCGTGGAACTTTGTTGTGATAATTATGGTGTCATTTGTGCAAACAATGGAACCAAAATCACAACGGTGATCCAAACACTCACTTAGACGTTCTTCGAGAAATTCATAAAGAATGAGAAGACGTTAAGATATAAAATATACAAAGTATCAACCGATGATGACATAAGGGATTCACTTACAAAGACCCTTGCATAGGCAGAAGCATGATGGGCATGTTTGATCCATGAGTATTCGATACATAAATGGAGCCTAGTGCAAGTGGGAGACTGTTGGTGTAATGCCCTAGGCTTTAGTTATGTTTAACTGAAAACCGTTATGTATCATCTTTATCGTTTATGTTTATTATTTGATTATTATATAGTTTGCATATTTATTGTAATAATCTCCGTCCCTGATTATTAAGAGAATAATTAGTATAATTGTCAATGGATAATCATGTGATGATTATATGCATAAGAGATGCACATTGAAATTATGTGTACTTGTTAGAGAACAAGTGACTGGACATGACCCGCATGAGATTTATGTCATGGTCAAATGTCATACTTAAATCTCATACGGTTACTTCATTTATTTCCTAGACCTAAGATTATCGTAACCTTACATATGATGAAAGTCATGTTTGATTTTAGTCAAACGATATCTTAACACGATATCTATAAAGACTATCATTGGCATGATCGGATTCATGATGGGAAGGATGATAAGTCAAGAAGGAATTTGTCCCTCGGAAGAGAGATGTTATGCTTGGGCCCCTCGATGAGTGATAATGATGAAAGTGTATGGCCGTACCCCAATATGATTGGAATTATCATTATACTCAAGAATCGAGAAAGCATTGAACAATAACAAGTTGACAAGGACCATGACTTGTGTTCAATATAACATCGTGAGACAAAGGGATAAATGGAAGTACACCATTGGAAACGTGAACTCTTACGTTACATTATTTGGGTAGACATAATGGCTTGCTAGAGTCCGCTTATGTCTTATGAGGTTCGATATGATCGAACTCATTGCCAACATAATGTAATCCTATTGGGTCACACACAACTAGAATGAATTGGTTAAACCGGAGGAAGAATAGTTGAGAGTTTCGTATACGGCTATATATACCGCGCGACATATTAAGCCAATGGCTTAATATACCGCGCGCGACATATATCCCGAGCCCGTACGCGTTTTTGACAGCCTGTCTCTCCTAATACGATTAGGAGAAGTATTCTTACTATTGTAGTATAAATACAAGGGTTCTGTCAGACCTAGAAGCTAGCCGAAATTTTCAATCAAAATTCACAACAAAATACTCTCAATATTCTTCAAGGTTTAGATCTAGCAATCATCAAGAAGTTGTTCTTGGATTCATTCAAAGGTGTGGATACCAAAAGAGGGTCTTCGCTCGTTCATCGATCAAGGCCTAGAGTTCAAGCAAGTTGAAGAACGAAGTTTGTGATTCGATATCACATAATCAAAATCGTTCGATAGCTCAAGACCGGAAAGCGTTTCAAGGTTGGTTTAATTCTATCTCATAGGAATTTAAATTAATTGTATAGAACGGATCCTAGGGCTTCTTGGGTTTTATGTTTTTAATGCTTAATTCCGCTGCGCATGGACCCGTAAAACCCAACAAAAAGAGTTGATTAGATAGCAGTTCATGAAATCAGAAGCAATTAAAAGCAGTTTATCAAAGACAGAATAGAGATCGATCCACTCCGGAGGCTCGCATTCCACGCCCATCATGCAAGTTTTGCAATCAGCCTCAAAATTGTAAAATTTGTGAACCCTCCATTTGGGATCACGAAGCTGGGGCCCAATAGCTAACCTAGGGGCTAGAGCAATCTGGAGATCCTCGGAGGGAGCGAGGTTGGGATAAGCAGTATCAGCAATCCTAACAGGAACATGACTGTTAGGTTTCGAAAATGACCACCCGAACCTAGACTCTATGACCAGGATGTTCCTCTGGTTCCATTGGTCAAATTTATTTGTGGGGGCATAGAAGGTGTAGGCAGAATTGTTTTTTGCCTTTTGACCAAGGTTACCATTGGTTATTTGATTCTGATAGAAGGAATACAGCCCGAAAAGGGTGGGTTCAAAACCAAAAAGCCTGCAGATGGCTATAAATGAGACTAAGGCTCTGATGGTATTTGGGTCAGGTTCATAGGGAGACAGCGGTTGAAATTAAGAAACCTGTTGATAAAAGAATCAAGAGGAAGCCTCAGTCCGTTCTCGAACTGGACCCCATAGAAGATACAAGCTCTATTGTCCTCACGGACATCTGCCACCGTCTCCGGCCTCAGTTTAATTTTCCCCTTTATCTCCACTTCCCAAAGGCCGCAGGCACGAAATTGCTTGGGGTCAACATTATAGGTGGTGTATATTTCTGACTCCCAGATAGTTGGGGCCACCTCCTTTCCTTTCCTCTTCTTTCCACGACCAGGATTTGCCTCAACCGCATGACTCTTTCCGCGGTCAGCGGCATCCTCCTCAGGCTCCTCCTCGAAGGCGTCAACAATCTTTGTTGCCTTCTGGGACGTGCCCGCAGCCATGCCATCTTCCTTATCGCGGTCATCTTCCATAGTCTTCGTGCTCGTAGAGCCAAAGAGACCAGTAGATGACCCCCTTGAGGCCCCCTCCACCTCAGCTCCTTCCACCACGGTATCATCACCATCATCCTCGCTACTACCCAGGTCCACTACCGGCACATCAGGGGCCTCGGTCTTATGTTCGGGGATAAGGTATTAAGAGGCTCCACATATAAGGGATCACTCCAATCCTCTGCGGCCAGGCAGGAATCCTTGTTCATTTGTTTGAGGTCCATTAGGGCAACTTTCTCCCAATCAGTTATCACTCTAGGGTTGTGAATCGCTCTCCTCACCAGTTCAATGGCATTCAAAGCCTGATCTCTCTCGCGGGGAAACCGGCACAGAACCCCCATCACCAAATTTCTTAATTTATGGGTATCCCCCAACACCACTATATCACCGTTCATAATCAATTTCTTCTCGGCCTCCCACAATCGGGGTGGGACAAAGGGCCCCCATTGATATTTCTCACAGAAATACTGGAAACACTCCAAGGACAGCCTGATCCACCCAAAGGCTACCTTCCTATATATACCCCTGACTGTTTACAAACAACGAAGGTATCTGGAGTGGTTCCATCTCCTAGTTCTACCGGATGGACTAGACCAAACTGACGGGTCGTCATCAAATCCAGGAAAATAGAAATAGAGGTGGAAGAAGAGTTTAAAAACACAATATTACTTACGGATTAAGACTAGGAGGAAGAAAATGCAACACAAGAACAACAAGATTTTTTCTCTCTCTAAGGCAATTTGAAAGCTTGAGGGTGATAAAAGGGCTTGAGGGTTAAAGGGTTTTGTACTTATAGGCCTACCAATACGGGTTAACCCGTATTAATTAGCCCACAAACTATTCCCCTCAAATCTCGAACCGGCGCCAAACGTTTGATTTTTCGAATTTTGAGCGGTTGGCATTTATGGCGCCTCTTAGATGATTGACACGTACCTTCCGTACCTGTCACACGCTGTGTGGACACCCCAACCTGGAACCTTAGCTTGTCCCGAGCGGGAGGGTCCCAAACTCACTTTAAAACCTCCTTAAATTTTAAAAACTTTGATTTCCCTTGAAAAGAAAACCAACTTCCAAACTTCAATTATAAAACTAACTCAAACATAACCACGTGGAGGAAAGTTATAACAAACTTTGAAAATAAAACAACCACCTGATTAATTACAAAACAACCACAATTATAAAGTTTTCCAAAAGTAGTTTAATATACAAATTGTTTTCCCAAAAGAGTAATGATCATAAACAACTCCCAACAACCCACTCTAACATATACATACCCAGACAATCCCAAAAGAACCAAGTACAAACTCCTTTCCGTCTTCTCTGGCCTGGTCCGCCTGTCTCAGTGCAATCTAAAACAGTAAAGGGAGAAGGGGAGAAGGGGTGAGAATAAATCTCAATAAGCTATTATGATGCAACAAAATGCCAAATAAGGAGCAACACATAACATGGTTACACATAACACATTGATAAAGCGGTAAACACCTTACGTTACCTCCTTTTGCCTTTCCCTCCTGAACTATAAGACGTACAATTTGGGAGTAAAACTCCTCTCTTTCTATGAATGAATATTCACCAGAATCAAATGTTTTACCATATTGAGAGCAATCAATACTCTCTTCATGAACTGCTTAGGCATATTCACCGGATCCCCATAAAACAAACAGAGAATAATAAATATTCCCATTCGTGAACTGCTTAGGCATATTCACCGAATTCCAAAGATAACCAACTATCTGTAAGGTTTTTGGTTCAATACAGAAGCTATCGCCCCTTTACTACGGCCACAGAAGGGGATAGGCCCAAGGTATAATGTGATTCGATCACCTTATAGAACACCTCCATAATTGATCGTATCCCATTACCCTCTAAACATCAACGTATATAACCACATTCAAGCACATAATAGATACTGGAAATATTAATCCACTATTGGGATATCAATACATAACATGGTAAGTGTAGCGATGCTGTGTGAGCATTTTTATCTTTTGAGTCGCCACCTACATTATTCATTTGGAAAACATAGAAAAACCATTTTGAAAGAGATTTGGGTTCGGGGCTTAGGTTATGGAATGGGTAGGTCAAGGAGAATCCATTCCACCCAATCCGGAGATCGGTCTTGCTAAAGAAAAGAGAGGTTTTCAAAAAGAAGAAGAAGAAGATTTTAAATAATACAAATAAAAGATCCATTTAACGGGGTTAAACGAAATGTAGGAACGATTGCTTCGAGACCGTCTCCATGTCTTGGAGAGGCTCTAGGACGATCCTAGATTCTATGGACTTATACCACTCTAACAATCAATTAGAAAGGGATTTAGGGGGTTACCTTGCGTGAGGTAATTTGGGCAGAGTTTCGACTCAAGTTTAGAATTGAATCTTGATATGGACAGAGCTTCGCCTCAGTCCTTGACTTGGATCTTGATGTTTGTTTATCAACAAGGTTAACCAAACAAACTTTGAGGTGATTTTTTAGAGTGATTTTGTAGGATTCTTTCAGGGAGAGAAACCAACAAAATGTGTGTGTTGTGAAAATTCTGGACCTTTTGAACCTTGGAAGTCACCAAGTATTTATAGGGGTTGGGGAAGTGTTGAAGATGAGATCAAACACTTCAAGATGGTTCCAGAGTCCAAACTCTATTGGTTGGCCGGATGGATAAACTTTTATCCCGAAAAGAGGTTGAAATCGACGAGAAAACAGTCTTCTGCATACTGCAGAGGGACAATATCTCGCGTGAGACACGCCATCTCGTGGCGAGATATTGCTTCTGTTGGACAATTATGTCATTTCCTCGTTATCTCGTATGCAGTTTAGTCCCGAACTAACGATGGTTAGTCAAAACTTAACGAAACATGACAAAATGGTGGATTTCTACTTCTTGACTCAAAGCGAGACTTAGAGTGGTATAAATATGATCCGATGTATTCAGAATGGGGTGTCTACAGAGCCCCTCGGCGACAAGACTTATGGAAGAAGTCATGTCGTCGATAGAAAAGACATCATTCTGAACATCGGGATGGTCGGGCCGCACGGCTTCCTACGTATCTCTATCGAAGAATCAGACCATGACGTAGTTCGACTCAAAAACACGAAAATGCTGCTTTAGGTATTTTGAAAATTATTTTGAAAATCGAAGAGATTTTGTTTTTTTTGAAAAGGTAAATTCATACTGAGGAATCAAATCAAGACCCAATTCTGAATATACCTGCCTGTCTGAAGATTCGCCTGTCTGGGCTTCGAACCTGTGGGGAAATTTGTTAGAAAAACAAAGGCTTACCTGTTCGGTCCTTTGAGTCCTGTTGATTTTTGTGACGATTCGCCTGTCCGGGCTTCCGAATTGAGCTTTTTGTTGTTTAGGATGACGATTCACCTGTTTGGGCGTTGAATCGGGCTTTTTGTTTTGACGATCCACCTGTTTGGGCTTTGGACCGAGCTTTTGATTTGACGATCCACCTGTCTGGATGTTGGACCGGGCTTTTTCCTGATGACGATCCACCTGTTTGGGCGTTGGACCGGGCTTTTCTGATGATGATCCACCTATTTGGGCGTTGGACCGGGATTTTCTGATGACGATCCACCTGTTTGGGCATTGGACCGGGCTTTACTGATGATGATCCACTTGTTTGGGCGTTGGACCGGGCTTTTCTGATGACGATCCACCTGTTTGGGCGTTGGACCGAGCTTTTAATTTGATGATTCACCTTTCTGGGCTCTGAATCATGTGGATTGAGTTGATTTTCGGATCAGTTGGTTTTCGGGTGACTGGTGCCGTACCGGGCGATCGTGCGTATGTCACGTTTGGCTCGTTCCGTGACTTGCGGTGCCGATTTCTCCACGTTTCCTTGCTAGTTTATCATTTCCAAGGGTAAATGTGTCAAAATTTTGAATTTTGACGTTGCGTATTATTGTCGGGGACAATTTTGTCAATTTCCAGAAGGTACATCTCGCGCGAGATATCATGTATTGTGCGAGACTTGTACTGTCGGGGCTAATATAACATCAGCTCCTCTTTCAATTTGAAAACATCCTTTTCAAATTTCCCCCCCTAGCTCAAGCCAAGGTCGTTTTTCTCTGCAATTTTCGTGGATTGCTTGGTGATTCTCCTCCTAATCCATTCTCAATCCTCTCCTCCCTCCATAATCAATGGCTCAAGAAGGAAAAAATCCTATTTTGGGGAGTTATTTACTAGGGAATGATTATCCCCGCGATGACCTCACCTTCGATAGGCACACGCACATCTCCACCTCCGTTCGGGAAGGTTTGGTAAGAGTTTCTTTCTCAACTCTTGATTCTCGTATTGCATTGAGCTTGAACCCACTTGAATCCCAACTTCGTCAATGGCTATTCCTTTCTTGTTCTTGTCTAGAACTAGGTTCCTTCTTGCATGCTCTGATTTTGTGCATTTTTGTTGGATGATTGTTGTTGCATTATGTGCGTATGAGCCTCCTACACATCATGGATCGTAGGAGAGGTTGATTCGGATCATCAATAGCATCCTTGGGCAAGCTTTTCTTGTACGCATGCCAAGCGTTCGATTAAATGCCTCAATGAAAATTGTTCTTCTATTTCATTGATTTTCTGACATAGAATGATTTCTAATGTTGCCCTTTTTGTTTTTCCTCTATTTCGCAGTCATATAGGCCGACAAAGAATTGTCGAGGGAGCTCGAAACTGGCTAGAGCGGTGTGGGACAAGATCAAGGACCTTGAGGGAGTTCGAGATAGGGTGGCCCAAACGGGGCTATTGACCTTTGTTGATAATCTTCGGGGGATAAGACGGACTCCCCAAGTCCTTCAGGCGATCCGGGAGAGGTGGTGGGATACTACCCACACCGTGCATTTGCGCTTCGGGGAAGCGACTATGTCTCCGACCGATTTCCTTGCTATCACGGGGCTAGAGTTCATTGGCGATCCCCTGTCGAAGACTTTGGGTTATAAGCTTGCGGGTCCAGCTGTGTGGAGACAGTTGATCGGTTTTGTCCCTAAAAAGGTTAAGGGATTTGCTGCTGAGCTAACACCCCTCCGGCGTCAGATTGAGGATTATGCGCTCAAGCCGAATGCAGTCATTGATCGATTGGTGAGGGGTGCCCTCTGGTATATCCTTTCTGAGACCATCTTCGCGAACCACTCTTCTACGGCTCGTCTTTCTCTGTTGGGTTTGTTGGTGAATCTGGATGAGGTGAGTGGATATGATTGGGGCTCAGCGGGCCTGGCCTTCTGCTACCACGCCATGGACGAGGCATGTAGGCACACCAAGGATTCCCTGTCGGGGTATTCTTATGACTGGGAGGTATGATCTTGGTTCTGTTTCTGTTCTCTGTCTGTATACTTTGTATGTATTCCCTACTGAATCCGTTCTGTTTTCTTGTGCAGATATGGGGCTATACTGTCCTTGGGCTGTATAAGTTTGAGCTGGAGAGCTGGACCCCTTTGTTTCCGGATATCAGGAGGTGGAGCCACCCCAATCGGAGTGTTGATGAGGATGAGGATCAGGAGTGGACCCTGACAGTGGCAGAGGCGAGGACCATGCTGGACACTTTTGAGTATGAGAGGCTGGGCCTTTATCCCTGGACCTTGTTGGAGCGGGAGGTGCATCGTGCTTGGGATGCTACCGGGATGCAGAGAATGCTGGCATCTTTGGAGGGAGATACTATGTATCTTGGTGAGCGGGTCTTCCCTCAGCATGGCCGAGGTAGATTGCCATATAGCGCGCTGGCGGATCCGCCGAGGGCGATGTATCCCACCTACTCCATTCCAAATGATGATTATGCAGGCCTTTTGGTGGGTGATGTGGCGACGGCTTGTGTTATCCCCGGGGCCTCTTACGCGGAGTTCCTGCCTCGCTTGATGGGTCCCCTCCTGGTGGGTGATAGGCGATCGCACGCTCGTGGCTCCGCCTCTGCTTCTGCCTCAGGTTCATCAGCCCCTAGCACTTCTTCCCAGTCTGCTGGTTCTCTGCCTTTTGCCCCGGATTTCGGTCCTCTGAGCTATACGTACATGATCGGGAGTATGCCAATGGTGGGCCACATCCCGACTCTGGATCACATTCCTGAGGGTAACCGCCTTCCGCCGGATGTTTCATCGGTATGTTTCTGTTCATATCATCTCTCGTATTTGTCCATATAAGTGTATATGTCCGTCTTCATCTGAGCATTTCTCTTCTTTTGTTGTCAGGTCACCCTGTTCGCGGCCGATTACAATCGTGGAGCGACCAAGATGGCGGGACTGATGGCCCTGGTGTCGGATCTGTCTGAGAGGCTGTTCCATAAGGCTTCTTTAACGGCCTCGACAGTGGCCTCGGTGGTAACCCCTACTTGCGGAGCCAAGAGGTCGAGGAGGGATGGTAGCCCCCGTGGTGGTGATGGCGGATGTGTCGGCAGCTCGGGCGACTTGATGGCGTGATCCCCTCCTTTTCTCTCTATTTGATTTCTGATGATCTGTAAATATAGGCCGTGTGGGCCCAGACAATTTTTCTTTTTCTTTGGTACCTGTTAGAAACAAGTAGGTAGCACAAAAACATGTTTTCTTAATCCCTAATCCTAGGTCTAATTAGTTAGTTAATTAACTTTCTCGACTTTCCATGTCTTTGAAAATGGAATAGAATGGCCATCAAGGCCACAATTTTGAGCTTGATCTTGGTGTTACACTACATATTATGAACTATATGCGCAGGTTTTTTCAAGACTTGCTTCGTCATGTCGGGGCTAGATTGTTGTTTGAGCAGAACTATTGTTATTTTGCCGTAGCGATATCTCGCGCGGGACAAGGTATCTCGCACGAGACACGCTATCCAGACAGAGTTCTCTTCCTTTTTCGAACAGGATTTTGACAGTTTTCCCTATAAAATCACCCTGTAGTCCGGCCAGATAACACATCCTAGCCTTTCAAACTCTAGAGATATTCTGTTAGGGTGAAACTCTTGGCTTCTTCTTCAACCCTACGATCCATGGCTTCCAAGGAGATTGCCCCAACGTCCATGATTGTCGATGATTTTTCTCTGTCGTCTGAAGTGATTGAATCTTTCAAGCAAGCATCAAGAGATTTCGTGAGGTCGTTTCGCAACCGATCTCGCAATAGGTTCATAGCAGAATTCGGATTCAAAATCCTTTTCACCTTGAAGAACCTCCAATCGGATTGGAATCTGTTGCAGGGCTGCTAGATTTTGGGATCCTTCTATTCATCTTTTTAATTTTTCTTTGAATGAGATGGTGCCTACTGTGGAGGAATTTGCCATTATCTTGGATATGCCTTTGACAGGTGAGATTGCTGTTCCTAAGTACCATAGGAATCATTCAGAGGCTTTGAATGAGCTATTAGGGATCCCCCTTGATACTTGCTACGAGTTGGTTCATCGTAAGTGGATAGATTGCGCTTCTTTTTTTGAGCGATTCAGCGGAGATTCAGATGACGATGCCTTTCATGTCTACAAACGGAACTTTCTGGCCCTTTCCCTTTTCGGAGATGTTTTATTCAAGTGCAGGGATGGCTTGGTTGACTCCCAACTGGTGGAAATTGTTCTGCAGGCTAGAAAACGTTCAAGGAACATTATTCCGCTAATCTTGGGTGAAACCCTACATGGTCTTGATGAGCTGCATAGGACCGGTGCCATGACTCAAGGGAGTCCTCTTCTGTTGACCATTTGTCTTAGGAAGCATCTCAATTTGGTAGGCCCCCCATTGGAATATTCCCCGTTCACATATCATACGCGAAAGTTATTGATCAAGGATCTTTCAGCGGATGAATGGGCTGAGTTGATTGCGAAGGCTGAAACTGCTGACATTCTTTGGTGTCCACCTTATTGGAGGTTGAACAAGTATGTTGCCAATACCAAGGGTTTTGACAGGGTTGTTCTTTCGAGTTTGCGAGATTCCTCCTTTTATTTTCCAAAGCGGGTGCTCCGTCAGCTTGGTCAGCAGCAGGACACTTATCTTTTCGAGGGGGCCTCTCGTGAAGTGTCTTATATTGGTGTAGAGTTTGCGTAGGTGCTAGCTCAAGCATGGGGTGAAGGAACTAGTAGGGACCGTTGGTCGAACCTTCGAACTTTTAATGCAAGCATCTTCTTTTCTGACAAGTATTTGGATTGGTTCCTTCATACCGGTCACCCTAGTGAAGAGAAGATTGATGATCTGCGGTTTTCACTGCTGGGGGATTCTTTTGTAGCTAGCAGTATTTTGCAAAGGAGCGAGGCTCAGTCTGATCCTGCTAACGTGCGAACTGATCCGACCCAGGATTTTCTTGACGGGGATTGGTATGAGAGGCGAGGCAAAGGGATGCCTGGAAAGACGCAAGCTTTAGATAGGCCCAATGTCTTCAAGAGGCTTTCGGAGTCTGTCTTTGATCGTCTCGAGGGATGCTCTGCTTCGAGGGGCTCAAAGCGCAGGAAGGATCGCGAAGACGGTGGTGACCATGTCCGCCGGCCTACCAAGTCAATGAAAGGCTAGATCTTAAGGAGTACCAAGAGATTGCTTTGATAGATCAATTGTTTTGCTTTACTAGTATTTTTTTTCAAGATTATTAGCATAGCAAATTAGTCGTTGTTAGGATTTCCCTTTTGTCATTAATAAAATGCATTAGATTAATAAAAGGATAAAAGTAGATTTATTTATTTGATTAGACCGAACCTGAAGGCTGCCTACGTTCCTCTTTTACAGCAATTAAATAAGAGGCTCAGGTCTAACGTAGTTCATTTTTGAGAGAAAAAAGGACAAAATACGGCTTCATGCCGAAGGGTAATCTCGCGCGAGATAAGGCCCCCCCTTTTTTTTTTTATGCACACCCTTTCTTCTGCCTAGACCGCCCCATCGGGTTTTCAATCTAGCGGGCTTCTTTTCTTGTGCGAGCTCTAATTTTTGCCTAGGCCGTCCTTTTCGGGATTTTCAACCTAGCGAGCGATTTTTCTTTTTGTTAGGCCAAGTCACGCGAAGTACTTCTTGAGCTTGTCCATGTTGACCGGCTTTGGTAGTTGATCTCCATCTAAGTCCACCAGCTGAAGGGCTCCCCCAGAGAATATCTTCTTCACAATGTAGGGTCTTATCCATCTTGGTCCCCACTTGCCTAGCGGGTTGAAAGGTCCAGGACGGTGCTCACAGAGAACCAGGTCACCTACTCTGATGTTCCTTGTCTTGACCTTTTTGTTGAAATCTCTTGCCATTCTTCTTTGGTAAGCTTGAGTGTGTTCGGCTGCTTTCAACCTTCTTTCGTCTAACAGGGCCAACTCTTCGTATCTGCTTTCTAGCCAGTCGACCTCGTTCACTTGGTTTTCTAGGAGAACCCTAAGTGATGGTATTTTCAATTCTATTGGTAAGACAGCTTCCATTCCGAATGTGAGGGCGTAGGGAGTCTCTCCTGTAGCTGTTCGGACTGAAGTGCGGTATCCCCATAGTATGAAAGGTAACTTGTCGGGCCAGTCTTTTCCCGTGACCGCCATTTTTCTGATGATGGTTTCGATTGTCTTGTTTGCGGCTTCAAGTGCTCCGTTCGTCTGAGGCCTGTAAGGAGATGACTTGTGCCTTGTGATTTTGTACTCAGTTAGGAGGCAATCGGTTTCCTTCTCGAAGGGCGACCCATTATCGGATATCATCTCTTGCGGAACCCCATATCGGCAGATGATGTTGTGCTTGATGAATTCTGCGACCCTTCTGGCGTTCAAAACTTTGTAAGAGGTGGCCTCGACCCATTTAGTGAATTAGTCGATGGCTACTAGGACGAAGCAGTGTCTATTAGCTCCTACGGGTGTGACCTTTCCAATCACGTCTATCCCCCAGGTAGAGAACAGCCAAGGAGAAGTCATAGGGTACATCAAGGAAGGCGGTGCGTGCTGAAGATTGGCGTGTATCTGACACTTGTGGCACTTCTTGACCATTTTGGTACAGTCCGCTTCCATGGTTAGCCAAAAGTACCCTTGTCTGATGATCTTTTTGGCGAGCATGTTTTCGCTCATGTGGGTTCCACATATTCCTTGATGAACATGGTGTAAGTGCTCCAATTTGAGTTGGTAGCTTTTTCGTTAGAAAATTAACGAAAGTTTTAACATTTCTAACATTTCTAACATTTCTAACAATTCCTAACCTTTCTAACAAAGCAAGGGTAAAGTAGGCATTGCTATTTGAAGATAAACAAAGAAAGGAATCTCAAAAAGCAAAAGAAATTGAAAAAACCCGAATTAAGCAAGCTGAAAAACACAAACTGCTGGAATTTTTGAATAATATTCTTCATGTCCAAAGCCTAGAGCAGCATTTAATGCACCAGGGCACGCGTCGATCCAGTCCGCGCGGATCAAAATGAATCTCACAGTGGCCTATAAATTGAACCCTCCTCTCTCAGTTTACACAACACAATTTGCTCACAGAAGCTGCACCTTGGCGAAAAATAGGGAGAAAACAGTGGGAATCCTTAGATTGCCACCATTTTCTCTTGAATCTTTCCCAATTCCACTCCAAACACTCTTAAATCATTCTTAAATACACACAAGCTCAAGCTTAAACCACCACCAAAGAGGAGGATTAGAGAGAAAACATAGAGGACTTAAGTGTTATCTACTTGTTTTCTCTTTGATCAACTCTATCATCAAACCCTAAACACATTCAAGCCTTGAATCCACTCAAACACAAATCCAAACACCAAATCTTGATACTCCTCAAGTCAAACACCAAATCTTGATACTCCTCAAGTCAAATTCCAAGCATAGGAAGATAGGGTGTCACCATTGGTAAAGCCCTCCTTCTTTAAACCCTAAAACTCCCTTTTAACTTCTTGTTCATCTTGTTCTTCTTACTTTGATTTACTTTATGTCTAGTTTAACTTAATTCTTGACCTAAGATGGTCATCTTGAAGTTCATATTCATGAATGACCATCTCAAATGGTCCACATTTTAAATCTCTAGTTGATTTGTCTCTTTAATTTCATCTCTACAAAATATCCCCTTTTCCTTTGCAAAGGACATGTTTAAACTCCATAAATTCCCCAAGGATGACTTGAATATGATAACCACTTAACACAAAGTAGTGGAATCATGTCTAGGGATGAAAATGGGGTGAACATAGATGCAAATCCCCCAAAAATCACATTTTCCCTCAAGAACATCTTGCTGTCCAGTAGCATTGTTCTAAGACCTCTGTCCATGGTCTAATTTTTTGGACATAGAAGAACTTGGAATTTGGTGTTGACTACAAAATATTTTTTGTATCCAACATCCAGATCTTTCCAGACATATTTTTAATTTATTTTTTTCGTGAGTAAAAATCCCTTTTTCAAATTATCTTTTAAAGGTCAGTTCATCAGTCTCTGGAAATCCAGATTTCATATCTGAGATTTCCAGAAGGTTTTTGTCCCTCAAATCATCTCCAAAATGGAAAGTTCTTTTACAGAAACCTTATTTAAGGTGTTTTGAACAACTTTCATTCTCGGACCTTTTCCATATTCTGAGATTTTGAAGCCTTTAAATCCATTTTAAAATCAGGTGTCCACTGCCTTTTTCATTCTGGCAGAAGTGATTTTCAACTTCAAAAGGCCTTTTGAGTACCAAAACTCAGCCCTAAAATCACACCAAAAATCATGGGATTTGTTTAAAGTCTTATAAAGAGTTCCCAATTCTTGGTTTTCTCAGTTTTAAGTTATTTTGGCCAAAGGAACACACACACACACACACACACACACACAAACAAATGGTTTTTTTAAAGCTTGGAAGACTCGTTTTACGAGGCATTCCGGGTGAACACTAACTTTCTTCCCGGCGTGTAACGTGACCCCCGAACTCGAACCTCTTGATTCCGGGCATTTTTCAAAGTTTTGGCCCTTAAAACAAAAATGGCGTGGCGACTCCGTTTGATATCAAAAATCGGGCGAAATCATCACAGTGGCGACTCCGCTGGGGACGTAAGCTTTATTTAAAAAAAAATGATATTTGGTATATTGGTGGAAACCATTAAACTTCCCGTTATCGCCTCCTAACATGAGTCGGGGATAAATTGTGGTTTAACAATCCCACGTACCGGTATCATTGTTTTCAAAAAAAAAAAGAAAAGCTTTTGAGGGTCAAGCTTCCGTCCCGGCATTTAAAATCATTTGTGGTGTGTGTTGGTTTTTCACATTTTTCGTGTTGTTTTGGTCGCCTCGGAAAAGTCAAAATTTTGACTATCGGACCCGTTGACTTGAATTTTGAATTATGTGTTTATGTGCTTATGTGTGCATTTACTTTCAAAAAAAAAATTTCAAAAAAGAATTTCAAAAAAAAAGAATTTCAAAAAAAAAAAAAAAGGAGTTTCAAAAAAAAAAAGAAAATTTTCAAAAAAAAAATCATGCATCATTCTTTTTAAGACACATGAAAAATTTCTATTTTACTCAGAAAAAGAAGATAGACTGCTTGCACACTACGCGCACGTGACCTTACACTGCACACTACGTCCCTAACCCGGGAAAATCCCTGTCGCGGCCCGTTTGGTCTTATTACGCCTCTCGGTGCAAGCACGGGACTACCCAAACATCCCATGGAGCCTCGTGTCGACCATGCACTTGTCCGTGACACACTTTGTCCGAGACCCGGTTGGTTTTTAGTCTGGTCTGTGTCATGCCCTGTCTGTGTATAGACCTTTCCTTTCAAGCCTTAATCGGCATACCAAGTCAATATCTTTCGGGACCCTAATCAGTCAAAGTCATGCCGGTTTTCCGTCATGGACTTTGACCAGATATTGACCGGCACCTTGACTTTGACTCGGCGGCACAAATTATACACTGACTCCCAGCATGACACTGAGTCATCAAGGATTAATGATTATTCCATGCCTAATTACGGCCTAATTGACGACAAGTCAAGATCAATTGTGGACATTCATCAGTCCAAATCATGCCGACTTTTCGTCGAGCCCCCGGACATGATCTTGACTTTTGACGTAAGCTTTGTCCGTAATTTACATCGAATGCTCGTTAAGACTCGATTACCCGCCAGACTTTTAGGATCGTTTTTCTTTCGGTCGGTGGGACCCGCTTGCCCTATAGGACCCTCGCCCGGGGCTGTTCACCCTGGGAGGTCGAAATACAGGTGGAATACGAGGGGCTTATAGACGTAGTGACGGGGCCCACTGATCCAGGATCCAGAGTAGTTTGCGAAAAAGAAGAGCAATCTTTTCCAACCGATTAGGTTAATAAAACATGTTTTAAGTAAACAAGAACAAATAATTGCATGTTGCATGAGCCCAAAGCCCAAACACTTACCCACCTTCAATTCCCAAACATCTGAAACCTCGTGTCTTTCCCCCGCAGCTCCGCACAAAGCTTGGTTTCGGGCACCGGGTCACCATTTGATCAGTTGGGAAGAGTCAAGCGCATCGTCAGCTTCACCGTTTGTTTCAACTCCGAGTTTCAGAATGTCTGTATCAGCCGGTAACGATGGGGACAACGTCACTCCGCCACCTGGGACTCCTCGCATGTAACATCGGTGGAATCGGTTAGCGTAACGTATGAGAGTGCGATAAGAAGCACAGCTGAATAGCCTTATGGAGGCTATTAAGAGCCATGGTTTGGCCGCCAGCCTCAACCCCGATGGCACCTTCACCGTGGAAGAGGAGGAGGACCCCAGTCCCAATCTTGGTCGCCCTGACTACTCCAGGATGCCACCACCAACCTCCTACGGTACTACCACCAGAACCCATGCTTCTCAGTCTCTGGGTCAGCCAGCTCCCCAACCACAGACCACTGGATCCATGCAGCCCGACGGCACAAATCAGTTTGCAGTTCCTCAGTGGGGGCAAGGCCAGAACGGAATGTCTTCTCATGGTTGGGGTTATCTCGGAATGCCACAGCTAATTGGGATCCCGCCACAGTTTGGAACCGATCAATCCGGGCCTTCGCAGCAACAGTTCAAAGGGCCACAACAACAGTTCGGCATGCCTCAACAGCCGTCAGGAGCCCCTCCTCAGAATGATGCTAGCTCAGCTGCTCCTCCCACAGCTTTCACAAATCCATTTCTCACTCAGGGTTCGATGGGTTACCAAACCTCCATCCCAGTTTCATCAGAATCACCAGATCGCAGCATTCCCGGTTATACACCATCGCCGCAGCCTACCATGCAATTCAACAACTGTGGACAAAGCAAATTTCACACTTAAGCCTACTTATGGGCCTCACTCGGAAATCCAAGCTACCCTGGCTACATCAGATCGCCTTCACCCTCTTTGCCGTTGAAAATCAACAAGCAGCCGCAAGGTTCTATCCCTTTGCCCAGACTCCTACTCAAGCTCCCTGTAATCTGTGCCAAGGACCGGTTTTCACCTACGTCCCCGGAATAGCCGCCTCCACCCGCCCGCCGCGTGGTAACTCCTCTCTCGGCTCAATCGCCGGCTTGAGCGCAATGGCTCCGCCACAAGATCCTCACTCCGGCCCGGTTCATGGAACAAAGATAAGGAAATGAAGGCGCAAATTGCCGAAATGATCGCTAAGAAGTCTCGCTTTCCGGCCTACGATCCGGACTCCATTGTTCCTCTGCCCCACAAATTCGTGATGCCTAACTTGGATCTCTTTGATGGGACTGCCTGCCCGAAAACTCACCTGGATACATACACTTTGGCAATGAAAGCTAAGGGATGCACAAACCAGCAGTTGGCCGACTACTTCAGTCTCTCTTTGAAGTCAGGGGCTTTGAAATGGTTCTTTCGATTGAAGCCCGAAGCTAGGGCTACTTGGGAACAGATTACCGATGCCTTCACAGAAAAGTATAAGGCTAATTTGGAGTGGGAAACAAATAGAGTTGACCTGCAGACAACAGTTCAGCGTCCCGACGAGAACATCGGGGATTTTTATAAGAGGTGGAACTTGAAGCTCAGTGAAATGGCCATTCCTCCCTCTGACGAGGAGCAGTTAGACATCTTCCAGTCATGCTTGAAGCCGCATTTGAGAAATTCCCTTAGCCACTTCCCCTACTCGGACTTACGAGCAATGGTCAATTCCGGGGCTAAATTTGAGAGGGCTTACAATCAACAGCAAGTTGTTGCACCTACTCACAGATACAGGGCTGTTTCCTCCAACACTGCTCCTGCTCAGCCCAAAGGTAAAGAAGTAATTAGCTATGGGGGACAGGACTGTAACAATGCCACTTCCTTTGTTCCCAAGAAACCTAATGCATCCAGATCCCGGCTCCAAGGCTTGGGGAACCTTGGGATGCCTTTGAGTGATATCTTCAGAGGTTTGGTAAAAGAAGGTTTGCTCCGGCCTTTAGAAAATTATCAGCCCAGAAACCCCAATGCTCCTTTGGATACCTCCAAGCATTGTGCCTTTCATCAGTACCATGGGCACCTGACAGATGATTGCATCCCCTTGAAAAAGGCAATCCAAGGGTTGATTGAGCAAGGGAGGTTAGAAGTGCCTGAAGGGCCCAATACAATCAGTAACCCATTCCCTAGAAACAACAACATGAGTGTCAACATGATCGAGTTTGTTGGTTCAAGCCTTGGGGGCACAATGGAGTTTGACTCATCCCTTTGCGAGGTCAATGAACCAGTTATCGCAGGCAAGGAAAATGGTCGGATTGAGCAAGAAGTTGACAAAGAAGTCCTGATGTAAAGACCTGCAATAGCTCCCATCTCCAGCGTCGAAGAATAGATGCATGGTTCAACAGCAAGGAGCGGCTAGACTAGGGGCTACCTATCTCTAAAATAGTCTTTTAGTTAACCTTTGTAGGTTCTAGTATTTTTCTTTCCCCTAAGTCCTTCCTGGACATTTGTCGTTATAGTCCATTTTGGACATAGTAGTTAAATGTCTAACTTTTATATAAGTCTTTTTTCTTTTCTTGCTAGACTCGAGACATCACTTGCACACCCACGTTACACTTAATTGAAATGGTTTTATCCTAGATGATCACTTGTGCTGCTCAACCACTAATTCTTTGAAATGATTAATATTTAAATTAATCGGAGTGAGAAAATCAATTGATATCCTTCCCAAATTGGGGCTTACCAACTCCCCATCTTGCATCTCATATGATCACATCCCTTTCATCATCATCCTCTCGTTGCTCGATGAATTTGCATGGATCTTTTCTCATTTAAAGCTTAAGTAAGCAATGAAGACTTAATTTCGTTTAGGTCATCCGGTAAGGATTGCGGTCGAAGCCTTTCACTCTAGGGAAGCCGTTACCTCACCCTCACTAAACAATACCCTTTCATTTCAAGATCGGCATGTTTTGAAACCTGGTTTAGCCATCATTTTTGCTCCTTACTGAGAGAAGTCCAAGCAAGGCCAAGAAGTTAACTTCGAGAGTCGGCGATGCGCAAAATATCTCAAGCCATGAAGGAAGGACAAAGATAATCCTCAACTCCTCAGGAGGCTTTCCAAGTCAAAAAAAAAAGGGGGATTTTAAATCCTCACAATTCAGAAAAAGAATCCTCAATTTCTCAAGAGGCCCTCAAAAAAAAAAGAGTCATCAACTTCTCAAAAGGCACTCCAATATTTAAAAGGAGCCCGAATCCTCGCAAGTTCGCAGAAAGTTCCCGATAGCTTGGACTTCCTCTCACCATTACCTTAATCAATCCCAAGCCATCCTCTCGCTTTTAGAGGACATTCCCGTTACCATTACCCTTGCCTTTGGCCAAAGTCAAAATTTGACCTCTCATTCTTATAGGCGATCAATCTTCCCCGCCATAGATTTCCCAAACACATCCCTGCAAGCCAACCTCTCATCTTTAGAGGTTCAGTCAGTAAAAGGCCCAGCCGACCTCTCATCTTAAGAGGTCATAATTTCTTAAATCACCCGATGGCCGATCAAAGCCCGGAAACCCAGCTGCAATTCCTATCGGATAGCAATTTCATCATAATATCTTTAAGATCTAAATCAAATTAATGCTTCATTGCTTGCTTAAATTGGAATCTAATCCATCTTGATTCAAAATCATCAATCAAAGACTGTGCAAATTCAAATCTGATTTATTCGGCATTTCATGTGAGCATAATTCATTTCTACTCCACAAACACTTGCCGTGGATGTCCCACTGGGGCTTCGCATCCGTGTCTTTCATGGGCACTCTAAGGGGATATGTTATTCGAATCTCCAATCCTCAAAATCCTCAAAGGACCTCAAAATCTTGAATTCGGGATAAGCCCGAACTACGGCAACCTGAGCTCTTCATAATGAAGGGAACGTAGGCAACCAGAATTGGTCCGGTCGAAATCACAAACAAATCTCAAAAAAAAAAATCCGGTCTCATCAAGGATCGTCCCTATACACTTTCCGAGCTTGATTCTCGATATCAGTTGGCTTTCTCCTTGTGATTAATCAAAATATTTGTTCATATCAGATTTAGGGGTTGAATAACCCGAACATTAACAAAGGGTTTTAAGCAGCCTTGTGATCATCATGAATAAGACAAGTTTTCAAGTGTCTCGACAAGTCTTCTCTCTCTCCATCATAGGGAAATAGAGCCAAACACTGTCTTTCTGTCAGCAGGGGCTTCCATACACTTTTCCACACCTTGTGATGCTTATACTCTCTCAAAAGAGTCAAACCTAAAGCGAGAGTGTCATACACCAATTCGGGAGACATTCCCACCTTTCAAAAGATATGCCCCTGCACGTAAACATTTTTGAGTCTTGTCCAAGTGACTGGTTGACTAAGGTCTGAAAAGATGGGTGCCTCCTCGGCCACATAATGACTCTGTCTGCAATGAGACCGCTCTGAATTTCTTCACGCTGGGGCTTGCTAAGCGGTTCTCCCAGGTTCTCCTGTATCAGCTCTTCAAGCTGGGGCTTCTATAGTCATCTTTGGGTCCACATTGGGTTCTTCACTACGAGATAGATTCGCCAAGTCACTTCTTCAAAATCTGGACTTTGCCTACTCAGGATCCGGGGGCTTTGTCAAGCTGGTCCTTTGGGCCTGAATTTTATCAAGTCACAAGAAAGGTCTAGTCACATCAACAACTAGATTTTCAGCTTCAGAACTTGGTACATAGCAGCTTCCCGTAGCATCGGAATTTAAGATCTGGGTTTCTCCCTGCATTAGCAATTTCATCAAATCATTCTCCGAACAAGGTTTCGGCCGAAGTCACAGCTCACCCAAATGAAAGAAGCTTCACTCATATCAAGGTGCTCTAGAGCCTGTCAGCATCAGCTTCAAATGACCAAGAGTGAGAGGGAAAATTTCAACCAAGACCCGGGATCCGAATCCAATCTCATCAAAATTGAGGTCCATCAACAACCGCTGTTTAAATCGCGATCAAGGGCTCTCACCCCCCACTTGCTCAAAATATGTCTCCAGACACATACATCCCAATACATCCCTTCTCATCACCATGCATCCCCACAAAAATCTCCCAACGGCTCATGTAGCATGCACGAAACTTGAATCAATAGGAAAAATCCTAAGTGATTGAAGATCATAAATCATAATTTCCCTGCCAAAAGCTCAGGCTAAGTGCATCTTCGAAAGCAAGTAAATGCATCATCTCGCGAACATATGCAGTGATACTATCATAATCATTCTGATTCTATGCATGCATCTGTCATCATGAATGTCATATATGCATCTTCCTCTCTACTAACCAATGCAGGAATTCGAACGTGAAAGACCATTTTCCTTCGCTATTGAGACTTGCCATTTACAAGGAAGATATTTACCAAAGTCCAAAATCAATGGTTTCAACAAAATTGCAAGAAATCAAATTCCCCTTTTCGGCAAGAGATGATTCCGGGCAAAACATGTGCAGATCACCTCCAGTGTCTACAAATCAGTCAGGGATGCCAAGGTCTCAAAATGCAATTCGGTCAGGGACGCCAAGTTCTCGAACACAAATTGGTCAGGGACACCAAGTTCTCAAATACAATTCGGTCAGGGATACCAAGCTCTCAAATACAATTCGGTTAGAGACGCCAAGATCTCAAATACAGTTCGGACAGAAACGCCAAGTTTTCAAAGATGCATCAAGACTCTCAACACTATCAACTACCACACAGCCCCGCAACTTGCTCTCCTGCAGGTAAGCACATCAAAGGTACGTTAATCCTTCAACATATCTCAAAAATATGCATACACTCACAAATGTTGCATGATTACCCATAGCCTTAGCTATCTCTATCTCCGCAAATAGCAACGTAAGCTTTAGCAATCCTCGGGCGACTTCCCTAAAATAGTCAAACCTAGGGTGACTTCCCAAAAATAGTCAAATCTTAGGGCGACTTCCCCAAAATTGTCAAATCTTAGGGTGACTTCCCAAAATAGTCAAATCTTAGGGTGACTTCCCAAAAATAGTCAAGTCTTAGGGCGACTTCCCAAAAATAGTCAAATCTTAGGGCGACTTCCCAAAAACAGTCAAACCTCGGGTGACTCCCAAATACCGTCAAACCATCAAAGACCATCCCCAGCAGTTGATGAACTACGTCCAGGCTTGATTCCCATCCGGGATACATAGGTAGCCTACCATAGGTCCAGCCACTTGACCAACACGGTCACCCTTTTCCCCGATAGTTATCGTAAGCTCGATTCTTCCCCAGCAAGAGCACCTTCAAATAGTCTCCCTCAGGTACTAAACCTCGACTTAGAATCATACTCCTGAACTAAGTCCCCATTTAGGTTCATACTCCTGAACTAAACCTCGACTTAGAATCATACTCCTGAACTAAGTCCCCATTTAGGTTCATACCCCTGAACTAAACCTCGACTTAGAATCATACTCCTGAACTAAGTCCCCATTTAGGTTCATACCCTTGAACTAAATCTCGACTTAGAATCATACTCCTGAACTAAGTCCCCATTTAGGTTCATACCACTGAACTAAACCTCAACTTAGGATCATACTCCTGAACTAAGTCCCCATTTATGCTCATACTCCTGAACTAAACTCCAAAAAAGGCTAACAAAATCCCCAGCGAAGTTAACGGAATCCCGTTTCTTTTCCCATTATCATCCATTTCCTCGGCAGCAAACGTAAGACCGATCCCTTCAAATGAAGTCCACCAATAGACCATCTATCCCAAACCATCAAAGGGAAATCATTTCAAATCAAGGTTCGAGGCACCTGAGACGCCATCATCAAGGTTCGAGGCACCTAAGACGCCATCATTAAGGCATGAGGCACCTAAAGCGCTATCACCCCGATCACAACACTAGGAAAGCGATAAAATGCAATCATCCCCTAATTCGACAAACGAAAACCATAGGGCAACTTCCCCAAAATAATCAAATCTTAGGGCGACTTCCCAAAAATAGTCAAATCATAGGGTGACTTCCCAAAAATAGTCAAATCTTAGGGTGACTTCCCAAAAATAGTCAGATCATAGGGCGACTTCCCAAAAATAGTCAGATCATAGGGTGACTTCCCAAAAATAGTCAAATCTTAGGGTGACTTCCCAAAAATAGTCAGATCATAGGGCGACTTCCCAAAAATAGTCAGATCTTAGGGTGACTTCCCAAAAATAGTCAGATCATAGGGTGACTTCCCAAAAATAGTCAGATCTTAGGGTGACTTCCCAAAAATAGTCAGATCTTAGGGTAACTTCCCAAAAATAGTCAAATCTTAGGTTGACATCCTAAAACAGTCACTCGAGGGTCAAAGACCCGAACTACGGCCGGCTTGATTCCCATTCGGGATACATAGGTAGCCTATCGCTAGGTTCAGCCATTCGACCACTTGATCATCCTGTCAAATATGGAGCCTTACTCTTATCGACGACCCCGCTTCCTTCGAAAGCGCCGTCGCCGAGGGGCTACTGTAAATGCTCCAATTTGAGTTGGTAGCTTTTTCGTTAGAAAATTAACGAAAGTTTTAACATTTCTAACATTTCTAACAATTCCTAACCTTTCTAACAAAGCAAGGGTAAAGTAGGCATTGCTATTTGAAAAAAACAAAGAAAGGAATCTCAAAAAGCAAAAGAAATTGAAAAAACCCGAATTAAGCAAGCTGAAAATCACAAACTGCTGGAATTTTTGAATAATATTCTTTCTGTCCAAAGCCTGGAGTAGCATTTAATGCACCAGGGCACGCGTCGATCCAGTCCGCGCGGATCAAAATGAATCTCACAGTGGCCTATAAATTGAATCCTCCTCTCTCAGTTTACACAACACAATTTGCTCACAGAAGCTGCACCTTGGCGAAAAATAGGGAGAAAACAGTGGGAATCCTTAGATTGCCACCATTTTCTCTTGAATCTTTCCCAATTCCACTCCAAACACACTCAAATCATTCTTAAATACACACAAGCTCAAGCTTAAACCACCACCAAAGAGGAGGATTAGAGAGAAAACATAGAGGACTTAAGTATTATCTACTTGTTTTCTCTTTGATCAACTCTATCATCAAACCCTAAACACATTCAAGCCTTGAATCCACTCAAACACAAATCCAAACACCAAATCTTGATACTCCTCAAGTCAAACACCAAATCTTGATACTCTTCATGTCAAATTCCAAGCCTAGGAAGATAGGGTGTCACCATTGGTAAAGCCCTCCTTCTTTAAACCCTAAAACTCCCTTTTAACTTCTTGTTCATCTTGTTCTTCTTACTTTGATTTACTTTATGTCTAGTTTAACTTAATTCTTGACCTAAGATGGTCATCTTGAAGTTCATCTTCATGAATGACCATCTCAAATGGTCCACATTTTAAATCTCTAGTTGATTTGTCTCTTTAATTTCATCTCTACAAAATATCCCCTTTTCCTTTGCAAAGGACATGTTTAAACCCCATAAATTCCCCAAGGATGACTTGAATATGATAACCACTTAACACAAAGTAGTGGAATCAAGTCTAGGGATGAAAATGGGGTGAACATAGATGCAAATCCCCCAAAAATCACATTTTCCCTCAAGAACATCTTGCTGTCCAGTAGCATTGTTCTAAGACCTCTGTCCATGGTCTAATTTTTTGGACACAGAAGAACTTGGAATTTGGTGTTGACTACAAAATACTTTTTGTATCCAACATCCAGATCTTTCCATACATATTTTTAATTTATTTTTTTCGTGAGTAAAAATCCCTTTTTCAAATTATCTTTTAAAGGTCAGTTCATCAGTCTCTGGAAATCCAGATTTCATATCTGAGATTTCCAGAAGGTTTTTGTCCCTCAAATCATCTCCAAAATGGAAAGTTCTTTTATATAAACCTTATTTAAGGTTTTTTGAACAACTTTCATTCTCGGACCTTTTCCAGATTCTGAGATTTTGAAGCCTTTAAATCCATTTTAAAATCAGGTGTCCACTGTCTTTTTCATTCTGGCAGAAGTGATTTTTAACTTCAAAAGGCCTTTTGAGTACCAAAACTCAGCCCTAAAATCACACCAAAAATCATGGGATTTGTTTAAAGTCTTATAAAGAGTTCCCAATTCTTGGTTTTCTCAGTTTTAAGTTATTTTGGCCAAAGGAACACACACACACACACACACACACACAAACAAATGGTTTTTTTTTAAAGCTTGGAAGACTCGTTTTACGAGGCATTTCGGGTGAACACTAACGTTCTTCCCGGCGTGTAACGTGACCCCCGAACTCGAACCTCTTGATTCCGGGCATTTTTCAAAGTTTTGGCCCTTAAAACAAAAATGGCGTGGCGACTCCGTTTGATTTCAAAAATCGGGCGAAATCATCACACATGGTCCATTATTTCTTGGGCCTCTTCCTCGGTGGCACAAAGGAGGTTTCCTTGGGAATGTTTCTTGAATAGACGGCCCGCAGTGATGACGTAATTAGCGGCCAACCTCTTAAGGGCGATCTGAGTCTTTTGGTCCGTCTCAGGTGGGATGGTTCCATCTAGGATGAAATGCCAAATGTCATAGTACCATGGTTTCTCTTCGGAGTTCCCAACAATGGCACATTCGGATAACCATTTGTCTTTGCAGTCATGGAGATCTATAATGGCGCAGTAGGCAGGAGTTGCACGCCGTGTTATTTTGAAGGGTTTGACTGTTTTTCCTTTAGGGATTTCGACCAAAGAAGCGAGTGTGGCTAATGCATCTGCAAACCAATTTTTGTCTCTGGGGAGGTAGTGGAATGAGACATCTTGATATTGTTGCGCCAACTCTTGGAGGTGGGCACTGTATCTTTGAAGGGTTGGATCTTGGACCCTTCACTTCTTCAATGTCTGATTGATGATCAACTGGGAGTCCCCAAATACCTCGAGTTCGGTCACGTTGCGTTCTAGGGCTGCTTCAAGCCCCGCTATGCAAGCTTCATATTCTGCAGTGTTGTTGGTGGCGTCAAAGTCAAGACGTACTGCCAGTGGAGTATAGATGTCGTTAGGGTCTACCAACAACATTCCGATGCCGAACCCTCTCTTGTTGGCTGCGCCATCGAAAAATAATTGCCACTTATTTTCTTCTTCTATACTCATGATGTCCTCATCAGGGAATCGCAGGTCTTCCCCCTTCACTTCGTCACAAGGAAAATCGGCCAACTGATCTGCAAATACACTCCCCCTGACGGATTTCTGAGTGACGTAAGTGATATCATACCCCGCGAACATGAAGTACCATTTGGCCAGTCTCGAAGACAAATTTGATTTGTCTAGGATATATTTCAGTGGATCCATTTTTGCAATGAGACGAACTGGGAAGGCTTCCATATAGTGCTTTAGCCTTTGTGATACCCAAACAAGAACAGCGCAGGATTTGTCGAGTGGAGAGTAGTTGATTTCGCTGCCTTGGAATCTGCGGCTGACAAAATAGATAGCATTCTCTGTGTGCGAGGCAGGTTGTTCTTGAGCGAGCATAGCCCCTAATGCATTGTCAGTAACCGTGAGGTACAACTTCAAGGGCTTCTCCTTGTGTGGTGGAACCAGGATAGGTGGGGAAGTTAAGTAGTGCTTAACTTCTTCGAATGCTTCTTGACATTCTTTGGTCCACTCTTGAGGTGCGTTTTTCTTAAGTAGCTTGAAGATGGGGTCGCACATTGTAGTCAGTTGATTGATGAATCGACTGATATATTGAAGTCTGCCCATGAATCCCTTTACTTCTTTCTGTGTTCTGGGTGGAGGCATGTCTGTGATGGTTTTTATCTTGGCGGGGTCTGCTTCTATGTCACGCTCTGTGACCATGTACCCTAAGACTTTCCTTTTGACCACTCCGAATGAGCATTTGGCGGGGTTGAGCCTCATCTTGTGCTGCCTCAGTCGATTGAAGAATTTTCTGAGGCCTCTGAAGTGCTGACCATCTGTCCCCTTTGAGTGAATAATCATGTCGTCCACGTATACCTCTATTTCCTTGTGGATAATGTCATGGAATAGTGTCGTAACTGCTCTTTGGTAAGTAGCCCCTGCGTTCTTGAGACCAAACGGCATGACCGTGTAGCAGAACGTTCCCCAAGGTGTGGTGAATGCTGTTTTGTGCTGATCCTCCTCTGCCATGAGGATTTGATTATACCCTGCGAAACCGTTTACGAATGATCGGACTTCGTATGCGGCTGTGGCGTCGACCAACATGTCTATGTTTGGAAGCGGGAAATCATCTTTAGGGGATGCCTTGTTCAAGTCTCTGAAATCGACACAGACTCGTATTTTCCCGTTTGACTTGGCTACCTGTACCGTGTTTGCTAGCCATTCAGGATATTCGATCACTTTGATAAACCCTACCTTTAAGAGTTTCATGATTTCCTCTTTCACTTGCATTGACCATTCCGGCTTGATTCTGCGTAGTTTCTGTTTGACTGGCTTGGCGTTGGGTAGCAACGGTATCTTGTGTTCTACAACTGACTGATTCAACCCAGGCATATCTTTATAGGACCAAGCGAAGACGTCGACATATTCTCTGAGGAGCTGCGTCAAGGTTTCTCTGTCTTCCCCCTTGAAGAAGCTGCCGATCTTTGTTTCTCTGGGGTCTTCTGTTGTCCCAAGATTAACCGTTTGCATTTCCTTGTCGTCAACAGGGCCATTCTTTCCACAACGACCTACTTGCTTAGCTAATTCTTTTAAGATTTGTTCATTTTCTTGATCTATCTCATCGTATGATTCATTATTAACGTGTTCGTTATATTGATTATTATTAGTTAATTCATCATTCATGATGTTAGCAATCTCAGGGTACTCGGAAAGATCAAAGTTTTCATTAAGGATGTAAGGGAATACATGTTCGGCCACCGCCTCAATTTCCTCTTGAGTGAGTTCATCGGAGGTGGAGCCTGCTTCTAATGTGAAAGTTACAGGGCCTATCTTCCTGCGGGGATGGGGAGTGCAACCAAGCTCTTTGATCATGAAGTCTTCATCAACAACTGGTCCTCCGGTGACGTGCCAGTTTAGAATTGGCTCATCACATTTCTGTATCAGTCTTGTGTAATCAGTAGTTGGAGCGTCTCCCTTGGAGATTGCATGGATCTGGCTGTCTTCTAACCGACACAGGTCTTGGAACTGTCGCAGCATGTCTTCTCCCAACACAAAGTCCCATTCACTTGTCATTTCTGCCTTCGTGCCCCACAAATCATTAGGGATTAGTGGGACGGGTTCTGTTTCATCTGGAGAAGCATCGCAGTCGCTGAAGATTTCAAAGCCCGGTTGGCGCTTTCCTTTATCATCAGTCCATGGTTCTGAAAAGATAAAGTAGGGAATACTTTCCCCTTCTCGAATGAAGTAGACATTGAGTGTCTTTCGATATGGCTCGAGGTTGTAATTCTTGGCCTTTGGGTCATCGTAGCCTTTGTATGTGGTTCCTTCCCACTTGATTTGAGTGAAACCCCACTCTTCTTCGTCATCCCCATCGTGGATGGAAGTGATGTATCCTAGGCCATGCTTTGTGTGAAGTGGGGGAACCGGTGGTGGTTCCGTTATCCCTTGTAAGTGCTTTCCGAGCCCCAAGCCAGGGAAGTATCCTTTTGCTTGCATCATTCTCCAGACAGGAAGGTTTCCAGAAAACCGAAGTGCCTTAGAGTAATCGTTTTCGTTGCAAGTTTCTATGACATTCACGGTGCTTTCTTTCTTGATCTCAAATAAGTAATCAGAATCGAAAAGGGAAATACTGACTAACTATTATTAGAAAGCAAACTTGATACTCTTGCCCACAAATGAAGTCTTTAGGCAAGTAGTACCCGACTAAACTAAACTAGACTACTAATTGTTTCTTTTGCAAATAAAAGTAAATGACTGAAAGAAAGAAAAGAAAGATTTCATTCCTCTAACTCTTCCAACTTATGGCACCTCCGCTAGGAGGAATTTTGACGAGACCGCCGTCAATTAAATCTTGGATTGCATTCTTCAAGTTGAAACAATCATCGGTATGGTGGCCATAGCATTGATGGTAGAAGCAGTAGAGGTGTAGAGCTCGCCCTTCTCTCTTGGGTATGTAACCCGCCATTGGGCTCATCTTTCCATCCTTGCGAAGGCTTCTGAAGAGATGACCGAGAGAGATATTTCTGATATCGGAGAAGATCCTACCCTTCCTTCGCTTAGCCATTTGATTGTGAAGGTCTCGAATATGGTTCTCATAGTGTTGTACAAAGGCGAGGTGGCGAGACTGATATTCTTCTTCCATTTGTTCTTTGAGGTCACGGTAGAGAGTATTGAGGCAATACTTGACCCTCTCATCAATGTCATCTTCAATGTGGGCTTCAAGGTTGATACATTTTTGGGTCATGGTCTCGAGTTCGCTCTTGACTTCCTCGAGCTCTTCAATCAGTATCTTTGTCTTTTCAGCTTGGATGGACTCTTCCATGTGATGCCACGAGTCATTGTCGTTAATTTGCTGCAGGGCTTTGGCAAGTTGAGTTTTGATGTCACTTAGCTCCTCTTGTACGGATGACCGTCCACTGTCGGAGTCACTTTCCATCTTCCGGAAATCCCTAGCAATGCGAGTGGTGGGCAAATCAAAGGCTTCTCTCCAACCTTCCACATGCTCCATCTCAGCGACAAGAGACTTGGTCAAATCTTGGAGAGTGTGTTGCTCAAGGTCCTTCTTGGTGATGACATGCTTTTCAGTAGACATTGTGTTGGGAGTCTTGAAGTTGAGTAGCTTCGGAAAACTGACAGAAGAGATGCAGAGACGATATCAGGATCAAATCTAGCCCCAACGAGTCGGAAGCAGGCTTTAAATGGCTCAGGCTCAGTTTCAGCAAACAGATACATTATCCCGCGCGAGATATGTAGTCCCGCGCGAGATAATCACACGGAAAGTCGATTTTTATTAGACCTAAATTTTGGTCGGAACGGAAAATCCGTTTTGAGGGGTTTCTAAGGCCTTTATCAAAACCTAACGACTAAACAATCAATCCGATTTTTGTAAAACAAAGCCATGTAAGATCGTTTTTCGAAGGATTATATGTATATGTATTTTTCCAAAGGGACATCCGAAAGGGTCATTCCGAAGGGACTTTTTCCGAAGGGACTTTTCCGAGTCCTTCTTTATTGTCAATTTTGCATGGCTTTGTTTTGGTCAAAAACAAGAAAAGATCACCGAGTCAAAACCGACCGGTCACGGAGTGATCCTAAAAGACAATCTACATGAAAATGTGGCGATGCAGGGCTGGAAGGCTAGGCTCCCCGCGATATGACAATCTAAGGGGATTGAATACGCGGAGTGGGATTGTCCAACTTCGGAGAGACCGGCGACTAGGTGTTTACCGTCATCCGTCCTTAGTGTGGGTCCCGGGTTTACAGAGGGTATGCAGTGCAATGACAGATATATCATGAGTGCACGTGTGTGATAGTCAATCTAGGTGATAGATAAAATAGAGATTTTTTTTAAATAAAAAGGTAAACAGATAGTGGCCGCACCAAGTGGTTGCCTACGTTTCTCCCAATTTAGGAAGACTCAGGCCGTCGTAGTTCCACATAAAGAGAGAGAAAGAGAGATAAATAAATTAATTTACAACTCCCGAATCCCCAATGGACCGGACTTTAATTAAATAAAACCCAATCGCACGCAGTTTATAAATAATAATCAATTATTTAAATGAAATAAAGATTCGAGTTCTACATCTTAAGGGAGGCCTTAAGATGCTGGAACTCTGTAGACAATGAATTCTGGGATTCCCCTTGCATGTTCGGCTCTCGTCTTGGACTATGAGATGAACAGGAGAAACCAGAAAACAACCAGATTGCCGAGGCGATATCTCGCATGGGATATGATATCTCGTGCGAGATATGCCTCATCTGAGAGCAGAAAATCGAATTTACAATAATTTTTTTTTGAAAACCTCTCTTTTAATTTCGACGCAAGTTTAAGCCTCTTAATTTTAAGTCCCCAGCTGAGTCGCCACTGTAGCGATGCTGCGTGAGCATTTTATCTTTTAAGTCGCCACCTACATTATTCGTTTGGAAAACATAGAAAAACCATTTTGAAAGAGATTTGGGTTCGGGGCTTAGGTTATGGAATGGGTAGGTCAAGGAGCATCCATTCCACCCAATCCGGAGATCGGTCTTACTAAAAAAAAGAGAGGTTTTCAAAAAGAAGAAGAAGAAGATTTTAAATAATACAAATAAAAGATCCATTTAACGGGGTTAAACGGAATGTAGGATCGATTGCTTCGAGACTGTCTCCATGTCTTGGAGAGGCTCTAGGCCGATCCTAGATTCTATGTACTTAAACCACTCTAACAATCAATTAGAAAGGGATTTAGGGGGTTACCTTGCCTGAGGTAATTTGGGCAGAGTTTCGACTCAAGTTTAGAATCGAATTTTGATATGGTCAGAGCTTCGCCTCAGTCCTTGACTTGGATCTTGATGTTTGTTTATCAACAAGGTTGACCAAACAAACTTTGAGGTGATTTTTTAGAGTGATTTTGTAGGATTCTTTCAGGGAGAGAAACCAACAAAATGTGTGTGTTGTGAAAATTCTGGACCTTTTGAACCTGGAAGTCACCAAGTATTTATAGGGGTTGGGGAAGTGTTGAAGATGAAATCAAACACTTCAAGATGGTTCCAGACTCCAAACTCTATTGGTTGGCCGAATGGATAAACTTTTATCCCGAAAAGAGGTTGAAATCGACGAGGAAACAGTCTTCTGCATACTGCAGAGGGACGATATCTCGCGCGAGACGCGCCATCTCGCGGCGAGATATTGCTTCTATTGGACAATTCTGTCCTTTCCTAGTTATCTCGTATGCAGTTTAGTCCCGAACTAACGATCGTTAGTCAAAACTTAACGAAACATGACGAAATGGTGGATTTCTACTTCTTGACTCAAAGCGAGACTTAGAGTGGTATAAATATGATCCGATGTGTTCAGAATGGGGTGTCTACAGTAAGATCACTCATGTAAAACCATCATAATAGTGAAACTTACATTTAAACACTATTGAATAACAACAATCCACTAATATGGTATTAATACTCATGTTCACGTCAATGAGATAGTGCAACATGTGTTGCATCCACTATATGAACCAACAACCATGAATATGAAATCAAATATGGCCACAATGTATCACAAACAAGTCCTACATCTTCATTATACAACAATGAGTAACCTTCATAAAGGTTCAAGATCAAATTACCAAGTTTGAACAATTTTGGTTAAGTTCCAATCAAGCCTTTCAACCATATTCCGTAAAATATTTAAACCTCTTCCTCAAATCCATTTTAATAAGTGAAGACACCATTAGATAGATAAAGTGTTGTACTTTAAATATAGTCAAAGAGGGTTTAATTATATACTAGGTAGATTAGGTTTCTAAGGCTTGGAAAATGGTTCAGAGTCAGCAGGGCATGGCACGACTCGTGCCCTCTAACCACCCCTCAGATAAAGTCGTGCTCTTCATGGCACGACAGAAAGGCACGACTCGTGCCCTTGCCCAGAAAATCAGTACCAAGCTGAACATCAACAAATTCAAACCCAAAATGTTATATTTTCCTTTTCCTCTGTTTCTTAAGTCACCAAATAGGTACCAAACTTCACTAACATTCTTACCACACCATTTCTATACACTTTCCATCACAATAACAATATACCGAAGACATTTTCCAACCTTCTAACTCAAGAAAATTGGATAAACTATCCATATACCTATATTTACCAATTATTTCAACATTCATTTTCACTTTACACTAACCTTTCAACTGATACAACCATACCAAACCCAACTTCAACCATCCAATCCAAACCATTTCTATCCATTCCAAACCCAAGAGAAGTGGTCAAATACCACATCCAATACTTCAAGAACAACCAATATACCTTAGACTTAAATTTACTCCTATCATTTTACATTAACAACTAAACCATGACCAAACCTCAATTTATCTCTTCCAAATACCATTTCAACTCAAATAAAATATTCTAAAATACCAAAAACCATTTATATAACAAAATTATCAACTTTAACATTGCATGCATAAGATTTTGAAGGAAATCATAATAACTTACAAATTAAATCCCAAAATAAGAAAGTCTTTCTCTGGCTAGATACGATCTCCTTGACACCACGAACAATAATACGTGAACTGATCGAAGAACGGAAGAACGGTTGATTTGATATGAATTTTGGAAGAAAAGAGCTAAGGTTTGATTTCCATGGAGTTTTGAGAAGAAGAAATGATACTGAGGAAAATAAAATGAAGTTAATTTCCTTATTTATTCCATGGATAAACACTAAATTTTTACACTAAAGCTCTTCCAAGGTCTTAGACTAATACAACTAACACCCTTATGATTCCCCTATTACACTAAAGCACCTCAACACTTATAAACTTTTAATTTAAATTTTAAATATTATAATTTCACTACCACATTTCATATTTGTTTCATTTAGACATTATATAGTTAAATATAATTCATTAACATTCTAAAATCATATATGTTGTCAAATATCCAAATGAGCACATAAAACCAACAAGTAGCATAAAATGCATAAATGATGAACTACAACCCCAACCCCACGTGCTCCACATATGCTAAAGTAGTGCCGTGGATTAGGGTCGTGACACTCACTCCCCCTTAAAGAAAATTCGCCCCGAATTTTAAACTTGCATGCCTGAATGATCTAATAACGAAGGTTACTTCCCACGCATTTCAAATTACAACTTCCAAATAACTTCCTCGATGGCATGATTCTTCTACACATTTTCACAACCCGAATACTCTAGGATTTCAATTCCCGGACCCGCGATTCTAATAACTCTCAACGGTTCTTCTACATAAGTCAAATCAGCCTAAAAATCCTCAGATGGAGAACTCAATATAAGCGAAGGATCATAAAGATACTTTCTCCCATACAAGGCTTCATACGGTACCTATTCAATGCTGAACTGAAAACTGCTGTTATACGCAAACTCAACTAGGGTTAAATGGACTTCTCAAAATCGTGATGTGAATCTTGGATCCCTAATTGATACAATGCTGACTGGTACTCCATGAAATCACCCAATCTCTCGCATGAACAATTTGTTGGTGTAATGCCCTAGGCTTTAGTTATGTTTAACTGAAAACCGTTATGTATCATCTTTATTATATAAGTTTATTATTTGATTATTATATAGTTTGCATATTTGTTATAATAATCTCCATCCCTGATTATTAAGAGAATAATTAGTATAATTGTCAATGGATAATCATATGATGATTATATGCATAGGGATGCACATTGAAATTATGGGTACTTGTTAGAGAACAAGTGACTGGACTTGACCCGTATGAGATTTATGTCATGGTCAAATGTCATAATTAAATCTCATATGGTCACTTCATTTAGTCCCTAGACCTGAGATTATCATGACCTTACATATGATGAAAGTCATGTTTGATTTTAGTCAAACGATATCTTAACACGATATTTATAAAGGCTATCTTTGGCATGATTGGATTCATGATGGGAAGGATGATAAGTCAAGATGGAATTTGTCCCTCAAAAGAGAGATGTTTTGCTTGGGCACCTCGATGAGTGATAATGATGGAAAGTGTGTGGCCACACCCCAATGCGATTGGATTATCATTATACTCATGATCGAGAAAGCATTGAACAAATACAAGTTGACGTGGACCATGACTTGTGTTCAATATAACATCGTGAGACAAAGGGAGAAATGGAAGTGCACCATTGGAAACGTGAACTCTTACGTTATATTATTTGGGTAGACATAATGGCTTGCTAGAGTCCGCTTATGTCTTATGAGGGTTGATATGATCGAGCTCATTGCCAACATAATATAATCCTATTGGGTCACACACAACTAGAATGAATTGGTTAAACCAAAGGAAGAATAATTGAGAGTTCCTGATGTGGCATACCTTGGCGCGCGACAAAACTGGCCAAATGGCTTATTTTACCGCGCGACAGAACCTGCCAGATGTGGTTTTCAGACTAGTTTCCTAATATGATTAGGAAACAAATACTTATATTAAGGTAATATAAATATGAGGTCGTAACCCTAATCACTAGCCGAATTTTCTCAAGAAAATATAATAAATAGTTCTTTCAATATTCTTCCAAGGATTTAAGGATCTAGCAATCCTCAAGAACCGTTCTTGGTTCATTCTTACGTTTGGATACTACTAGAGGGTCTTTGCTCGTATGACGATCAAGGCCTAGAGTTCAAATTGTCCAAAGCAATCTGAAGGTTCAAAGGTTTCGAAGATCGAAGATTGTGATTCAAAATCACACCGATAAATTGTTCGATAGCTCAAGACCGGAAAGCAACAAAGGTTGGTAAATTCTATCTCATAGGAATTCAATTTAATTGTATAGAACGGATCTTAGGGCTTTGGGTTTTGTGTTAATTTGATGCTTAATTCCGCTGCGTATGGACCCATAAAACCCAACAGTGGTATCAGAGCCCCGTTCGTATGGTTAATTTTGAATTAACATGCTAGAATTAAGATATAAATTATTTATATGCTTATTGCATGTTTTGTATGTGGTAGAATTATTATTGTTTGTGAAACAATATGAAAATCATTTTCTGATTATGTTGAATTAAATCTGTTAAAAAGGTTGTTTTATATGATTTAATTGCTTTATGATTGGAATTGATTGAAATTTTGAAAAATCTGGAAATCTGGCAACTCTTGTCACGCGACATAGTTGGCCTATGTCACGCGACAGAGTCGGCCGCTGTCACTCGACAGAATTAGCTATGGGAAGTCTGCTGGCTTTGTCTAGTCGTGCGACAGTTCTAGCCCTATGGAAGTTTCTGTCACGCGACAAAACTTGTCAAATCTGGGCAGATTCTGTTTGTTGATTTTTCTTGCTAATCTATGATTATGTTGATAATCTGATATGTTACTGTCTTAATCTGGATGCTATAAATTTCTGGAAATTGAATTTATAGGGCTATGCTAGATTAATTCATTATTTATGCATGCTTAATTAATTTAAAATGTGTTTTTATTAATTGTTTCGATGCATGAATTAATTATGTGTTCTTATGCGATAAGAATTTTGTTAGATGTTTAGTTGAAGCATTGAATTGTAATTTCCTAAATGTTTAGTTGAAACATTATGATTTTGGTTTTCTGATTGTTTATGAGAAACAAGTCAGTTTACGCAAAATTTGAAGGATTCTGATTGTTTATGAGAAACAAGTCAGTTTATGAGTCTGATTGTTTATGAGAAACAAGTCAGTATACAAAGTATTGATTATGTTGCATTCAAATTGATATTCTAAAGTGTGCATGACTAGGAGAGTTCCGTCAAAGGAAGATTTGGTACTTAAGCAGTCCTTGTGGCTCAACTATTTTCTTGGGAACTTACCTGGTGTACATTATGATTATCTTTGTTGATATGCTTATAATCTACTTTAAATAACCTTCATTTAACTTTTAAGTTCTTTATGCCAATCCATGATTAAAACACTTGAGACCACTCGGATAGTTTTGGGTGGGCTTGCCATAGCAAGGTGCTTTGATTCTATTTCGTTTGCGAGCAAGATGAGGAAATGGTGGTTCCTATACGTTTAAAATCGATGAACTTAATTGGGTTATCAAAATGGTTTTGGACCCAAGGCATAAGATGAGATTAAAATATGCTTAGACATATGATGTCTTAAATAAATCTCATAAAAGATCTAAGAGTCATATACGATATGATTGATGTTTTCTACCTAATTAATTTAATCTTGAGCGGTGCGCCATAGCGTACTTGAGATTAAATTAAAGTTGGATCTTAGCCCATTAAATGCATATTATGCTTATTTGCATTGTAAGGTGTATGATTTAGTGGGAGTATTTGTAAAATACATTATTTGCTTTTAAATGATAAATGTGTTGGTATTGATATGTGCTCATATAATTTGTATATTTTGTTGTAGAAGTAGCATTACATAATGATAATTGCGATTCGTCCTTATGAAGGACAAAGTTCGAAAGGAACGATACAAATAATTCTGATTGGATCAGAAGCCTAAAGAATGGTTCTTGGGTAAATGTGTACGTTCTTGACGAATCCGTTTCCACTGAACCCACTGCAAATGTTGCAAAAGGGCAAATAGGGAGCAACATTAGAAACATGTTGATGATTCTAATAGCATTGCTTGCCTCATACTTGCCACCATATTTAAAGGCACTTATGAAGAACCTTGAGCACATGGTAACTACTTTTGTTCTAGCACAACGCAAAAGGAAATGTTACAAATGCGAACTAGGCAAAAGATGTATGTTGTGGTGAAGTCTCTTAATTCATGAGATGAAAGAGGAGCAATCCGCAAGTGTGTTAATGGTTAACACAAGAAAGGGGTTCATAAATTAAGGAAAAGTAGGTAAAGCAAAGGTTGCCAAACCTAGGACAAAAGTTGTCAAAGCCGAAGAGGCTAAACCCAAAGTGTCTCAAAAGGATGCAGTTTGCTGTCATTACAATAAGATTGTTATTGAAAGCAAAGTTGCAAGGCTTATTAGGAAGGCCTAAAAGGTGAAGAAGGGCAATATGATTGCTACTACTTCAAGTATCTATATGATAGATATTTTCCTTTCAACTTCTTGTTCTTGGGTATATGATACCGGATTGGATCCCACATTTGTTTAAATGTGCAAGGAACAAAGAATAGAAAGCTACTTAATGAAGGTAAGTTAAACCTATGCATAAGAATTACATTAGCCATAGGGACTTATGAAGTCACTTTACCTTGTGAAGTAGTACTTGTTTTGAACAAGTATGACTACGTTCCGGATTTGAGTAGGAGTATTATTTTCGTTTCTTAAATGGATGATGAAGTATAATTTTCTTATTGAAAATAAGAAGTTTTATATTTATTTAATGATATGCTTTATTGTATTGCATATGTCATTGAATGGTCTTCATATCCTTGATGTTAAGAAATAAAATAATATTGAAGATATCTAAAATATAAATGGAAATCTAAACTGAACAATATGAACAACGTGTTCATATGGCATTGCCGGCTTGGTCAAATAAATAAGAAACATATATCTAAACTCCATTAACATGGACTTTTAGACTCATATGACCATAAATCATTTGAGGAATATGGATCTTGTTTATTGGGATTATCAACCAAACTACCCTACACTAAAGTAGTGGGAGGGCTAGTGACTTATTGGTCATTATACATGAGATGCATATGGACTATTAAGCAGCATTGCTAGGGGAGGATTTTGGTGTTTCATCACATTCACCAATGACTTATCTAGATATGACTATATCTATCTGATGAAGTCTAAAGGTGAATTATTTGAGATGTTTCAAACATTTCAAGATGAAATACAAAACAACTTGGCAAAACTATTAAGTACTTCGATTAGATCGAGGTGATGGATATTTGAGCCAAGAGTTTGACAATCATCTCAAAACTATGAAATCTTTTCAAAGTTGACTCCACCCGGAACACCACATTGTATGGTGTGTCTAAATGGAGGAATTGAACCTTGTAGGACATGGTTCGTTCGATGATGTGTCAATTAGACTTTCCTATTTCCTAATTCCTTTTAAGGATATGCATTAGAAATGATGTGGTTACACTAAATCGAGTCCCTACTAAATCGGTTCCTAAGGCCCCCCATGAGATGTGGCATAGAAGAAAACTTAGTTTGTCTTTCATAAAGATTTGGGGTTGCGAGTCTTATGTAAAGAGACTTGTCTCTTATAAGTTAGCACCAAATTTGACAAAGTTATTTTCGGAAATTAATCTTACAACCGCAAAGAGAACAAACCGTTTGTTGCTCTACACGATTTGTTTCTTGAGAAATAGTTTCTCAATAAAGAATCTAGTGGGAGTAAAATTAATCTTGAAGAAAGTTCAAGAACCTGAAAATAACATGGATCCAAGAGTAGAGACGGAACCAAGTTCACAAAGGAGTTGTGGAACCGATTCAAGATGCACAAGTCCATCGTAGATCGGATAGGTTACAATC
Source organism: Adenophora triphylla var. japonica (assembly GCA_022495995.1). Lineage (NCBI taxonomy): Eukaryota > Viridiplantae > Streptophyta > Magnoliopsida > Asterales > Campanulaceae > Adenophora > Adenophora triphylla. The sequence continues at coordinate 398,332 of JAFEMH010000272.1, read as the reverse complement.
CGAACCCAAGAAATATTGATTTCTCGTATCGGAAAGTAATGAAGTGGAAGTCATTGAGAATGACAATCCTACTTCCTATCTTGAGGCGATGTCCACTCCTAATTTGGAAAAATGGTTAGGAACCATGGAACCCGAATTACAATTCATGTTTGACAATAAAGTTTGGAACCTGATTGGGCTACCTGAAGGTGTAAAAACTAAAGGGTGCAAGTAGGTCTTCAAGACCTACATGGATGGGAAGGTGTATACTTTCATGACTAAGGATTGTAACAAAGGGATTTAGGCAAATTAATAGTATCGACTATGTTGAAACCTTTTTCGCCAGTTACAATGTCGAAGTCTGTTAGATTTTCAATTGCCATTATCGCATATTGTGACTATGTGATATGACAAATGGATGTCAAACAACTTTCTTTAAATGGAAAGATTATTAAGGATGTGTATAGTACACAACCCGAATAGTTTGTCGATCCAAGAAACTCTAATAATGTATGCATGTTGCAAAGATCCATGAGATGGGTTGAAGCAAGCTTCAAAGAATTGGAATCTTCATTTTGATGAATTGGTCAAAGAGTTTGACTTCATCAAAGAACAAAGATGAATCTTGTGTATGCATGAAATTCAGTGGGAGCGTAGTATTATTTCTATTGTTTTATTACAATGATATCTTACTCATTAGAAAAACAAGTTCCAACACTTAAGACTGTCAAGTCTTGGTCAAGGAAAGGTTTCTCAATGAAAGATATGGGTAAAGCCGCTTACATCCTTGGCTTCAAGATCTATAGAGATAGATCTAGAAGGATAAATTGGTTTGAGTCAAAGTATTCACATTGACAAGGTTCTTAGAAGAGTCTAAGAAGAATAGCTTGTCAATGGGTCATGGTGTTTCTCTTAGCAACACTCATTGTCCTATGACAATTGATGAGCAAAAGGGAATGAATGAAGTTCTATATGCTTCGGCATTTGGATCTGTCATGTGTGCCATGATTTGTACTAGACCCAAAGTCTTATATGCTCTAAGCATGATGATTCGATACCAATCTAATCCTATTGAGAACCATTCGATGGCAGTCAAGACGATCCTTAAGTACTTAAGAAGAACTAAGGATACGTTCTTGGTATTTGAAAGATTGGAGGTTAATCTTGTTGTAAGGGTTACATAGATGCTAACTTCCAAACCGACAAAGTTAATTTAAAATCGCAATTAGTATTTGTGTTTATGCTTATAAGAGTGCAATTTTGTTGGAAGAGTTCCAAGCAGAAATTGTAGCCGATTCTACTACTAAGGCCAAATTTTAGCAACATATTATGTGGCTAAAAGAGGCAGTTTGGATCAAAAGTTCATTAGTGTTTTGGAAATATTCCAAGTATCACTAATCGGTGAAACTTTTGTTATGACAATAGTGGTGCCACTTGTGCAAACAATGGAACCAAGGTCACAACAGCGATCCAAACACTCACTTAGACGTTCTTCGAGGAATTCATAAAGAATGAGAAGACGTTAAGATATACAAAGTATCAACCGATGATGACATAAGGGATTCACTAACAAAGACCCTCGCACAGGCAGAAGCATGATGGTCATGTTAAATCCATGGGTATTGGATACATAAATGGAGCCTAGTGCAAGTGGGAGACTGTTGGTGTAATGCCCTAGGCTTTAGTTATGTTTAACTGAAAACCGTTATGTATCATCTTTATCATATAAGTTTATTATTTGATTATTATATAGTTTGCATACTTGTTATAATAATCTCCATCCCTGATTATTAAGAGAATAATTAGTATAATTGTCAATGGATAATCATATGATGATTATATGCATAGGGATGCACATTGAAATTATGGGTACTTGTTAGAGAACAAGTGACTGGACTTGACCCGTATGAGATTTATGTGATGGTCAAATGTCATAATTAAATCTCATATGGTCACTTCATTTAGTCCCTAGACCTGAGATTATCATGACCTTACATATGCTGAAAGTCATGTTTGATTTTAGTCAAACGGTATCTTAACACGATATTTATAAAGGTTATCTTTGGCATGATCAGATTCATGATGGGAAGGATGATAAGTCAAGATGGAATTTGTCCCTCGAAAGAGAGATGTTTTGCTTGGGCCCCTTGATGAGTGATAATGATGGAAAGTGTGTGGCCACACCCCAATGCGATTGGATTATCATTATACTCATGATCGAGAAAGCATTGAACAAATACAAGTTGACGTGGACCATGACTTGTGTTCAATATAACATCGTGAGACAAAGGGAGAAATGGAAGTGTACCATTGGAAACGTGAACTCTTACGTTATATTATTTGGGTAGACATAATGGCTTGCTAGAGTCCGCTTATGTCTTATGAGGGTCGATATGATCGAGCTCATTGCCAACATAATATAATCCTATTGGGTCACACACAACTAGAATGAATTGGTTAAACCAAAGGAAGAATGATTGAGAGTTCCTGATGTGGCATACCTTGGCGCGCGACAAAACTGGCCAAGTGGCTTGTTTTACCGCACGACAGAACCTGCCAGATGCGGTTTTCAGACTAGTTTCCTAATATGATTAGGAAACAAATACTTATATTAAGGTATTATAAATATGAGGTCTGTAACCCTAATCACTAGTCGAATTTTCTCAATAAAATATAATAAAAAGTTCTTTAAATATTCTTCCAAGGGTTTAAGGATCTAGCAATCCTTAAGAACCGTTCTTGGTTCATTCTTACGTGTGGATACTACTAGAGGGTCTTCGCTCGTACGACGATCAAGGCCTAGAGTTCAAATTGTCCAAAGCAATCTGAAGGTTCAAAGGTTTTGAAGATCGAAGATTGTGATTCAAAATCACACCGATAAATTGTTCGATAGCTCAAGACCGGAAAGCAACAAAGGTTGGTAAATTCTATCTCATAGGAATTTAATTTAATCGTATAGAACGGATCTTAGGGCTTTGGGTTTTGTGTTAATTTGATGCTTAATTCCGCTGCGCATGGACCCATAAAACCCAACACAATTGTGTTAACTTCTCCATCGAATACTTCACCGATATCGGTAGAAAATGAACCGACTTGATCAATTTATCCACTACTACCCAAACGCACCCAACTTCATCGATGTCGGAGGTAGTCCCGTTACAAAATCTATCGTAATCTAGATTTATGGTCTTCCTCTAAACTTGTCTTTTAATCTCTTGTGAAGACGATACACAAATTCTGCCGATGAGGGTTAAAATTCCATTCCTATTCAATACAAAATACCCGGTCTTTCCATCTTGATCTGTCCGATAATCCTCTTAACTTCTGAATCATTTTGTTGAATTCCTTAAGGTCGTCATGCAAGGTAGTTATAGCTCGAACATTCGCAATAATATCTCATCTTGCGACTCACAGGATATCAATGTTGACAAATAAGCCTTTCGGCTAATCGCATCGGCAACCACCTTAGCTTTCCCGGATGGTAAGAAATAACTCAATCAAAGTCTTTTAATAGGGTAAAGATCGGATCTGCAGTCAATCTATTCTTCATCTCTACAAAACTGATTTCAACCTTCGTGCATTCCACACAAATGATACATCTTTCCGAGTTAACTTAATCAATGGTACTACAATTCTCAAGAATCCTTTGATAATCCTTCAGTAGCAACCTGTCAACCCCGAAGACTATGGGTTTCTCTCACTGACGAAAGTTGCTTCCACTTGACCACGACCTAAATCTTATTAAGATCCATGGTAATACCCGAGCTTGAAACTACGGGACCCATAATTGAAATCTTCTCGAGCCCAAAACTCACACTTGCTAAACTTCATAAACAATTTCTTCTCTCTAAGAACAGATAACATAATTTGCAAGTGATTTTTCACGATCTTCTCGAAACTTTATATAAAAAAGGATGTCATCCGTAAAGATTACCACAAAGCTATCCAGATAAGGTTTAAAAACTCTACTCATCATATTCACAAACACAACCTGCCATTCTATAAGGTGCTTTTGATATAGGCATTGAACCTGACATTAAATCAATACAGAATTCCACTTCCTCAATTGCCGACATGGAATACTCCGATGAAAGCACATCTTCAATTAGCTCATAACCGGCACATGGAATATTCCAGAAAACTTCTTACTCAAGTCTAACACATACCAAATAACCTTCATACTCTTTAAATAAAATTTTCGACCTTTAATGCATATATAACATGAATACCAAAAGAAAGACTTATCCGCATCAAATACAAATATAGGCAAATCAGGCATAGAAAAGGAGACTCGCTTCTTACGACAGTCTACCAATGCACTATAACTACTTAACCAATCCAGGTCAAGTATACATCAAAATCACAAATTGGTAATCATACCAAATCAACTGGCAATACATGCCCAGATATAACCACATCACACTCGTGGTAAACCAAAGAAGATTCGAGGTACTCTCCCATAAGAGTAGAAACCTCCAACACATAAGACAAAACCTTAAGCAATATATGCAACATAGAAGCAAAATGCAATGCCAACATAAATGAGATGGACCGGAATCTATTGAAGTATGACCCCTAACTCTTGAGACAGGTAATATACCTCTAATGACCTCTGAGGGATCTATCTCTCCAAGACCCAAAGCAAAGACTCGACCTTAGACCTTCTCTTTTGGTTTCCCTTCATTATCTCTCTTGGTACTACCTCTTTGTTGTCCACCTTGCTGACCACTGGCCGAAGTTTGTCCCCGCTGCAACCTTGGACAATTCCTCCGAAAGTGTCCCATTTCTCCACACTCAATACACATGCCTTGCTTACTCCAACACTTATCTTCGGTATGTCCAATCCTCTTGCAAAATTTACAAACCTTCCCATATTGATCGGATACTAGCTGAGCCGAAGGAGCTACAACATGCCCCGCTTGAACACTTTCGGAGACTGAAGACCTTGGCTGTCCTCTGATTATTCTGGATCCTTGTGCTTGATATTTTGGCTTACTTCCACCCCCACTTTCTGATCTTCCACAGTTTTCCTCAATGTCAATCTCGATCTAATACACTCAATCCATGGCTGCCTGATAATTGGTGAAGTCATCAATCAATAATTTTGTCCTAAACTCAAAACTCAAACCTTTTACAAACCGATGAAATCTTCTGGCTTCATGTGATACCAAATGAGGGCAATACTGAGCCAATTCCGCAAATTGGGTTGAATACTGAGCCACCGTTATGGCCCCTTGCTCTAGCCTCAAGAATTCGACCTCCTTCTTATCCCGGGTAACCATTAAAATGAAATAATCCTGGAACTTCCGAGTAAAATTATCCCAAGTATGGGTCGTATGATCCCGCTCCCAACTTCCCTTCAAGATTTGCCACCACTGATCCGCTGGACCTTCAAGTTTGAAAACGGCATATCTAACCTTCTCTTCCTCGGGACTTTTCATAGCCTCAAAGATTTTGTTCATTGCCTCTAGCCATTTTTCTGCCTTTAACGGATCCGGATATCCATTAAAGCTCGGGGGATTCATCTTCACAAACCTTTCCAATCCATTACTTTGACATCCCTCATGTTGATTCGGAGCTGGTCCTCGAGTTGCCATATTCTGTACGAACAACCTGAACAAATTTATAATCTCTTCATTCTGAATTCCACCTGTCCACACATTACCCTCATTTTCTGGAGCCCTTCGTTGATCATCATTTCTTTCGGCCATTGTACACCCCCTGCATCAAACACTCGTCGTCAGTTACCACACACTCTCCCTTAGTCTAGACATCTACCCTTGACCTCTAAACTAGGCTCTGATACCAACTGTGGGCACCCCAACCCGGAACCTTAGGTTGTCCCGAGCGGGAGGGTCCCAAACTCACTTTAAAACCTCCTTAAATTTTAAAAACTTTGATTTCCCTTGAAAAGAAAACCAACTTCCAAACTTCAATTATAAAACTAACTTAAATATCTCCACGTGGATGAAAGTTATAACAAACTTTGAAAAGAACACAACCACCTATTTAATTACAAAACAACCACAATTATAAAGTTTTCCAAAAGTAGTTTAATATACAAATTGTTTTCCCAAAAGAGTAATGATCATAAACAACTCCCAACAACCCACTCTAACATATACATACCCAGACAATCCCAAAAGAAGCAAGTACAAACTCCTTTCCGTCCTCACTGGCCTGGTCCGCCTGTCTCAGTGCAATCTAAAACAGTAAAGGGAGAAGGGGAGAAGGGGTGAGAATAAATCTCAATAAGCTATTATGATGCAACAAAATGCCAAATAAGGAGAAACACATAACATGGTTACACATAACACATTGGTAAAGTGGTAAACACCTTACGTTACCTCCTTTTGCCTTTCCCTCCTGAACTATAAGTCGTACAACGTGGGAGTAAAACTCCTCTCTTTCTGTGAATGCATATTCACCAGAATCAAATGTTTTACCATACTGAGAGCAATCAATACTCTCTTCATGAACTGCTTAGGCATATTCACCGGATCCCCATAGAACAAACAGAGAATAATAAATATTCCCATTCGTGAACTGCTTAGGAATATTCACCGGATCCAAAATATAACCAGCTATCTGTAAGGTTTTTGGTTCAATACAGAAGCTATCGCCCCTTTACTGCGACCACAGAAGGGGATAGGCCCAAGGTATAATGTGATTCGATCACCTTATAGAACACCTCCATAATTGTTCGTATCCCATTACCCTCTAAACATCAACGTATATAACCACATTCAAGCACATAACAGATACTGGAAATATTAATCCACTATTGGGATATCAATACATAACATGGTAAGATCACTCTAGTAAAAACCATCACAATAGTGAAACTTACATTTAAACACTATTGAATAACAACAATCCACTAATATGATATTAATACTTATGTTCACGTTAATGAGATAGTGCAACATGTATTGCATCCACTGTATGAACCAAAAACCATGAATATGAAATCAAATATGGCCACAATGTATCACAAACAAGTCCTACATGTTCATTATACAACGATGAGTAACCTTCATAAAGGTTCAAGATCAAATTACCAAGTTTGAACAATTTTGGTTAAGTTCCAATCAAGCCTTTCAACCATATTCCGTACAATATTTAAACCTCTTCCTCAAATCCATTTTAATAAGTTAAGACACCATTATATATATAAAGTGTTGTACTTTAAATATAGTCAAAGAGGGTTTAATTATATACTAGGTAGATTAGGTTTCTAAGGCTTGGAAAATGGTTCAGAGTCAGCAGGGCATGGCACGACTTGTGCCCCAGGGCATGACTCGTACCCTCTAACCACCCCTCAGATATAGTCGTGCTCTTCATGGCACGATAAGGCACGACTTGTGCCACAGGGCACGACTCGTGCCCTTGCCCAGAAAATCAGTACCAAGCTGAACATCAGCAAATTCAAACCCAAAATGTTATATTTTCCTTTTCCTCTGTTTCTTAAGTCACCAAATAGGTACCAAACTTCACTAACATTCTTACCACACCATTTCTATACACTTTCCATCACAATAACAATATACCGAAGACATTTTCCAACCTTCTAACTCAAGAAAATTGGGTAAACTATCCATGTACCTATATTTACCAATTATTTCAACATTCATTTTTACTTTTCACTAACCTTTCAACTGATACAACCATACCAAACCCAACTTCAGCCATCCAATCCAAACCATTTCTATCCATTCCAAACCCAAGAGAAGTGGTCAAATACCACATGCAATACTTCAAGAACAACCAATATACCTTAGACTTAAATTTACTCCTATCATTTTACATTAACAACTAAATCATGATCAAACCTCAATTTATCTCTTCCAAATACCATTTCAACTCAAATAAAATATTCTAAAATACCAAGAACCATTTATATAACAAAATTATCAACTTTAACATTGCATGCATAAGATTTTGAAGGAAATCATAATAACTTACAAATTAAATCCGAAAATAAGAAAGTCTTTCTCCGACTAGATACAATCTCCTTGACACCACGAACAATAATACACGAACTGATCGAAGAACGGAAGAACAGTTGATTTGATATGAATTTTGGAAGAAAAGAGCTAAGGTTTGATTTCCATGGAGTTTTGAGAAGAAGAAATGATACTGAGGAAAATAAAATGAAGTTTCCTTATTTATTCCATGGATAAACACTAAATTTTTACACTAAAGCTCTTCCAAGGTCTTAGACTAATACAACTAACACCCTTAGGATTCTCCTATTACACTAAAGCACCTCAACACTTATAAACTTTTTATTTAAAATTTTAAATATTATAATTTCACTACCACATTTCATATTTGTTTCATTTAGACATTATATAGTTAAATATAATTCATTAACATTCTAAAATCATATAAGTTGTCAAATATCCAAATGAGCACATAAAACCAACAAGTAGCATAAAATGCATAAATGATGAACTACAACCCCAACCCCACGTGCTCCACATATGCTAAAGTAGTGCCTAGGATTAGGGTCGTGACACGCTGTCTCTTCACCTGCCAAGGGGACCACCAATTTAACCGGGAGGCAGAGTAATAACGCTTCAACAAGATTCCTCATGTGCCTCTCACATGTGCCAATTTGCAAGGGAGGCAGAGCAAAACCAGTGAAAAAATGCCAACAGTGGTGCCCGCCTAACAGCGATCTAATAAAACCGAGCTTAACAAGTAGCTCCTCGCTCATACCATAAATAATCACTCACTTGGAGCTAGAGGCCATTGATGAGCCCGGACCACCTAGACCGGGCCCCAGCTTGGTCTGGTCCAAAGGCCCAGTATGATGTGGCATACCCTAGACCGCCAGAGTCAAGACCGCGGACAGATAGACCCTCAAGGTCAAGACCGCGTTTCTCTCTTACCATCCCAGTCAAGACCGAAGGGATCTAGACTGTCAGCCAAGTGACCGCGAGAGTTGTGACCGTCCCATCCGTGCCCACGTCAAATATCATTGACCGCACCCAAGATGTTGACTGCGGTCTCATACCAGACTCTCGGTTGTCTCACCAGACTCCCGGTTAAAACCAAAGCTTATTGAGAAAGTTTACTAACTGGCTCTGACATGCAAGTAGCCGGCTCACTCCCATCACATTGAATGCGGCTTAGTCAGGCGCCTACTATCGCCATTAATACGCCGCGCCAACTCTCCCAAATACACGGCTCCCGTCCCTATCAACGACATCCCCTCTGACAGTGAATCTTCCTTACTGGCAGAGCCAATCCGATGCAGACACGTGTATCTGGTCAAAGACTAAGATGCCCTTTAGGGCTGACCTCATGGCTTACATCAACAAGCAGCTCACCATTGATGGATAAAAATCCACTGTGTAATAAATTACCTTGCAAGTACAAGTTACCGAAGTAGCAGTACAAGTAAGAGTCGAACCACATAGACTTGAGTGTTTCAACAAGTAGATTTAATTAATGCTAAAAGTAACAAAAAGGGGGGGTTTTTTGATTTGGTTTATTTAGTAAATTACTAAAGCAAGAAATTAAACTAATGAATTGAAGACAGCAAGTAAACAAGAAATAACGACTTAACCAGATTAAAGGAATTCACGGATTGGATTTCGTAATTGTGTCCCTTCTATGCTAGGGTTTCGATAACGAAAATAACAGTCTCGTTCAGAGATTCTTTCACTTGATTAAGAGTTGGGACGTTTGGCATTCGAATTGTAACCCTAATATTTCTATCGTATTGTAAATTCCGGTAGGTCAAAACAATACTTCAAGAAACTCATTAAGCAAATAAGAAATAATTGAATCTAGGTTTTCTTGTATTTCGGTAGGTCAACAATCAAACCTAATTGGTGAATTAGTGTTCTTTAAATAAAATGTCCACGGTAGTGCAACAATCTAAAACACATCAATGAAATGAGAAATAATTCATCAAATAAGAACGAGAAAGTTTGAAAGAATTAAAACTTAATTTAGCATAGAAGTTCAACAATTACTACATCCAATCCATGAAATAGAAAATTAGCTACTCATGTTCAAACTAAAAATTACAATAATTGGAAGAAGAAACATAAACCTGGACCAATGATTGAAGAAAAGACAATCCTTCAATTCCCCAAGCCTTCCAATTCAAATGGAAAATAAAGCATAAAAATAATTGTCTTCTGCCAGTCTATTTAATCTAGGGGAGAAAGGGGTGAAAAATTAGGAAAAGGGAATGAAATCCTCCGTAGAAAAGGAAACTGATCTTTTGAAAAATGGGGCATGGGCGGTCGCCCATGTGGGAGCTGTGCGGCCGCCCATGTCAACAGCGGCTGGGTCTTCAATCGTCATCACACCTGGGCGGTCGCCCACCTTTCCCTGGGCGGTCGCCCATCACAACAGCGGCTTCATGGCTTTGATGATCTCCAGATTGGGCGGTCTCCCACATCACCCTGGGCGGTCGCCCATCACCACAGACGCTCACTCTGGTTTTTCTTTCTTTCTTTCTCCAAATTACTCATAGGTCCTTGTGCTTCCAAATTTCGCCATAATTGATCTGTATTTCGCACTTTCCAGCTGTTTAACCCTGTACTTAACAAGACTCCAAAACACCTATTAAAACACTACAAAACCCGGGAAATCAAACTCAAAGTAAGTAAGAAGGTATATAAAATGGGTGTGTAAAAACACATCCATCAAATACCCCCAAACTAACCTTTTGCTCGTCCCCGAGTAAAACAAAATATGAAACTAAACTACCCAACAAAAATTAACTAAACAACTAAAAAAACAAATATTTTTGGGATGTTCCATTCACCATGGGAATTTGTTGGCCAAACAAGTCTCAGATTCTTACCCCAAAGGGACACTCATATGCATGTTTACACGATTGTCAACCCGGCTAATCGATAATGAATAGAAAGATATGGCTTTAAGTGTTATTTGTGCGAAGGATCTGTGGATGTGTGCCCAAATTTTGTTTTTGTTGGATTCACGCGAGTTTGAAGACATCCGGTTTAATTTGAAAAACGGAGTCGCCACGCCATTTTGATTACCTCAAAACTTTGAAAAAAAGGTTTTATGGGTTCGGAGGTTAAGTTACCCCTTGGGAAGAACGTTTGGCGTTCACCCAAGGTGCCTTGCCGGAGCAAGTCTCCCATGATTTCATTAATCGTGCTTGCTTGCGTGCTTTCTTGTGTGCATGTGTTTGAAAATAAGGAGGGAATGTCCCAAATTGTCTTCCGGACGTACAAACCATTTATTGGTTGTCGCTCGGGATTTCTTGGATTTTATGTATTCGGGATTATGATCCCGTCCTCATCTTATGACTTGTGATCATCGCATTTTAACCTCGGGACCCTCGGGACTTTGCGTGATCGAGAGAATGTCTCTCTTTTTGGTCAAAGATGAGGTTCTTTAGAAAAGGAAGGTCCTTAGCCCATCAATCCTACGCTTTAAGACGGTTGAGCTCGTATAGATGCTTCATACTCTTTCTTAAGCGATAATTGGAGATATAGGGTTCAAGGTTGTCCCTTTCTAAAGAAATCATGAAACCTTTAATGGAAGGAACAATGTAAAGATAAGAACTTTACACCGGTCCGTTCCAAGGTTACAAATGGGGACATGGGGGAATGCATGATAAAAAATGATACTTTAGTGAAAAGATGGCATTTTTGGTTTGAAAATGATGCATTTGATTGCAAATGGATGCTTTTTATGTAAAGAAATGATCTTTGTGCAAAGAGTGCATCTTTAATGTGAAAAGGGATTTTAAATGGAAAAGGAATGATTTTAATGCATGAAAAATGGGATTTTGGTGCAAAGGATGCACCTTTATGTACGAGAATGATATTTTAATGAAAAGATGACATATTATGTACATAGATATTATCTAAACATCAGGTATTAGCATTATGGGGGTTAACATCAGATTACAGCTTGAAACTGTGAAGCTTCTGAAAACTGGCTACTTATGTCGCGTGACATAGGCTGCCTATGTCGCGTGACATAACTAGCCATTTTGCAGAGGCTTTACAGCTGAGATTTGCAGAGGTAACAAGGCACCAAAATGGTCAAGTTACTTCACAAACAAATCTCAGGGAGCATGTTTATCAATAATGAACACTTCAAGAGGGTGTGGATATGGGGGATCCACACTCATCTTGAGTGTTCATGCAAAACCAAGCCAAACCGGGACTTTTATAGGAAATGCAATGAAATAAAATGTGGATCTGGGTAATATAACATAAAGTATGCAACTTTAATCAGAATACTACATTATAAATGCATTTAGCATAGTGATTTCACATTTGAACGAAAATAGAGAGTGGAAAAGGGTAGAAACTCGTTACCCTTGAAGATCCACAACTCCTATATCAAGTTAGATATAGGAGCCTTCTAGCGTCCTCCTCCGGAGTTGATGTCCAGCCTTGAAACCGTGAGAATTCCTTGATTCTTGATGTATATATGAAGTGTGTGTGTGTGGGAAGTGTGTGTAGAATTGATTTGAGAGGATTGGGGTGATTTGGGGGGTATGTGAGGAAAGAGAAGGCTTCTGGGCGTATTCCCTATAGAGGGGGACTGAGGGGTGGAAGAGGTGTGTGTAAAATGAGAGGTGAAGGCCTCTATTTATAGGCTGCCTGCATGGGCTTGTTATGTCGCACGACATAACAAGCCATAACTGCTTTCCTTCTAGAAACATGCAAGGTGGCAACCTTCTAGAACTCTCCCTGGCTAGTTATGTCGCACGACATAAGTAGCCACTTCTGGATTCTTCTAGAAACATGCAAGGTGGCAAGCTTCTAGAAGTTTTTCATGGCCTATTATGTCGCACGACATAAGTAGCCAATTCGATCCCTTCTAGAAACATGCAAGGTGGCGGTCTTCTAGAAGGGTTTTGGAATTAAAAAACGTGTTTCTTAATTACCAAGCATTCCCTTCATCCCTTAAAAGGCTTGGAACATTTGAAATTATTCCGGAATCGTAGGAAAGTCCGAGGAATTACCGGAAAAATTACCGGAATTGCCGGGAAAATTAACCTAAGGCATGAGCCAGATTTGGGTACTTACGAAGCCCTCGGCAACGTCACTTGCGGGGCGAGTGGGGTTGTCGATAGAAAAGGATCCAATCGGCGAATGCCGAGAGGGATTGGGTGACCAAGTTTGTCGAGTGGCTGGACCTTTCATGAAAGGCTACCTACGTATCCGGAGGAATCAAGCCGGAGTCGTAGTTCAAGCTTTATTGAATCAAAATGTTATTCTTCTAACTCGGAATAACGGAGATCGAAAAATAGAGCGAAATGTCATTCTTCCACCTTGGAATGACGGAGATCGCGAGAGAGATCGAAATGTTATTCTTCCACCTTGGAATAACGGAGATCGAAAGATAGAGCGAAATGTCATTCTTCCACCTTGGAATGACGGAGATCGCGAGAGAGATCGAAATGTTATTCTTCCACCTTGGAATAACGGAGATCGAAAGATAGAGCGAAATGTCATTCTTCCACCTTGGAATGACGGAGATCGCGAGAGAGATCGAAATGTTATTCTTCCACCTTGGAATAACGGAGATCGAAAGATAGAGCGAAATGTCATTCTTCCACCTTGGAATGACGGAGATCGCGAGAGAGATCGAAATGTTATTCTTCCACCTTGGAATAACGGAGATCGAAAGATAGAGCGAAATGTCATTCTTCCACCTTGGAATGACGGAGATCGCGAGAGAGATCGAAATTTTGTAAAGAAGTAAGAAGGACTCAATGATTTTGTAAAGAAAGTGGGATGTACCCGATAATTTTTTGTAAAAGAAATGGGACGTACTCGAATCATTTGAAAATAGAATTGAAAATGCCAATGGCAAACAAAATGAGCCACAGGGGTAAATTTGTAAAATAGGCTACAGGGCATTACGTCACTATAGGGGTAACTAAAGTTTGTAAAAACTTGAGCGTACTTCTCAATCTCTTTCGAATCAGAGATATGGGTATCTAAAGTTTGGAAAACTTGAGCATACTTCTCAATCTCTTTCGAATCAGAGATATGGGTATCTAAAGTTTGAATGATTTAAGCGTACGTCTCAATCTCTTTCGAATCAGAGATATGGGTATCTAAAGTTTGGAAAACTTGAGCATACTTCTCAATCTCTTTCGAATCAGAGATATGGGTATCTAAAGTTTGAATGATTTAAGCGTACGTCTCAATCTCTTTCGAATCAGAGATATGGGTATCTAAAGTTTGGAAAACTTGAGCATACTTCTCAATCTCTTTCGAATCAGAGATATGGGTATCTAAAGTTTGAATGACTTAAGCATACGTCACCAGAGGTAGCTTAAGTTAAGAAGAACTCGACAATTCGGAGGTTGTCACCTAGCGTTATCCCGTTATAACGGAATTAACGGAGGCGACTGGGAAGAAAGCTTAATTGCTTAAGAGATAAGGGATATTTTCTGAAAAAGATGTTATCTTGGTTAAAAGATAACGGAAATTGCATGCCCAAGTGAAAGGTCCAGGGGCACAAAGGGTAAAACAGGCATACGGGGGACAAAATCGTGAAATTGAGCCTTCGGGGGCAAAATGGTAAAAATCAGCCACAGGGGCTTAGTATGTCGCACGACATAACAGGCCCTGTGGACAGATTTATTAAAAATACGCACAGTCGCCATTTGAAATTCAATTGGACTTGAAATTGAGGGGGAGGCGACAGTGAGGAAGAGAGAGAGAGCAATCAGAGAGGGAGATTCGAAGGAAATCGAGAGAAATCCAACACTTCTCAGTCCGATTCAATTGAAGAATGCCTCCTAGGCTCTATCCGACCAAGAGGGCTTCTCAACATGCCAACTTAGCTACTCGAAGAAAGGGGGTGCAAAGGAATCAACGGCCGTTTCTTCCGGACGCACCAAGAGGAGATTTCTACCCGGCTCGATGAGCATACTTCGGATGCCGGGAAGAAGGATGAGGTAAGAAACCTAGGGTTTCTTGAAATTTTTTTCAATTTGTGAAATCAATTTGAACCGAGTTTTGGCGCATTCGAATTTCATATGAATTGGCCTGTGAACATGAGTTTGACCTAGGAAGTGTGATGTTGAAATGCATGCTCTTAGATGATAGGTTTTGACCTATTTTCTGCTTAGGATGATCTTAAGAAATAGCGCGAAATATTAATATTTGTGCCATGTTTTCTTGCAGGGATTGCGCACCCGTGGCTCCCCGAGGTGATTGGCGAGGCTATGGGATAGCTTGCTTAGGGTAGCCGGAAGCGAGGTGGACTCGCCTAAGGGCATGATTCTGGCTCTGGGCTAGGGCAATTTTTGAGATGGCGAAGGCCATCGGGGCACTCAGAGGAGTGTGGATGCAGTGAGGGCATTCGAGAGAGTTACGGTGGGAGACCACTCACTCATTTCACTTCTCTTGGGGTGAGGCAGCGGTCACTCCGCTGGACTTTGCGGTCATCACGGGGCGCCCTTTACGGATGAGCCGCTCTACATAGAGGAGCACATGCAGGGAGTTGAGCCCCGGCCTATTGCGATGATGATTTTATGGGCTTACTTGGTTTCGTTCCCGGATCAAGAAGGGAATGGATATGAGTTAGGGGTGCTACATGGCACGATTGAGGGGCGAGCGGGGACTACATTGTGGTAGATGATCCCGTTGAGAGCCGGTTGAGAGCCGAGAGATTGGCTAGAGCCTTTTTATGGGTGGGCTTTTCCGACATGCTTTGTTCATCAACGGCGCATCTGCTTTGATTTCACTATTGGAGCTTTTGAGAGCACAGGATACGTCGGGAATACGTCCTGGGGAGCGAGGCTTAGGCGAGATGTATTTGGCCCTAGATGACGTCGTAGGGAAGGCGAAGTATTTCACTGCTTTCATCGGCTTTCGAGGTATTCTCTCACCTTGATCTCTTTTCTTTTGCGCATTTCATTATATCCCTTGTTTTCCCTGTTTTGACTTCTTCTTCTCCTTTTCGGGCTTGGGCCTTTGAGTACTTTAGGCATTATGAGTGGCGAGATGTGAGGATGAGTTTCCTGCCACCACTTTTCTGCTCTTCGTCGGTGGACAAAGAATGCCGGGAAACAGACCAGGACACCGGAGGGTTCGAGGTGCAGGATCACGGCCTCGTATCATGATACTGGCGACATGCACGAGAGGGATTCCCACAGGTGAGCTTGTTCCCCCGGGTGGCCGTTACGATGACCTGGATTTGGATCATCCGCGCACTTGACAGTGTCGCAAGTTGCTAGTGGGCTTGTCAGGAGACGCCTTATATCTAGGAGAGAGAGTGTATAGATAGCATGGGCCGAATAGGCATGCTCGGATCCCTGATGATCCTCCAGCTAGGATGTGGCTGCCTCGCCAGTTGGCGAATGTAGATGCTACGATTGTAGGCATGGCGGCACATCTCTACACACGGGAGGACTATACTTTGTACGTGGCTAGACATCTTCGGTCCCACAGACCCGGGGTTGGTTATGGCGCTCATAGCGCGGGGCCTTCGGCTGGCTACGTGGCTAGACCTCCTTTGCCCCGACTTTCATTGATTATCGGGGTGGCGGTCGCATGAGGCGAGCTCACATTGATATGTCACGAACTCATCCTCATCTGGTGCTCCCGCGAGGTTCTAGATCTGTAAGTATCTTGTTCCTTACGTCTTTTGGATTGATTGCATCTCTTTGTTATCAAGAAGCGTATTCGACACTTATTATATGCGCTTGTAGCAGTGTCGGCTCGAGCTTACGGGCACTTGACCGGGGCGTATACCGGCGCGTGGGCATGATTGGCAAGCTCCGAGAAAGGCATGAGTTTACGGAAGAATCGGTGCCGGTCACGGGGTTCGATTGATATCTCTCCACCTGGTCAACCGAGAAGGAAGAAGAGCCGCTACGATGACGTGGGCACCAGCGGGAGAGCACTAGCGGGGTAGGGACCGAGCGCCTCGGACAAAGGCCGAAAATGTGCCTCTTTACTGAGACCCATTGAGATTGACGATGATGATGATGAGGATGGGGAGCCGAGATGGCTACGAGACTACGAGCTTGACTCTGTCGTCATCACGGAGCTTGACGACTACTATCGCACGGGGACCATAGCTTACGAGGCACCTTCGGACGATCCGACGATGAGCCGAGAGGAGGCGAGGATGATGACGAGGATGGAGATGAGGGAGAGGATGATGAAGAGGGTGATGGAGAGGATTGAGTAGCCCCCTTCCCCCTTAGAGACTTTTTGGTTATTGTACCCTTTTAGGGAAAACATGTCATGTTATTTTTGCTTATGCACATTTCTTAGACTTGGTCTATTTCATTTTGAATGTACATTGCTAGCCTTTTTCTCTTTTGCACACGTTTATGAAATGACAATGGTATGGTATTTGGCTTGAATATGAATGATTTGAATGAATTTTTGGCTTGAATATGAATGTATGGGTGTACATGGGGTAACTGAACCCTTCCCTATGCATTTGAGAAGTGTATGAATGGTATTTGCAGCTTTTGACATGTCGGGGATTGCCCTGGGGAAAACAGGATGCTGCTGATGTCGATGTCGATGTGGCTTGTTATGTCGCACGACATGGCTTGTTATGTCGCGCGACATAGTAAGCCTGAACTGTGCTTTTCATTGCCTTTGGGCCCGGAATGGAATTGCGGACGCGAGGTTGGAATTGGGTGACCAAAAGAGGTCACCAACTGGCCTCCTTGGGACAATGGCAAAGTGATATTTGGTCCCTTCCTATAAGGATGGAAACGGGGTGACCTAGGAGGTCAAATAACCAATCCTTCATAGGAATGTTCCAAATCAAAAGGGGTGACCAATATGGTCATAAAATTGGACTTTTATGAAAAGCTTATGCACCATTGGAGAATGGAGAAGGGAAAAGGTGACCAATGTGGTCGGATGGCTGAACCTTTATGAAAGGCTACCTACGTATCCCGGAGGAATCAAGCCTTGATCGTAGTTCAAGCTTTACCTAGACAGTTAGGAACGATGTCTAGGATTTTCAACGTTTTGACAATTAGGAAACTGTCGCCTGGCGTTATCTCGTTATAACGGAAGTAACGAAGGCGCTTTTGGGAGAAAACATTATCATTAGCAATTGGCACGTTACTTGAGCCTAGGGATGATTTTTCTCTTGGAAACATGGTAGGGGCCAGTGCGGATGTACATATGGAATGTATTTGGGAATTGTTTAAGACGGGTTTCAAACAAGTGGGGTCGTATCCTTTGGGTGCGGGTGAAGCTATTTGTTATTCTTGAGATGTTGTCAACGTGACTAGCATTCCCTCTTGAGCTGAGACTGGGTTTGAACCTCGGGTCTCGGTGAATGTTCTTTTCTCACACTCTAGCATTTGAAGCTGATGCTAACAGATGTCGAAGTGACCAATCCTCTCTTCTAGGGATGGATGCAACTTATCGAAGCCCCGGTCTAAGGAAGAACTTTCTGCAAAAGCGCCATATCTTGTTGAAGTAAGGAAAGATCCTTTCATTGGCAAAAACCCGGTGACAAAGCCCATTTGGACAAACTGAGTAGGTGAGGTCTTGGTGAAGCCCCGGTCTAAGGAGAAGATCCCAATATGATTGGTACATGCGAAAGTGATCCTGAGGTTGATCTGACCAAAATAATATTTATCTAGGGACCTAGTGAAGAACCTGATGTGTACCCCAAAAATGGCTAAAGAAGCCCCAGTTTAAAGGAACGCTTTGACAAAGTCCCAACCTTGGAGAGTTTCGAGCGGCCTAATGCGAATTGTAGCGAGAAGAGGGAAAACCTATCCTTTTTTCTTTTTTTTTTTTTTTTTTTTTTTTTTTATTTAGTTAATCAGTCAACCTTAAGAAGATGTGGACGAAGAGAATTTCAGAAATTTATACATGCAGGGGCATATTTTTTTGAAAAGTGGGAATAGATCCCGATTTTTGTGTTATTTCGACGGCCTTATTCAATGTAGGCGCAAAAACTCGCTTTGGGTTTGACTCTTTTGAGAGAGTATAAGCGTAGAAGGGTTTGTAAAAGTGTATGGAAGCCCTGGCGACGGAAAATCGGTGTTTAGCACTATTTTTCCTAAGATGTAGAAAGAGAAGACTTGTCAAGACATCTGAAAACTTGTTTTATTTACAATGATCACAAGATTGCTTAAAACCCTTTATTGATGTTCGGGTTATTCAACCACTAATCTCGATATGAAAAAACATTCTTATTAGTCATGAGGAGAAAGTCAACCAATGCCGCGGATCAAGGTTGGCTGGTGTGAAAGAAAGGTTTGTGTATAGGGAGGTCATTGATGAGACCGGGTTTTCTGGGTTTTGACTGTGTCTATGGGAGAGGTCATTTGATGAGACCGGGTTTTCAGGAATTTGGATATGTTTATGACCGGACCATTGCTGGTTGCCTACGTTCCCCTCATTGTGAGGAGCTCAGGTCGCCGTAGTTCGGCTTTGGCCGGACTGTGTTTGGGCTTTGGGATTTGGGATTTGTGGTTCCTTTTAGTGAAAAGGCTCGGATGAAAAGATTGGATGGTGAGGCTTGGGCCTCGGGATGATTATTTGACCAAGTCATTCTTGGACGGCTGCTTCTGATTGCTTCCTCTTTCATTGGGGGAGAAAGGATTTGCACGTGCCTAAATGCTTCTGTCTTTGCTTCGACCGTCCCATTGTTATCGAAAACTTTTATTTTCTGAGCTTTGGTCTTGCCTGTCCGTCAAGCTTTTGATTGGTGACGCTGGGTCCTTGGCCTCATTTTCTTTTATTTTTTATGTGCAACCCTGTTTTTTGCCTAGACTGCCTTTTGGGATTTTCAGTCTAGCTGGGTATTACTCTTTTGCACTAAGATTTTTCCAATTCTCTTTTTTTTTTATATATATGTGCAACCTGTTTTTGCCTAGGCGCCCTTTTTTGGGATATTCGGCCTAGGCTGGGTATTACTCTTTTTGCACTACATTTTTTTTTTTCTGAAGCACATGAGGACCAAGGCGAGCCCCTGCTTGAACATTCTTGATACCCTTGAGGTCTAAGCCAAACTCCTAGGTTGTTGCCGACACGGGGTCAATCTTTTGAAGCTGAGTGGCCTTTTGCTGTCCCTTGATGATGCCGCCGTCGTTGACTTGGTCAAGGTGATGGGGAGGACATGGTTTGGGAAAGTGTATGGCTTTGATGAAGGCCTTTTGCGGGGTGAGGAAAGTGTATGGCTTGATGGCATTAGTTGACTTTCTCACACCGATTAATCAGAATGTTAATTATTTCAAGGGATTATTTGTTGAGCAATGCAAGTGATCATATAAAATAAAACCATTTCATTAAATGTAATGTAGGTGTGCAAATAATGTCTTAAGTCTAGCAAGAAAAGAAGAAGACTCTTTTATAGAAAATTGAAGATTAAATACAATGTCCGTGGAGGACTTGATTGAAAGGAAAAAATACTAGGACCTACGAAAGTTGACTGAGAGACTATTTTCTTTTTTTTTTATATACTTAAGGATAGGTAGACCCTAGTCTAGCTACTCTTCGCGGGTTGGGTTTGCCGAGGTAACTTGAGCTTTCCTTCGTAGATCGGCCCTTTGAATTTCTTTCTTCGAGATCCACACACTTGTCCGTCACATGCCCAAAATGCTTGTGGTACTTGCAGAACTTGGTCTGTCAACTCTCTTGGGGTTTCTTGGCTTATAATTCTCGAGAGGTGCGAGAAGGCCTCGTTTCACCAAATCATCGAAAACTTTGCTCATGGGCATCCCAAAATCATCAGGCTGACGTTTCTGACCTTGTACCTCCTGAATCGACCGCTTACCATAGCTTTCTATTTTTGGCCCATGGAGGTTCTCGAGCTTCCCATTTTCTATCAACTTCTGGATCTCATGCCTCAAATAGGTGCAATCATCAGTGTTGTGCCCAGGGTATTGATGGAATAGACAGTGTTTGGACTCATCCAACCGAATCTTGGGGTTCTGGGCTTCCAATTCTCCGGTGGCTTTATCGGCTTTTCTTTTATCGGTTTTCCAGAATCTTGCTTAAAGGCATATCCGTATTGCGGAGTTTTCGGGAGACATTGTTGTTCTCAAGACTCGGAGTTCCATTGTCCAGTTGGTTCCATTGTTGGATTTGGCTGAAGGAGGCTACGACACTCTTTCCTTTGTGAGGGCGGGTGCGACATGGGTACGGTTGCTGTTTGGTCTTTGGTGGCATTGGGTCATGCTTGGTGGAGTCATTTCCTTGCCTGGTTCAACATGCGGGGTCAATGGAGTATTGATACTCATCATGAAGTCAAACTTCTCTTGCATTTGTTTCACTTGCTCCATCAATATTGCCACATGGGGGTCAGCGGGGACTCTCGAGTTATTGGAAATCGCAACGAGGACTTTTTATCGGCGGAGGGAAACCATAGTAGCAAGCGCAGTTTGAATTCATTAAGCCCGGTAGGTGACGGTGAAAACTTGGATCATCCTTTGGCAACTCATGATCGCATTCGGGCGGGTATAGGGGCTTGAACATAGCCACATATCTCGGGCGATTATGTGAGGTTGGAGCATAAGCTGGCGGTATTCTTGAAAGTGAGAGACAGGTGGGGTGAAGCCCAATCCGTTACGAGGAGCGAGGGCAATGGGGCCACGATGGCTGGGATGTTGGAAAGGACTGAGAAGAAATGGTCCTTGGCAAGGGATCATATGTGGATGGAGGAAGGTATTGGTTATAGGTCGGGGGGTCTTGGTTATAGGATGAAGGGACTGAAATCACTGTTTCCAAAGTCTCATCTTCGACTACCACCAGAGAACCGTTCGACTCAACTGTGACCTGAACTCCATGACGACGGAGTGCGTCAATGAGCATGGCTTGCTGTTCTTGATGAACCTTATGGGCATTTTCCAAAGCCGGGACTAACTCTTCCTTCCTAACCATCCGATTCCCTGCACCCTCATTTGTCCAAATCGCCATTCGACTCTACGAGCGATGAAATGCCCGAACCTAAGGTTTTCTGAAAAGCCGCTGACCCGGTATTCTAACCCACTTCTTTCTCGCTGCGGGAAAGGGACATGCAAGGTTTAGGCTCGGGGATAGGTAAGGTAGGTAAGATTTAGACTTGGAGGTAAGTGTTTAGGCTAAAGGCTCAAGTAACATGCACTTATCGCTTAAGTTTTTTTACTCAAAACACATTTTCTCCTAATCCTTAATTGATCGGAAAAGATGCGACCTTGAAAGGTCAAGATTGAAAATTAGAGATCGGACCGAGGAGGTCTCGATTGAGGATTTGACCATGAAAGGTCGAGATGATGGAAAAATGGAAATCGGACCGAGGAGGTCTCGATTAGGAATTTGACCATGAAAGGTCGAGATAGGAAAATCGGAAATCGGACCGAGGAGGTCTCGATTAGGGGTTTGACCATGAAAGGTCGGGATGGGAAAATCGGAGATCGGACCGAGGAGGTCTCGATTAGGGGTTTGACCATGAAAGGTCGGGATGGGAAAATCGGAGATCGGACCGAGGAGGTCTCGATTAGGGGTTTGACCATGAAAGGTAGAGATAGAAAATCGGAAATCGGACCGAGGAGGTCTCGATTAGGGATTTGACCATGAAAGGTCAGACAGGAAAATCAAAAATCGGACCAGGAGGTCTCGATTAGGGTTATCGAGAGATAGGAAAATGCAATTATGATTACATTAATTGTTCAAGTTTACTTAAAACAATGTCTTTTATTTATTTCTATTTGGTTGGAAAAGGGGTTTGCCCTTCTTTTTCGCAACTACTCTAGATCTGGATCGGTGGGTTCCGTCACTACGTCTATAAGCCCCTCGTATTCCACTGTATTTCGACCTCCCGGGGTGGGCGGCCCGGGCGAGGGTCACATAGGGCACGCGGATCCCACGGCCAAGAGTAAAGAACGCTCCTATCGGGTCTAGCGGGTCATAGGACCTTTCAACGCACGAGCGATGCGGATTATAGTCAAGGCAATACCGGGAAAGTCTCGTCTTTACGCCTTGACGGATCTTTGGCGAGTTTCGCTTGAGCGAATGACGGTTTCTAACTTTCGGTAATGTCAGAGAATATAATAGGCATGGGTCGGGCGGTAAAAAGCCGGATGACACGGTGTCACATTGAACTTCGTTGCATACGCGGTGCGTGGGTCGGAATCGAAGTCAATGCGGTCAAGATCTTGCCAATTTTTTCCTTGTCGGAATTTTGGCGAGCTTCGCTTGAGCGAAAGATCTTTTGATTTTTGGCAAAGACTCGGTCTTGACTCTTACGCATTCCGTGCGGGTCAAGGTCAATAGTCAATGTCGGAGTCAAGATCCCACCGATTTTTCCTTGTCGGAATTTCGGCGAATTTCGCTTGAGCGAAAATCTTGGCTTCCGTTATGAGCTAAGGCTTGACCTTTACGTGGGTATGCTGGCTGGGCTATATGACACGGACTAGACCAAAAACCAACCAAAAGTCACGGTTTTTGAAACGTGTGACACGGGCTGTGCATTGGTCGACCTTTGCTGCCATGGGGAGGTTGGGATGATTCCGTGCGCGCCGGGAGCATCGTAAGGCTGTCCGTGGCTGCAGTGGAACCACCCTCGGGTTTGAAGGACGTGCGTGCAAAGTGTACGGGATATATCGGGTGCGCGTAGTGTGCGGTCTCCTAAAAATGTTCCTTTTTGAGTTAAAACGAGAGATTTTCATAAATGTGTTTTAAAGGAATGATTTTCGGGACGGGGAAAATGCAACACATAAGCACGTAAATTTTAAGGAGCCCGATCGATCATGGAGCTGAGTAGCCCCAAGTGCTAGGGCTGCCCAGATTAACCATGATTTTTCTGGTGGAATTGCCACGAGGTCGCCCGGTCGAGAATCCAAGGAGGATTGAGCCGTACGGCGCATGGATCAATTTTCCGGGTTCCACTCCTTTTGCTATTTTCGGGTTGTTTCCCGTTTCAAAGTATGCACGAGATTCCAAGATGCAAATGATGCAATGCATGGTAAAGAAAGCAAGCATGATTAATGAAATCAGCGATGGGAGTCTAACCCGCTCAAAGGGAAAAGCTTTCTTTTATTTTTTCAAATTTTTTTTTTCGAAAAGGGATACTGGTACGTGGATTGTTAAACCACCGGTTATCCCAACTCCCACATCAGGGAGTGTACAGGAAGGGCAAGTGGTTTCCACCTATATACCGAGTATCGATTTTTTTTTGTTTTGAAAAATAAAAGCTTTTCTCCTTTGGGATATCCCCAGCGGAGTCGCCAAACTGTGAATGTGTGCCCAAATTTGTTTTTTGTTGGATTCACGCGAGTTTGAAGACATCCGAGTTAATTTGAAAAACGGAGTCGCCACGCCATTTTGATTACCTCAAAACTTTGAAAAAAAGGTTTTATGGGTTCGGAGGTTAAGTTACCCCTTGGGAAGAACGTTTGGCGTTCACCCAAGGTGCCTTGCCGGAGCAAGTCTCCCATGATTTCATTAATCGTGCTTGCTTGCGTGCTTTCTTGTGTGCATGTGTTTGAAAATAAGGAGGGAATGTCCCAAGTCATCTTCCGGACGTACAAACCATTTATTGGTTGTCGCTCGGGATTTCTTGGATTTTATGTATTTGGGATTATGATCCCGTCCTCATCTGGTGACTTGTGATCATCGCATTTTAAACCTCGGGACCCTCGGGACTTGCGTGATCGAGAGAATGACTCTCTTTTGGTCAAAGATGAGGTTCTTTAGAAAAGGAGGGTCCTTAGCCCATCAATCCTACGCTTTAAGACGGTTGAGCTCGTATAGAGGCTTCATACTCTTTCTTAAGCGATAATTGGAGATATAGGGTTCAAGGTTGTCCCTTTCTAAAGAAGTCGTGAACCTTTAATGGAAGGAACGATGTAAAGATAGGATCTTTTACACCGGTCCGTTCCAAGGTTTGGGATAGGGGAAAATGCATGATGAAAAATGACACTTTAATGAAAAGATGGCATTTTTGGTTTGAAAATGATACATTTGATTGCAAATGGGTGCTTTTTATGTAAAGAAATGATCTTTGTGCAAAGAGTGCATCTTTAATGTGAAAAGGGATTTTAAATGGAAAAGGAATGATTTTAATGCATGAAAAATGGGATTTTGGTGCAAAGGATGCACCTTTATGTATGAGAATGGTATTTTAATGAAAAGATGACATATTATGTACATAGATATTATCTAAACATCAGGTATTAGCATTATGGGGGTTAACATCAGATTACAGCTTGAGCTGTGAAGCTTAAGCGGCTACTTATGTCGCGTGACATAGGTTGCACTATGTCGCGTGACATAACAAGCCATTTTGCGAAGCTTTACGGTGAGATTTGCGAGAGGTAACAAGGCACCAAAATGGTCAAGTTACTTCACAAACAAATCTCGGGAGCATGTTTATCAATAATGAACACTTGAGAGGTGTGGATATGAGGGATCCACACTCATCTTGAGTGTTCATGCAAAACCAAGCAAACCGGAGCTTTTATATGAAATGCAATGAAATAAAATGTGGATCTGGGTAATATAACATAAAGTATGCAACTTTAATCAGAATACTACATTATAAATGCATTTAGCATAGAGATTTCACATTTGAATGAAAATAGAGAGTGGAAAAGGGTAGAAAATCGTTACCCTTGAAGATCCACAACTCCTATATCAAGTTAGATATAGGAGCCTTCTAGCGTCCTCCTGGGAGTTGATGTCCAGCCTTGAAACCGTGAGAATTCCTTGATTCTTGATGTATATATGAAGTGTGTGTGTGTGGGAAGTGTGTGTAGAATTGATTTGAGAGGATTAGTGGATATTTTGGGGGTATATGAAGAGGAGGAGGCTTACGGGCGTATTCCCTATAGAGGGAGGCTGAGGGGTGGAAGAGGTGTGTCTAAAATGAGAGGTGAAGGCCTCTATTTATAGAGTACACTTTGCATGGGCTTGTTATGTCGCACGACATAACAAGCCATAACCGCTTTCCTTCTAGAAACATGCAAGGTGGCATGGTTCTAGAACTCTCTCTGGTGGTTATGTCGCACGACATAAGTAGCCACATGCAGTTCCTTCTAGAAACATGCAAGGTGGCGGGTTTCTAGAAGGTTTCATGGCCTATTATGTCGCACGACATAAGTAGCCACATCTGGATCCCTTCTAGAAACATGCAAGGTGGCGAGTCTTCTAGAAGGGAATTCCTCATGAAATAAAAACGTGTTTCTTTGGCTCCAAGCGATCTCTTATCCCCTTAGGTGATTTGAAACAGTTTCGGAATTGTTAGAATTCTAGGAAAGTCAGGGAATTCACGGGAAAACTTGCTTAGGAATTGTAGGAAACTTAACCGGAAGGCATGAGCCAGATTTGGGTACTTACAAATGGCTACGAAGCCGGCATGATGAATTGGCCCTGCTCGATGAGAGAAGGCTCAAAGCCATGGAGCACACCCGAGCCTACCAGAGGCGAATGGCCAGAGCGTTTGATAAGAAAGTCAAAGCCGAAACATCAAAGAGGGTGACTTAGTCTTTGAAAGTAAAGCCCCTACCGAGACGACCCACAGGAAAATGGGAACCCGTTTGGATCGGTCCTTATGTAGTGCAAAGATCGTCGGGAGGAGCAATGAAGCTTGCGAGACTTGGACGGCAATCCGCTTTGTCCACCCGGTCAGCGGTGATAAACTCAGAAGATACTATGTCTAATAATAAAAAAAAAAAAAAAGAAAAAAAAAAAAAAAATCTTAGTGCAAAAAGAGTAATACCCGGCTAAATTTTGAAAAACCCAAAAAGGGCGGTCTAGGCAAAAAACGGGGTTGCACGGAAAAAAAAAAAAAAAAAAAAAAAAAAGACTTAGTTTTGTTAGTTCACGAGAATGAACTACGAAGACTGAGCCCCTTAGCCTTTCTTGTAAAAGGGGAACGTGGCGGCCATATATGGTTCGGTCTAAACAATAAAAAAGGGCAATAAAGCTTCCATAAAGTGCGTCCTTAGCAATAAATAAAAGGGTATTTCAGTTTTCATAAAACGGGTCCCAAGTAATAAGACATTTGAATTTCTATGAAACATGTCTTGATTATTTTTCTAAAATAATATTTCTTGTTCATTACAAGTCAAAAATTTCTTGATGAGTTCAAGCACGGTCTACCTCTTGACTCTGCTAACCTGCTAAAAAGATCTAAAATACAATAAAATGCCTAAATAAACTAATGTGTTTGCAAATGGCAATAAGAGGATCTTAAGAAAAGACTTGTCAGTCGTCATTCGCTGAGTCTTCTTCAGTCTTCTTCCCTTTTCCTCGGCCTCGTCGAGTCTTCTTCCTTTTCTTCTCAATAATGTCGGTATCCCTCATCCCGACCTCTGGAGCCTCTACCAACCCCGTGTCAATAAGCGCTCTCTCTATATGAGCACGAGTCCGTATCTCCTCCCTCTGAGACTCAGTCAAATGAGCAACCTCGGACAACCTCTTGTACCGAGCCTCCATGTCCACTGACCAAGTCACACGATTGGTTATGGCAACTCGCCTTAGCCTCGGTCTCCCTCGAGTCCTACTCGAGTCGTGGTCGGCCCCCAATAAAACTCGGCGTCTATCCTCCAAGATAACTGAGTCGCTCCCGTCTCCCTCTCGTACCGGTCGAGTAGACGGTGGTCAAGATGGTACTCTTCTGCTCCTGAAGATAGCCCTGGGTGGGAAAGCGTGTATGTCCAAGCCCTCGAGAAAAAGTGAAAATTTGGGTCCCTCATGTCTAGAGACATCACCTCCATAGTCCGGATGTCCTCCCGAGTCACTCAAAGGCTCTGTAAAGCCCCAAGCTGCTGGATACCAAGCGGGGTATGTAGAAGGATGACCGGCGAGAATCCACGGAACCCTCGCAGCATAAGACTCCTGAAATATCCTCTGACAGTGCGCAACCTCCGGTGTGGTATCCACCAACGGATGTCCGAAGTGGATAGCCTAGCCATCATCGGCTCGGCTACCCTGGTCCTGCTTGCTTAGGTGCACCTCTCAGAAATCACCCAAGGGCACTGAGTCGTGAAAGCCCCAGGCAAAGCCCCGAGCCTCTCCTGCAGCCACAAAGTTAACACGGGGACTCCCGGACCTCATGAAATGGTCTCCCGAGCCATCTGTCGATCCCATGCAAAGTCTCCCCCAAAACCAGTGGGACGATATCCTTCCCGGCCACTGCAGTCTCGACCATGTCCAGGAGACCACCGTGACAAATCCCCACGGACTCGGCGGTAAAGAACGAAAAAGACGCAAAGGATAAATGCGTCCATAGCCACCATGGTAGCGGCCATAGGCGGAGATCCAAACTTGCCGGGATCTCGGAAAGGTCAATCTGTCCGAGGCTACCATCATCTCCTCGGCCTCTCCCGGAGGAATCTGCAGAAAAGATGCAAGCTTTACCGCCACCGGCACGTCTCCGATCAGCGGAATAGATATAGCCTCAGTCTTGGGACCCCCAATAAAGGCTCTGAAGTCTTCGTGCGTTGGGACGATTTCGTTGTAAGAAAGCGATAAACATGTCTCCGGACGTCCCCGAACTTTCTTTGCGGCTCTCAGCGAGTCCCAATCGGGCGGGAGATCCATCAAATGCCATAAAGACTTGATCTTGAAGGAAGAATCAAGCAGCCCCTTGTGATTTTGGAAGTTATGTCTCGCCCAAGATTGAAGACCGGACAGAAAATGGTCTCTCTTCCCCCTTTGTAGTCTAACGGGCCTCTCCATCGCAAAAGTGATCAAAGGTGGTGTCTTTAGGTCCAAAATATGCCACAGGAGCAGTTGAAACAAGTTTGGGTTGAAAATAAAATGAAATGGCCAAGCTTTGGTTTTATTCAAAAAATGATCGGTCCAGACAGGCTGTGAGCCGCACGGCCTCTTTTTGCCCTCGAGGCCATGCCGCACGGCTTCATTTGCACGATGTAAATTGCAAATCTGCAGCAACCAAAGTTGCTGCCCAAGGAAGTTTTCACCCCACTTTCTCAACCAAAACACTGTACAAAAACATGTCCGAAGCCACCCAAGCGGTTTTATATCATTATATATTATTTTGGCCCGGTTTCAGGCCCCAATTCCAAGCAAAAAAGTCGCCCAGGCTCGGATAATATGCAAATTGAAAAAGCATGAATTAGAAAAGTAAATAAAGCGTAAATACAATGTCTTCGCCCCACCGGCGTCAAAATAAAGCAAAAAAATAAACAAGTTGTGCATAAAAAAGTGTTCATTGTTTGTTTTGTTCCAAATCTACTCTAGAGACCCCCTAGGCCTCAGATTCTTCTTCTTCCTCATCCTTTGCTCGGCTCATAGACGCTAGGCTCTCTCATCACGTCCTCTGGTCGCTCGCATCGGAAAGAGGGATGTTGTCGTGCTCGTACTCCGCAGTTTGCTCAAGATATCAGCATTAGGACCTCGCCCCTGAGGCTGGCCTTGGATGAGTACTCCGAAGCCGAGGAAGAGGATCTGCGCCCCAGACATGCCTCCTTTTGCGCGCGAGGCTCCTGCACGCTTGTTGACGCTTTAGTAGCGCGAGCCGGCTTCTTGACCAAGGATCGGCACACGTCTTTCCGGCCATTGCGACCCGACCAACTGTCGTAGGTGCGAGCTGGAACACGAGAAAAGAAGAAAATCTCGAAAATCTCGGAAAAATCTCGGAGAAATTGCAAAAAAACGAAAATGCGAAAGCTAAAAGGGAATAAGACCACTAAGAGTATACTCGCGGTGCTATCGGGTGGCGGGGTATCTTGGGGCTCCCTCGTGTCGGGGACGGGAATCCTCATCCTCCTCGGTACTCAGGTGTACGACGTATGAGAGGTGTGCGGGAGGGATAGGCGGGTCGGTAGGCTCGTCCTCCCGTATCACGAGTGATCGCCGGCTTCGTCGGCTTACGTGGCGTCCTCGGGCGCTGCTCCACAAACACGGCGTAGGGGTACCCATGTCAAAATACTCCTCCGCGGCTATACCTCCACAGTACCTCTCAATCTCATCCGCTTTGCCGGTCCACAGGCTGCGGCATCCGTCTTGGAGGATCGTGTGGAGTAATGGCGTCGATGGAGGGACATGACCATCTTTGCCTCGAGAAGCGGTCCCCGAGATATATGATGTCGCAAGTCAGCCCAGTGAGCCACCTCCTCTGCCTTGTCACCTCAATAGCATCTCCCGGCAAAATCTCAGGATACGCCCCGGGGGTAGAAGTCCACTCCATCCGGTCCATCCTTATTGAGCACGAGGCTTCACCATCTTGTAGTCGAAAGTGATCCGGGTCTTCCCAGTGAACCTATCCCTCACATCTCCCTCCCGGCGAACCATCGCGGGGAAAATGGTGATATCACTCTGCTGGTTCCAAGGAAAGAACCCGATCACCTCGCAAAACCAGGCTGCATGTTCAAAAACATCAAAAAGGTCATTTTCTCATAAGAAGTCTCAAGACGAGAAAAAGAAAGAGAAGAGAAAGAGAGGCTACCTCGAGGGCAAATGAGAAGCCGATCCATAGAAGCGGCTTTGTTTATTTGTACATGTCCGAGAGAGAAGTATAACTTCGGCCAATCCGGCCTCTCCCCAAGAGACCGTCCCTATCCCATCCACATCGACCAAAGAGTCGGAGGCAAGTCATGGCTAGCGTCCCGGAATTAGCAAAGATAATGGCGACGGCATCAACCACACGAAAGCTCTAACCGGTGGTGGGCGGTCACGTCACTACCGGCAAAGTCCCGCATGCGGTTACGGGCCGCCACCTCGACATTCCTCGTCTCCATACCCAATCCCTTGGGAATCGGCTCAAATCCAGACAAAGCTCGGAACTCCTCGGCTGTAATGTGGTCTCTCAGTCACGGGCCTCCCGGTGAGCTGCGAGCCGATGTCCCATTGTAAAATCGGCGGGAGTCACGGTAAGCTCTCCCCGGCTCGGGTGGAAACTATGAGTAGAGTCCCACCAAAACTCGAAAGAGCACGAACCAGGCCCTTGCTCTTTGAGGTGATGTGAATCCCCGTGCCGATGGCCTCATGGCAAACGCGTCCAGGCCAGAGGTAGCCCTCACCAACTCTTTAGGGTTCACCCCATTCTTCTCAAAATCCGGCATCCTCTGCGAAAGATTCCTGCTATCTCGGATGGTCCCCTAGACTTGTTCTCCTGTAGACAAGCACATCAAAAAGAAGTGTCGAGTCCTTCATCTCATTTCAAAAGCATGCATATAGTCACAAAAGTGCACATATTTTTCAAAAGAAAAGCATTCATACAAGTCTTTTTAGCATCTTTTGCATCAAAAACGTGACTTTCATCATTTGAAACACGTCATTTTAAGCACGTTGCTTTCCTAAGGCACAAAATCATAATTTTCACAATTCTTTGCACATAAGCATTATTTTTCAAATAAAATGGCATGCATGAATCATTTTCATCTTCCAAAATCATGTTTTCTCATTGAAAATCAGAATTTTGACCTAGTTCTAGCACAAGGCAAGAACTCCGTCTCATATTTAGACAATTCTCATTCTTACTTCATTTTATGAGAAAAAAAGTGAGTCATTCTCATAATTTTCATCAAATAAATTGCACATGCATATTCTTAGCCTCATAGGTTGTTCATGCATCTCAAAATCATTCAAAAATCCTAAGAAAATCCTAGAAAATTCCTAAGTTCGGGTTAAGCCCTAAATTATTCAAAAATCAAGCAAAATCATCGGATTTGAGCCAAATAAGAACGCTTACCCCAACCGATCGCGGGTTCGTCGATTTGTGCTCCCTCCTTCCCGGATAGAGCTCCGATGGGGCGTGAGAAAGTCATACCTCCTATCCGTCAGGACAAGCTCCTTCCTCTTCCTTTGAGCGGCCGCGGAGACATTCCTCCTTGCTTGTCTTGGTGCCGGATCCATCTCAAATCAAGGGAAGCAAGGGAATTCAAAGAATTTCGAAATTCTTTCTTCTCTCCTATCTCTCTCTCTCGGTGAATGGGCGGCAACAATGCCCAAATAGCCCGTTCAAATCTGTTTTAAATAATCTGTAAAAATCGGGTTTCAGTAGGTACGGCTTCTTTTTCCTTCCTCTCATGCCGGGCGGCCTCTTTCGCTACGAGCAAAAATTACGATTTTGCCCTTGGACTTTCCACTTGGGCCTCCAATCCTCGTTATCCTCTAAGCGAGATAACACCCTCTTGAGAAGATATCCCTTATCTCCTAAGCAATCAAGCTCTATTCCCGAGTCACCTCAGTTAATTTCGTTATAACGGGATAACGTTAGGTGACAACCTCCAGTGTCGAGTTCTTCTTAACTTAAGCTACCTCTGTCATGAATAGTGACGTATGCTTAAGTCATTCAAACTTTGGCAACCCATATCTACGATTCGAAAGAGATTGAGACGTATGCTCAAGTCATTGGCAACCCATATCTACGATTCGAAAGAGATTGAGACGTATGCTTAAATCATTCTAGCTTTGGCAACCCGTATCTCGATTCGAAAGAGATTGAGACGTATGCTCAAGTTTTTCAAACTTTAGCAACCCATATCTCGAATTCGAAAGAGATTGAGACGTATGCTCTAGTTCACCAAACTCTAGCTACCTCTATCCACTCGATAGTGACGTAAGCTCTAGTTTCAATTAGGTGACATCCTCCGGTAATTGTCAATCGGGTGACATCCTCCGGTAATTGTCAATCGGGTGACGGCCTCCATTAATTGTCAAAATCTCAAGAATCCTAGACATCGTTCCTAACTATCTAGTGATGCTTGAACTACGATCAAGGCTTGATTCCTCAGGGATACGTAGGTAGCCTTTTATAAAAGGTCCAGCCATCCGACCACTTCGGTCACCTGTTCCTTCGTCGCTCCTCGGTGATGAAGTAATCCCTCATAGAGACCACCTTGGTCACTTCTAGCATATCCCAGGTAGGATCAATTGCTTGACCTCCTAGGTCATTTTCTATTTTCCCGGCCAAGAGCCAGTTTTCTCTTCTCCCTTCCTCGGCGGATCTTATTCCGAACTACGGCTGGCTTGATTCCTCAGGGATACGTAGGTAGCCTTCCAAAAGGTTCGGCCACTCGGCCGTCTCGGTCATCTAATCCGTCTCGGCATTCGCCGAGATCGGATCCTTTTCTATCGACAACCCCACTTGCCTTGCAAGTGACGTTGCCGAGGGCTTGTTAGTACCCAAATCGGCTCATGCCTTAGGTTAATTTTCCCGACAATTTCGGTAAGTTTTCCGGTAATTCCCCGGACCTTCCCGGCGTTAGGAAACATTCCGGGCTGTTTTATTAAATAAGGGCTGAAGAGGATCCTTCCTAATTAAGAAACACGTTTTCTTAATTAGGAAGGAGGGTTCTAAATTTGCCACCTTGCATGGTTCTAGAATCTTTGAGTCATTCGAGGATAAGCCCGCACGTGCATTAGCTCGGCTCTTAGCCGTACGGCTTCATTCACCTTATCCAGATTACCTATAAATAGAGGCCTCCTCTACCCATTTCAACACACACAAGAGAGGCACAAAATACACAATACACTTATAAACACTCCCAAGACGTGAAGAATATTGGTGCAAGCTCAAGAAGGTGAAGAAGGAAGGCCAAGAAGCTACCTCCCTCGTCCTTGAAGACCCAAGACCAACCTCTCCTCCTAGCTCCGTTCGAAGAAGCAAAGGAAGCAATTGGTAACCTCGCACGCCCTAACCTTGCTTTTAATGGATATACTTGTTCATTGCATTCATATATCTTGCTTGGGACTTGGCATTTATTCATAAAGATCACATCTTTATCACCCCCTTTCCCTTTTGCATGCATTAAGACCTCATTTGTCATAAAAATGTAGTCTTTTTCATAAAGGTGCATCCTTTGCACCTAAAACCCCCATTTTCAAATAAAAATGTCATTTTTATGCATCATTTGCACATAAAAATCCAATATTTTCAATAAAAATGCATCCTTTGCAATCAAAAACCTTTTCCAATGCATCATTTGCATAAAAATCCTATCTTTACGCATCACTTGCATAAAGATCATTTCTTTCAATCAAAAAGCATCATTTGCTAAAACCAAAAATGTCATCTTTTCATTAAAGAGTCATTTTTCATCATGCATTTCCCCTTTCCCCCAACCTTGAAACGGACCGGTGTAAAAGATCCTATCTTTACATCGTTCCTTCCATTAAAGGTTCACGATTTCTTTGGAAAGGGATAACCTTGAACCCTATATCTCCGATTATCGCTTAAGAAAGAGTATGAAGCCTCTATACGAGCTCGACCGTCTTAAAGCGTAGGATTGACGGGCTAAGGACCCTCCTTTTCTAAAGAACCTCATCTTTGACCAAAAGAGAGTCATTCTCTCGATCACGCAAGTCCCGAGGGTCCCGAGGTTAAAATGCGATGATCACAAGTCATAAGATGAGGACGGGATCATAATCCCAAATACATAAAATTCCAAGGAATCCGGCGACAACCAACAAATGGTTTGTACGTCAGGAAGACAACTTGGGACATTCCCCCCTTTTTCTCAAACACATGCACACAAGAAAGCACGCAAGCAAGTACGATTACTGAAATCTTGGGAGACTTGCTCCGGCAAGGCACTTTGGGTGAACGCCAAACGTTCTTCCCAAGGGGTAACTTAACCTCCGAACCCAAGTAAAAACCTTTTTTTCAAAGTTTTGAGGTAATCAAAATGGCGTGGCGACTCCGTTTTTCAAATAACTCGGATGTCTTCAAACTCGCGTGAATCCACAAAATTTGGGCACACATTCACAGCGGGCCCCGTGCATCTCGCATTATCGTTTGCGTCGCGTTCGGGAAAGTCGCCTGGATCCGAGAGGCAGCGCGTTCGCGCCCCGGCATCTGGCTTATTCCGCTTTTCGCGTTAGTTGGGAGGTGTCTCGCTGTGTTTTTGCTTGTAGAGTCGCCACGCCGTTTTTATTAGGCCCAAAACATTGAAAAAGGGCATCAGTTTAAAAATAAACTGTTTTTTGTTGTGTGATGAGATTTTTGAGTTCGGAGGTCAGATGACTCCTTGGGAAGAGAATATTAGAATCTTAGAGCTCACCCAAGTCGCCTCGTAAAATGAGTCTTTCGGATACCGCTACTATTCTTTAACTGTTGTGTGTGTGTGTATGTGCTTTTAAAAATGCATGCGATATCGGATGTCTACATTGTACACTACGTATTGAAATGTATTGAAATAGTAATGGAAGGAAGCCTTACCAATGTTGGTTCGTGTCTGTCTTCCGCAGGGGAATAGTGTTTGAGGTCGGAATAGTGTTCCGGTACGGACCGGGATTGCTTCAGAAAAGGGGGGCCGGTTGTCTGCGGACAGAGTTTCGGCGTGCGTTGGGATCGCAGGGATCACTCGGGCAGAGGTTCGGCGTGCGTTGGGATCGCAGGGATTACTCGGGCAGAGTTTCGGCGTGCGTTGGAATCGTTGGTTGGATTCGGAAAGAGTCGGGACGCCTCGGGAAAGACCAGGCAAGGCCTCGGAGTACCACGAGGGGCCTCAGAGTACCTCGAGAGTGCCTCGGGGCAGCGCGGGAGCGTCGCGGGAGCGCTCGGGGAGGCTTCGGAGCACCGCGAGGGGGCTCGGAAGGCCTAGGAAGGATCCGAAAGGGGCCGGGAGTGCCCCAAAGGGTCTTAGAGGGGAGCCTGAAGGCTGGGGGGAGAGGAGAGAAGAGGGAATTGTGTGAAAATGAGGGAGGGGAGCCCTCTATTTATAGTGCCAGAAAATTGCAAAGAGGTCCGTACGGACCTCCTAGGTAATCCAATATTTTGGTTTTCCTCGATTTGAGGGAACATGTGATGATGAAGAAGATTCAGCCATGATGATGTTCCCTTTGCAATAAGGTCCGTACGGACCATCTCAGCATGCAAAGAGGTCCGTACGGACCAACCATGTAGGGGGTAATGATGTTCTCCGGGATTTGAGGGAATATTGTGAAGTTTAAGGGGATTTAGTAATTATTAAAACAAAGAGGTCTGTACGGACCTTAATTGCTTTTCCAATTTTCTGAAAATTCCCAAGAGGTCCTTTTGTCCCTTTTTATCCCAGAAAAGTTCCTCCCTTGGTTTGGCTGAGGGTTTTTTGAGGGTTTTGAGTGCCAGAGGTCTTCGAGACTGCGTTTGTGAGTCTGCGGTGTTTCCTGTGTACTTGGAGGAGGGTGATCCAGATTGGGGTACTTACACTATGGGCAATAGAGGAGCGTGACAAGATGGAAAGGACTCCATATGCTTCGGCAGTGGGGAGTCTAATGTATGCAATGGTGTGTACAAGGCTGGACATTGCACATGCGGTGGGAGTAGTCAGCCGGTTCATGGGCAATCCAGGAAAGCAACATTGGGAAGCGGTTAAATGGATCCTGCGTTACTTGAAGGGTACTGCTGGTAAGGCTCTATGTTTCTCAAGCAAGTAGGTCGTGTTAGCGGGTTATATTGATTCGGATTTGGCATCAAGCGATCTTGACAAGAGGAGAAGTACTACGGGTTATGTCTTCACAATGGGTGGTACAACAATCTCCTGGGCTTCTAAATTGCAGAAGATCGTGGCTCAGTCGACTGCAGAAGCAGAATATGTGGCAGTGACAGAGGCGAGTAAAGAGATGGTATGGTTGCAGAACTTCTTGGGTGAACTTGGGAAGACGCGAAGTGGTAACGTTCTCTACAGTGACAGTCAGAGTGCAAAACATTTGGCTAGGAATCCGGCGGTGGCGAAGATGGTAACAGATAAGGTCAGCCACAGAAAAGCCCTCACGAGCTGGTGAGCAGTCACGACGCTGGTGGCAAAGCCCTCGATGCATCTGATAATCTCAATCTCCATCCCTAACCCCTTCCGGTGAATGTCAAACCCAACATAATCCCTGAACTCAGCATCAGTAATGTGATCTCTCCAAGTAATGGGACGATTAGTGAACTGCAAGCCCGTGATAGCAGTGAAATCGGCAGGGGTCACGGTAGCCTCTCCCCAACCCAAGTGAATGTTGTGGGTAGTATCCCACCAAAACTCAAAAAGAGTCTGGATCGGTCCCTTGCTCTTGTTCGTCACGTTCACACCCCTGCCGATGGCCTCTACAAAGGCATGGAGACCTATATCAATAACTAACTGCTTCGGGTTGTGACCCCCCTTCCCAATATCGGGCATCCTCGCCCACAGCTTCACCGCGATCTCAGCGGGCCCTCGTGACTTGCTCTCCTGCAGGTAAGCACAGCAAAGGTACGTTAGTCTCTCAACATATCTCAGAAATATGAATATATTCACAAAATATTGCACAAATTTCAAAGTAAAGCATTCTCAAAGATTTTTCTAGCATAATTCGTATCAAACACATGTTTTTCATCATATGGAACATATCACATCAAGCACATGCTCTCCCAAGCAAAACAAGCACAAAGCATCTCAATTTTTCACAAAACCTTTTCATACCAAATCAGTCTCTCAAATAAACACGCATGAATCATTTTCATTGTCCAAAGTATCATTCTCGCATCCATAATCAGAAATTAATCTAGTTTTAGCACATGAAAGAACTCAGTCCCACTTTTGGCCTTATTTTGCCTACTTTATTTTCTAAATGAATCATACTCATATTCCTTCAAGCAAATTGCACATGCATGATTACCCATATACCAAACTTCGTATATCAATCATCAAATCCTTGGAATCATCAACAAAATCACAAAAAATCCAAAAAATTCCCAAAATTCGAATTTAGCCCTAATCTTCGAAAATAATCAACCAAAATCGACGAAATTGATCAAATCGAAAGTAGTTACCCCTATAGATTGAGGCTTCATCGATTTATGATCCCTTTTATCAGGACAAAATTGAGAGGGAGGCACCACAAAATCATATTTTCGATCGGTCCTCACCAATTCCTTTCTCCTCAATCTCGCGGCTTGTGAGTGATTACGGTGCGCTTGTCGAGGCATTGCGTACCCACCTTGATCTATGGGAGTAGTAGGAACTTGAAATTTTGAAAAACCTTGGCTTTTTCTCTCTCTTTTCTCTCTTCTCCTCTTCAACAATGGCCAACAATGGCCACTGCTCATATCTTCCTTCTGTTTTAACAAATCTGGTGCGACGGAAGATCAGGCCAAACGGTCTCTTTTTCTCCGTCCCAAGACGTGCGGCTTTATTCGCCTCAGACTGAATTTACACTTGTGCCCCTGACCTTCCCAATTGAACAAATAATTCCCGTTATCTCCAAATGGAATAATGCTTTCTCCTAAAATTCTTCGTTATCTCCAAATGGAATAATGCTTTCTCCTAAAATCCTCCGTTATCTCCAAATGGAATAACGTTTTCTCCCGAAAATCTCCGTTATCTCCAAATGGAATAACGTTTTCTCTCAAAAATTTTCGTTATCTCCAAATGGAATAACGTTTTCTCTAAAAAATCTTCATTATCTCCATTAGAATGGAATAACGACAGGTGACCCCTCCAAACTGTCAAACCAATTAGGTGACTCCTCCATCAACCGTCAAAACTCTGAGAATCCTAGACCTGTTGCTTAACTGTCTAGCGGTTTTCCCTGAACTACGATCGTGGCTTGATTCCTCCTGAGAATACCTAGGTAGCCTTACAAAGGTTCAGCCATCCGAATACATCGGTAACCCCCTTCCTTTACCATCTCCCCAGCGGTGTGCGAACTACGACCCGCGTTGATTCCTCCCAAGGATACGTAAGAAGCCTATTAAAAGGTTCAACCATTTGACCTCTTAGGACACCTTTTTTCTTCCTTTAAAGCAAGGGACTTGTTTCTCTTCACCATTCCCCAGCAGTTCCGAACTGCGATCATGGCTTGATTCCCCCGAGATACGTAGGTAGCCTATTTTAGGTTCAGCCAATCCGTCACACACGACATCCTTTCCCTAGTGGATCCAGAACTACGTTTCGGCTTGATTCCTCTTTAGGACACGTAGGTAGCCTTTACAAGGGTTCAGCCATTCGACCACTTTGGTCACTCAATCCCAATCCATCTCGACAGTTCACCAGATTGGATTCTCACTTTTATCGACAACCCCACTTGATTCGTAAGTACCGTTGCCGAGGGGCTTCTGTAAGTACCCAAATTTAGCTCACAGCCACCAATTCGAGTTTCCTAGCAATTTCCCAAACTTTCATAAAGTTTAGGGGCAATTCGGGAACTTTTCATTACTTTCTGAGCAAGGAAGGACCCACCAGGAATTACAAAACTGGATAGGATCTTGCTGGAAAGAAGCTTCCAAATCTGCCACCTTGCCTTGTTCTAGAAACAGGCTGAGTCGACAGAAGAAGAAGCCGCGCGGCCTCTTTTAGCGGAAGAAGGCGCCGCGCGGCCTTATCCGCAGCCTGCATCAGGCCTATAAATAGAGACCTTCTATATCTCATTTCAGGGACAGTTTTTAAGCAACAAACCTCTGCAAAAATCTAAACACGAATTCTCTCTCCAAAAACCTAAGAGCCCACTCTCTCTCCTAAACCAACCTAATCCTAATCTATTCCTAATAGACCTATACTCAAGAAACACTTCCAAGAAGATAGAGAAGCACCAATATTAGTAATCTCTCCTTCTTTCCACCTCTAATACATTCTTATATTTTCTCATTCTCTTGCTAATTGTTGATTATCTTCTATTATGCCATCAAGTTTCATTCTTTATTCATTCAAGATGTAGGTCTATACTTCCCTTCCCTAAACACAAATTACTCATGGGGATCCTCTCCCTAGGATGAACAAGACCCTTTAATGGCTTGTTCTAGGAATGATCTACCAAAAGAGGATGTGACCCCTTTTATATTTGTGTCTAAAAATACAATTTTTATGTGTTAAATGTCTTCTCCTTCCCTAGATCTAGCTTTTCCTATGATTGTCCACCTATTGAGGTATTAAGGGCATAGAAAAAGTCACAAAGATCCAATCTTTATATATTTCTCACTTAGATTCATAATCTCCCTTGTCCCTTTTAGCATCTCAAATGGGGAGATCAATGTAAAGACTCAATCTTTACATTGATTCCACCACATTGATGTTACAATTTCTTTATTCCTCCCCATGTCCTCAAGGTTGGAATCTTTCTCCTATGATTGCCTAAAGACTATACAAGGCTTCAAAGGCATAGGATGAATCATAAAGATCCAACCTTTATGTCTTATTTCCATAGACCCGTGGCTCGTGAGCATTCTTGGAGCAAAGATTGGTGTGAAGACTCAATCTTTACACCAATCTAACCATAAAATGCCATAAATCTTGTTTGTAGAGATCAATGATTCTTGGTCCCAAGATCTCCTATGATCACTTGAGATAAATATACCGAAATGTTCCTATGAATCGCCAATATCTCAAGATGTAGGATTGATGGTCAAAGATTCATTCTTCTTCTAATACCTCATTCTTGGACTTAAATTTGACACTTTGATCACATTTGACTAAAATCCCCAATGAAAATTAGATTAAAATATACCAAGGCTCCTATGCCTAGATTGATTGATTAATCTAATGGGAGGGTAGATAGGTCCCATAATGATGATCACAAGTTCAAAAAAGGGGTAGGGGATCAAAATCCCTAAAAAATTAAAGTTCAAGTTATCTTAAACTAAAACCCTCTTAAAATGGTTTCTATGTTTGGATAAAGGCTTGGCACATTCCTTTATTTCACCAAAAATCACACACACACACACTTGCACAAATTTTGGACCTTGAAAGACTTGCTTTTGCAAGGCCCCTTGGGTGAACGCCAAACGTTCTTCCCAAGTCTGTCAACCTCTTTTTTCGCTTGTCTGCGATTGCGAAATGGTCGAGGAACTTTCTCCTCATCACTCTCCAATTGTCTATGCTCCCCTTTTTCTGCTCGCGGAACCATGATAAGGCTGTCTCAGAAAAGGTACTGGCGAAAGCCTTGTAGAGTATGTCGTCTGCCTTGGACAAAAGTGTCATGGTTGACTCAAAGCCTTGCACATGATCGCGTGCATTCGTAGTTCCTCCGTATTCTTCAAAGTTAGGAATTTTGAGAGCCGGATTGGGAGGTTGGTCAACAATCCATTGGGAGAAGGGACGGGTGACACTAGTGTCTTCGTCCTCGACATCCTTTTTTCTCATCTCCATTTAATCAATTTTCCTTTTAAGGAGGAGAAGCTCCTTACATCTATTCCCGAACTGCACTGGGAACTGCGATGGGTTTTTTCCTTGTCTCTGTGGCCATTCACCCGACTTTGCTCTGCTCGTCGTTCGTGGCTGACATGATTGTCCCCATGTCCAGATGGTGCCATACCATTTCGTGGACTTGGTAGCCTGGAATGATGAGGAGAGGTTCTGTTCCTCCTGGGAGAAATCTCTGGCGGGTGGGGCTCCTATATCGAGGAGAGGGAGCTCGACGAGGAGTAGTTTTTTTGCCTTGCATGACTCATCCTAGCTCTCAAGTCAGTCGAATTGACCTCCTGGTCCCTTTGATGATTTAGCTGGTCTTTGAGATCTCCTCTTTGATGGGCACTCCTATGTCCAAGAGC
Source organism: Adenophora triphylla var. japonica (assembly GCA_022495995.1). NCBI lineage: Eukaryota > Viridiplantae > Streptophyta > Magnoliopsida > Asterales > Campanulaceae > Adenophora > Adenophora triphylla. Next base: position 357,007 of record JAFEMH010000272.1, on the reverse strand, counting down.
CCTATCACGGGGTTGGATGTCCTGGACGGCCAGCGGTCTGGACTTACCAGCAATGTCGCGTCGTGGAGGAATTTGCTCATTGGGATGATTTTCTTTATTCCCTTGAATAACTCGTTTATCAACGCGACTTTCCCCTTCGTGTGAAACTCCTGTCCGGGTGGGTCGAATGAATTCAACGAAAAAATGGTCAAGATCCAACTCTAGCAAAGCATTCTGTGTTTCATAGATGTGCTGCAGAGTGTCCATTTGACGGTGTAGCAGAGTTCTGCAACCCGAAAGTGGAAAAGATGGGTCTGCACCTCTTGGGCTCCGCTCCGTATTAAGTGGTTGTAGGCCGGCTTCCTCGTCGTCGATGGCGGTTGTGGTCCAGGGGATCTCCACCACAGGCTGCCCACTGGACCTCATATCCATGCCCAGCGGCGGTGGTGGTGGCACTCCACTATTGAGAGGCAGATGAGGTGGCAGATGACCACCATTGATTTGAGGAATTGGTCCGTTGTTTTCCTCCGTGGGCTGGTTTTCCGGATCAGGAGTTAAACGGCAGTGTGTCCGTCATCCATCGGATCTGTGGAAGCAAATATTTCGCTATTCAAGGGTATTACGATTGTTTCCCGGCAATGTAACCAAACTGATGATGCCAAAAACGTTGGATCAACCCAAATTCAGTGTTTCAGATATATTGAATAGCCTGAAAAAGATGAACAAACACGTAAACTAAATCGGGGCTTTACCGGCGAAGGCCCTCCGGCATGAGAGTAAGTATTGGCGTTTTATAAGAGCAAATCAATTGACAATAGTTTAGAGTTAAATAATGTGTTAACAAAAATTTGTAATTTATGCGTGTATATATAGTTGTAGTGGGCAATTTCCTGCCTTGGATAGGAGTTAGGAAAAAATAAGGAGTTGTATCCTACTCAAATCCTAATTACATGATGTCCATGTTGGAATAGGATTAGAACTGTGTTCTGAACGTATGTCGAGCAGGTCATGCTCCTCGACATAGTCAATACACGTTGTTGGTCGACATAGCTCTTATGTCGGGAATGAGAAGATAACAAAGGTAGGGAGTCTAACTTCCTTTGTCACCTTGAGTATAGCCCTGGTGGGCTCAAGTATCGTTGATATGGTCGTGGTCGACTTTGACCTGTGTCATGGTCATTATTGTCTTAAGGTGAGTTTTCAGCGTCGCAGTCATAGGATCATCATCAAAGCCTTTGTCGACATAAGGTTAATCCGGGATAACAATGACGAGCATTAGTGGGAAAGCCCACTTCATATGTCGTATTTAAGAGTTATGTATATTTTTCATTTGGATCAATCCATTGAACCTTATCCGTTTTATGGTCCAAGTCGTAATTGGTTTATGCCGTTCAATATTAAAATATTTTATGCATGAATAATGCATGAATTTCTTGTGTCATTATTTTTCTGTTATTGCTGATAGGGAAGGCAGACTGTCATTTATGTGGGCAGCGTGCTTGTACTTTCTTACAGGCCCGGTCCTGCTATGAGACGGGTGAGGCCGTCGCCTAGGACCTCCGAATTTTGTCCAATTTTAAGGGCCCCAAAATTTATGTTTTATTATATACTCCCTCCGTCCCAGACCAAGGGTATATGGGGGGGATTTCACGCTTCTTAAGAAATTTTTTAAAAAATGAATAAAAGTTAAATGTGAGATAGGGAATAGTAATTAAATGTGTGGTAGGAAATATGAGAGATAATGTAAAAGTTAAATGTGTGGTATGGAATAGGAGAGAGAATGTAAAAGTTAAAAATATTTAATAGGAGAGAGAATGAGTGGGAGGAATATTAGTTAAATGTGTGGTAGGAAATAAGAGAGAGAATGTATAAGGATATAATGAATGGTTTTTTTGTAAATATATGAAGATGATAAGGGTATTAATATATTCAAAAACTTGCTTTTTTTGGAAATAAACTCTTGATCTGGGACGTCCCAAAAGGGAAAGATGAACCCTTGGTCTGGGACGGAGGGAGTATATAAAGTTTATAAAATGTACACGTCAAGAAGCTCAGTTGTATTGGTAATGTAGATTGCATAAAATCCTAGTTAACAACTTGGTCCAGGTTTGAGCCTTAGCATAGACATATTTTTTTTATGCAAAAAAAGTCCCAATCTGAGCTTTTCTCAGCCCAAAATCAGCAGAATCCCAGTCTTAAGCCAAATAGTTTGCCTAGGGCCTCAAAATGTATGCTTTCTTAGTCTACAAAATTTGACTTTTGCTTCGTCTTGTGAAAATACTGACCCCCTCCTCTTTATGGTTCAAAATTTAGTAATTTGTGCTATTTTTTAAAAAAATAACAGTTAAATTTTAATTAAAAATTAAAAATTCAATAACTATTTTAGAATGGAGGAAGATTTATAATGTGAACAGGAAGGAAACTGGAAGCAAAGATGGAAATATCTGAGCCAGATTGGGCCGAATATATGAAGACTTTTAGCTTGGAATCCAATAACAAATATGGTCCCTACGTTAAGATACAATACAATGTGGGCATCATGAGGATTGGAAAATGACTTTACCACGAAGGAAATAATGCTTAACCTTTAATCAGGTCCAGCCCCCCTTAACTCATATGGCCTGTCACGTTAAAAATCGTTTCGGACATCCTTTCCAGTACCATGAAAGGTACCAAACGTATTGTCATTGTCATTTTCAATTTCATTTTTTTTTTTTTTTTTTTTGATACCGGCTACTCTTCACGACTAATCCTCAACCACTGCAGACCCCAGTATGATTTTTCAATTTCATTTTCCTTTAACGATTCTGCATCATGCTCATTACTGCGAATTTGAAAGTTCAAATAGCAATTTTGAGATAATCCAACAAGTGAAAAACCTTATGGCTCTAAAGACATTTAAGCAATCCATTTAAAATCGAACCAAACATAAATTGAAACCGACAATCGAATCAATAAAAACCAAAATCTAACAATATAAATTTTTATATATCAAAATATTTCGATACATATCAATTTTGTGGTAATGCCCGAACCATACCCTATCATCCTCGCCCCTATTCTTAGTGTCACTGGTCGCGGAAATGCTTAAAAAAATAAATAAATACACAAATCCGTTAATTCTATACAACAATAACTAATAATTATTCTTAAACAGATGGGTTGTCAAAAGTCAAAAAGATGGATCCCACCCATTGACATCACCATATTTTCATCTTTACCTCTTTAACTATCCGAGCCCAAAACCTATCACCAAACACTGACTTATTGACTTATTAAACACCTTCTCAATTTGGTTATTCACATTCCATTACTCCCGCAAAATTCCAATAAATTATTTGATGTTTAATAATAGTGTATGAGCCTTTTATATATAACACTAAATTCTCACATTTTTACGATGTGGAATGAGAATATCACAATCTCCCCCACTCAAATCCTTGTCGTACCCGGCAAGGCCAATCAATACTCCCTCCGTCCCGGTAGAAGCGTCGCCATTTTAGGGGTGGCACGCAAATTAAGGAAAAGTGTGAGAAGAAAAAATGTTGTGAGTGTAATTTGAAAATAGGAAAGAGAATTAGTGGAGGAAATAGTGAATTTAAAAAGTGTTGTGAGTGTAGAGGAGAGAATTAGTGGAGGGAATAGTGGATGGGTAATAGAATATTAATAAAATATTTCCTTTTTAGGAAAGGGTGACGCTTTAAACGGGACACCCTTTTGGGTAAAAAGTGACGCTTTGGGTGGGACGGAGGGAGTATATATATATCGTACCCCCGGGCGAGCTCACAAGCCTTAAAGCCGGGGTTCCGCTCTGATAACATTTGTAACAACTCGAGCCCAAAATCCAACCCGCTACGCATGCACCACACACTGACCTAATAAACACCTATTCAATTGGGTTAACCACAGCCCATCACAGGCATCCAAAAGTCTAATAGATGATTTGATTTTTAGTAATAGTGTATAAGTCTTCTATATATCACACTAAATTCGCACATTTTTCCGATTTGGGATGGGGGATATCACAGCATGAAATGCAGTTAGAACTGAGTCATGAAATGGGTGTCAGAGAGATAGTTTATGGGTCTTGAAATGGGGAGTCAGGAAGATTGTTTGACAGCGCCAATTAAAGAGACTAGGTCCCTGATATTAGAAAGAGATGAGAGGTCGGGGAGTTGGGGAAGACGAAGGAGACGTTTGAGTAGAGGGAAGAGAGAAAGGAGGGGGGGGCGGAGGAAGAGTACTTGGTCCCGGAGTGGAGCAATGAGCTCACTCGCAAGTTGATACTGGTGGCTCGGATGACCACCATTAGCTGATCCGTTCTTGAGTCGGACAAAGACTTTTTCATCCGAGCTGGGATGATGATAGGCGGAGATGGTGAGGCAGCTCCCTTAGTCTCGATTATCAGAAGCCTTAGGTACCCAGATTGGGTAATCATGAGAGGGAGAGATTTGAGTCCCAATGCCACTATTGCAAGAAGAAGCATTGCCGCTGCAGGGGCCTATTCCACTATGACGGTTAAGTATTTGACTTGCTTTTCATAATTCATATATTTTTGCTCGCATACCTCTTTGTTGACTATTTCCTTTTGATCGTGCACTTCTAACAGCCGAACAAGAAGCACAAATGAATAGAATCGTCGACCTCGCAGATAAGAGGAGAAATAAGAAGGCCCACGGAGCTGGCAATGTTCGGGCTAGCAGGGAAAAGGAAGCGATTGAGAGGAACAAGTTGCTTCCTAAGGAAAGAGGTGGAATCCCCATTGATGGGGCCGGCCAAGGTGAGCCCATCGAGCACCAACCCCTGGTGCAAGTATTTGGGGGTGAGGGGGAGGTCGACATGACATGTCGATCGAGAATGCATCGGGCTCTGATCCCAAGCAGGAGTCAACTGGGCAGATCTCCACAATATTGTTGACTTGGAGCTCGATCCTGACGAGCCAGAAGAGGTTGAGGCCAACCTACCTCTTAGTCGACTCAGGAAGAGGTCCCGCCAGTGGCGGATCCAGGAAGTTATGTTAGTGTGGGCCAATTTTTTTTTCAGTGACTGATTTTTGTTGCAAGACAAGGGAAAAAAAAACTACTATTCTAGATTAAAAAAAACTACTATTTTGGATTCCACTACTATTGATATTTCACATTGCAAACAACTAACAGCTGATTGAACTTGAAATTCAGATGCTTGAACAAATGACTGTGATTGCTCTTCACAATTAACCGGCTTGAAAAATCTTTTCATCGCCTTGATTACTATTGTAATAATAAGAATGACAAAATAAACAAAATAAAATGTTGTAGCAAAGATTTAAACACAAAAAATTGATAAAGTCTATAGAAATCAGAATGTTATAATGTTATAACACATATTATCACATAAAATAGGTAATATAGAAATCCTACAAAGGGGAAAATAAATTCTAAAAATAATAAGGTGTATTTCTAATAGGATGAGATGTACCTTTTTCTTTTTTCAGAATCTGAAGGATGTTTGAAGCTCAGTTACCCCTTAACAATTAGCTCTAAGTAACCCTAAAATCACAAAATTGAACATCAAAATTAGAAATTTGAGTAGAATTAAAAAAAAAAACCAATAGAAACCCTAGATAGTTATAAACTGATGATCAAATCCCTAAAATTTTATCACTAAATATATCTAAAATTACTCATTGTAATCGATGTAATACACAATCAAAAAGCAAAATTGAAATGAATTTTGAATTACCTTGGCGTTTTGAGCAGTAATCAAATCAAGAAGAATGAAAATTTTGGAGGTTTAAGGAGAGAGCAGTAGGAGAACCGGAGAAGAAGAACCGAAAGAAAACGAGGGAGAAAGAGAGAGCGAAAAAGAAGGCATCCGGCTTAGATCGACGAATTTCGATGATCGCATCTGTCGATTGCCTAGGTGAAGATGAGCGCAGAGCGCAGAATTGTTTTCTGCTTAGTTTGTGCGCGGCTTGGGTTTGGTTTTGTGTGTTTCTAATTTGCTTGACTTCTTTGACCAGAACATTAAAAAAAATAAAAATTTAACTGAGTGTGGGCCATGGCCACTTTGGCCTCTAAGTGAATTCGCCGCTGGGTCCCGCGTCGACCTGAGACTTGAACAAGCTGGCACCTCCAGAGCAGCGGGCTCTACTTCAACCCATCCTCCCCGCTAAGTTCCTTCTGCCAGAAGCACTGAAGAGGTGCAGGCGGTCGTGGAAAAGCTTAGTGATGTCCCTCCCCTCAGAGGCATCAACAGTTTAAGCCACTAATATCCCGAGCTGGGATTGGGGCAAATTATTGTGAGTAGGGCAGCGGATAGAATTCTGCTTGCTCAGTTCGTTGAGGAGGGCTCACTCCTGAAGAGTACAACGATAGATCTGGCCTTTTCGCTTCCGAGGTACAACTTGTTTTTTGTTTCTATTTGGTCGTTATAGTTTTGATCGCTGCTATATTGAACACCTTCTTTTTTGTTGTGCATTCTCTTGCCCTTACTGAACAGGCAAAGTGCAGCTGGAGAGCTGCCATTAAGAAGGAACAAATAGCCTCTACCAAATACTCCTGAAAGGCTAGGGAGGCTGCTGTGCTTAGGCAGAAGCTCACGGAGTCCGACTCTCATTGCCGGGCTATTCAGGCGGCCCATTTCAATGTTGAGAAGGAGCGGGATAAAGCTCTGGGTGATCTAAAGGTTGCTAAGGAACAGCTCGTTCCCCTTCAAGCCCAGGTGGAATCTTGGGCCTCAACTAAGGCGGCACTAGAGGAGGAAGCTATGGTGGCCAAACAAGAGAAGACAAAGTTGGAGGGGCAGCTTGGACATCTGTCTGGTTTGGTTCAAGATCGCAACAGGAGGATCGACCAAATGAACAGTGACCACCAGGCAGCCAGGTTGAGGTGAGAGGAAGAGGCCCTAGCTCGTGAGAAGGCTGCAGTCGATCTGTTCAAGAACAGCAATGAGTGTTACAACATTATAGTGTCCCGAGCTAGGGATTTCTATGATGTTGCACGTCAACATATGGCTCGACGAGCCCTAGTAGATCCCGCTGTCGAGCAGCCTGTTGAGAAATTTGCCAAATGGGCCTATGCTGATAGGTACGATGAGGCAGCTCGGGCCGGCCATTTTCTTTTTCCTTACAACTCCAACGATTTGGCCATCATCGTTAAGCAGGATGCTGAGGACGGGCTAGAGCCTTGGATTGCTCGTGTTGTAGAGCCAAGGAACTTCAATTCCATTTTACAAGAGCTCAAGGATGCTGACGAGGCTGAGGAAGAAGATGAGGTCACTCAGGACCAAGTATTCAAAGACGTCGAGCATCAAGAGCAACAGCAGGAGCATGGAGATCAAGAAGATTGATCTTTTTAATGTTTTCGATTTTTGTAACTAACAAGTCCCAAACAATTTTTATTTGTTGTTTTTAGTCGTCAATGCATTAGCCCGGTTTGGGAGGCATTTTAACTTGTAATGTCTTGTATTTGGGTAAGTCCTGGCTCGCTTTTGGGGGACTTATTATTTTAATGCTAGCTGACTTTTGAATCACTTTGCATTGATCCACGTTTTGTCTTTATTGTCGAACTAGATTAAGTAAGATAGATTAAAGTCTTGTCGGACCAGTTTGCAATAACGAAGCTGACTAATGTTTTAGTCGAACTTGTTTGAGAACAACAATGACCTAAGTATTCAGCCGAACCTATTTAATAAGGAGGTTTACTTAAGACTTTAGTCGAGTTTGTTTTAGAAACGAGACTAGCTTAATTATTCAGTCAAACCTGTTTAAAAATGAGGTTGCCTTAGGAATTTGGTCGAGCCTGTTTTAGAAACGAGACTAACCTAAGTCTTCAGTCGAACATGTTTAAAAACGAGGTTGACTTATCACTTTGGTCGAGCCTGTTTTAGGAACGAGACTGACCTAATTATTTAGTCGAACTTGTTTAAAAACAAGGTTGACTTAGAACTTTAGTCGAGTCTGTTTAATATTTCGAAATCGACTAAAAGTCGGCCCTGAATTGAACATGTTGCAAGTATAACACAGTTTGTGAATAGAACTTCTCGGGGTAACCTCATTTTATTGATAAAGTAGATTGTTACATAGATAGCTCAATTAGAAATAATATTTAACTAAGTGGCTAGCATGTCATGGATGTTTCAGCTCGTCACCACCTAGATGGCCAATCATGTAGGTCCCCTCCTTAACAATTCTAGTAACGATGTAGGATCCTTCCCAATTCGGAAATAACTTATTATGTTCAGTTTTCCTTCCGGTTACCTCGATGGACGTAGTCCCCAACATTAAACGACCTCTTCCTGACCTTCTTGTCATGATACCCCTTAGTCTTCTGCTTATAATTGACCATTCTAAGTTGAGCAGTCATCTGTTTTTCCTCCAGTAAGTCTATGTCGATCAAACTGTTGGAGTCATTCAGGTTCTGATCAAACAAAGCCACCCTTGTTATAGGAATTCGTAGCTCGGCAGGTGTCATGGCCTCCAACCCAAAAGTAAGAGCATATGGGGTTTTCCCAGTAGGCCCCCGGGTGGTTGTGTGGAATGCCCAAAGAGCAAGGGGTAGTTCATCCAACCATCTCCCAGCACGACCAAGTAGGCCTTTACTTAGGGCTGTCAATACCAACTTGTTGGCCGCCTCTGCTTGCCTGTTACCTTGGGGATAGGTAACTGACGACTTCCAGTGTTTGACTCCCAATCTCTTCATCTCTGTTTCGAAGGCAGTTGAAAATTGTAGCACGTTGTCAGAAACGCTTGAGTGTGGAACCCCAAAGCGACACCAGATGTAATTGTGGATGAAGTTGATGGCGTTTTCCTCCGTTATCTTTGCCAATGGTTTTGCCTCAATCCATTTAGTGAAGTAGTCTATGGCAACGATCACATATTTGCAATATCCACGTGCGGGTGGGAAGGGTTCGATCAAATCTACCCCCCATATGTCGAATGGCCAAGTTGCAACTACAGGTGTTTGCTCGGCTATTGGGAGCCTTGGTAGGTCGGCATATCTTTGGCACTTATCACATTTCTGCACAAACTCACGAGCGTCTTCCTTTAGATGAGGCCAGTAGTACCCTAAAGTGAGTATATTGTCTGCCAAAGTCCTGGCCCCCGGGTGTCCTCCAAAGACCCCACTATGTAATTCGAGCAAGAGTTGAAGAACTTTCATAGGATGAACACACCTTAACAACGGCTTGACAAATGACCTTCTAAACAATGCATCCCCAACACTTAGAGTTGTCGACCGAGCATAGAACCTGCACTATTTCGTATGTTGGATGTTCTAAGTAAGAGATTGGTTGTACATGCTACTCGTCTGCAGTGGCTAATTTGGAGAGCAGATCGGATAATTCATTTTCTTCACGGTCTACCCTCTGTCTCCCAAAACTCCAAGTCTTGTACCAACTTTTTCACCAGCTCGCAATACTTGATCAGAATAGGATTTATTACTTCATACTCTCCCTTGACTTGATGCACGATCAATTGGGAGTCACAGTAGGCTATGATTTTGGTCGCCCCAAAGCATCTAGCATACTCAATTACTGCAATCAAGGCCTCATATTCTGCCTTGTTGTTGAAGGCTCGAAATTTGAACCTTAAAGCTTCTTCAAAAGCTCTACTAGTCTCTAATTCGATCAACACAATTCCAGCTCCACTGACATTCTTCGTGGCATATCCATCTGAGTAAACTTTCCAGCAATCCTCGGGCAAACTCACCGTCTGTTGGCTTGACTGCTCTTTCCCCTTCAAACTCTTTTTTGGGGCGATCTCTGCACTTTCTTCTTTGGTGAACGTAAGCTCGACCAAAAAGTCAGCCAGAGGTTGAGCTTGCAAAGCTTTTCGAGGCATGTACTCGATGTCAAATTCCTTCAACTCTATAGACTAGTTGAGTAGTCGACCTGAGCTTTGAGGCCTATGCAATATCTTCCTCAACGGAGCATTGGTCAACACAACAATGGGGTGAGCAGAGAAGTAAGCTCGCAGCTTTCTAGCTGCCACCACTAAGGCATATGCGACATTTTCAGCATTGAAGTATCTCCCCTCTATGTCGGACAAGGCCTTGCTCACATAATACACTGGTTTCTGAGTGCCATTCTCCTCTCTGACCAAAACTGCAGTTACTGCTCGATCTCCAGCTGATAGGTAGACGTACAAACTTTCTCCTTTAATCGGGCTACTAAGCAATGGAGGAGTGGCGAGGTACTCTTTGAGTTGGTTGAACGACGAGGAACGCTCGGTCATCCACTCAAAGGTTTTCCTCCCCCTCAAAGTTTTGAAAAAGGGGAGAGACCTCTCTGCTGACTTGGTTATAAAGCAACCCAAAGCAGCGACCCTGCCATTCAGACGTTGGACTTCTTTGATGCAAGTAGGTTCCTGCATCTCCACCTAGGCCTTTATCTTCTCTGGATTGGCTTCAATGCCCATCTGTGACACCAAGAAGCCTAGAAATTTGCATGCGGCCACCCCAAATACGCACTTTCTCGGGTTCAGCTTCATGTCGTTTGCTCGTAAATTGGCGAACGTTTCCCTTAGGTAGACCACATGATGACCAACCTTATTTTTTTTATGACCATGTCGTCGATGTAAGCCTCCATGTTTCGGCCAATCTGACTATCAAAGACTTTGTTCACCATTCTTTGATAAGTAGCCCCGGCATTCTTCAAACCAAATGGCATTTTGGTGTAGCAATATACCCCTCTAGCTGCTTGGAAGGCCGTCTTCTCAATATCATCCTTCTACATTCTGATTTGATGGTAGCCCGAGTATGCATCAAGGAAACTGAGCGTTACGTGCCCAGCAATTGAGTCGACCAATTTGTCTATTCGGGGAAGTGAGTAAATGTCTTTCGGGCAAGCCAAATTTAAGTATGTGAAGTCGACACACATCCTCCACTTTCCGTAGGCCTTTTTAACCATCACCACATTTGCTAGCCACGTCGTGTAAGACGCCTCCTTGATTATACCTGCACTGAGAAGTTTGTCTACTTCTTGCTTGATAGCTATCTCCTTGTCACGAGCAAAAATCCTTAACTTCTGGCTTTTGAATTTCATGGTGGGGTTGACATCAAGGCGGTGCACTGCGACCTCCTCCTTGTATCCCCTCATGTCTTCTACCTTCCATGCGAAAACATCTGTATTCTCTTTCAATAGGTCGACTATCTCCACCTTTTCTTCTGGTGACAACTGTCTTCCTATCTTTATTTTCTGCTCGGGGTAAGATGGGTTGGCCTCTATCTCTTCCAGCTCGTCCACTGGCTCTAGCTCCAGGCCATCCCTAAACTGCAGGGTTTCGATGATGATCTCTTTAACCCTTTTTCTTTCCTCAGCACCCAAGTGTGGAGCTTCTACCCCGATCATTTCATCTAGCTCAGAAGCTACTTCCCCACTGGTGGCCCCTGAGTTTCGGTTGACTTGGAGCTATAGGTCACCAATGATGATCTGGTCGACCAAAACTATATATGTTGTGGCTTGTGTACTTTTAGAGTGACATGTTGGCTCAGTAGTCATGGCTAGGTCATGTGAGGGATAGGTCGCCTCTTCTAGCAATAAGTCCTCCTCTACACATCGAATTGAGGCTAATCTGGAGTTTGTTGTAATAGACTTTGAAAAGTTTCAACTGGCTCCGGAATGTCTATCTCCAATTCCCTTTTTTTCTTGGAACGGAGCACGTGATCCAGATAATGCCTAGCTGTGCTTAGAACGCACCCAACTCCTAGCATAGTGGGGAACTTGACCTTTTGATAAGGGATGGAGGGTACCATTCCTAATGCGACATGTCCAGGTATTCCCAGTATAGCATGTTAATCACTTATAACATCAATAACTATAAATGTTACCTTAGTTGTTATCCTCAAGGGAAGTTGTCCGTTGTCCACCTCCAGCTCTATCTGGCCCTTTGCGTCGACCTTGTGATTGGTGAAGCCCTCAAGTCGACCTGAGTGGTGATAACCTGACATCTGTCAAACCCATGTCTAGGAAAGTTTTGTAGTAGAGGATGTCTTTGCAGGCCCCCGTGTCAACCAAAATCCTACTGGATGTACAGTTATCAATGAGCCCTGTAATCACTAATATATGTTCTCTCGCAGTTATGCTAGCAGCTAGCTCGTACGGGTAGAAACTAATCACCTCATCTTGAACACAGCTTCTGGGGGCACATACAAAGCCTTGCTTAGTTGGATGATCTTGTGCTTGAGCGCTGTGTTGCTCGTTTCTTCCGCAATTACCCCCAAAGTCAATCTTGGTTGCCTTGGCTCAGGTACACCCTTATAGGTCGATCTCCTCCTGTAGAACGATCTCCCTTCACAAATCTATCCAACCTTCCTTCGTTCACCCACTTCTGGATGATTCTTTTCAAGCTCAGTGTACTTGTGGTACTCGCAGTACATGCCATTATCCTTTCTAAACTTATTTTGAGTGTTCATTGGGGCAGGAGGGTCTAGGTCGACCGTATTCATAATTTATGTTCGACTAACCGTGAGTGGGGTGAAGCTTTCCAGGACTCTCTCAGTTGCCCTAGTTATGTTCTTCCCTTTGCTGTGGTTATCATTCTTGTCTTGCCCCCCTTTGGTCAACTCACCAACCTCAGAATGCTTGGAGCCTCTGTCCTTCTTTCTTTCTTTTCGCTCCTCAGCCACGGCTACATCATAGGCTCTTTCAAACAACTCCTTCCTCGTGGTCGCTCTCCTAACTTGGAGCTCGTAATCCAAATTAGGAGGGCACACCCCATTCCTGAAGCAGTTAATGACCTCCCTATCTGTAAGGTCTTGCTCTATTTGGTCGACCAACTCCTTGAACCTGGTGAAACAACTCATGGTACTCTCTGTCTTACCCTGGGTCATATTGTTGAGGTATGTCACTGTTTTCTTGCAGGCCCTCATTGTAGAGAATCTCTCTAAGAACTTCCTCCTCATATAACTCCATGAGGTGATGCATCCAGTTGATAGACCGCATAACCAAGTCAGTGTTGCACCTGTGAAGGTGTTGGTTAATGCCTTACATAGCACATCATTCTCAGAGGAGACCATACACATAGTGGCCTCAAAGTGTTGCATATGATTCAAGTCATTGGTCGTGCTAATACTTTTCTAGCACGGGTAACTTGAACCCTGCAGGTGGGCCTTTGTCTAGCATGTCCTTAGCCAAAGGTCGGAGAATACAATCATTTCGTTCGACCTTGCCTTCCGTCGCCTTACGGTCTGCCTCCATGTCGTCTAACCTCCTTTCCAGATTGAGAAGCTCCCTAACGTACAGGTCGCCTCTTTAATGGGAGATAGAATTGGACTTCTGTTTCTCCTCACGGTGGTGCTCTCTCCTAGAGAGTGTCATTTCTCTCTCATCCTTTGGAGGGGCCCTCTCTCTTCTATCTCGCCCATGAAGAGATCATTCTTCTCTTTGGGGTTACTTGCCTTGAGCTCTATCAGCCTCGAGCTGCCTTCTCTGAGCTAAGTCGGCCTCTTACTCTTTTTGCTGGTTGAGCCTATCCCTTAGGTCGCCAGTCATGTCTACAGAAATATATGTGAGGGAGGCCTTTCACTCCTCCTTTCTTCTTCTGACGGCCTAGGGCCCCCGTTGGCACGTCTATTAGAGGTGAGAGAACGAGCCACCCTGTATGATCTTCTGTCGTCCTTTTTAGGAGACTCTGGTGGCTCGAGCAGCTCATTTTGTACCTCGAGCAAGCTCTGCAGCAATCTAGCCTGCTCTAGTAAGATCTCCTTCCTATTAAGGTGAGAAACTGATGGACCAACAATGTCGCCAGCAGTTGTTAGATCTGTTTGGATTCTTTTAGCTTGCTGTCTTACTCCTTAGTTAGGCATGGGCCTCTTCTCCCTCCTCCTATCTTGCAACCCTATCCCGTCGGCCACGCTGTTGGAATGAGTGGCCCTATTAGTTAGGGCCCTGTGGAGGAGGAGGTAGGTTTGCAGTACGGTTCCCCATACCTGCATCAATGTTTCCCCCAACATTCTCGTGTATTGGCTCACCGGAGGTGGTAGCAGTATGTCCGTCGGATACCATGTCTGTGATTATGCAAGGTTTAAAGGTCTAGCGTTATCGTTTCCCGGCGATTGAACCAAACTGATGATGCCGAAAACGTTCCGAATCAACCTTAGAACAACAATATGTTATATTCCAGCTAATGAGACCTGAAACCACGAACAAACGCCTAGCCAGTATTGTCTCCGGCTAATACCCTCCAGCGTGATGATGAGATAAAGTGTTTAACTCGTAAAAAACTGTATTGAACTACAAAAATCTCAAAATAGCGAAGATAATATTACCTTTTTATGTTGGATGTAGTCTGGTATATATAATCGTGGAGATAATGTAGGCGTAACAGTCTCCATGATTGTAGGAGGCGGTTACTAATAGAATAGTGTATAAACGCACGTGTTGGTTTGGTCGAGGTCGCCCGAGTATTTGAGTTCGACCTGACTTCGTGCCTTAACTAGGTAGAGATTGCTCAAGTAGGTGATCTTATGTCGGACAAAGCTAGGTCGTAACCAAGAATGGTCGGACAATAAGCTTGATCGACTGATCTTATACCATTGGGGTCGTAACAGTTGGGTTGGCCCATTCATTAATTGTGTCTCTACAATGTTGGAGACATTGGGCTTTATACGTTGGGACTGACCCGTCACTTTTATTATGTTCATTATTACTATTGGGGTCGTAACAGTTGGGTTGGCCCATTCATTAATTGTGTCTCTACAATGTTGGAGACATTGGGCTTTATACGTTGGGACTGACCCGTCACTTTTATTCTGTTCATTATTACTAATAGTTAAACAATAACACTTTTTAGAATTAAATAAAAATATCAAGGTTTTAATAAAACTAGCAGTACTCCCGTGCGATGCACGGCAAAATCATGTTATTGTATTTAACAATAAAATTTTATACATAAAAGATTATTTTTCTCCACTTGTTTTCCTTACAACATTTTCTCATTCAAAATACTTTTAAAAACGTTTATATTAAGAAATAATGACAATAAACTAAAAATGAAATATTCAATTTAAATATCTTTTAATATAATGAAATTAATTTTAATTTTATTAGTCACATAAAATTTATTCATAAAAAATGAAATTAATTTTTTAACAACAAATAGAAAAGTTTTAAAGTGCATCAGCCGTAATTGTTAAAGGGAAACAAATCCCACAAAATAAGGAAGAAGAGAAAAAGAAAATATATCATCACTCACCAGCAGCAGTAGTGCATCCATCGGCTAGTGCGTGCATCGGCTACATAACCATTTTTTTTTTCAACACACCAATTGAACTTGCACAAATAGGATGAATCCAACTTTAATTTCCAATATGCCTTTCTTTTAAAATTCCAACTGGTACCAACTTTCATCAATAAGACAGTAACCATTTTGCAATCGGTAATCAACATCAGCAACAAATACAAATCAGTCACACAGGTCGGTAATCCACATCAGTTGTATACTCGCTACACCATATAGCGAGTTCTAAAAACTCGGTCATTTTGAAAAATAATTTCAAATAAAATTTATTTTGGGATTTATAATTTTAAAATGGAATTAATTCAGAAAAAAATTCGTCTCCAATAAATTATTTAACTATTTCTTTAAATGTGGGCCCAAAAAAGAAACATAAAACTAAAACCTTTGGTTCGATCGGTCAGGACTTTGCACATATTCAATGACCGGTTCGATCGGTCAGGAGACTTTGCACATATTTATTGATCGGTTACTTCCTTCCAAGAAGGATTCAAAACATATTCAATTGTCAACCGATGGCTAGCCGGCTAGGTGAGTTTGGGTCCTCAAGTTTGGTCTAAAATAAAATGCTTAACCAAGACTATTATTAAGACCTAAGGTGCATGTGGTAGGAGCCTTCCTCTCTGTATGACAATAAGTGGATGACCGGTCAATAATAATGGAAGGATGACCGATCCCCAAATCAAAACAAATAAAGTACAAACTTCGTCTCACTTTAAATTATAAAATAATAATTATTAATAAAGAAAGCTAAATAAAAATATTATTTTTTCCATCTCAAATAAATATTTTAAAAAATATACTTCTATAAAAAATTATATTATTTATTTCAAAAATAAATATTACTTTCGTTTCAAAATAAATAACCAAAAAATAATACTACATTTTTATTTAAAAAAATGAACATTACTTTCTTCATCCCAATGAATATTTTAAAACTTAATACTACTTCATTCGCCTCTGGTTACCATATGCACATTAAAAACAATTAACATGTGAGATAATGTCCAAGGGCCAAGGCCAAACGTTTCTTTCAACCATTCACCCTTGGCTGCTGGTTAAATAGGCACAAGGCCAAGCAAAGTTTTTTTTCCTTTCAATGTGGGATTAATGTCCAAGCAAGGGAAAGGGAGGCAGCCAAGGCTGAAGGCGGCCAAGGCAAGGCTGAAGGCGGCCACGGCCAAGGCAAGTGCGGCCACGGCCAAGGGCCAGCCCAGCGCCTCATTTCAATCCACTTTCTATCCGATGTGGGATATTGGCATGCAGGCCACGGCCAAGGCAATGGCCGGCCAAGGCAAGGCCAAGGCCGAGCCAAGGCCAAGGCTAAATGCTATTTTTTTTTAATAAATATTTCATAAATATATATATATATATATATATATATAGGAAGCTATTCAAATGAGAACCAAATTTATATGAGAACCATGAGAACCACTAGGCCAGTATTGGATTAAAAAATACATCAACGCTCCAGATTAAAAAAAGAGAAAGAGGGGGTGGCATTTTGGTAATTATTGTGAACTAAATCCCCCTCAAATTTCAAAATAAAATATCTCAATATCTATAAGTCGAAAAAAAAATTCGAAAACACTGATTTTTTTGTCTTGACGAGACGATTCAAACTAGATCCCTGAAGATAGGATATTGAAAAAATAATATTGAACAACGTCTAATTTTTAAAACACTAGCTAATTAACTAGTGTACACTAGCTAGTTAAGTAATGTACAATAGTAATGTATATAGTGTACACTAGCTAGTTAACTCGTGCACACTAGCCATATGACTTATACTGACTTATACTGGACAATACCTTGACTTGGTCTTGACCAAGTCCTTGTGTACACTAGTTAATTAACTAGTGTACACTAGCTAGTTAAGTAATGTACACTAGCTAATTAACTAGTTTGAATCATGATATTGCTCCGTATTACTTTGTAATGAAAGAATAAAATAAATGGGGAGTGAACAAGCATAACCAAATCCACGTACACCAAGCAAGTAGAGTTGGTCAACACCAATGAACCTATAGACATGTTTGTTTAGAGCAATAACGGAGTGGAATTATAACAAAATTTTTGAAGAAAAATACAGTAATCAATCACAAATTAAATATTTATTTAATGAACACAACAGTCAATCAATGATTATACAGGTGTTTCTCTTAGTGTGAGCTCCTTTCAGGTTGCCACATTGTGAGCGACGTGCTCTTCAGAAAAAAAGACGAGAGGTATTTACTAGAGAGCGACGTGCTCTTCAGAAAAAAATGGAGGAGTTCCAGATAAGGTTCCTACAGGTGGTTTATTACTTAATTAACTATTGTGCACGAGTTAATTACTTAACTAGTGTACATTACTTAACTAGTGTGCACGAGTTAATTACTTAACTAGTGTGCACGAGTTAATTACTTAACTAGTGTATATTAATTAACTAGTGTACATTACTTGACTAGTTAATTAGTGTTCACTAAGACAACATAGCTAGTGTTCACTAAGACAACATAACTAGTTAACTTACAGCTAGTGTTCACTTACAGCTAGTGTTCACTAATTAATTAGTGTTCACTAAGACAACATAGCTAGTGTTCACTTACAGCTAGTGTTCACTTACAGCTAGAGTTCACTAATTAATTAGTGTTCACTAAGACAATACAACTAGTGTTCACTAAGACAACATAGCTAGTGTTCACTAAGACAACATAACTAGTTAACTTACAGCTAGTGTTCACTTACAGCTAGTGTTCACTAATTAATTAGTGTTCACTAAGACAACATAGCTAGTGTTCACTTACAGCTAGAGTTCACTAATTAATTAGTGTTCACTAAGACAATACAACTAGTGTTCACTAAGACAACATAGCTAGTGTTCACTAAGACAACATAACTAGTTAACTTACAGCTAGTGTTCACTTACAGACTAGTGTTCACTAATTAATTAGTGTTCACTAAGACAACATAGCTAGTGTTCACTTACGCCTAGTGTTCACTTACGCCTAGAGTTCATTAATTAATTAGTGTTCACTAAGACAACACGGCTAGTGTTCACTAAGACTACATAGCTAGTGTTCACTAAGATAACATAACTAGTTAACTTACGCCTAGTGTTCACTTACGGCTAGTGTTCACTAATTAATTAGTGTTCACTAAGACAACATAGCTAGTGTTCACTTAGCAATTTTAGTGTTCACTAATTAATTAGTGTTCACTAAGACAATACAGCTAGTGTTCACTAATTAATTAGTGAACACTAGCTTTAAGTGTTCACTAAGACAATACAACTAGTGTTCACTAATTAATTAATGAACAATACAGCTAGTGTTCACTAATTAATTAGTGTTCACTAAGACAATACAACTAGTGTTCACTAAGACAACATAGCTAGTGTTCACTAAGACAACACAACTAGTGTTCACTAAGACAACATAGCTAGTGTTCACTAAGACAACATAACTAGTTAACTTACGGCCTAGTGTTCACTTACGCCTAGTGTTCACTAATTAATTAGTGTTCACTAAGACAACATAGCTAGTGTTCACTTACAGCTAGTGTTCACTTACAGCTAGTGTTCACTAATTAATTAGTGTTCACTAAGACAATACAATTAGTGTTCACTAAGACAACATAGCTAGTGTTAACATAGCTAATGTTCACCAAGACAACATAGCTAGTGTTCACTTACAGCTAGTGTTCACTAATTAATTAGTGTTCACTAAGACAATACAACTAGTGTTCACTAAGACAATACAGCTAATGTTCACTAATACAACACATCTAGTGTTCACTAATACAACACAGCTAGTGTTCACTAAGACAACACAGCTAGTGTTCACTAGCAACACAGTGTTTTAAAAATTAGACGTTGTTCAATATTATTTTTTCAAAATCTTATCTTCAGGGATCTAGTTTAAATCGTCTCGTCAAGACAAAAAAATCAGTGTTTTCGATTTTTTTTTTTTTGACTTATAGATATTGAGATATTTTATTTTGAAATTTGAGGGGGATTTTAAATGAAATAATTACGAAAATGCCACCCCTCTATCTTTTTTAATCTGAGCATTGATGTGTTTTTTAATCCAATGCATTGGTAGTTCTTATGGTTCTCATATAAATGTGGTTCTCATTATAATAGGACCTATATATATATATATATATATATATATATATATATATATATATATATATATATATATATATATATATATATATATATATATATATATATATATATATATATATATATATATATATATATATATATATATATATATATATATATATATATATATATATATATATATATATATATATATTGGATATATATATATATATATATAAATTTATGAAATATATTTAAATTTTGTCTAATAATAATTTTTAAATTTTTATTAACACCGACATGATTGTTTATGAAAAATAAATAAATTATAAATTAAAATAAAATAAACATAAAGCTAAACAAATTTTAAAAAAAAATCAAATTAACACCGACATAATTATTTCGCCGCTACTACCACCACTACTACCACCACGTACAACCACTACGTATTACCACTACCACCACCATTACTATACCACATTTACTACTACCACCACGTACAACCCAAACCCCTAAACCCGAATTGCCATACCCTAAATCCTAAACCCAAAACCTTAAACCCTAATTGTCATACCCTAAACCCTAAACCCAAACCCCTAAACCCAAACCCTAAACCCTAATTGCCATACCCTAAACCCTAAACCCAAACCCCTAATTACTATACCCTAAACCCTAAATCCTAAATCATATATTCCATAGTCATAAACCCTAAACCCAAACCCTTAAACCCTAATTGCCATACCTAGATCTTATGATTAGTTCAGCTGGTAAGCTGTTAAAGTTTATCATTCGTGTTGCACCCCCACCCCAACTTTTAAAAAAAAAATCCCCTCCCCTTTGTTGGGAGTTAAATTTTTTGGGAAAAAAATCCCCTCCCCTTTGTTGGGAGTTAAAGTGGGTTCGAGTCCCACCGGGCGTGTTTATTTTTATCAAGGAGCATCAGTTCAGTTGGTAAGAGCCTACGACTTCCTCCGGGAGGTCTCGTGTTCGAACCCTGGCAGAATGAAACTAGGTATATTAATTTAATAGTGGGAAAAAAATCCCCTCCCCTTTGTTGGGAGTTAAATTTTACCAAGGAGCATCAGTTCAGTTGGTAAGAGCCTACGACTTCCTCCGGGAGGTCTCGTGTTCGAACCCTGGCAGAATGAAACTAGGTATATTAATTTAATAGTGGGAAAAAAATCCCCTCCCCTTTGTTGGGAGTTAAATTTTACCAAGGAGCATCAGTTCAGTTGGTAAGAGCCTACGACTTCCTCCGGGAGGTCTCGTGTTCGAACCCTGGCAGAATGAAACTAGGTATATTAATTTAATAGTGGGAAAAAAATCCCCTCCCCTTTGTTGGGAGTTAAATTTTTTTTACCAAGGAGCATCAGTTCAGTTGGTAAAAGCCTACGACTTCCTCCGGGAGGTCTCGTGTTCGAACCCTGGCAGAATGAAACTAGGTATATTAATTTAATAGTGGGAAAAAAAATCCCCTCCCCTTTGTTGGGAGTTAAATTTTTAGGCTTGCAGCGATTGCTCATGATCATCGTCAACATATGAGGTTTGATACGGCTTTTGTTTTGCCGGGGGATGTGATAAATGCTTTGAGATTTGATGGTTTGGGCATTTACTCGGTTCGAAATTAACATGGGGTTGTTTTTTTTTGGGTTTTAATGGATGTTAATCTGGGTTTTAAAGCTTTGGAAAATCTTCTTTTTCTTGGCTGTGCAATGTATTGCTGCAGTGCATGGTTTGGAGGTGATTCTGTTTGACATTGCTGATGTTAATATGTTTGGTGATGCTGAAATGGCTTTGCTTCAATTGATTATTGATTTGCTGCTGAAGTATGGTTGTTTAATGTTCAACAATGGTGTGCCTTCAGTTGGATTTGGTGAAGGTTTCAGCTGATGCATGATTTTTCAAGCTGCTGGACATTTTTTCTGATATGCACGCCCGTGCTTGTGGCATTGCACGCCCGTGCTTGTGCCAAAAAAATCTTGGGCGGTCGCCCTTGTTTCTCGGCCAGTCTTGGGTGGCCGCCCTTGCATTGTGCTGGATTGGGCCTAGGTTTGGTTGTTGGGCTGATTTGGGGAGTTTTTGGTTTTTAATTTTGGGCTAATTTTATTGTTTTATTTTTGGGAGATAGAGTTGGGTTATATTCCCACTCATTTTGTATTCTTTTTAATTTTCATTAATAAAATTTCCAGGTGTCGTCCTGGTTTAAAAAAAAAAAAAATAAAAAAAATAAAAAAATAAAAAAATTGCCATACCCTAAACCCTAAACCCTAAATCCAAAATCATATATTCCATATTCATAAACCCTAAACCCTAAACCCAAACCCCTAAACCATAATTGCCATACCCTAAACCCTAAATCCTAAACCCAAACCCCTAAACCCTAAACCCAAACCCTTAAACCATAATTGTCATACCCTAAACCCTAAACCCTAAATTCAAACCCCTAAACCCAAACCCCTAAACCCTAATTGCCATACCCTAATTGCTATAACAAAATTATCTTAATTTTAAATTTGTCAAATATTTATTTTGGATATGAGGATATATCAAGATGCTATTTATTTGTCAAAATAAATATTTCAAAATAATAATTTAAACTTGTTAAAATATTTCATAAATTTATATATATATCCAAAAAATATTGCCACTTATTTTTATTATTTATCAAAAATAAATAATATTTTTTATACAAAATAAAAAATATAATATTAAGATGCTATTTATTGGTCAAAAAATAAATAAATTAGAAATTGGCCTTGGCTCGGCCGTGGCCTTGCCTTGGCTGGCCGTGGCCTTGGCTGGCCGTGGCCTGGCCTTGGCTCGGCCGTGGCCGGCCTTGGCCTTGGCCCAACCTATATTCCCACATCGAAAGAAATTAGAAGTAAACAAAGGCATGTGGCTCGGCCGGCCGGCCTTGGCCTTGCTTTGGCTCGGCCTTGGCTGGCCATGGCCTTGCACGGCGCCTAGGGATATTATCCAACATTGCTTTCACACAAAAAAATCAAATGCCAAGGTTATATAATAATGGGCTTGGCCTCTTTCATAGCCACAAAGTTCAAAGTATTTACATTGGCCTTGGCCGGCCATATCAATGGCCTTGGCCTCTTTCACGGCCACAGTTTAAAATTTTATTTCCAAAAAAGCTTGAAACTCGAACTCTAACCGTTTAAGCTCGCAATCGAGATCCTTGAAACTCGTTTCGAGCCGAGTTCGACGAATTTTTTAAGGTCGAGCTCGAAAAAAGCTCGGCTCGTTAATTTTTAGTCGAGCTCGAGTTCGACATTTCAAAGCTCGACTCGGCGACTTGTTTACAACCTTAGGAATACACAAAACATATTGACCATTTCCAAAATAAGGACTTTTTAACTCAAACACAACCGGTGAAACATTTTCTAGTGGGACATTTGCATGCTTCTTTTCTACCAGTTAGACATTTAGAAAAAAATTCTTAACCGGTAAGACATTTAGAAAAAAACCTTGACCGGTCAACCGGTTAGACATTTAGAAAAAAAAATTAACCGATTAAGACTTTTTAACTCCCAACACAACCGGTTAAACATTTTCTATTTAATTTTCTTTATTAATAATTATTATTTTGTAATTTAAAGTGGGAAGGAATTTATACTTTCTTTGATTTGGATCGGTCGGTCAACCAACCATTGACCTTATTATTTATTTATTTATAAATCGATCAATTTTCCTCCCTCAACCTATCCAAACAAACCCAATCAATTTTCCCTCTTTTCTCTTGCCTAACCGATCAAAAGTAACAAAAGCCTTAAGGCCCTTAACCGACCAAACAAATCAAAACAATTTTCCCTCTATCCAAACAAATCAAAGTAAAAACTTCGTCTCACTTTAAATTACAAAATAATAATTATTAATAAAGAAAACTAAATAAAAATATAATGTTTTTCATCTCAAATAAATACTTTAAAAAATATAATTTTATAAAAAAATTATATTATTCATTTAAAAAATAAATATTACTTTCGACTCAAAATGAATAACCAAAAAATAATACTACATTTTTTATCCAAAAAAATGAGCATTACTTCCTTCGTCCCAAAATGAATACTATTTTCTATATCAAAAAAAAAAAAATGCTTCTTTTGTCTCAATGAACATTTTAAAAAAGAATACTAATTTACTTGTCTCAAAAATTAATATTCATTTTCTGAGAAGAAGACACTAATATTATAAACATTAATTTTTACAAAAGAATACTACATCGTCTAAAAATTTAAATTACTATCTTCGTCCGAATGAATATTTTATAAAATATTGCTTCATTTGTTTAAAAAATTAATGTCATATATTGAAACGAAGGCACTAACATTACAATTATTAATTTTTGAGGCAAATTAAGCAGTATTATTTTTTTAAATATTCATTTGGGATGAAGAAAGTAATGTTCATTTTTTGGGACAAAAAATGTAATATTATTTTTTGGTTATTCAATTTGAGTCAAAATTAATATTTATTTTTGAAATGAAGATTATAATTTTTAATAGAAGTATATTTTTTAAAGTATTTATTTAAGATGGAAAAAATAATATTTCTATTTCATTTTTTTATTAATAATTATTATTTTATAATTTAAAATGAGACGGAATTTGTACTGATGGTTTGTTACTTTGGATCGGTTAGGTTAAGCAGTGGAAAGGCAATCGGTTAAGGGAAAAGGCAATCGGTTAAACAGGGCATAGGCAAAGCAGGGACTTGATTTGATTTTGTATCGATACAAATATTAATTTGTACTGATAGTCATTTGGCCCATTACCGATCCAACTAAGGTTGTATCCAACCCAAACCAATTACAAACGCCGTCTCACTTTAAATTATAAAATAATAATTATTAATAAAGAAAACTAAATAGAAATATTATTTTATCCATCTCAAATAAATAATTTAAAAAATATACTTCTGAAAAAAATAATATTTCTATTTAGTTTTTTTATTAATAATTATTAGTTTGTAATTTAAAGTTAGACGAAGTTTGTAAATTTTTTATTTATTTGGAGTTTGACCGATCAATTTTCCTCCCTCAACCGATCCAAACAAACCCAGTCAATTTTCCCTCTTTTCTCTTGCCTAACCGATCAAAAGTAACAAAAGTCTTAAGGCCCTTAACCGATTAAACAAATAAAAACAATTTCCCTCTATCCAAACAAACCAAAGTAAAAACTTCGTCTCACTTTGAATTATAAAATAATAATTATTAATAAAGAAAACTAAGTAAAAATATTATTTTTTTCATATCAAATAAATAGTTTAGAAAATATAATTTTATAAAAAATTATATTATTCATTTCAAAAATAAATATTACTTTCGGTCAAGGCCTATATTTGGATCGGTCAAGGCCTGTTTATTTGCTTGGATCGGTCAAAGGCATGTTTGAATCGGTCAAGGCCTGTGTTTGGATTGTTTGGATCGGTTGTGGGTTGTGGTCTTGGTTTGTTTGGATAGGTTGTGGGTTGTGGCCTGATTTGGATCGGTTATCCACTTATTATTGACCGGTCACCATGTCAATGATTTACCGATCCTTGTCATAACCGATTCTTGTGACCGGTCAACCAAGTCACATGCTTTGGATCGGTCAACCAATTTACTTGGTTTGGATCGATCAGGAGCCATGCTTTGGATCAGTCAACCAATTGACTTGATTTGCCAAAATTTTATATATATAGAGAATATATAGAGATATATAGAGAGAGATAGCAATGTGAGATTAATTCCTTTTGTAACAAAACTTAAGGACATTGATTGATTTAATCCCACATCGCTATCTCTGTCTCTATATCTCTATATATTCTCTCTATATATAAAAGGAAGTAATGTCCTGATTCAATTTTGCCACAACTTAAGAGAGTAATTACAAAAGTGCCACTCAAATTTTGGCAAAATTTTTGGCGCTTGGACTGTTCATTGGATGACCTGCTTTAATATATAGATAGATTATTATCGAATTTTGATAGAGTTGATCAATAAGGTCAATAAAGTCAAAGTATAAATTTATTATTGATGCATAAAAATATTTTAGAGTGTATCTATAGTATAAATGGAATGGGTGTTTGCTACAGTTCTTTGAATAGTGTCAAGCGGCGAATTTTCCATTTCGCCCTCACTATTTTGTCTCTTTCCCATTTTGCCCTTAAATTTTTTTTTTTTAAATTAAAAAAAAAATTAAAAAAAAAAAAGAACCCGTGTCCTTGGACACGAGCATGTACTAGTTTTTCAATAAGAAGACAGATATTCATTAGCACATGCAATTTTTTGTCAAATGTCTAACAAAATTATTTTCTTGGTTTCAAATTGACACACAAATTGAAGCTTGAGACTCAATGTGAGAAAAATTAAATCACAAGCCCCCAAGTGATTCATCATATAAATTTTGGGATAATGAAATGAGATTAACCCAAGAATGACACTGAAATATGACTAATCCCATGTGTGGACACTAAATTTAACATGTTCAGAAACTTGTTTTTTTTTTTCCTTCATATTTAACATATACTTGTGTGTGTGCCACTTAAAATATATAAGGTTAGAATATCTTTAATTTGCTTTAACAATAACAAATGTACTCTCTCATCTATGGATATTGTTCATTTTGTTCTAAATTAATACAATTTATAATTTCAATTTTGAGAGGTATTTATGAAAGTTGAAATTTAAATATTTTTAGTAGCATACATTTATATAAACGTAATGAACTTGTCATATTGCACTATAAATATAAGGGTAAATTAGAACTAATTTTTAGATGATTGATGGTTAAGTAACTCCTCAAGAATTTATTTAAACAGAATTAGACATTTCTCCAAATTATTATTATTTTTTAAAGAAAAGTAAACTAAAAACGTTAAACTAAGGCTCCGTTTGTTTAGCGTAAAATATTTTTCGAAAAATGATTTCCTGCAAAATGTTTTCCGAAAAATGAAAATGTTTTTCGAAAAATAAGATAAACATGTTTTCGACTGTTTGGTAAGGAAAATATTTTCCGAAAAATGTTCGATTGAGTTGACTACAAATTTACCCACCCCAATCACCACCACCACCCCCAGCCTACTCACCACTACCACCCCCTCCCCCGGTCGAGTCTAATCATTTTAAATTTATTTTTAACAACTCCTCCCCCAATCCACTCACCCCCCCCCTGCCACCCCACCCCCCCCACACCCCGTCGAGTAAAAAATAAAAATTAACCATTTTAAATTTAAAATGATTTTTTTTTACTCGACCGGGGGGTGGGGGTGGGGTGTGGGGGTGGGTGGCAGGGATGGGGTAGGGGTGGTTGATGTGAGGAGGGTAACGTGGGGGTGTGTGTGTGTGTGTATGTGAGGGTGTTACCATTTTTCGAAAAATATTTTACTTAGGAAAAATTCATAAATCATTTTACTTAGAAAAGTGGGAAAAATATATTCCGAAAAATATTTTTCCCATTTTTCGATGCTAAACAAACATCGAAAAATGGGGAAAAAAAATTCGAAAAATATTTTCCCTAAAACAATCAAACAAACAAAGACTAAAACATGTCAAAGAAAACAATAACAATCTTAAACTGGGATAAGGTGACTAGGTGATTAAGAATAACGAAGGGAGGTTATGGATGTTGCTAATTGATTTAGGCCTTGTCCTCGGTGGGTCCCAGAAATTCTATTTATGGAGGTCACGTGATTATTCACATGAAATTGCTTTAGACAGAAAACATGCATTGCCTGTTTTAGAGGTATCAAAAATTATAAATTTGAGTCCCTATATTCGTACCTCGCCACGTGTCCTGTCGCCCCTGGAGCTAAAACGCATGTGACATTTAACTTCTGACATGCCACGTTGTCTCGTGCTTATGTTTCACAATTAATTTTAATAATTAATGTATTCGTAATGCCAAAAACTTATAAAAAACGCGTTTTTTCGTTATCTTAACAAAAAACGTGTTTTCCCGATAACACACACACGACTCTCTCTCTCTCTCTCTATCCGGTCTCTCTTTCTATACGCAAAAGCCTCACTGCGTCTTCTTACACAGGGGAACAACTCCCTCCATTGCCGGCCCAAGCTCCTCCCTATCTCACCTCACCGGACAACAACCCAACTTCAACCACCACCATCGCCTAACCTCCCTCTGTCTCAATTTCCTTCTCCCCAATCCAATCAAACACCAATTCAACCCCCACCGGCGTCCTCTCTCCAAGTCAACCGGAGTAACTCTCCCTCACCAAATCCCTCACCGGCCGAACTCACCAACCAAAACCGACCTTCCTCAACCAAACCTTCAATTCCCCTTCAATCTCCAACATTGCTCCAAGTCCGCCGTGCTCGATCTCCCTAATTGCTCTTGAATGAAGACGATCGTCGTTATGTTCTTTTGTTCTTGGTGGATTAGTATAAAATGTGCCAGTTTCCATGTGCCAGTTCGGGTGAAAATAATGCCCGTTTTTATTTTTTTGAGTGCCAATTTATGTATTTTGAAGTGCCAGTTCTTGTGTTTTGATGCCAGTTTTCATGTGCCAGTTCCGGTGTAAAATAATGCCCGTTTTTGTTTTTTTGAGTGCCAATTCATGTATTTTGAAGTGTCAGTTCTTGTGTTTTGAAAGCCAGTAAAAATATTTTTGAGTGCCAGTGTACGTGTATTTGAGTGCCAGTGTACGTGATTTTGAATGCCAGTCCTTGTTTTTTTGAATGCCAGTGCTTGTGTTTTTGAGAGCCAGCAAAAATATTAGTGTAACAAAGTGCCAGTGTTAGTTGAGCGAGTGCCGAGTGTGAAGAGTGCTTGGAGTTCATGTATATAAAAGTGCCCGTGTAAAAGTGCAGTGCCGGTTTAACAAAGTGCCGGTGTCGGTTACACTGGCACTTTGTTAAATTGGTACTGGCACTTTTTTCACTGACAATTTGTGATACATGAACTGGCACTTTATCACACTGGCAGTTTGTTAAACAGACACTGGCATAAACGAGGAAACCAGTAATTACAAAAATGACACCGTTTATTTTGAACATGGTTGCCAGTAATTACAAAATTGCCACCGCTTAATTTGAAAACACGTTTTTTCATATCTTAAGAAAAAACTAGTTTTTTATAAGACCAACTCATTGGTAATTAATGATTCACAATTAATTTTACAAATACATTAATTAGATCACTTTTTTTTCGTAATTACCACACAGATTATATTATAGGAATAAACTTGTCTATTATACTATTTATCTTTTCTCATTTCAAGAATAAAAAAAAGTTTATAAAAGACCAGCAGTTAGTAACTAACATTAATATATTTGTCTTACTTTTTCATTTTTGTTTGTCCTAAAAAATTATAAAATTATGAAAGACTTTAAGAAGATTTGGAAGAAATAATTTTATTAATAATATTAAATCATTTGTTACAACATATATATATATATATATATATATATATATATATATATATATATATACTCCTTCCGTCCCACATTAGTTGAGACTAACTTTTTGGGCACACCAATTAAGGAAAAGTAAGTGAGAGAAAAAGTGAAAGAAAATGTTGTGAGTATGAAGAATTAAATAGGAGAGAGAATGAGTGGGAGGAATAGTTAGGAGAGAGAATGTTGTGAGTGTAAAAGTGAAATAGGAGAGAGAATGAGTGGGGTAAATAGTTAAGATTCCTTTGCCATTTTGGGCAGTCTCAACTAACGTGGGACGGCCCAAAAGGGAAAGAAGTCTCAACTAACGTGGGACGGAGGGAGTATATACATATATTTATATGTATATATATATATAAAAGTTGAAATACAAAATAAAATCCCATTACTTTATACCTAAGATATATAGAGGATTCTAACTAACTAATCTTTTAAAAGTAAATAGAAAAGGATATACACAAATATATTTAAAAATTAAAAACAGAATATTTACTTATTCTTATCAGGCCCTCGCAAGATGGACGATCCTTGTGTTATTCCAATCTTGTAGACTAATGATAGAAAACTAGGACGAGATAATGGATTGGTGAGATCAACGGCAAGTTAATTGTTGCCGGAAATATGTTGAGCACGAAAAGCGCCAAGTTGTACTTGTCCACGAACAAAGTGGAAAGCAAGCACGAGATGTTTTATTCGAGACTGAAAAACTGGGTTTGATTAATAGTGAGTGGCCCCAAGGTTGTCACAATACTCCTATATGACTGTTGTGGCGGTTGATGTGATCACATCATTTAGTGCACCAGCAAGTTCAGTAAGGAGATTACGAACCCATAGGATTTCGGCTGTGGCATCCGCTACAGCTCGATACTCAGCTTCGGAGGAGTAGCGGGCAAGTGCTCGTTGTTTCTTGGATGCCTAAGCAATTGCATTACGCCCAAGATAAACTAAGATGTCAGAGGTGGAGACATAGGTATCTTTGTCACACCCTTGTCCCGGCTGTCATTAAAGGCAATGAAGAGATGGAGGGTTGTTATGGTAGAATTGTAGACCCATGTGAAGGGTACCATGTAAGTAGCGGAGAAGACGTTTTAAGGCAGTCCAATGAGTGTCTTGTGGGTTTTGCATAAATTGCGCACATTTGTTGACCGGGAAGGCTATGTCCGAACGGGTGATAGAAAGGTATTGGAGGCCACCGACAATGGCCATATAGTCGGATGGGTTAGAGATAGGGGTGCCCGAGGAGTAGTTGGGTAGGTAACTATTGGGGCAGGAAGAGGCTTAAAGTCAAATCATTTTGTGACAAATGAGTAAATCATGAATGTATTTGGTTTGAGAGAGGACTGGGCCTTGAGCATTAGGAGTGACTTCAATGCCTAAGAAATATGAGAGAGGCCCAAGGTATTTGAGAGAGAAGCGATTGCAGAGGTTGGTGATAAAGCTTTGGAGGAGTGGTTGGGATGGGCCGGTGATGATAATGCCATCAACCTAGACAATGAGGTAGAGTATATGATGGTGTTGGATGTAGATGAACAAGGAAGGGTCGGCTAATGAGGGTTTGAAGCCAGAGGTGATAAGATGGGTTTTGAGCTCGAGGTGATTGTTTGAGGTCATATATGACTTTGGTGAGTCGGCACACATTAGTTGGGTTGGCTTTATCAACGAAGCCAGGGGGTTGAGACATAAAAACAGTTTCATGAATGATGCCTTGAAGGAAGGCATTGTTGATGTCTAATTGACGAATATACCATACTTGGCTTAGGGCAAGGGAGAGAAGGAGACGAACTGTGACGGGTTTGACAACCGGGCTAAAAGTGTCAAAGTATTCTACACCGGGACGTTGGTGGAAGCCTTTAGCAACAAGACGAGCTTTGCATTTTTGGATAGAGTTATCGGGATTGTACTTAATACGGAAGACCCATTTGCAACCAATAATGGTTTGGGCTTGATGATAAGGTACTAGGGTCCATGTTTTGTTTTTGGTGAGGGATTGGTATTCGTCTAGCATGGCATTGTGCCAAAAAGGGGAGAAGAGAGGGCTTGTTTGGTTGTTTGTGGGTAAGCTAGATGGGGAAGACTGAGAGGCAAAATTGGTAAATTTCGAGTTAAGACTTGATAATTTTGTTGGAGAGGCGGGTGATTATAGTTCGAGCAGGTGGATGGTTGATCGGGTTTGTTGTTGTAGGGGCTGATGTGGTAACATCAAAGGTTACATCAGTTTGGGGGTTGGATGGTGTATGAGTTGGTGGGATGGCACCAGAGGCTGTATCAGCCAGGTTGGGAGGATTGGTTGTTGTGGTGTCTGGTGTGATCACTTCTGGGTTCTCAGCAAGCGACAGAGTGGTTGGATGGGTTGTTTGGTGTGGTATCTGGTGTAATCACATCAGGGGTTGCAATTGTAGGGTGGTTGGGTTGGGTAGGCGATGATGGTGATGAGGTAGTGAGAAGGGGTAGGGTTATAGGACACCACTGAGAGGGATTAATATTAGGGGTATCTCTTGGGGTTTTAGAGATGAATGGATATGGAAATTCGGTTTCTATAAATTTGACGTGCTTGGACGTGTAGACATGGTTGGAGATAGGGTCAAGACAGTAGTAGGCACTTTGAGTAGGGAAGTAGCCTACAAATACGCAAGGAATGGATTTGGGGGCTAGTGTGTGAGGGGTGTAGGGTCAAAGCCAGGGGTAACAGAGGCAACCGAAGCTGCAAAGTTTGGTATAATTGGGTGGGGTCTTAAACAGAAGAAGGTAAGGGGTGTCATTATTTAGGGTGGGGGTAGGCATTCGATTGATAAGGTAAGGCCAAAATGTGAGAGGAAGGTTGGCATGAGAGAGGAGGGTTAAACCAGTTTCAACAATATAGCGGTGAAGCCGTTCAACATAGCCGTTGTGTTCAGGGGTGTGAGGAGGAGATGTAAGGTGTGAGATGCCATCTTGGAGGAGAGATGGAGTGAGTTTTAGATATTCACTCCGTATTCGGAAAAGACTTGGATTTTAGGGCGATTGAAGAATTTTTCAACTAGGGCATTGAAGCGGGTAAAAGTGGCATATGTGTCCGATTTTTGTTTGAGAGGGTGCATCCATATGTATTTGTTGTAGTGATTGACAAAGATAACATAATGTTTAAAATTATCATGGGAGAGTATGGGGATGTCCACACGTCGGAAAAAATGAGTTCAAGAGGAGAATTGGTAGTTAGAGAGGATGAGGAGAATGGTAATTTGTAACTTTTGTTAGTGTCACAAGCATTGCAGTGAGAGTTGCGAGTGGAAGGAATGGGAAGAGAGAATTGGTTTTTGAGAAGAGAAAGTATTAGAGTAGCGGGGTGGCCAAGCTTGTGGTGCCACAAGTGGAGTGTGGTGGTTACGCTAGGGTGAGCTTGGGTTGCGCAAGGGTGCCATAGGTAGACACCATGTTCAAAGTGTTCCATGAATTAGAGTGTGGTTTGTTGAGAGGTTTTTGATAAGGAAGGAGGAGGGTGTAAATTCAACAATGGCATTGTTATCTTTGCAAAATTGGGAGTAGACGAAGAGAATATTTTTGGAGAAAAGAGGGACATGAAGGACATTAGAGGATTGAAGTGTGGTGTGAGGAGTGAGGAGAGAGAAGGGACCTATATTGGATATTGGGATGGATGAGCCATCTCCTATTACAACACTATCGCTCACATCGTAGGGGCTATGAAGGGAGAGGGTGGGTAGATCGTTTGTGAGGTAATGTGTGGCGCCGCTGTCAACAAGACAGGAGGTGGATATGGTGGTGGTAGGGGCAGTGGCGGTGTGTACTTGAGGATGATGAAGGTGGGTAGTTGGTGTGATTGTTGGTGTGATCACACCATGGGTTGCAACTGTGGTTTGGAGAAGATATGGTTGTTGGGGTTTTGTCATGGTTGAGATGTTGTCAAGGCTGAGGTTTTTTCTAGGTCGATGGTGTGGGATTGTT
This sequence comes from Adenophora triphylla var. japonica, assembly GCA_022495995.1. Classification (NCBI taxonomy): domain Eukaryota; kingdom Viridiplantae; phylum Streptophyta; class Magnoliopsida; order Asterales; family Campanulaceae; genus Adenophora; species Adenophora triphylla. The sequence goes on along the minus strand of JAFEMH010000272.1, from coordinate 324,379 downwards.
GGTGGCGGAGGAATACCCGAATTAGGTTTGATAAAGGTGTGAGACGGTGGATGTGCATTTGGGAGAGTGGGAAAAATAACGATTGAGTAATCTCTCTTTAATCGGTGACATTCAGACGTAACATGTCCCATGCGACGACAATATTGACATTTGCCATTGAAATAATTTGGAGTAGATTTATGCGTGGAGAAAAGGGAGTTAGAAGTGGTGATGTTGGTGTGGTGGCCATGGGAATAACGGTTTCTAGTGTATGATTTTGGTTGCCGGTCTAGGGTTTGCCGGAATTGATGGCACCGAGTGGGAGTTGGGAAGCGGCAGCGGAAGCTAGGGTGGCTAGGGTTTGGATCAAGAAGAGCTCTGATAGCATATGAAGATTTGGAAGAAATAATTTTATTGATAATATTCAATCATTTGTTACAACATATATATAATAAGTTGAAATACAAAAAGAAAATCCCATGACTTTAGGCCTAAAATATCTAAAGGATTTTAACTACCTAATATTTTAAAAGTAAATACAAAAGGATATACACAAAGATATTTAAAAATAAAAAGAGAATATTTACTTATTCTTATCAGACTCATTCCCCACTTTCGGCGGTGACGGATCTAGGATTTTTGGTCGGAGGGTCAAAATTTTACATAATGAAACAAATTGAAATCATATTTTTAAAACAATAAAATATAAAGAAACGTTATAAAGCCTATTTTTTTCATTCTTGTTTAAAATTTGATGATAATTGTACTCACAAGACCACCGGCCATAAACAACTATATTTACAAGGCCATTGGTCTTAGAAAAGATCACAAACAACAAGGCCGCCGATCGGAAACAAACATACTGGCAACAAGGCCAACAAGTCGTAAACAAGTACACCAACAAGGCCATCGGCCATAAACAAACACATCAGCAAGGGATTGGCCAAAACAACACCAACAAGGCAACTGACCATAAACAAGCACACTAACAAGGCCATCGGCCATAAGCAAGCACAATAACAAGGCTATAAGGCCATTTCACTGCCTTCAGTTTTTGCAAAATAAGCTTCCGGTCATAAACAAGTCATAAACAAGCACACCAACAAGGCCACAAGGCCGCCGGCCATACAATTAACAATTGTACCAAGAATGATAAAAAAAAAAATATTAAACAAGATTATAGTTCAGAATTTCTAACCTCCAGGGTGGGGGCCTCTTTTGGAATTAGAGCCCGAATTAGCTGAGCCACGTGATCTCTTCATCTCTCGAGGCCAACGTACTCAAAATTAAAATCCCAAATTGAGTTTGAAAAAATCTAAAATGTTAACTATGTATTACTATAAATCTATAAGAAAGTTGAATAGAAATGCTAGAAATCAATAAGAACTTGAAAAAGGATTTTCAGTTTCAAATCCCTCAATTTGTTGTGTATCTGAGATGTGACTATGCGACTGATTTTCCAGATACAACAACTTGGGTGATAGTGTGTGTCTTTGTTTAAGGTTGACCTGAAGGGGTTTGTGTGAAACTGATTTGTCGTTTGTAGGGAATTTGTGATAGTGTGAAAACTAAGTTACTAGGATGTTATTATATGATTGCACGACTGCATTTACATAGTAACATAATGGTTGGTTGACTGATTCCATTTTTAGGGCTTTAAAATTACCCAAAATCAATAAGAATTTGTAACCCAAATGAACCCAATTTCTGGATGCTAGAAATCAAGAAGAATTTCGAATACAATTGCTAGAAATCAATATTTATTTGAAAAAGGGTTTCCGATTTCAAAGCCTTATATTCGTTAGGGATTTATAAATTTGGGGATTTGAGATTGGAATTAGAGGAAGTGATGATGAACGGCGAGAAAGGGATACCTGAACTTTAGCGATGTCAGCCGGTGACAACCATGGTGTGTCGTTGCGTCGGCGTCGTCTCATCTCCGAACTGCGTATACAAACTGCGTATACTACCATTCACGAATTGCGAACGAATCCAAGGAAGAGAGGGTCGTGTTATTGTTTTAATACACTGACTCATTGCTTATATAGTTGGGTTTAAATGTAAATTGTGAGGGGGTCATTTGCATTGTTTCAGGGATGTCAGGGCGGAAATTTATGATACCTTCGAGGGTGAAAGTGGGGAAAAGCGAAAAAAGTCAGGGGGTCAATTGACCCTCCCTTCAACGTAGTTCCGCCCCTGACTTCCGGCGACCCACATCGATCCGTCCGACAACCCCCTTCCTCTCAACTTTCGTCGCCCTTCAATTTTTCCCAGCTTGGTTTTCTCTTCCTCTTTCTCACCTCTCTCCTTCACCTGGATCTCTCCCAAAACTCCCTCTCCGGAGAGGGCCATACGGGCGTCCCAGTCCGGCCCTTTTGGACCAAACCCGTGAACAAAACGGCTAGTATCCCGTGAGATCACGGGTCTAAACTCGGCCCGTCTCATTTCATTTCAGAAGTTCAAGTTCGCCCGTTTGATCATGATATTCACGGGCCAAACAGATTTTTCTATATTTTTTATTTTTTTTTAAATCAGGAAAAATCAGAAAAATTATGAAAAAAATAAAAGTAATTTATTATTTAATAAGCTATTTTTTAAAATATAAAATCACTTATACATAAGAAATTAGTTGTTTTATAAATATAAAAAGATAGAAAAAAATTAAACAAATGAAAATATATTAAAGAAAAGAAGGACGTACTACCCTTTATTTTTATTTTATTTTTTAAATTTTTTATTTACTAGAAAATAATATTTTAAATTTTTTTTTATTACTGATATCTTTTACAAAAAGGTATATAAAAAAAGATAGAAAAAACTAAACATTTATAAAAGAAAAGAGAGACGGACTAACCTTTATTTATTTTTATTTTTTATTAATTTTTTATAGACTAAAAAATAATATTTTAGACTTTTTTTTATTACCGATAGTTTTTACAAAAAGGTATACAAAAAAAGATAAAAAAAAAAAAATTAAACAAATGAAATTATATAATTTTTATACTTTCATTTGTTGATAAATAACATATATTTTTTATTTGTTGATAAATAACATACTCCCTCCGTCCCACGTTAGTTGAGACTTCTTTCCCTTTTGGGCCGTCCCACGTTAGTTGAGACTGCCCAAAATGGCAAAGGAATCTTCACTATTTACCCCACTCATTCTCTCTCCTATTTCACTTTTACACTCACAACATTCTCTCTCCTAACTATTCCTCCCACTCATTCTCTCTCCTATTTAATTCTTCATACTCACAACATTTTCTTTCACTTTTTCTCTCACTTACTTTTCCTTAATTGGTGTGCCCAAAAAGTTAGTCTCAACTAACGTGGGACGGAGGGAGTATATTTTTATTTGTTGATAAAAATAAATTTTTATTTGTTGATAAATAACATATATTTTAAAAAGAAAATTAATTAATTTAATAATAGAAACTTTATCAATATTTATTTCATAATTTTTTGGGAGAAATTTTCATTATTTTCAAATTATACAATTTAAAATTAAATAGGCTTAAAATAAAAAATCATCAAAACTTCAAATGAGTACTATGATATTCAAATCTTCAAGTGTTCAAAAAGCTATAGATATTCAATATTGTTATTGTTTCAAAGTATTTGAATTTGTTAAATTCTTCTTTTTTTTCTTATAGTATCCTTCTCGCAAAAAGTTCTCATTGGGATTGTCTTATTCGATGCTTTCATAATCATCGTTTTCAAGATTTCGGAATGTGACTTGTTTTCTCAAATTCGCGTCATCCCAATTCGCAATACAAATCAATCTCTCGATAATAGCGGGTTTGAGTTGGTTTCGCTTTTACGTCACCACTCTTCCTGCAGCATTAAAAGCAGTCTCCGTGCTCACAGTGTCATTTGGAGGGGTAACTAGATGATGGATAAAATCCTCGTGTAATAAAAATCTTGCAAGTATCCAAGTTACTGAAGTAGCAATATACAAAAGTAAGGGTCGAACCACAGAGATTTGTGTGTGAACAACTTGATTTAGTTAATGTAAAAAGTAACAAAGTGGTTTAATTTTGGTTGATTAAACTAGAATAACAAAGAAATTAAACTAATGAAAATAAAACAGATATTGAGATCAAGATTGGCAAGGATTTAGGGATTGGATTTCACAACTATCTCCTTCCTATGCTGATTTATAAAAACAATTACTACTCTTGTTCAAGAAATCGTTCACTTTAAAAAGAGTTGGGACGGTTAGATGGCCGGGTTACAACCCTATTATTACTTCGATGTGATGTTTTCCGCAAGGTCTACAAAACATATAAGTAATGCATTAAAAATCAAGGAACAAATGATTTTAGATCCGTTTGATTTTCGCAAGGTCTTCAATTAGATCTATTCAATGGAATCTAGGCCAATGTAAAAACTATCCACGCAAGTGCAATAATTTAAACCATAATAATTTTAAGACCAACAATATCAATCAATATTGTTGAAGTCTAAAAACGAATTAAGCAAATTCCATTGAACAAGAACAATAAAAGTTTGAGAAGAATTAAATCATTATTAACATAGGAATTTAATAGTTGCTACATCCAATCCGCGAAAAAAGAATTTAGCTACTCATAATCCGAATAATTACAAGAATAAAATTAGAAATCATAAACCTTGAATCGAATCTTGGACCACGGAGTATTATCTTTCTCTATTCTGGAAAAAAGTATACAGCCTCCTCTAAAACCAATCACTGTTTTCTTATAAATACATAGGTTGCACTCGTGTGAAACAGTCGTGCCAACCAGGCCCACTCCAGCCCTAATTCGCTAGAGTCCGTCTGCAAAGCCTAGCCACTACTTGGGCGGTCGCCCAGTCTTCCTCAGCGTTCGCTCAATTATACAGCCACTTCACGGTTTTTCAATCTTAGTCTTCAGCGGCCGCACAGGTGCCCTCGGCGGTCGCCGCCTAAGTTACATCCTCGTCTTGGCCCAACACCTTCCGGCCGCGGCCTTGCCTTGGCCCCGGTTTCTTCGTCCAGTCCTTTCCTTTGGCCCCTATTTTGTGCAGTCCTTCCTTGATTCGTTTCACAAGTGCACAGTCGCACTTTGGTTACTATAATTTTCTCTTTTGCACTTTGGTCCTTGAACTTTTCAGACTTACACTTTGCCCCCTGAACTTTATTTAACCAATTTTTCTCCTATTTTCCATAATTCCATTTTGGTCCCTAAACTTCCAAAATAAGCGAGGAACATATCTTTTAGATGGGTAAAACCACATTCATCACTAGATCACGTGCCATCACCGAAAGACTGGGATTAATATTATCATGCGATTTTCACCATAGTAGGACATTCAAGTTTTCAAAACTTTCACCATTTAAGGGGTAATATGGGCTTTCAAGGTATTGGTTTAATTCATCTGCACCACTTTGAGAACCATTAATAGATGAGGATGAAGTTTTTTCTTTTGTCATGAAACCTCATCCTTTTTTTAACATTTTTGTTGCTCCACTCCCTTTTCTTTTGGATGTTGTGTTTGGTCCCTTTAGTGTTCTACAATAGTGGTCGAACAAACGATATATGATTGTGTGAATTTCCTTAAGTTTGCTCTTGGACAAAGTGTTTACGGCATCTGGGTTAAGGTTGAGCCTCGTGTTCTCATAAAATTCATCAAACAAGCCACCTAATGAGGATAACTTAATCCTAGGATCCATTATGGTCGCTAATTGGGAAACTACGAGAAAATGTTCATATATTTTGTGAATTTACTTTCCATTTGCATAACGGCACCTCCAAACAAGCCATGTGATCTAAATTGCCTAATAACTTCACTTAGGACATTTATTTCACAGCACAAAATATGGGAGGTGGGATAATAACTTCCCGAAAAATCTTGGTTGCCCGCCACCAATGTTTAAGTAAATCTAATAACTCGGTAGCTATCGACCAATCATACTCACTAATTTGGTAGTCCATTTGATGACTAGAAAAGTATTCCGTGAGTACCACCTTATATTCGAAAACTTTGTTCAACATTTTATATGTTGAGTTTCACTTAATATACTCGGCCACTTGAGTTTTCTTGTATTTTATGTTATAAGTGGCGCATAAATCGGTATAAATTTTCAACCTTGGTCCAGAATTTTTTATAACATGGGAGGCCGTGTTGATGCTATTGGTGACAGACTTTAGTGAGTGGATCAAATCTTGGACACATAGATTAACAATGTGGCATGACCTAACATGAAACAAAGCGCCATCTAGGAGAGAATTAAGAGCTTGTATCAACATTGTGGCGGTTAGGGTATTGTAAGTCGCATTATCAAAGGATATTGTTGTAGACACCCCATTCTGAACCTATAATTACATGATTACACTACTCTTTGTCTCTCTTTTGTGTTTTGATGAAAGCATATCAGTTTCATCATGTTTCGTTAAGTTTCCAACTAACGTCGTTAGCTTTGGGACCTAACTGACTAACAGAATAACTGAAGAGGACAAAATGGTCATCAGACTAGTTGTCCCGCGCGGATTAGGCGTGTCTCGCGCGAGACAACCCCTCTGCAGGATTTGCAGAATCATTTTCCTTCTCTGTTTCAACATTTTTTCTTGATAAATATCATCTAATCTGCGTCTCTACTGACTAGAGAGTTCTGAGAGCTTCCTTGGGAGGAGTCCCAATCCACTTGAGTCTCCTAAACTTGGTGACCAAGTCATTCATCCACATCTTAAACCCCTATAAATACTTGATGACTTTCAGTATTTCAGGGGTCCTCGATCCCCGATCGAAAACACATAACACACACATTTTGTGGGTTTCTCTCCCTGAAAGATTCCTACAAAATCACCCTAAATTACCTAAAGTTTGTTTATCAACCTTGTTGATCAACAAACATCGAATCCCGAATCAAGGATTGAGGCGAAGCCCTGTCCGCATCAAGATCCGAATCAAGGATTGAGGCGAAGCTCTGTCCGCATCAAGATTCGACTCTAAACTTGAGTCGAAACTCTGTCCGAATCTCTTCTCAAAAGGTAATCATCATTTAAACTTTCATTTCTCTTCTCAATCTCTCTATTGATTTTAGAGTAGTGTAATCCCATCAAAAGGATTAGCCTAAAGTCCCTTCAATTCATGGAGGCGATCTCGAAGCATATGATCCGACATTCTTAATTAATAAATTAATTAGGGTTTATTTATTTCTTATTATTGTTCGTTGAATTGATTAGTAATAACACCCAATTAGCAAGACCAATCTTCAGATTGGGTGGAATGGATGCTCCTTGACCTACCTATTTCATAACTTAACCCCCGAACCCTTGAATCTCTTGAAAATATCAAAAAAGGTTTTTCTTATTGTTTTCCATCAATAAATAATAAGTGGCGACTCCAAAATGTAAAATAATTCACCATCGCTACAGTGGCGACTCCGCTGGGGACAATTAATTAAGAGGGTTAGACTTGCGTTACAATTGGGTGTTATTAATCTTTTCAATATTTTAATTAAAATCAGATTTTTCTGGATTTTTTGAAATTTTTCTGTACTGTTTTTGTCAAAAAAAAAAAAATTACTGTCAGATAGCTTGTCCAGTGCGGGACAAAGTTGTCCCGCGCGAGACATTGTTACGGCTAAATCATTGTTGCGGCTGAATCAGAATCCAACTTGGTTATTTGTTGACTTTGCTTTACAGGTGGACCAAAAAAAAAGCCTTTGCATGGCAGTTGACTCTTATTTCAAGTTTGACCACATATATATATATATATATATATATATATATATATATATATATATATATATATATATATATATATATATATGTGTGTGTGTGTGTGTGTGTGTGTGTGTGTGTGTGTGTGTATAAAAAAAAACAACTTGCAGAAAAGTTTTAAAATTTTAGAAAAAATCAAAATAAATGTTATTTCTATTTTTCTTGTGTTAACTTTATTTTATAGGGTAGAATTAATTATTAATTACTTGAACTATATACTTGTTGAGATTGAATTATTTTAATTTTTACCGGTAATCAGTTGACTCGGGCTTTATAATTAATTAATTTAATTATTTCTCTCTCTATCTCTCTCTCTCTCTCTCTCTCTCATTTAAGTGGAACTACGACGGCCTGAGTCTCCCTAAATTGGGAGAAACGTAGGCAACCACTTGGTTCGATCATTATCTGTTTTTCTTTTCTTTTTCAAAAAAAAAATCTCTACTTTTCTCTGTCCCTTAGATGGACTCTCACACACACGCACTCATGCTATATCTGTCATTGCATTATAAACCCTTGATAAACCCGGGACCCACACTAAGGACAGATGACGGTAACCACCTAGTCGCCGGTCTCTCCAAAGTTGGATCATCCCACTTCGCGTATTCAATCCACCTAGATTGTCATATCGCGGGGAGCCTAGCCTTTCAGCCCTGCATCGCCACATATCATGTAGTATATTTTCTAGGAACACTCTGTGACCGGTCGGTTTTGACTCGATAATCTTTCTTGTCTTTGACCAAAATAAAGTTATGTGAAATTGACCATAAAGAAGGACTCGGAAATGTCCCTTCGGCAAAAAGAAAAAGTCTCTTCGAAATGACCCTTTCGGAAGATCCTTTAAAGAAAAAAAATCCTTCTTGAAAAATGATTTTACATGGCTTTATTTTACAAAGAATGGTCAATTACTGAGTCCCTAGGTTTGGTTCGAATTACGTATACCTGTAAGATTTACCTAGGATACTAGATAGAAAATGGATCTTTGTCCGTCCGACCATGAATTTAGAAAATAAAAAGAAGAAAAAAAAATACATATCTCCGAATGGTTGTCTCGTGCGAGATGACCTTGTCTCGCGCGAGACTTTATTTGCAGAATGTGTGTTTGTGATTGATAATCAATGTGCGCTCCCTCCTTGAGTCAAGACTGTTCCTAATAAAAAAATAAAACTTCGAAAAAAATCGCTCGTGAGGTAATTTTAATCATCATCCTTTTCTCCATCTAGGATCGTTTGGGGCTAATATTATAAAAGGCGTTTCGTTGGGATATCTCTAATTCATCTCTAAGGTCGTCAAGCTCCCTTACCTCTCCAACGGTAGCATTTCAATTTTTTCCGACATGATGAATCCCGAAGCACCCAAGAAGGAAATTGAGGATCAAAGGACTCTATATGAGGAAATGCTACAAGCCCAAGTCGATGAAATGAAGGCCCAATTAGAACTTGAAAGGAGAATCCAAGTCGGGGAAATGAAAGCCATGGTTGACGAACTCCGAGCCATGAAACTAAAATTGGCCGAATTAGCTCAAAGAAGAAAGAGAATGGGACCTCTTTCGATGATGAAGTATCATACACTAAGAAGGCTAAAAGCCACCGTAAGCACAAGAAAAAGGTGTATGAGTCTAGCTCATCATCTTCCTCCTCCGATGACGAAAGCCAAACTTTCAAGAAGGAAAGTAAGGAGGAAAATAGAAAGGCAAGTGAACCCCTTACCATGGCAATGCTAGAAAAGAAACTTGCATCCCTCGATATGAGCAAGGGAGCCTCGCTCTCTATTGACTATGACACCCTTCGTCAATCCATGTCAAAGCTTTCTTGAAAGTACAAGACACCCGACATTGCAAAATTCAGTGGTGCTACTTGTCCAAAAACTCATCTGAAAACTTACTCTTGGGCCATGCTACCTATGGGTGTTTGTTGGGTATGCATATTTTAACCCTCCTATTTTAACTTAGATTTGATTATACCATAACCTCCTCTCTATTTTAAGGACTTTAGGACCCTATGTAATGAAGCTTAGACTTCAATTTTTTAGCTAAGTCCATTTTATAGAATAGGTTAAATTTAGGCTTGAAGACTGGCACAAGACTCATTGGATCTAAGGATACAGTTCAGAGTTTCAGACCACCTTGTCTAAACCGCCAAAGCAGAACCGCTCCAAGGAACCGCTGGGTGGAATATTGTCTGAAACCGCTCCATTGAACTCCTAAGTGCAAATTGCCTTTGAACCGCTTCATGCAACTGCATTGCAGTTTTATCTTGGAATTAGCCCTTATGGATCCTCCTCTGGTGAACCGCTTGCACACCAGAACCGCTCCAATGATTGGAGACTTGAAGTGAACCACTTTTACCGTTGGAATCCACGTCAGTAATATCAAATGTCAACCACCATATCTTGTCACGTGACTACTTTTCAGATAAGATCTGCAAGGATCTTGAAAAGGTGACAGATGTCCTAACCACCTTGATTGCAGCTGAGGTCTGATCAGCTTTACCTGCAACAACAGTTCCTAAGAACAAAAGTGGTTGCTGTGGACCAATGGGAAAGCATCAAGTACTGTCCTTGCAACAGATGTGTCCAACGGCTATATCTTGGATGCTTGGGTATAAATACACCTAATCTTCACCACTTGAAGATTGCTTGGGAAAATTAAAAGTCTTTGTGTTCATAGAAGTTTGAAGCTCGCCCAAAATTCTAAGTCCTTTGAATCTTCATCTTCCAACTTCAAGAAATATATCCCACCCTTAAATCAAGCCTTATACACATCAAGAATCATTGTGCTCTACATCTCAAAGATTTAAAGAGCTTTGATCTTGAACACACACACACACACACCTCACTTGTTTAATCCCATGGATTAATCATTTGAGATACACTCGGTTATAGTTGTTGGGTATGCATATTTTAACCCTCCTATTTTAGATTAGATTTGATTGATACCATAACCTCCTCGTCTGTTTTAAGGACTTTAGAACCCTATGTAATGAAGTTTAGACTTCAATTTTTTAGCTAAGTCCATTTTATAGAATAGGTTAAATTTAGGCTTGAAGAGGCGGCACAAGACTCTTTGGATTTGAGAGTTGCGGTTCGAAGTTTCAAACCGCACTTCCAACCGCCCTAGCAAAACCGCTTGTAGAAATTGCTTGGTGGAATTCCTTGTTTGAAACTACCTTTGAACAACTCGTAGTGCAAGCTACACCCGTGAACCGCACTTGTGCAGCCCAAATTATTGACCGCACTTCGCAAACTCACCGGTGTTACCAACCGCTCTTATCAAACCGCATATACACCGTAACCGCCACAATGATTGAGACTTGAAGTGAACCACCTTTTGTCATTGCAATCCACATCGAAGAATATCCAAAGTCAACCACCATATCTTGTCACGTGATTCAATGTCGAGAAGATGCAAGGATCTTGAAAAAGTGACAGTGTCCAAACCTCATTGCTTTGCGGTGAAGCACGATCGGCTTTATAGCAAGGCCGTATCAAAGGACAAAAGTGGTTATTGTGGACCAATGGGAATGCATCAAGTACTGTCCTTGCAACAGCTGTGTCCAATGGCTAGTTCCTTGATGCTTGGGTATAAATACCCCTAATCTTCACCATTTGAAGATTGCTTGAGAAATTTGAAAGTGCTGTGTTCATAAGAAGCTGAAGCTCTGCCCATAAATTATTCAACCCTTTGAATCTTCATCTTCAACCTTCAAGAAATATTTCCTAGCCCAGAAATCAAGCCTTAACACATTCAAGAATCATTGTGCTCTACATCTCAAAGATTTAAAGAGCCTTGTTCTTGTTCTCACACACACACCTCACTTGTTTAATCACATAGATTAATCATTTGAGATACACTGGTTATAGTCTAGGATTTGATCTTCATAGAATAGATTTTAGATTTGAGTATCAATCTTTGTAACTTGTAATCTCTCATACTCAATAGTAAAATCACTCTTGAAAATCCAAGACTAACCATCTTGGTAGTGGACGTAGATCGTTTATCGATTGAACCACTCCAAATCACGTGTTCTTATATTTCTATCTCTGTTTGATCTTTATTTAGTTATCCTTTATTGTGAAATAGTGTTTGGAGTTAACGTTGTCAAAACCACACTGCTTTGTAAACCGCACTTACCAACTGCTCTATCAAAACCGCTTTACAAACCGCCTCTATCAAAACCGGTTTGTAACTCTAGTATTCCGTTGTGCATTTTACATTTCTGCTTGCAGTCTATTATCAACTGCAAGAGGTTTTGTAAGCTTAGTGGTTTAGTTTTTAATAGAGGGCGAAAAATTGTTAAACAGCCATTCACCCCCCCCTCTAGCTGTATTTTCACCCTTGTTGCCACCTTTGGAACCAACAAGTGGTATCAGAGCTAACACATTTTAAAACCACTGTTTTTCAAGCTTAACAGCTTGTGTGCCGATTCAATATGGTAAACTCAAAGACAATGACAACTGCTAACTATTCACACATTCCAATCTTGGACGAAGACCACTTTGACATCTGGAAGTGCCGAATGCTTATTCATTTGGAAACAATTGATGAGATGCTGGTGGAGTGCGTAATCAATGGCCCGTTTGTTCCCATGAAGGCCAATACTGATGCAACCACCAATACAGAAACTCCAGAGGTCAAAAATCCAAAAGATGAGTGGTCGGATGAAGAGAAGAGATTAGCTGCCTTGGACAGCAAGGCAAGGCACATCATTTCAGGAACCCTCCCCATCCAACTCTTCAGAAAGTGATGTACCTTATAACCGCAAAGCAGATGTGGGATGCCATAGAGAGCTGCCTCGAAGGTGATAACGAATGCAAGGAAAGCAAACTATATGCTGTTGAAAGATCCTACAACAACTTCAACAGAAAATCCAACGAAACCTTGCGTCAGACCTACGACCGGTATGTTGAGGTAGTTAATTCTTGTTGATCTCTTGGCAAAACTTTAACCGATAAGGAAATCAATATGACTTTCCTAGCTGCTTTAGGTTCTAGATGGGTTAATAAGGCTATCTCTCTAGAAGACTCCAAAGTTTTGAATACTTGGTCGTTAAGTAACTTGTATGCAAATCTTAGAGTCTATGAGCTTAAATTAAATCATATTGAAGAGATTGAAGGGAAAACCAAATCGCTTTCCATGTCCGTAGTGGAACACGAGGAGAAACCATCTACATCCAATCAAACTGCAGATCCTTCCATATCAACCTCATCACTCATCGAAATGGATGATGATGATTTTTCCATATTTGTGAAAAGATTTCAAAAATTTAGAAAATCCTCAAAACCTTTCACAAAAACATTTTCAAAAGGCAAACCTCCTCGCAACATTTTCTAAGGTCAGATACAAAGAAAAAGAGTGATCTAGTTTGCTACAACTGTAGGAAACTTGGTCACTTTGCATCTGAGTGTCCACAACCCAAATACGAATACATGAAAAAGAAAACTTCTCCAGCGAAATTTTCTCGTCGCAAGGGAATGGTTGCTGAGGAGGAAGAGAATTCCAAGGAATTGGCAACATGGATTGAAACTGATTCTGATGATGGAAGTAACGATGAAACCGAAGAGGTTAATCTGCAGCTAATTGCGAGATGCTTCCGATGAGTCAGATACTGAGTCAATCGAGTTGCAAGATATGGAAGAAGAAGAGGTTTCTGCAAAACTTCCAAATTTAAGTTGGATGAAAATATCAAACTTACTCCTAGCATTAAGATAGGAAATTGCTCGTATTCACGTCCCATTTTTCCTCCTATAAATGCTCCACCTTCAAAAGTAATTCCAAAGAAGAAAATTTTGAAAAAGGTGGTGGAAGAAGTTTCTCCCTCGGAACACGAAAGGATGTTTAAGGAAGCTGAAGTGATGATCCACAAATTCTCTAATCTTAAGAAAGCCTTAAGCTTAGCTAATGATGAGATTTCTCAGTATAAGATGGAGAAAACTGTGAGGAGGTCTAAAATTTCAAATCTTAAGGACCAAATCAAAAGAATGACTCCTCTTGCTGATCAAAACCGCACCCTTAAAACTAAGGTTGCTGCACTTCAACTCCGGAATGATGACCTGGTTACCCAAATCAACGATCTCCAAAAGATTATTGATGGGTGGCTCAAGTAAAAATCCACCGCGGATCAAATCATAGATTCCAAAGTTCCCTCTGGAATTAAGGAAGGTCTAGGATTTGGATCTGATGAAGAGAAGAAGTGTGCATCCTGCAGTGAAAAGGATGAGGAAATTTTGAAACTAACTAAAGAAATTCCTAATGGGAAGCGTGCAAATGCTAAGGGTAAAGGACAACAAAATTTTAATTTTGTCTACCCAAAGAAGCAATATGGGAAGAACTCTCAGATGAAGGCAAAGGATTCTGAGAGTGTAGCTTCAGAGGAAATGGCTTATGGAATGGCCGTATCCACGCTCCAACCGCTTCACGGTGGAACAGTGGTGCCGGCGACTCCCGAGGCTGACCGCGCCTCTTCTTCGACCGCTCCTCCTGCCTTCAAAAGCAAAAAAGAGCGTTCCTAGAAAATACGTGGTCAAGCCAAAGCCAGTTCCCTTTGTTAAGGCTAAAACCGCACCTCCCAAACCGCATGCAACTCCTAAGAAGAGTAAGGAGTTAGTAAAACCTCATAATGCTTGTAGCTTTTATAAATGCTCTGTGTGTGATGGTTTAGGTCACAAGGCTGCAGAATGCCTTTTTCGATTCACATCCAATGCCAGGAAGAGTAAACCTCCTTCTGTCAAACAGGTGTGGGTCTTAAAGGGTTGCTAACTTTAGGATCCAAGGAATAAAGGGGGACCTCGTTCTTAATGTTTACATTTCAGGTCCTCTACTTAATGCCTGGTCACTCCAAGTATAATGAATGGTATCTTGATAGTGGCTGCTCAAGACATATGACTGGAGATAGATCATTACTAGAAGATGTCATTGAAGCAAGTGGTCCATCTGTAACCTTTGGTGACAACAACAAAGGCAAGACCATTGGATATGGTGTTATAAGGAGAGGAAACCTAACCATTGAAAAGGTTTCTCTTGTTGAAGGACTCAAGCACAACCTTCTTTCAATTTCTCAATTCTGCGACAAAGGAATGCTTTGCATTTTCACGTCATCAAATTGATTTATCAAGGATAGCATTTCCGGAGTCACCTTACTCACAGGGATTCGTAAGAGTAATATTTGCATTATTGATCTAGATTCTGCATGTAGTATTACTAATCTCTGTTTTGTAGCTAAAAATGTGAGCGAAAATAGTTGGCTATGGCACAAGAGGTTGAGCCACTTGAACTTCAAGTATCTTGCAAAGATTGGTAGGGAAAACCTCGTTCATGGTTTACCCAAAGTGGCTGACCACCATCCTGAGAAATGCAGTGCATGCCAGCTTGGTAAGCAATCCGCGTCGTCTTTCACCAGCAAGACCGCTCCGTCAACTTCAAGATGCTTACAACTGCTTCACATAGACTTGTTTGGACCCGTAACCACTGCCAGCATTGGAGGAAGTAGATATACTTTAGTGGTGGTGGATGATTATTCAAGATATACGTGGGTTGAGATGATGATCTCCAAGGATTATTGCTATGATATTCTCATCGCACTTTTTAGACGGCTCCAAACTCAGTAAGAAGACGACATCGTTAGTGTTCGATCAGATAATAGAACAGAATTTAAGAACAACGGTGTTGCTCAGTATTGTGATGACCATGGGATTGATCACA
Source organism: Adenophora triphylla var. japonica (assembly GCA_022495995.1). Classification (NCBI taxonomy): domain Eukaryota; kingdom Viridiplantae; phylum Streptophyta; class Magnoliopsida; order Asterales; family Campanulaceae; genus Adenophora; species Adenophora triphylla. Next base: position 308,977 of record JAFEMH010000272.1, on the reverse strand, counting down.
ATTTTTCCACTGCTGGTGTTCCACAACAAAATGGGGTTGTGGAAAGGAAGAACATGACGTTGATTGAGTGGAAAGACAATGATATACGAAGCCAAGCCGCCTCGGTATTGGGTGAAGCAATCAACACAGCATGCTTCACTCAGAACCGCTCCCTCATCAACAAAACCTATAACAAGACTCCCTATGAGCTTTGGCAAGGAAGAACCCCCAACATTGCATTCTTCAAGATCTTTGGCTGCAAATGCTTTATCCTCTACAACGGAAGAGAAAATAGAGGTAAATTCGGAGCCAAGCCCGATGAAGGTATTTTTGTTGGGTATGCTAAACACTCAAAAGTTTTTCGTGTTTTCAATAAAACTAGTTTATAGATAGTTGAGTCTCGTCCATGTTACTTTCGATGAGCATTCTCTCCTTGAGCCACATTTGGCTCCAAATGTTCTTGATGATTTTGTCGAGCATAATGAAACAGGTGAACCATCTCAAACCGCACCTGAACCTCAACCGCATAATCCAACACCCTCAACTGACATTCCCTCAAACCGCATGTTTGAAATCGCACCTGAAATTCCCATTCCAGATGCAACTCCAAGGGAAGAAGAAGTTGAGAATTCCCCCATCCAGCTTATTGAACCTCTTCGTCAACTTACTTTCCATGACTTCGCTGAAGGACCTAACGATGTTCAAATTGAAGATCTTCACGAAACCTCAATTCCAACCAGACTTACCCCCGGAGGTTCGTGATGTCAGCAGTCACCCTCTCTCTAATGTGAGAGGTGATCTGTTTTCCGGCGTTCAAACAAGGAGATCGAACTATGATGAACATACTTCCTTATTATCTCAAGTTGAACCCAAGAAGATTGATGAAGCACTCCAAGATTCCAGTTGGGTCGTTGCTATGCAAGAAGAACTCAACCAGTTTGAAAGATGCAAGGTATGGACATTGGTGCCTAGACCTCAGGATCAAGGAGTGATAGGATCTAAGTGGGTGTTTAGGAATAAGATGGACGAGAATGGAAGCATCACTAGGAATAAAGCAAGGTTGGTTGCACAAGGATATAGGCAAGAAGAAGGAATTGATTATGATGAAATCTTAGCTCCAGTTGGAAGATTGGAAGCTATCAGAATCTTCTTAGCCTACGCCTCTTTCAAGAGTTTCAAGTTATATCAAATGGACGTGAAGAGTGCTTTCCTCAACGGTGAACTGCAAGAGACCATGTATGTTGCCCAATCGCCTGGATTTGAAGACTCCAAATTTCCCAATCATGTCTACAAACTCCAGAAAGCTTTGTATGGACTTAAGCGAAGCTCGAGAGCATGGTATGAGACTCTTTCTAAATTTTTACTAGAAAAAGGATTTAAACGCGGTAAAATCGATACAACTCTTTTTATTGCCAAATATAATGAGCATACTTTACTTGTTCAAATATATGTCGATGATATTATTTTTGGTTCTACTAATGAGTTACTTTGTAAGCGTTTCGAGAAGCTAATGGAAAGCAAGTTTGAGATGAGCATGATGAGAGAATTAACATTCTTCCTCGGGCTTCAAATCAAGCAATGCGAAGAAGGTATTTTCCTCAGCCAAGCCAAATACACCAAGGAGTTAATAAAGAAGTTTGGATTAGAAAATGCTAAAGCATATGATACTCCAATGGCCACCGCCAATAAGCTAGATAAGGATCTAAAAGGTAAGAAGGTTGATCAAATCCTATATCGAGGTATGATCGGCTCATTACTTTATTTAACTGCTAGTAGGCCCGATATCATGTTTAGTGTCTGTGTATATGCTCGCTACCAAGCGAGATCCAAGAGAAGCACATCTAATTGCGGATCAAGCGTATAATCCGCTATTTATCTGGAACCACTAACCTTGGACTTTGGTATTCCAAAGATTCGAACTTTGATCTTGTAGGTTATTCAGATGCAGATTATGCAGCTTGTACCATTGACAGGAAAAGCACTAGTGGTACTTGTCATTTTCTTGGGAATAGACTAGTTGCTTGGGCTAGCAAGAAGCAAGCTTCGAGTTTGGTATCAACCACAGGCCGAGTATATTCTTTGCTGGTAGTTATTGCTGTCAAATCCTTTGGATGAAGCAGTAGTTGGTGGACTATGGAATTGAAGAAGGAAATTGCCCTATCATGTGTGACAACACTTCAACAATTTCAGTCTCCAACAACCGTGTCATGCATTCCAAGACCAAGTATATAGATATCAAGTATCATTTCCTTAAAGACCATGTGTAGAAGATGAATATCCATTTAAGAGTACGCTGGGACGGAAACTGACATTGTCACAGACATCCTCACCAAGGCTCTTGACTCCAAGAGGTTTTCATTCCTTAGAGGAGAAATGGGTATGCTTGAACTTAAATGATTCCATACTTTTTATTTGCTAACTTGTGTTTTGAGTATAGGTTGAAATTCCCATGGAGGATTCAAACCTCACCATTGTTGAACCGCATATGTGTAAACCGCAAGTGGTCAACCGCCTTTGCAGCCAACCGCATGCTGCATTCTGATCGCTTACTCTTTAAACCGCATTCAACAATTCGTATTTTCAAATTTTTTTTTCTCTTTCTTAGCTTTAAAGAAGCTATGCAGTTTTAAAGGTGTCTTAAACCGCTCTGCCACGTGGACTCCAGCTAAGTTCTCTTATTTTCATTTCAGTCCACATTTTGACAAAAGGGAATCTTTGCAAATGTTTTCCCACCTTATTTCAAAATTTAAATGCAATTAATGCAAAGGGAACATTAGCATTAAAAGCTCTCTTGTCAGCCGTCATTGGCAAAGGGAAGAAGATGAAAGGGTGCAACAGAGGAAATGATTTCTTTTATGGGATAATCAAAATGTCTTTTCAACTGTCCTTGTTCTGAAAATTTCCTATAAATAAAAACCAAACACCACAATTTCAACTCTTCCAACTTCTCAATTCTTCACGAGCACCGTCCTTTCTACCAACTCATCTTCTCTCTCTCTCAGAAAACTCGCAAAAAGAAGACTTCATCTTTAAATCTTCAAAATTTCAATGGCTCCCAAGGCTCCCTTCACTGATATGGTATGAACTTCTTAACTTCATCTCTTTACATTTCTGCTAATTTACTTGAGTTTCTGCCATTGTTAGACCTTGAAGCCTCGAAACCCTTGAATGAATTTTTACTCCATAGCTTCATTCATTCATCATTTTGAATGATTTCTGTTGGGTTTTGTTCGGATTTGCTTATGGATTCATTATATGTAACTTATTTTATGATCCATCCATGATTTGGGTACTGATTTTGGATTTTTAGTTTAAGCTTTTCGAAAACCCACTTATGTGTTTTTGCTTATTCTTGTTGATTCTGAGCAAAGGTTGAAATTTTACTATGATATTATTAATCCCTTGCTCATTGTGATCATTTTGATATGTTATTTGTTGATTTTGGTGAACTTATGTTAAATCTCTGTTCTTGGTGTTCTTCGTGTTCATCATGTCTTCAACATGACTGTTCATCTGCCTTGTCATAATTTCACATGTTTTGGGTCACTTAATTTTCAAACATGTTTTCCATACTTGGAATATTTTCAATAAATTTTTGAGGATGCACTGTTTTCATGCAAATCTTTGATTCAAATCGCATTGCCAATTTGAACCGCATGTTGATTTAAAACTGCATGATAAGATGAAACCGCATGTTAACTTGAAATCGCATGTTCGAATCCTGTTGCATGACAGTTAACTGCTTATATAAATTCCCTTTGGAACTGCATGCTTAATACTTTTGAGATATTACTTAGTATATAGACACCATAACCTTCCCCTCCAAAACACTGCTTGCATGTGTGGGATAACTTTGGACTACAATGCCACGTACTAGTATAATCTCTTGTATATTTTCTATGTTTCTTCAGTTGTATTCACAATTCACTTGAGGTTTGGAATTCTTCACATTTCCAACCGCATCATTGCCAACCGCTTGGATGCCCAAACCGCATGTGAACTGTGAATCCTTTTATGGATCTAACCTCCTTGTTTCACTTTGTAGGAACCTAGATTTTTCATACCAGGGTATGAGATCATAGAATCTGAGCTTCTGAATGATGCCCTAGGCAGAGAGCTGATAAGAAGATTGAGTGCTTCTGAAATCCTTCCTGCTTGAACAAGAAGCAATCTTATATCATTCCTTCCTTTGTAGAATTTCTACATGGCGCAATCTTTGAATCAGTGAAAGGGAGTTAGGCGATGGAAGTAAGGTCAATCGCAGTTGGTCACGATGTTGAAGGATTCAAAATCTCTATTGATCATCTGGATATTCGAAGCAACTTTGAATTCCATGTTTACGGTTTGCCACAAGAGGAGGTCGAAGAATTTGGTTGTTGAACCTCCTCGTAAGAAATCTAGGACCGCTTCAATTCAGCCAGCTTCTGCTGAGGCCTAGCTCTAAAGGAAAGAAGAAGCAGGATCAATTGGATGAGATTGATGAAGAAGTTGAAAATGCTACCATTGCCCCTCTTATCAAGAAGGCCAAGAAAGTCAAATCTGCAACTGCCAACCTTATTGAAGAGGATAAGGTCAGTTTGCTTACAATAGGCTAAGTTAGACAATTTGGCGAGAAAGGCAGAACTGAGGAAAGCTGCAAAAGGAAAGTCAACTACTCCTGAACCGCATGCCAAAGCCCAACCGCAAGTTCAACCGCATCCTCCTCCTCAAACCCAACCGCCTCCACCTCCAACTCAACCCCCTGTTCAAACTCCTCCTTCCTCACCCATTCAAAATCAAACCACTTCACCAATTCCTACCCAACCGCTTTCTCCTACCAGATCCCAATCCCCCAAACCGCTCTCTCCCTCTCCACCTCCTAGAGATGATACCACTCAGGGGGAGAATCCCAGGAAGAGGAGATTCAAACAGATGGTAAAGAAGTCAACCCCCACCAAAGGGTCAAAACGTTTTCTTCAACGTGTTGCCCAAACCCATGTCAAAATTCCTGGTGAAACTTCTTCTTACTTTGATAAATCCTCCTCTTCTCAATACAATTCCCATTCATCCTCCCATTCTGATCCCCAAACCCCTTTAAACCAAGCCACCTCAAACCCTCGTGCCTTTACTGAATGGACCTCCAAGCCATGGCGAAAGCCCAAACTCATTCCACTTCAAGACTTAGGGATCCAACTCCTTCACCTACAAATTCTCCCATACACCAATCATCCCCTCATCAATCAAACCGCACCCAAACAAACACATCTAAATCCCCTTCACCACAAAAATCCCCTTCCACACATACAAACCCAATCACAACCTCACCTCCAACTTCTACAATTCCTCTACAAACCGCTCCCATCCAAACCACCCCCATCTCAACCACCCCATCTTCAACCGCCCCTACATCAACCACCCCAATTTCAACAGCCCCCATCCCTTCCACCCCTATCCTAACCGCATCTATTTCAGTGGCCCCAACTCAAACTCTACCCATTCCAACTTCAATCACCTCACCCTATACAATCCCTGCTACTAGAATCTTCCAAACTCTTTTCACCCAATTGCCTTAAACTGCCCCTCCTACTTTTTCAGAACCACCTCCTGCTTTTACCCACATTCCCTCATTTTCAACCGCCCCTCCTCCCACTGACTACTCCCAGATTCTTTCCACCCTTAACCTCATTCAAAGCCAGCTCCTCATTAACCAGGGTCACATGATCAAGCTGACCGCATCCAATGCAACCCTTGAGGCCTCCAACCGCTCCCTTCAAAAACTTGCTGACACTCAATCCTATCTGATTGCCTCTCAAACCCTTCAAATGGCTGACCATAAAAACTCTTTAAAAAGCTTTGCCCAAAGGCTTGATGCCATTAAGGGGGAGAAGGACTTAGCAAACATTGTCAAATCCTCAGCTGAATCCTGTTCAGAAGGATTTCGAAAGGATCTAGCTGAAGGTATTATTCAAATTCAATCATTTGGAGATTCTGACCTGAAGGAAATGATCTCTCAACTTTCCAACTCCTCCAAAACTGCCCTTTATTCTCTTCAAGCTGAGATTCTCAAAGCCATCAACTCTCAACCGCCTCCTTCTCAAGACTTTCAAACCTCCTTAAATGCGGTTGAAGCAAATGTGCTATCTGAAGTTGATAACGTTAAAGCTCAGTTGGAAGTCAAAACAAATTCTCTTGATGATGCCTTGAAGGCCAAGCTAAATGGGATCAGGGATGAGTTCAACGACCGCCTTGAAAATATCAAGATAGGTTTCACCTCAAAACTGGAAGCTACAGTTAATGAGTTGAAATCCTCTATTAAGGTGACTGTTGATCTAGATCCCATGTCTGAAGCTTTATCAAACCAGACTGCAGCAGTTCAAGGGGAGATTCATGTCATGTTCAACTCTTTGAACTCCTCCTTTCATGCCTTAATTGAAGATCTAACTGCTCAAGTCTCAGAAAATTCCAAGGCAGTCAGTGATGCCAATCTTAAGCTTGCATCTCATGAAATACCTTAGAAAGATTGGTGACCGCTCTAGGAAGGACCGTTGATGAAGTTAGAAGAATTAGAAGAGCATTGAAGACTGAAACCTCTGCATCAAACCAAGCTCATAATCCTGAAGTCAACCAACCGCAGCAGCAGCAGCAAGATCAAGAACCGCACCAGTAATGAACCGCCTCTGCTCTGTAACTCTTTTTGGTAATCTCTTTTGTTTGTTGGACCTCATTCTTTGTATCTTTGTCCAACTTCTTTTTGCTTTTGTAACCTTTGCATTTTTGCCTTTCTACCTTTGTAATTTGTAACCGCGGTGGTAGTAATGAAAAATGCATCATTGGTTCCAAAACCTTGTTCATATCAAACTGCTTGTTTGTAGAACAATGAAACCGCTTATGATCTTAAACCTCATTCAAATATTTTTCAACTTAAAAAACACTCTTTTGAATTGATGTTTAAACATTCAGTTTAAACCGCACTTTAAACTTAAACTCATATCTGTTCAAGTGCACTGAATGCATTTCTATACTTCTCAAGTTGTAATTCTCAATCTTTCAACAGTGTAGAAATCTATAGCTTAATCTAAGTGTGTGCATTGACTTGGGACATGAATTACCAAGATTAATTCTTATGGACATGTTTTTACCAAGTACAATGTTTGCTTTAGTTATAGTAGGTAATGGCATCAATCAAATAGGGGGAGATTGTTGGGTATGCATATTTTAACCCTTCTATTTTAGATTAGATTTGATTGATACCATAACCTCCTGTCTATTTTAAGGACTTTAGGACCCTATGTATGAAGTTTAGACTTCAATTTTTTAGCTAAGTCCATTTTATAGAATAGGTTAAATTTAGGCTTGAAGACTGGCACAAGACTCATTGGATTTGAGAGTTGCAGTTCAGAAGTTTCAAACCGCACTTCCAACTGCCATAGCAAAACCGCTTGTAGAAATTGCTTGGTGGAATTCCTTGTTTGAAACTACCTTTGAACAACCGTAGTGCAACTACACACCGTGTGAACCGCACTTGTGCGGTTCCAAATTATTGACCGCACTCTGCAAACTCACTGGTGTTACCAACCGCTCTTATCAAACCGGATATACACCAAAACCGCCCCAATGATTGCGACTTGAAGTGAACCACCTTTTGTCATTGCAATCCACATCAGCAATATCCAAAGTCAACCACCAGATCTTGTCACGTGATTCAATGTCGAGAAGATCCGCAAGGATCTTGAAAAAGTGACAGTGTCCAAACCTCATTGCTTGCAAGCCCGATCGCCTTTATCTCGCAAGTGCTTTGTACCAAAGGACAAAAGTGGTTCTTTGTGGACCAATGGGAAAGCATCAAGTACTGTCCTTGCAACAGCTGTGTCCAACGGCTAGTTCCTTGATGCTTGGGTATAAATACCCCTAATCTTCACCATTTGAAGATTGCTTGAGAAATTTGAAAGTGCTGTGTTCATAAGAAGCTGAAGCTCTGCCCAGAAATTGTTCAACCCTTTGAATCTTCATCTTCAACCTTCAAGAAATATTTCCTAGCCCAGAAATCAAGCCTTAACACATTCAAGAATCATTGTGCTCTACATCTCAAAGATTTAAAGAGCCTTGTTCTTGTTCTCACACACACACCTCACTTGTTTAATCACATAGATTAATCATTTGAAATACACTGGTTATAGTCTAGGATTTGATCTTCATAAAATAGATTTTAGATTTGAGTATCAATCTTTGTAACTTGTAATCTCTCATACTCAATAGTAAAATCACTCTTGAAAATCCAAGACTAACCATCATGGTAGTGGACGTAGATCGTTTATCGATTGAACCACTCCAAATCACGTGTTCTTATATTTCTGCATTTATATTTCTTGTGATTACTAATTATTTATTTCTATCTATGTTTGATCTTTATTTAGTTATCCTTTATTGTGAAATAGTGTTTGGAGTTAACGTTGTCAAAACCACACTGGTTTGTAAACCGCACTTACCAACTGCTCTATCAAAACCGCTTTACAAACCGCCTCTATCAAAACCGGTTTGGAACTCTAGTATTCCGCTGTGCATTTTACATCTCTGCTTGCAGTCTATTATCAACTGCAAGAGGTTTTGTAAGCTTAGTGGTTTAGTTTTTAATAGTGGGCGAAATTTTTTTAAACAGCTATTCACCCCCCTCTAGCTATATTTTCACCCTTGTTGCCACCTTTGGGACCAACAATAGTCTAGGATTTGTTCTTCATAGAAAAGATTTTAAATCTGAGTATTACTCATTGTACTTTGTAATCTCTCATACTCAATATAAAATCTCTCTTAGAAATCCAAGACTAACCATCTTGGTAGTGGACGTAGATCGTTTATCGATTGAACCACTCCAAATATTGTGTTCTTACTTTCTGCATTTATTTTCTTGTGCTTACTGATTATCTATCTTTATCTCTGTTTGATCTTTATTTAGTTATCCATTATTGTGAAATTGTGTTTGGAGTTAACATTGTCAAACCTCACTTTCAGTTTTATAACTGCTCAGAAAACTGCACCAAAACCGCTTTGCAAAACCGCTCCTCAAAATCGCTTGTATCTTCAAATACTCCGCTGTGCATTTTACAACTCTACTTGTAGTTTCTAACACAGTGCAAGAGGTTTTGTAAGCTTAGAGGTTTAGTTTTAAAAAAAGGGCAAAAAATTTGTAACAGCTATTCACCCCCCCTCTAGCTGTATTTTCACCCTTGTTGCCACCTTTGGGACCAACAAGTGGTATCAGAGCCTACACATTTATAAAACCACTGTTTTTCAAGCTTAATATCTTGTGTGCCGATTCAAAATGGCAAACTCAAAGACAATGACAATTGTTAACTATTCACACATTCCAATCTTGAACGAAGACCACTTTGACATCTGGAAGTGCCGAATGCTTATACATTTGGAAACAATTGATGAGATGCTGGTGGAGTGCGTAATAAATGGCCCGTTCGTTCCCATGAAGGCCAACACTGATGCAACCACCAATACAGAAACTCCCGAGGAAGTCAAAAGCCAAAAGACGAGTGGTCGGATGAAGAGAAGAGATTAGCCGCCGGACAAAGAAGGCAAGGCACATCATTTCTGGAACCCTCCCCGTTTCAACTATTCAAAAGGTGATGTAACTCAAAACCGCAAAGCATATGTGGGATGCCATAGAGAGCTACCTCGAAGGTGATGACGAATGCAAGGAAAACAAATTATATGTTGTTGAAAGATCCTACAACAACTTCAACAGGAAATCCAACAAAACCTTGCGTCAGACCTACGACCGCTATGTTGAGGTAGTTAATGCTTGTAGATCTCTTGGCAAAACTTTAACCGATAAGGAAATCAATATGAGTTTCCTAGCTGCTTTAGGTTCTAGATGGGTAAATAAGGCAGCCTCTCTAGAAGACTCCAAAGTTTTGAATACTTGGTCGTTAAGTAACTTGTATGCAAATCTTAGAGTCTATGAGCTTAAGTTAAATCATATTGAAGAGATTGAAGGGAAAACCAAATCGCTTTCCATGTCCGTAGTGGAACATGAGGAGAAACCATCCACATTCAATCAAACCGTAGATCCTTCCATATCAACCTCATCACTCATCGAGATGGATGATGATGATTTTGTCATGTTTGTGAAAAGATTTCAAAAATTTAGAAAATCCTCAAAACATTTCACAAAAACATTTTCAAAAGGCAAACCTCCTGCAACATTTTCTAAGGTTGCAGATACAAAGAAAAATAGTGATCTAGTTTGCTACAACTGTAGAAAACCTGGTCACTTTGCATATGAGTGTCCACATCCTAAATATGAATGCATGAAAAAGAAAACCTCTCCTGCGAAATTTTCTCGTCGCAAGGGAATGGTTGCTGAGGAGGAAGAGAATTTCAAGGAATTAGCAACTTGGATTGAAACAGACTCTGATGATGGAAGTGATGAAGAAACCGAAGAGGTTAATCTCTGCTTAATTGCAGGTGCTTCCGATGAGTCAGATACTGAGTCAATCGAGTTGCTAGATATGGAGGAAGAAGAGGTTTCAACAAAAATTCCAAATTTTAAGTTGGATGATAATGTCAAACTTACTCCCAGCATTAAGATAGGAAATTGTTCGTATTCACGTCCCATTTTCCCTCCTTCAAATGCTCCACCTTCAAAAGTAATTCCAAAGAAGAAAATTTTGAAAAAGGTGGTGGAAGAGGTTTCTCCCGTGGAACATGAAAGGATGTTCAAGGAAGCATAAATGATGATCCACAAATTCTCTAATGTTAAGAAAGCCTTAAGCTTAGCTCATGATGAACTTTCTCAGTACAAGACGGAGAAAACTGTGATGAGGTCTGAAATTTCAAATCTTAAGGACCAAATCAAAAATATGACTCCTCTTGCTGATCAAAACCGCACCCTTGAAACTAAGGTTGCTGCACTTCAACTCAGGAATGATGACCGGTCACCCAAATCAACGATCTCCAAAAGATTATTGATGGGTGGCTCAAGTCAAAATCCACCATGGATCAAATCATAGATACCCAAGTACCCAGTGGAATTAAAGAGGGTATTGGATTTGGATCTGGTGAAGAGGAGAAGTGTGCATCCTGTTGTGAAAAGGATGAGGAAATTTTGAAACTAACTAAAGAAATTCCTAAGGGGAAGCATGCAAATTCTAAGGGTAAAAGACATCAAAATTTTAATTATGTCTACCCAAAGAAATAATATGGAAAGAACTCTCAGATGAAGGCAAAGAATTCTGAGAGTGTAGCTTCAGAGGAAATGGCTTATGGAGTTGGCCGCATCCCTGCTCCAACCGCTTCTGGTGGAACAGGTGGTGCTGGCAACTGCAAGGCTGACCGCCCTTCTTCTTCGACCGCTCCTCCTGCCTTCAAAAGCAAGAAAAGCGTTCCTAGAAAATACGTGGTCAAACCAAAGCCAGTTCCCTTTGTTAAGGCTAAAACCGCTCCTCCCAAACCGCATGCAACCCCTAAGAAAAGTAAGGAGTTAGTAAAACCTCATGATGCTTGTAGCTTTTATAAATGCTCTGTGTGTGATGGTTTAGGTCACAAGGCTGCAGAATGCCTTTTGCGGTTCACATCCAATGACAGGAAGAGTAATCCTCCTTCTGCCAAACAGGTGTGGGTCGTGAAGGGTTGCTAACTTCAGGACCCAAGGAATAAAGGGGAACCTCGTTCTTAAGGTTTACATTTCAGGTCCTCTGCTTAATGGCTGGTCACTCCAAGGATAATGAATGGTATCTTGACAGTGGCTGCTCAAGACATATGACTGGAGATAGATCATTACTTGAAGATGTCATTGAAGCAAGTGGTCCATCTGTAACCTTTGGTGACAACAACAAAGGCAAGACCATTGGATATGGTGTAATAAGGAGAGGAAACCTAACCATTGAGAAGGTTTCTCTTGTTGAAGGACTCAAGCACAACCTCCTTTCAATTTCTCAATTCTGCGATAAAGGAATGCTTTGCAACTTCACGTCATCAAACTGCTTTATCAAAGATAGCATTTTCGGAGTCACCCTACTCACAGGGATTCGTAAGAGTAATATTTACATTATTGATCTAGATTCTGCATGTAGTATTACTAATCTCTGTTTTGAAGCTAAAAATGTGAGCGAAAATAGTTGGCTATGGCACAAGAGGTTGAGTCACTTGAACTTCAAGTATCTTACAAAGATTGGTAGGGAAAACCTCGTTCGTGGTTTACCTAAAGTGGCTGACCACCATCCTGAGAAATGCAGTGCATGCCAACTTGGTAAGCAATCCGCGTCGTCTTTCACCAGCAAGACCGCTCCATCAACTTCAAGTTGCTTACAACTGCTTCACATAGATTTGTTTGGACCTGTTACCACTGCCAGCATTGAAGGAAGTAGATATACTTTAGTGGTGGTGGATGACTATTCAAGATATACGTGGGTTGAGATGATGATCTCCAAGGATGATTGCTATGAAATCCTCACCGCACTTTTTAGACGGCTCCAAACTCAAAAAGAAGACGACATCGTTAGTGTTTGATCAGATAATGGAACAAAATTTAAGAACAACGGTGTTGGTCAGTATTGTGATGACCATGGGATTGATCACAATTTTTCCGCAGCTGGTGTTCCACAACAAAATGGGGTTGTGGAAAGGAAGAACAGGACGTTGATTGAGGCTGGAAAGACAATGATATCTGAAGCCAAGCTGCCTCAGTATTTATGGGCTGAAGCAATCAATACAGCATAGTTCACTCAGAACCGCTCCCTCATCAACAAAACCTATAACAAGACTCCATATGAGCTTTGGAGAGGAAGAACCCCCAACATTGCATTCTTCAAAATATTTGGCTGCAAATGCTTTATCCTCTACAACGGAAGAGAAAATAGAGGTAAATTCGGAGCCCAGGCTGATGAAGGTATTTTTGTTGGGTATGCTAAACATTCAAAAGCTTTTCGTGTTTTCAATAAAACTAGTTTAAAAATAGTTGAGTCTGTCCATGTTACTTTCGATGAGCTTTCTCTCCTTGAGCCACATTTGGCTCCAAATGTTGCTTATAATTTTGCTGAGCATAATGAAACAGGTGAACCATCTAGAACCGCACCCGAACCTCAACCGCAAAATCCAGCACCCTCAACTGACATTCCCTCAAATCGCACCTTTGAAATCGCACATGAAGTTCCTACTCCAGATGCAACTCCAAGGGAAGAAGAAGTTGAGAATTCCCCCATCCAGCTTATAGAACCTCTTCGTCAACTTACCTTCCATGACTTCGGTGAAGGATCTAACAATGTTCCAATTAAAGATCTTCAGCAAACCTCAGTCCAACCAGACTTACCCCTGGAGGTTCGTGAATTCAGCAGTCACCCTCTCTCTAATGTAATTGGTGATCTATTTTCCGGTGTTCAAACAAGGAGATCAAATTATGATGAGCATACTTCCTTATTATCTCAAGTTGAACCCAAGAAGATTGATGAAGCACTCTAAGATTCTAGTTGGGTCGTTGCTATGCAAGAAGAACTCAACCAGTTTGAAAGATGCAAGGTCTGGACATTGGTGCCTAGACCTCAGGATCAAGAAGTGATAGGAACTAAGTGGGTGTTTAGGAATAAGATGGACGAGAATGGAAGCATCACAAGGAATAAAGCAAGGTTGGTTGCACAAGGATATAGACAAGAAGAAGGAATTGATTATGATGAAACTTTTGCTCCAGTTGCAAGATTGGAAGCTATCAGAATCTTCTTAGCCTACGCCTCTTTCAAGTGTTTCAAGTTATATCAAATGGACGTGAAGAGTGCTTTCCTCAACGGTGAACTGCAAGAGACCGTGTATGTTGCCCAACCGCCTGGATTTGAAGACTCCAAATTTCCCAATCATGTCTACAAACTCCAGAAAGCTTTGTATGGACTTAAGCAAGCTCCAAGGGCATGGTATGAGACTCTTTCTAAATTTTTACTAGAAAAAGGATTTAAATGCGGTAAAATCGATACAACTCTTTTTATTGCCAAATACAATGATCATACTTTACTTGTTCAAATATATGTTGATGATATCATTTTTGGTTCTACTAATGAGTTACTTTGTAATTGTTTCGAGAAGCTAATGAAAAGAAAGTTTGAGATGAGCATGATGGGAGAATTGACATTCTTCCTCGGGCTTCAAATCAAGCAATGCGAAGAAGGTATTTTCCTCAGCCAAGTCAGATACGCCAAGGAGTTAATAAAGAAGTTTGGATTAGAAAATGCTAAAGCATATGATACTCCAATGGCCACCGACAATAAGCTAGATAAAGATCTCAAATGTAAGAAGGTTGATCAAACCCTATATCGAGGTATGATCGGCTCATTACTTTATTTAACTATTGCTACTAGGCCCGATATCATGTTTAGTGTCTGTGTATGTGCACGTTATCAAGCAGATCCTAGATAAGCACATTTAATTGCAGTCAAGTGTATAATCCGCTATTTATCTGGAACCACTAACCTTGGACTTTGGTATTCCAAAGATTCGAACTTCGATCTTGTTGGTTATTCAGATGCAGATTATGCAGCTTGTACTATTGATAGGAAAAGCACTAGTGGTACTTGTCATTTTCTCAGGAATAGACTAGTTGCTTGGGCCAGCAAGAAGCAAGCTTCAGTTTCAGTATCAACCACAGAGGCTGAGTATATTGCTGCTGGAAGTTGTTGCTGTCAAATCCTATGGATGAAGCAGCAGTTGGTGGACTATGGAATTGAAGGAGGAAATTGCCCTATCCTGTGTGACAACACTTCAACAATTTCAGTCTCCAACAACCCTGTCATGCATTCCAAGACCAAGCATATTGATATCAAGTATCATTTCCTCAAAGACCATGTGGAGAAGAGGAATATCCATTTAGAGTACGTGGGGACAGACAACCAGATTGCTGATATCCTCACCAAGGCTCTGGACTCCAAGAGGTTTTCCTTCCTCAGAGGAGAAATCGGTATGCTTGAACTTAAATGATTCCATACTTTTTATTTGCTAACTTGTGTGTTGAGTATAGGTTGAAATTCATGTTGAGGATTCAAAACCTCATATGTTGAAACCGCGAGTACCCTAAACCGCAAGCAGTCAAAATCGCCTGCATCCAACCGCCAGTGCTAAACCGCTTGATGCAGCTTGACCGCTTGATCCAAACCGCGTTTCAACATTAAGAGTAACCTCTGCTTATTTCTTTTCTTTTACTTAAAAAAAAACTGTTCAAATTCTTTTTATTTATTTTTTAGTCCTTATTTTGACATAAGGGTATTTTTGCAAATGTTCTCCCTCGTTTATTTCAAAATTTTAATGCATTTAATGCAAAGGGAACATGAGCATTAAAATCCCTCATGTCAGCCGTCATGGATTACAGTGCAGAAGGTGAAAGGGTACAACAGTTAGCCATTTCAATCATTTCTTTCTGAAGCAACTGCCTGCACCCCTTCACCTATATAAGCAAAGTTTGGTGAAACTTCTGAACCTTTACTGCCAAACTCCCTGCAACTGTCCTTTCATTCTACCAACTTCACTTTCTCTCTCTAAAACCTTGAAAAACTCCATTTTTCTAAAACTTTAATCAAAATGACTTCAACTTCAAAAAGGCAACGTGCCTCTGCAGTTACAAGAGCATCCAAGAAACCCATCTTGGACATGGTAATATCTCTAACCCTAAACCTTTCATTTTCTGAGAATCTGCCATGAACACTCTTGAGAAACTGTTCGTATGCCTTATAATCATTTTTGATGACTTTGTTCTTGATTGTTAACCATTTTTGTTGATTCTTGTTGGGTTTTGTTCGGATTTGCACATGGATTCCATATATGTTACTTATTTTATGATCCATCCATGTTTAGAGCACTAATTTTAAGATTTTCAGTTCATACTCTTCGAAAACCCACTTCTTATTTTTGATGATTGTGGATGATTCTGGGTAAAGGATGAACCTTTAATGATATATTGTTAATCCCCTTCCCAATGTGATGATTTTGATATACTTTTTGTTGATTTTGGTTAAATTTTTGAAAATCTCTGTTCTTCATGTTCATGAATGTTCTTGAACTATTCTTCGTGTTCTTCATGACATTCATATGATTTTCTGAAAATTCCTTATGATTTGGATACTTTGATTCATGAATAGTGTTTTTCAACACTTAGAAAAAAATTTCAACTTTTTCATGAATTTTGGATTTCACTATGTTTGAAACCGCTTGTGCTAAGAACTGCTTACCTTACCTGTTTCAAACCGCATGCTATCTCCCAGGCTAAACTGCATGCTAAACCGCTTTCTCAAAATTCTTTTGAAACCGCATGCTGTTAAATCTTTTCTTGATTTTTGAGATTTTACTAAGTATGTAGGCTGGACACCATAACCTTCCCCTATAAAACACTGCTTGCATGTGTGGGATAAGTTTGGATTACAATGCCACGTACTTAAGTAATCTTGTTCTCAAATCCTCATTTTCTTTATGTATTCATAGTTCACTTGGGGTTTGAAATTTTCAAACCGCACCACTGCTGAACCACTTGGTGCTCAAACCACTTGTGAAATATGGATACAAAAATGGATCTAACACTTAATGTTTTCTCTGTAGGATCCAACTACCTTCCTACCTGGATGGGAAGTAAATGAGGCTGAATTAAAGACAGATGCTTTAGGAAGGGAACTACTGAGGAAGTTGAGAGTATCTGGCATCCTGCCCCTCTTCACCAAGCAGCAGGATTTTATTGTGCCGTCCTTTGTTGATCAATTCTATGCAACTGCCAAGCGTGGATCGAGGGTGCTAGAAGAAGGTCAAAGAGTTTCTTGCCTAACTGCAGTTATAGAAGGTCTTGAGCTCTCCATTGACTACATTGACATCATAAGACTTTTCAAGTTCAAAGTTGGTGGATCTCCTGTAGAAGTGGATCAAGTGATCCAAGATGGTGCTGCTTTTCAAACCGCTAAGGAGAGAACTATGGTTGGGAAATTCAAGAAGATCCCAAGGAAAGGATTTGGTGAGCTGATGAGCCACCTGGGTTATCTTGTTAGGAAGTCAGTGTGTGGTAAGACTGGGAACCACAACAACTTTACATCCCAACAATGGATGTATAGTTCAGCAATTTTTATGGAGATTATGCTGCATTGGCCAAGAATCCTCTACAAAGAGATACGTGACAGTGTTGAGACATATCAATCTAAGAGGAAAGGAGAAGAGCAAAGATGGAGACCCTTTTGCAGGATTCTGACTGCTCTCCTTCTAGACTTTGATCATCTTGAGAAAATCAGGGAGAAGAATCCAGAATTGATGGTTGATTGTGCTGAAGAATCCCTGGGATTGCTCACATGCCACTCATTCAGATATGCCAATGGGGATGCTCTCTACAAATCTTTGTATGATGCAGACACTTATCCAAAGAAGGAACCTTATGAGCTGAGGGATCCCACAACCGCTCCTCATGCTAGGGTGTAAAGCAGTCAAGGAAGCCTACTGCTAGAGCTGAACTGCTTGCAAAGAAGTCCAAGATTGCTGCAGCTACCAAACTGCTTGCAGCTGATGATGGAGCTGGTCCAAGTAAGAAGCAGAAGCAGAAGACAATGAATTTGGTGGATGAAGATGATGATGAAGAAGAGGCTGAAGATCCTAATATTCCTAACTTGGTTGCTAGAGCCAAGAAAGCTAGAGATGATGTTGGAGGATTGACTGTTGAAGAGCAAATTCAGTTTTACAAAGACAAGGTTGAGAGATTGGCCAAAGAGCAGGAAGAATTGAGGCAAGCTAGAGGGAATTCAACTGTTGATGAAACCGCTTCTCAACCCCAACCGCAACCTGAGACCCAACCGCCTCCATCCTCAAACACCTCTCCTGTCCAATCCCCAATCCATTCCCCAGTCCAATCCCCTCACATATCTCCTGCCCAATCTCCTTCCAAATCCAAATCCAAGTCCAAAACTCCTCCTCCCCAAACAGATGCACCTATTCAGGGGGAGAAACCCAAGAGAAAGAGAAAGATGCCTGCAAAAAGAAATTCCAAAAAGGGAAAACCTGTTCAACCTTCACTCCCTCCATCCCCTCTCAGAAATTCCCCTTCACCCCTCAGAAACTCACCTTCACCTACTAGACAATCCATGTCACCCTTATCCTCCCAATCCCCATATAATTTACCCCAACATTCCCATTCCATAAATTCCCAACACTCAAACCAAACCCCTCCTCAATCCAATGCCTACCAACCCTGGTAATCCAAACCCTCTGCTGGACATGCCACTTCCAAATCCATTAGAGAAAATCCTACCCCTACCAATTCCCCTAACCTAAACTGCTCCAGATCACACTCCCCTTCTAAATCCCTAACTCCACAAAATTCTCCCCTTAGACAAAAATCACCTCCTCCAAACATTCCTCCTCAAACCCAAACCGCTCCTGAAACTACTCACTTCCAACCTCCTCCAACATTTCAAACCGCCTCCACCTCAACCGCTCCTCCTTCTGAATATTCCCAAATCCTCCAAACCCTTAACCACATCCAGAACCAAATCCTCATAAACCAAGGCCATTTCATAAATCTAACCGCTTCAAATGACCTCCTTCAGGCCTCTCATGCCTCCCTCCAAGCCTCTAACACCATCCTTTCTGAATCCAACCGCTCCCTTCATGCCAAGGTGGATTCTCAAACCCTTGAAATGGCTAGCTTAAAATCCTCTTTGCTTGATGCCATTAAGGGGGAGAGATCTACAGCAATTCCATCCTCCTCAACCGCTCCTGATGACCAAACTGCCTCTGTCATCAAGACTGCAGCTGATGCATTCCAAAAATCTTTTGAAGAAGGAATGATCAAAGCCTTGGGAGATAAGGCATCAGTTGCTGAGTTGGACAAAACTCTGAAAGATCTTGGAGATAAGATCTGCTCTTCATTAGAGAAGGACCTTGGAGAGTTAAGCTCAAAATTCCTTAACTTCTTGACCTCTAGACCGCAGCAGTCTCAAATTGTCCAAATCGCTCTGGATTCTCTGCGTGAAGAAGTGCTGGAACAGATTGATTTGTTCAAGGTGGATGCTAAGGTAAATCTGGATTGTGTAGCAGATGCTACGAAGGCCAATTTGAAAGAAATTCAAGAAGAGTTTATAGACCGCCTGGACAACTTGAAGACTGGATTCAACTCCAAGGTTGAAACTAAAATCCACAACCTGAAATTCTCTCTGAAAGTCACCATCAACCTTGAGCCAATGGAGAAAGCTATTCAAGCTCAAACCGCTGCTGTTCAGGAGGAAGTGCATACAATCTTCAATTCCCTATATTCCTCCCTCCATGTTCAGCTTGATACTATCAAGGAAAATCTGATTGAAAATACCAAAGCGGTTGGAGCTACCAATTCTACTTCTGCCCATTCTGTAAATGCTTTGAAGAAGCTGGAATCTACCCTCACCAGGACCGCAGAAGAAGTGAGAAGAATGAGGAAGGCAATGGCCCCAGATCAGTCTGCTGCTGGATCGCGCCAAGCTAAAGACGAAGTCAATAAACCGCGTCAGTAGTAACCGCTCCTTCCTTATTACTTTTTGAACCCCTTTTGTAAGTTGGACCGCTCTCATTGTATTTCTTTTTGTACAACTTATTTTGTTTTGTTTTTGCAACCTTGTAATTTTCCTTCATTCCTGTATTTTTAGTCACTTTAGGAATTAATGGAAATTGCATCATGGTTCCAAAACCTTGTTCATATCAAACTGCTTGTTTGTAGAACAATGAAACCGCTTATGGACTTAAACCTCATTCAAATATTTTTCAACTTAAAATCACTCTTTTGAAATGATGTTTAAACATTCAGTTTAAACTGCACTTTATACTTAAACACATATTTTTCAAGTGCACTGAATGCATTTCTATACTTTTCAAATTGTAAGTTTTTCAATCTTTTAATAGTATAGAAATCTATAGCTTAAGCTAGTGTGTGCATTGACTTGGGTCATGACTTACCATGTTTATTCCTCTGGACATATTTTTATCAAGTACAATATTTGCTTTTGCTGTAGTAGGTAATGACATCAATCAAATAGGGGGAGATTGTTGAATATGCATATTTTAACCCTCCTATTTTAACTTATTTTTGATTGATACCATAACCTCCTCTCTATTTTAAGGACTTTAGGACCCTATGTAATGAAGCTTAGACTTCAATTTTTTAGCTAAGTCCATTTTATAGAATAGGTTAAATTTAGGCTTGAAGACTGGCACAATACTCATTGGATCTAAGGATACAGTTCAGAGTTTCAAACCACCTTGTCTAAACCGCCAAAGCAGAACCACTCCAAGGAACCGTTGGGTGGAATATTGTCTGAAACCGCTCCATTGAACTCCTAAGTGCAAATTGCCTTTGAACCGCTTCATGCAACTGCATTGCAGTTTCATCTTGGAATTAGCCCTTCTGGATCCTCCTCTGGTGAACCGCTCGCACTTGGAATCGCTTGCACACCAGAACCGCTCCAATGATTGGAGACTTGAAGTGAACCACTTTTTACCGTTGGAATCCACGTCAGCAATATCAAATGTCAACCACCATATCTTGTCACATGACTACTTTTCAGACAAGATCTGCAAGGATCTTGAAAGGGTGACAGATGTCCTAACTACCTTGATTGCAGCTGAGGTCTGATCAGCTTTACCTGCAACAACAGTTCCTAAGAACAAAAGTGGTTGTTGTGGACCAATGGGAAAGCATCAAGTACTATCCTTGCAACAGCTGTGTCCAACGGCTATATCTTGGATGCTTGGGTATAAATACCCCTAATCTTCACCACTTGAAGATTGCTTGAGAAAATTGAAAGTGCTGTGTTCATAGAAGTTGAAGCTCTGCCCAGAAATTCTAAGTCCTTTGAATCTTCATCTTCAAACTTCAAGAAATATATCCCAGCCCAGAAATCAAGCCTTATACACATCAAGAATCATTGTGCTCTACATCTCAATGATTTAAAGAGCTTTGATCTTGAACACACACACACACCTCACTTGTTTAATCACATAGATTAATCATTTGAGATACACTGGTTATAGTCTAGGATTTGTTCTTCATAGAAAAGATTTTAAATCTGAGTATTACTCATTGTACTTTGTAATCTCTCATACTCAATATAAAATCTCTCTTAGAAATCCAAGACTAACCATCTTGGTAGTGGGTGTAGATCGTTTATCGATTGAACCACTCCAAATATTGTGTTCTTACTTTCTGCATTTATTTTCTTGTGCTTACTGATTATCTATCTTTATCTCTGTTTGATCTTTATTTAGTTATCCATTATTGTGAAATTGTGTTTGGAGTTAACATTGTCAAACCTCACTTTCAGTTTTATAACTGCTCAGAAAACTGCACCAAAACCGCTTTGCAAAACCGCTCCTTAAAACCGCTTGTATCTTCAAATACTCCGCTGTGCATTTTATAACTCTACTTGTAGTTTCTAACACACTGCAAGAGGTTTTGTAAGCTTAGAGGTTTAGTTTTAAAAAGAGGGCGAAAAATTTGTAACAACTATTCACCCCCCTCTAGCTATATTTTCACCCTTGTTGCCACCTTTGGGACCAACAGTGTTGATGACAACTTGCTAGTTCAATGCTTCCCTCAAACCCTTGCTGGTGCCGCTAGAGATTGGTACATGACTCTTCCTCTCTCCACAAGGCTTGATTGGCCACTCGCCAGTCGTGCCTTTCAAGAGAAATATGAGGACAATTCTACTTACCGAACTACTAGGAGAGACCTTGAGCAAACCAAGCAACTCCCGAATGAGTCATTCACAGACTTCGTGAAAAGATGGAGGACCAAACAGACTGAAATCGTTGATAGGCCAAGCCTAAACGAACAAATTCATATCCTACTTCAATGCCTCCGCGAAGAGTACCAAGAGAAGCTTGCCGACAATTACTTCCCTAGTTTCCTCGAGATCCATAAATCAGGCATTAGAATTGATGAATTGATCCGTCTTAGAAAGAATCCAGAAAAGAAGAATTGTCCAACAAATGGGAGCACCGGTCGTACCTATCATGATTTTGGTGAGACTACTCTTAACTAAATGTTTGATGATCTAGTAGGCCAAGGAAAATTGAAGCCAATGGAAGACTATCATCCTAAGAAAATGACAGAAGATTGGGACCACGACAAGTTTTGCGATTACCATCAGTTTAGTGGTCATGACACCAACAATTGCTATAATTTGAGGGATGCCATCCAAGACTTGTATGAAGCCGGCAAGATCAACTGAAGCATCACCACCTTGGGGCTCCGATTGTCCTCTCCCTTTTTCCTTTGAAAAAAAAAGATTAAGACAACTTTCTAGTATGTTCTCGAAGAGTCGTTCTGTCATTCTAGCCCATATCTATCCTCTCTAGTTTGTGTCAAGTGAACTATCGAGTCTGTTTCAAATTTCCTTATCAATAAAAGTTATTTCTTCATCCTAAACAGTTTTCCAAGAGTTGTTTTTCTTTATGAGTATCATTTGATCCATGCAGAATAGTGGACCCTCATTCCTTAAATCGTCACGAAAAATAGAAACTTCTAAACAAGTTTGATATGAAAACCATCATTAGAAGGCTTAAGGCTAAAACATTACTCCTGTTGAAAGTCGAAGATCAACAAACAAAGGAAGCCAAAGGCGCTGCTATCAACATTCATCCCAAGAAGAGTGGGGCTACTCAATTCAAGGCTTTGAGAGTACAAAAATAAATAAAAAGCTCGCTAGGTCGAAACTCCTCAAATCGTCCTAGGCAAAAATAGAGCATAAAAAAAAAGGAAGAAAACCTCTCAAGCCTTCATCGCCCCACAACAAGGATGGAATTTCAACAAAGGACTCTCCCACAGAGAAAAAGAGTCAAGTAATACCAACGAAGAAAAGAGGATTCCTCAATATCCTCTTACAATGAAGCCCGAATGGCAACGCAAATGAAGAAGACTTTCAATATCAATTCATAAAGAGAAATGTTTAGCCTTATGTCGTACTAATGATTGGCTTTCTTTTCAAACTCATTAAGAAATTTCTAGATGATGCAATGTCCATTAAAAGTAGAACAATTTTTCTAGATCTTTGAGCCATATAGCATTCTTTGTTGAGTCTAGGGGTTTCCTCTTAGCCATTCTCATACACACTCTTGAAATCCAAGCATCAAAATTGGGGCTTCCTAACCTTTCCTGCTCCAGTCAATCTCTACTTAAACTCTCAAGAGTAATAAAATCTGTATTAGGAGCTTTCCCTTTTTTCTTCTCACTCTCATCATTAGAGAATACACTTTTCCAAAGAGTCAATGCCTGGATCACCTTAAAATAAATAGAGTTCGTCTCTCCTCAACTAAACGTGCGATCTCATCTTTCTCCTTAATGAGATTCTTCCATCTGAGTCCCCTTCGAGTAAATATACTTTTCAAAAAAAGTGGCTCGCTAGGTTGAAAACTCGTAAAGAGCGGCCTAGGAAAAAGTTAGAGCACAAAAACAAAAGACGCAAAAGAGATGCCCGCTAGATTGAAAACCCGAAAGGGCGGTCTAGGCAAAAACCAGGGTGCGTCACTAAGAAAGAAAAATTTTCAAAGGGAAAAAGGAGGGCATCCTTCTTCAATTCACGCAGCCTCACAAGCATGTTCACAAAGTCATCTACATCATACAAGAAGTCTTGGGGCTTGGTGTCAAGAGAAGCCTTGGAAAATACGTGCTTTGGATTGGGCAGCATCAGTTCTACATAGCAAAAGCTATTGGAGTGGTTTAGACCTTGTTCAGTCAATGATCATCACATGAAAAACTTGGGGGCTTGACAATGAAAAAGTCCTACGACAACAAAAAATCCTTGAAGTATCCTGAACCTTAGCGTTGAACTTGGGTTATCTCAATGGAATCATATTAGACGATTGTCTCATTCGTTCTTTAGATGGACCTCACGAGTTGTTCTTCTAAACCAAAATCTAAGTCACACAAACAATTTTCAATTCTCACATAATAGAACTCATTCTCCCCGTTGATTCTTGGAGTCGAGTGCACATTGATCGTCTTGAACAAACAAATGCTTAAGTGAATATATGTTGTTATGCAAATGCTTTCACTAACCCTCTTGCAGGAATTAAAGTGCGTAAAGAACGTCAAGTGCCCACTTTCAAGAAATATATCAAACATGTTGAGTGTTTGGATTTCACTTACCAATGCCTCCAATTAAGTTCGTCAAGCACCTCTTAAAGCGTCAAGCATCTTTATCGCGCCAAGCATCCATCACGTCAAATGCCATGCGTCAAGCATATTCCAACACAAAAGCCCGGTCTTGAATCGCCAGGATCGTCACCAATTAGGTGTGTCAAACATCTACAGGTAGTATGTCGAGTACTCCCCTCAACAAAAGCCCGATCTTGAATTGCCAGGATCGTCACCAATTAGGTGTGTCAAGCATCTACAGGTAGTATGTCGAGTACTCACCAACAAAAAATCCCGGTCTTGAATTGCCAGGATCGTCACCAAAAAAAATCCCGGTCCTGAATCACCAGGATCGTCACCAATTAGGTGTGTCAAGCATCTACAGGTAGTATGTCGAATACTCACCAACAAAAAAAGCTCGGTCTTGAATCACCAGGATCATCACCTCAACAAAAGCTCGATCCCGAATCGCCAGGATCGTCACTAATTAGGTGTGTCAAGCATCTACAGGTAGTATGTCGAGTACTCACCAACAAAAAAAAGCCCGGTCTTGAATCGCCAGGATCGTCACCAACACAAAAGCCCGGTCTTGAATCGCCAGGATCATCACCAATTAGATGTGTCAAGCATCTACAGGTAGTATGTCGAGTACTCACCTCAATAAAAGACCGGTCTTGAATCGCCAGGATCGTCACCAATATAGGTGTGTCAAGCATCTAGGGTTAGTATGTCAAATACTCACCTCAACAAAAGCCCGGTCTTGAATTGCCAGGATCGTCACCTCAACAAAAGCTCGGTCCCGAATCACCAGGATCGTCACCTCACTTCAGTCTCAAAAGACAAATCGTTCGAATGCAAAGGACCGGACAGGTAAACCTTTATTTTCTAACATCTTTCCCCGCAGGTTCAGAGCCCAAACGGGCGAATCTTCAGACAGACAGGTATATTCAGAATTGGGTCATGATTTGATTCCTCAGTATGAATTTGCCTTTTCAAAAATTAAATCTCCTTGATTTTCAAAAATACATAAAGCAACCTTTTCGTGTTTTGGAGTCGAACTACGTTTTGGTCTGATTCTCCGATAGAGATACGTAGGCAGCCGTGCGGCACGACCATCCCTGTGTTCAGAATGATATCTTTTCTATCGACGATATGACTTCTTTCATAAGTCTTGTCGCCGAGGGGCTCTGTAGACACCCCATTCTGAACCAATAATTACATGATTACACTACTCTTTGTCTCTCTTTTGTGTTTTGATGAAAGCATATCAGTTTCGTCATGTTTCGTTAAGTTTCTAACTAACCTCGTTAGCTTTGGGACCTAACTGTCTAACAGAATAACTGAAGAGGACAAAATGATCATCAGACTAGTTGTCCCGTGCGAAACAGGCGTGTCTCGCGCAAGACAACCCCTCTGCAGGATGTGCAGAATCACTTTCCTTCTCTGTTTCAACCTCTTTTCTTGATAAATATCATCTAATCCGGGTCTCTACTGACTAGAGGGTTCTGGAAGCTTCCTTGGGAGGTGTCCCAATCCACTTGAGTCTCCTAAACTTGGTGACCAAGTCATTCATCCACCTCTTAAATCCCTATAAATACTTGATGACTTTCAGTATTTCAAAGGTCCCCTGATCTCCGATCGAAAACACATAACACACACATTTTGTGGGTTTCTCTCCCTGAAAGATTCCTACAAAATCACCCTAAATCACCTAAAGTTTGTTTATCAACCTTGTTGATCAACAAACATCGAAGCCCGAATCAAGGATTGAGGCGAAGCCCTGTCCGCATCAAGATCCGAATCAAGGATTGAGGCGAAGCTCTGTCCGCATCAAGATTCGACTCTAAACTTGAGTCGAAACTCTGTCTGAATCTCTTCTCAAAAGGTAATCATCCTTTAAACTTTCGTTTCTCTTCTCAATCCCTCTATTGATTTTAGAGTAGTGTAATCCCATCAAAAGGATTAGCCTAGAGTCCCTTCAATTCATGGAGGCGATCTCGAAGCATACAATCCGACATTCCTAATTAATAAATTAATTAGGGTTTATTTATTTCTTGTTATTTTTCGTTGAATTGATTAGATTAATAACACTCAATTAGCAAGAACAATATTCGGATTGGGTGGAATGGATGCTCCTTGACCTACCTATTCCATAACTTAACCCCCGAACCCTTGAATCTCTTGAAAATATCAAAAAAAAAAATTCTTATTGTTTTCCATCAATAAATAATAAGTGGCGACTCCGAGATGTTAAAAAATTCACCATCGCTACAATTGTTAAAATTTTGTTGGTGATAACATACTCTCTCAATACATCCTTAATGTGACTTATACATTGCAAAGCCGTGTGGGGATAGGGCAATGTTCTAAAGGAAAGCACCCTTTTTTGCAACATCTACTCCTCATCAATCCAATGAGCAGTTATACAAGTAAATGTTTCAGAACTAGAACTTAGAGTGGCCTTACAAGCATCGGTGGTCAAGCAAACACTACCCTTGAAATTTTGGAGGTCGCTCACTAGTTGAAGTTGAGAGTTTGGAAGAGCTTCTTTATATGCCTAGTATTAGTATGGCGGCTCATTGGTTGGTATGACGGGTTGAGGCCTCTACATAGCGGGTGAGTCTATCATCATCTGAAAGTGAAATAGGCAATCGACAACTCACTAGTAACATCGTTATCAAATCGACGTCCACTTTTGGGTAATTGACACATGGTATATTGAGTTGCTTTTGCACGGTACCATCTATCCCTTTAGCTGAGAGACATAATAGAACCCTTAAAGATATAGTAAGAAGTATGATCTCTTGTACTTACTTACCACAATCATTATGGGGTGATGCATTAAAAACCACTACTTATATTCTCAATAGAGATCCTTCAAATGCGACCGACAACCCTTTATGAATTATTGACGAACAAGAAAACGTCTCTAAATTATCTTCATGTATGGGGTTGTCCAGCAGAAGCAAGGCCTTATTGGCCAAATGAAGGCAAACTGCACGCTAAGACCGTTAGTAGCTATTTTGTAGGATATGTTAAGAGATCTAGGGGATATAAATTTTATAACCCAAAAAATAGAACCTTTTTTAAAATGGGAAATGCTAGGTTTCTGAGGATGTTGAATTTAGAAGGAAAATTGGGAATAATTTTGAATTTGAAGAATAACAGGAATCCATTTCTATACCTCTTCCCATAATTCTTGTTGAAAATCAAGTACTTATACCTGAAATTCAACAGGAATATACAATTCAAAACAATGAAGAATCTCCTATAAATCGTGAACAACATGAAAATGTTGATAATTAGGATCAAATTCAACAAATCAAAGAACAACCATTGCCCTTAAGGAGATCCAATAGAGTAAGAAGGAGTGCAATTCTGGATTATTATGATGTATATCTTGCCGAGAATTAGGAACATTTAGACTTAGTGGGAGATGAACCGTTCACCTTCCATGAAGCCATTAATAGTCCTAATTCTCATAAATGAATCAATGCCATGAATGAAGAGTTAAAATCTATGAAATGCAATGACTTTTGGGATCTTGTTCCATTGCCTGTTCCATTGCCTAAGAATGTGAAACCTATTAGGTGTAAATGGGTCTTTAATACCTAAAGGGATTCATTGGGTAATGTGGAAAGATATAAGTCTCGTTTTGTTGCTAAGGGATTTACTAAAAATGAAGGTATTGATTACAAATAAATATTTTCTCCAGTATCTTCTAAAAACTCTTTTAGGATCATTATGGAAATTGTAGCACATTATGACCTTGAGTTCATCAAATGGATGTAAAGACATCTTTTCTCAATGGAGACATTGTGGAAACTATCTACATGAAGAAACCAGAAATGGTGACTGATTTAGATCAAACTAATCAATTAGTTTGTAAACTTAAGAAATCCATTTATGGTCTCAAGCAAGCTTCTCGTCAATGGTACTTAAAATTCAATCAAGTTATTCTTTCATTTGGTTTTGAAACGAATATTGCTGAAGATTGTGTTTACCATAAGTTCAGTTGGAGTAGATTTGTATATTTTGGTCTTATAAGTGTATGATATTTTGCTTGCTAGTAATGATATGGACCTTTTTAATAAAACTAAGAAATTTCTTACAAACAAATTTGAAATGAAAAATATTGGTGAGGCATCTTTTGTATTATGAATCCAAATTCACCGTGATCGTTCACGAGGTATTTTAGGATTATCGCAAAAGGGCTATATAGAGAAGGTATGACAAAGGTTTAGCAAGCAAAATTGTAAGCCACATGACACCCCTGTTTATAAGGGAGAAAAATTTAGTCTCAAACAATGTCCTAAAAATTATATAGAATCCAAGTATATGGAAAATATCATTTATGCATCAGCAATAGGAATTATAATGTATGCACAAGTCTGTACTCGTCCAGACCTTGCATTTATTGTTGGAATGCTTGGTCGATACCAAAGCAATCCAGGGAGAGAACATTGGGTTGCAGCCAAAAGTGTGATGAGATACCTACAAAATACTAAGCACTACATGCTTACATATTCAAAATCGGATCATCTTGAGATCATTGGGTATTTTGATTCTGATTTTGCTGGATGCCAAGATAGTCGAAAGTCGACATCTGGTTATGTCTTCACATTAGTCGGTGGAGCAATATATTGGAGGAGTGCCAAGAAAACACTCGTAACTTTCTCTACCATGGAAGCTGAGTTTGTTGCTTGTTGCGAAGCATCTAATCAAGCTATATGGCTGAGCAATTTTATTGAAGGACTGCGAATTATCGATAGTATCAAGAGACCACTCAAGATACATTTTGACAATCGAAGTCTTGTACTCTAACAACAATAAGAGTTCATCTAAATCCAAGTATATAGATATTAAGTTTCTTGTTGTGAGGGAATGAGTACGAAATAAAAAAATAGAAATACAACTTATAGGAACAAATTCCATGCTTGCGGATCCGTTTACAGAAGCGTTATCTCCTTTAGTGTTTCACGAGCATACTGCTCATATGGATGTAACAACTTTTGATAGCATTTAATATAGTGTGAGTTTGTGTCGTATTTTTATTTAATTTTCTAAAGTATTGATCTCATTTGGTTAAATAAAACTAGTTGGGAGAATATATATACGTTAATTAATTTTATTTATATATATTCATCAATTTTCCACGCTACAAATCTACACTTAATTTATGTCGTTTAGTTGGATATATATATGTGATCATTGTGGGTTTAGTTGCGAATCAATTACAACGAATGCTCCTTTAATATTTATATTTGTAGAACTAATGGACGGAATCGTGTTGAATGACAATAAATGTGCACATATGATTGTCATTTACATTATAAATATGATTATAATGGTTTATTATGTATAAACACATATTCATGCAATCCAAGTGGGAGATTGTTAGAACATAGATTGCAAAATGTGTGTACTTGATAAATATACATAAACATGTAGACGTACATGTGTAAATCATAAATATAGTGTTATAATATAAGTGTAGAAGATTAATTAATGTGTAAAATTCCTGAGGTGTAAGTTGTCATTTAATGACAGGCAGAATGGTAACTTCACACCACTTCATGTGAAAGGGTGTAGTCCCTAAATGAAGTGTCTTTTAGTCTCATATATATATGGCCTTCCATCAGCCTTTAGAGACACACACAATATTCATATTCTCTTATAAATCATCTTCACAAAGTAATTGAATATCAAGAGAGGGAACTATCATTTAGAAGAACTTCATCTTCCTATTTTCTTCTCTTCTTCTTCTACAAACATCAAGACTAGATGGATTCAACAGGTACGCTTTCGCCTCCATCTATTCTCAAACTTCTTCCATACTTGAGTATTTTTTGTATTAATGGAATACGAATTTTCCAACATTCTTCCCTTAATTCTTGTTTTTTCCTTCTATGGTCCAACTACATTTTGACCTAATTCCTTCTTTCTCTTACTCTGATAATTTCTGGAAATAGATTTGTTCGGCTGGGTTTGGTTTGCTTGAGAATTTGTTCAAGTAAAAGTTATATATGGAGGTGGTTTGAGAGGAAGCTTTAGATCTGGTGAAGAGTTCTGATTATTGGGAGAGATGGGACATTGTTGTTGTTGCTATTATTATTATTATTATTATTATTATTATTATTATTATTATTATTATTATTATTATTATTATTATTATTATTATTATTATTATTATTATTATTATTATTATTATTATTATTATAATAATAATAATAATTATTATTATTATTATTATTGGATCCGTTTTTCTCTTTGACTTGATAAAACCACTTTCTCTCTCTCTCTCTCTGTCTATTTCTCTCTCTGTGTTTTTTTTTTGGGTTGAGGAGATTTTCTGGAGTTGAAATATTTAACTATATATATAGAGCAAGAGTAAAACTATTGCTGCAAGAAAATACATGAACAAACTCACTATTGATAGTTTTGATCAAAAGAGTCAAAGTGTGACATTTATATCCATTCCCATCTCGGACTATCCGCGTTCAAGTTGAGCAAACAAGTTACAGAGACACAACACTAGATCATGCAAGTCAACTCCAAGGGTTACGTGACTTTGATTTAAAAAGCAATCCATTTTCTGCAACAATTTTGAGCATCAAATGAAGTTGTGCAAGAACTACAAAAAGCATAATACCAAAACTAAAATTTACATATTTCTAATCTGTTATTATACCTAAAATTTATATATTTTGGTTAAACAACTGATAAATGACATTTATTATTTTTTTAAAGAGTTTATGTGCTTGATATTTGGTTAAAAACATATAAATGTCATTTATCAGTTATTTTTAATGATTTTTGTGCTAAGTTTTTGTTTAAACAACTGATGAATTACATTTATCAGTTTCTTTTAAAGAGTTTTGTGTTTGGTATTTGGTTAAACGACTAATAAATGTCATTTATCAATTATTTTTAAGGATTTTTGTACTAAGTATTTGGTTAAACAACTGATGAATGCCATTTATCAATGTATGGTATTTGGTTAAACAACTAATAAATGTCATTTATCAATTATTTTTAAGATTTTTTTGAGCTAAGTATTTTATTAAACAACTGATAAATGACATTTATCAGTTTTTTTTAAAGAGTTTATGTCCTTGATATTTGGCTAAACAACTGATATACTGTTTGTACGCTCGCCGAAATTTTTAGAAAAAATTAGGAGTCGCCACGCCGTTTTTAAGGAAACATTTAAAACCTTTTAAAATTCAGAAAATGGGTTCGGGGGTCAGATTACGTATTGGGAAGAACGTTTGGCGTTCACCCAACCCGCCTCGTATACGAGTCTTTCTATTTGTTCAACATCCAATTCATTCATAAGTGTGTGCGATTGTGTGAGACAAAATGTGATAAAAAATGCATTTCGATGCTTTGTATTATTGATGAAATGAGAGAATTACATCTTGTGAGCCTTTTACTGTGGAAGGCCACATCCCACTTACAATTAATGAAATTAAATTACAAGGAAATGGGTTGAGGAAGTCTGTCCGGGGCCACGGATGTCATACGTCACAGGACTACTCAGGGCCTTGGGTGTCATACGACACAGGACTACCCAGGAGCGTGGATATCGTATGACACAGGATGTCCTGGTCATACTGTCTCTACAAGGGGGGGGTGGACATGCCACCAATACTATTCTAAGGCTAAGAAGCTAACTGGAACAATGAAGAGACTGAGATAAAGAGTATTATGGGAAGGTCATGGGGTTTCGGTGACCCAATGTGAATGACCACATTTCTTGGGTCACAATTAAAGAACCCTCACTTCCTAACTCCAATGAAAATGATCGAGATAGAGACTCGAATGAGTGTGGATATGGAACAATCCACACTCACCTTAGCATCCAAACACCCAGCATATCAATATTGAACAAGAGTGTGCATCATGACTAGAGGAATCACAAATTGAACATGGATATCAAAATATCAATCAGCAACTAACAACAATCAAGTGTCCAACCATGGAATAATAGAGATTGAAACATGGGAAATCCACACTCTATTTGAAGTATCCAAACATCAGCATAACATGAACAGCCAAAATGCATTATCATGAGAATGGATATCACACTCAGGGACCAAAACAAGCAAGCTCAGCCAAATCCGAAATTAAGCAGCAGGTTCAACATAGCAATCAAAATAGGAAGATGAAAATAGGGAGAGAGGACGAAATAGGAATGTTACCCTTGTAGATCCACACCTCTCTATACCCCGTCGGTATAGAGAGTCTTCAATCAGCTCCGGGATGATGACTGGAGGTCTTCGATTTAGATGAAGAGCCCGGATTGGCAGCGTGACCTTGAGGATTGGCGGTGTTGGGGCGGCACCGGTGAATGGGTTTAAGGTATGGAACAGAGAAGAAGGCTTCAATGGTTTGTTCCTTTTTCGGTTGAGCAGAGATTGGCACTTTGGGTAGAGGAAAAGAGCTCGGTGGAAGCGGTTGGAGGTAGCTTGGGTCACCGGTGAGTGGTAGGGAAGAAGACCGTATAGTGAGAGAGAGACTCTCTGTTATTGCGGCTAGAGAGAGAGAAGTGAGAGAGAGAATCTCAGAGTGAGCATGTGAGAATCTGAGAGTGAGAGGAAGGGGATTGAGATGGAAGGAGGCCTTAGGTCGCCGGTGTGTAGGTTGAGGGAGAGAGCTCTGGTAGGCTTGGCCGGAGAAGACGATTAGAGAGTGAAAGGTGAGGAGGTCGGCGGTGGACACCGATTTGGAACAAGGGAGAGGGCGGTGATGGAGGTTGATTTAGGGAGTGACAATGGTGAGGATCGCCATTGTTGTGGTTGGAGGAAGAAGACGATTCAGGGGCGAATTGGGTGACCGCCGTTTGGGTGATTGACGGTTTGGGGTAGAGAGAGGGAGAACGGTGGTGAGCTTTGTTCGGAGAAGGAGAACGGCGGTAGATGTTTTGATCGGAATTTATTGGTGAGGTCGACGAATTGAGAGAGGTGAAGACGCCATTTGCGTCTAGAGAGAGAAAGCTCTCTGTGGAAACTGCTTAGTGAGAGAGAGAGTGTGCGTTCCTTTTTTGTGGGTTCCTCCTTGTTTTTTTTTTTTTTGAAACTGAAATGCTCAATTTATAGGTGGAACTAGGTTGACGTTTTTATCCGCGCGGACAAAGAAGGTAGCATGTCATTTTCTCCCAAATTTAATTCTGGCAGCTTTGGTGAGTAAATGTAACTCTCTTTTTGACTTTCCAGCTGCAGAAATTAAATGGGGATTTTTACCTTGTCTTTTATTCTTTTACCATGCATGGCCATATATAGCAATGACAATAATGCCCTTGGTTAGTTGGCATTGTTAGGGATTTGTTAGATTTTGTTAGATTTCTAACGAAAAACCTAACGGTTTAAATTGGAGCCCTTACAGTAGCCCCTCGGCGACGGTGCTTTCGAAGGAAGCGGGGTCGTCGATAAAGGTAAGGCTCCATATCTGGCGAGTTGCTCAGATAGGAACAAAGATGACCAAAGTGGTCGTATGGCTGAACCTATTGGGTAGGCTACCTACGTATCCTTGAGAGGAATCAAGCCGGTCGTAGTTCGGGTCTTTCGACTATCTTCAGACGTTGACCCTAGAGTGACTGTTTTAGGATGTCAACCTGGTAATGATTTCGGTTTGTCAAATCAGAGGATGATTGCGATTTATCGCTTTCCTCGTGTTTCGTGTTGAAACCGAAGTGATAGCGTTTAGGTGCTTCAAGCCTGATGATGGCGTTTTAGGTGCCTCGGACCTTGATGATGGCGTTTTAGGTGCCTCGAACCTTGATGATGGCATTTTAGGTGCCTCGAACCTTAAAGATGGCGTTTTAGGTGCCTCAAACCTTAAAGATGGCGTTTTAGGTGCCTCAAACCTTAAAGATGGCATTTTAGGTGCCTCGAACCTTAAAGATGGCATTTTAGGTGCCTTGAACCTTAAAGATGGCATTTTAGGTGCCTTGAACCTTAAAGATGGCATTTTAGGTGCCTCAAACCTTGAAGATGGCATTTTAGGTGCCTCAAACCTTAAAGATGGCATTTTAGGTGCCTCAGACCTTGAAGATGGCATTTTAGGTGCCTCGAACCTTGATGATGGCGTTTTAGGTGCCTCAAACCTTAAAGATGGCGTTTTAGGTGCCTCAAGCCTTGAAGATTGCATTTTAGGTGCCTTAAATCTTAAAGATGTCATTTTAGGTGCCTCAAACCTTGAAGATGGCATTTTAGGTGCCTCAAACCTTGAAGATGGCATTTTAGGTGCCTCAAACCTTAAAGATGGCATTTTAGGTGCCTCAGACCTTGAAGATGGCATTTTAGGTGCCTCAAACCTTGATGATGGCGTTTTAGGTGCCTCAAACCTTAAAGATGGCGTTTTAGGTGCCTCAAGCCTTGAAGATGGCATTTTAGGTGCCTCAAACCTTAAAGATGGCATTTTAGGTGCCTCGTTCCTTGAAGATGGCATTTTAGGTGCCTCGAACCTTAAAGATGGCGGTTTAGGTGCCTCGGACCTTGAAGATGGCATTTTAGGTGCTTCAAACCATGAAGATGGCATTTTAGGTGCCTCAGACCTTGATGATGGCGTTTTAGGTGCCTTAAGCCTTGAAGATGGCATTTTAGGTGCCTCAAACCTTTTATGATGGCATTTTAGGTGCCTCGAACCTTGATGATGGCGTTTTTGGTGCCTCAGACCTTTGATGATGGCGTTTTAGGTGCCTCAAACCTTTGATGATGGCGTTTTAGGTGCCTCGAACATTAAAGATGGCGTTTTAGGTGCCTCAGACCTTTGATGATGGCGTTTTAGGTGCCTCAAACCTTTGATGATGGCGTTTTAGGTGCCTCGAACCTTAAAGATGGCGTTTTAGGTGCCTCGGACCTTGAAGATGGCGTTTTAGGTGCCTCAGACCTTGATTTGAAATGATTTCCTTCGATGGTTTGCATCCTTTCGTTGGGGACGGGCTCTGAGGGGATAGATGGTCCTTTGGTGGACTTCACTTGAAGGGATCGGTCTTACGTTTGTTGCCGCCGATGGAAACGTGGAAAGAAACGGGATTCGTTGGCTTTCGTCGGGGAAATCGGGCTTACGTTTTACTGCCGTGGGAAAGGATGACCGTATTGGTCGAGTGGCTGGACCTATGGTAGGCTACCTACGTATCCCAAATGGGAATCAAGCCTATAAGTAGTTCAAAAGCTGCTGGGGATGGAAATGAGGAAAGAAACGGGATTCCGTTAGCTTTCTTCGGAGAGAACGGGCTTACGTTTCACTGCCGTTAGTGAAAACGAGGAAAGAAATGGGATTCCGTTAACTTTTGTCAGAGAAAACGGGCTTACGTTTCACTACCGTAGATGGAAACGAGGAAAGAAACAGGATTCCGTTAGCTTTCATCGGGGATGAACCTAAGCTGAGGTTTAGTTCAGGAGTATGAACCTAAATGGGGACTTAGTTCAGGAGTATGAACCTGAGTTGAGGTTTGGTTCAGGAGTATGAACCTAAATGGGGACTTAGTTCAGGAGTATGAACCTAAGTGGGGACCTGGTTCAGGAGTATGAACCTAAATGGGGACTTAGTTCAGGAGTATGATCCTAAGTCGAGGTTTTGTACCTGAGGGAGACTATTTGAAGGCGTTATCGTTGGGGAAGATTCGAGCTTACGATAGCTATCGGGGAAAAGGGTGACCGTGTTGGTCAAGTGGCTGGACCTATGGTAGGCTACCCACGTATCCCGAATGGGAATCAAGCCTGGACGTAGTTCGAAGAGACGGACGCTTGTGTCCCGAGAAAGCGACCATAATGGTCATGCAGCTGGACCTTTACGAAAGGGACTCCTACATATCCCATGAGGGAATCAAGCCGAATCGTAGTTCGTCAAAGAGGTAGCGATAACAAGAGGCCACGGGCTTTGTACCCAAGAGTGACTGTTTTTTAGGGGAGTCACCCCGAGTTTGACTATTTCTTTGGGGAGTCACCCAAGGTTTGACTGTTTCTTTGGGGAGTCACCCGAAGATTTGACTGTATTTGGGAGTCACCCGAAGATTGACTATTATCTGGGAGTCACCCGAGGATTGACTATTATTTGGGAGTCAATTGACTGTTATCTGGGAGTCACCCGAGGATTGACTATTATCTGGGAGTCACCCGAGGATTGACTGTTATCTGGGAGTCACCCGAGGATTGACTGTTATCTGGGAGTCACCCGAGGATTGACTATTATCTAGGAGTCACCCGAGGTTTGACTGTATTTG
Organism: Adenophora triphylla var. japonica; assembly: GCA_022495995.1. Taxonomy (NCBI): domain Eukaryota; kingdom Viridiplantae; phylum Streptophyta; class Magnoliopsida; order Asterales; family Campanulaceae; genus Adenophora; species Adenophora triphylla. Next base: position 272,684 of record JAFEMH010000272.1, on the reverse strand, counting down.
GGAGTCACTCGAGGTTTGACTGTATTTGGGAGTTACCTGAGGTTTGACTGTATTTGGGAGTCACCCGAGGATTTGACTGTATTTGGGAGTCACCCGAGGATTTGACTGTTATCTGGGAGTCACCCGAAGTTTGACTGTTATCTGGGAGTCACCCGAGGATTGACTATTATCTGGGAGTCACCCGAGGATTGACTATTATCTGGGAGTCACCCGAGTTTTGACTGTATTTGGGAGTCACCCGAGGTTTGACTGTATTTGGGAGTCACCCGAAGTTTGACTGTATTTGGGAGTCACCCGAGGTTTGACTGTATTTGGGAGTCACCCGAGGTTTGACTGTATTTGGGAGTCACCCGAGGTTTGACTGTATTTGGGAATCACCTGAGGATTTGACTATATTTGGGAGTCACCCGAGGATTTGACTGTATTTGGGAGTCACCCAAGGATTTGACTATATTTGGGAGTCACCCGAGGTTTGACTGTATTTGGGAGTCACCCGAAGTTTGACTGTATTTGGGAGTCACCCGAGGATTTGACTTTATTTGGGAGTCACCCGATGTTTGATGATATTATGATAATGCTAGTAATTGACTAAGATATGCTTTCATACCTGAGCTGTGCTTACCTGTAGCTGCCGGAAGGACTGAGGCTACGGCTGATGTTGATGAAGAGTTGTTGGATTGCCGTTCGCGGGACAGTCTTTTGTGGATGATCTTCCGTCCACTCATGGAGACTCGGATGAAGACGTGCCGATTCATACAGGACTTGATGAAGGTGCGCCCACGGGAACAGGCTTTTGAACGAAGATCTGCCCATGAGAACGGGCTCTTTGAAGGTCTGCTATGAGAATGGATTCTGAGTGAAGATCTGCCCATGAGAACGGGTTCTTGATAATGATCTACCCATGAGAACGGGCTTTTTATGAAGATTTGCCCATGAGAACGGGCTCTTGATAATGATCTGCCCATGAGAATGGTCTCTTGGAGATGGTTTGCCCTTGAGAATGGGCTCTTGGAGATAATTCGCTGTGTGGATCATGCTTTGATGATTCGCCCATGAGAACGGGCTTTTGATGAAGGTCGCGTCGAAGGCTTTGGGTTCGAAGAATGCAAGAACTAGGTTTGAAATGAGAGGGTCCTTATTAAAAAGGCATCTAACACTTGGTAAGAGGGAAACCAAAGGAAAGGTGTTAATTTGGTAGAGAGGGACTCAAAGGCACTCTGGTCGAGTTGGCAATAATAGCAGCTTGATGTGTTGAGAAGCATTTTGCTGGTGGCGATGGTTCTAGAGGTGATGGTAAAGACTTCGGCGGCCGTTTTCACCAGATTGTAGACACTGGAGGCTGTCTTCATCCATTTGTGGACGTTGGAGGTCGCCTTTACCAAGATGCAGACGTCGAAGCTTGTCTTTTGCCAGGCTGTAGACATGGAGGCTATCTTTGCCAAACTGTGGACATTGGGGGATGTCTTCACAGACTTGAGGCATTTGAAATGAGGCTGATATAGGTCTGGGGCCAAGATGATGTTGACTTGATGTGTCTGAGGCTAAGATGATACAAGATTGAGGTATCTGAATCAGGCTGATGTCGACTTTAGGTGTCCGAGCACATGTTGACATGGGCTTGAGGGGTCCAAACCAAGATGGTATCTGAAACCAAGATGGTGCTGACTTGAGGTGTCTGGTCACAAGCTGGTGTGGGCTTAAGGTGTCTGAACCGAGATGGTGTGGAGACGAAGGTCTTGCGAGTCATTTGGGCAGTTCCGTTGAAGTCATTGGAAATACGCTTCAGTGGAGACCATCCTTGCTTCGGGTAGTGACGAAAAGCTTGTCTTTCGTGATTGAATTGCTACATTTGTTAGTAGAGGGACAAATGCAAATATGACTTTTATGAATGCATGCATAGAACCAAAATGATTCACAATCTCTTAGGTGTGTTGTACTGATTCATGTTTTGAGCATGCTACATGAGCCCTGGGGAGATTTTTGTGGGGATGTATGGTGGTGAGAGGGTTGTTGAAGGAATGACTATGTATATAATGATGAATGGGGTGAACCCTTTCCCATGTATGAGTGACGGATGATATATGGCCAAGTGAGCCCTCTCCCATGAGGTGGGGAAATGTATGAGTGACAAGGTGCAGTCTGGGCAAGTCGGGGACGCTCCCTGGGGTGCAAATTACAGCAGATTGATTCGTTGCTTGATGAAAACAAAGTGTGTCGCGCATCCGAGACGGCAAGCAGCAGAGAACGTACAGAGAATGATCCCGGCTTGGCGAAGCCCCAGTTGATAATGCAATGCAAACCTGGAGGGAATCTGGTAAGGAGCAAATCCATCATATACCATAGGGAGGAACCCAACGTGGACCAAGTGTGAATGTGGGGGCCCAAATATTTTTTTGTGTTTTTATTTGGATTCACTCGAGTTTGAAAACATCCGGTTTAATTTGAAAAACGGAGTCGCCACGCCATTTTGATTTCCTCAAAACTTTGAAAAAAAGGAATTAGGGTCCGGAGGTTATGTTACCTCTTGGGAAGAACGTTTGGCGTTCACCCAAGGTGCCTTGCCGAAGCAAGTCTCCCAAGATTCCATTTTTCGTGCTTGCTTGCGTGCTTTCTTGTGTGCATGTGTTGAAGAGAGGGGGGGGAGGAATGTTCCAAGTTGTCTTCCGGACGTATAAACCATTTAGTTGGTTATCGCGCGGGATTCCTTGGATTTTTATGTGTTCGGGACTTTGATCCCATCCTCATCTTGGACTTGTGATCATCACTATTTGTCCTTGGGTCATGTGTGATCGAGAGAAGGACTCTCTCATATGGTCCAAGAGTGAGGTTCTTTAGAAAGGAATATCCTTAGCCCATCAATCCTTCACCTTGAGACGATTGAGCTTGTGTAGGGACTATTATGCTCGTCTAAAGTGATAATCAGAGATATAGGGTTCAAGGCTTATTCATTTCTAAAGGGATTATGGCACCTTTAATGGAAGAAACGACGTAAAGATGGGATCTTTACATTGGTCCGTTCCAAGGATGCATCAAATACCAAAGGGGACTAGGGGAAGGGTATAAAGATTGGATCTTTATGCTCTTCCTATGTTTTTCGTGCCTTAGGAAGGTCACTAAGCAATCCTAGGAAAGAGAGATCCAACCATGAGTGTCATGAGGGATGCATTCTAAACTAAAAATGACATTTATAATGAAAAAGATGACATTTTGCATGCAAAGGATGCTATTTGAATGTAAAGAAATGATTTTTAATGCAAAGGATGCAACTTTATATGAAAAAATGATGCTTCAAGTGCAAAGGATGCAACTTTGATGCAAAGATAACATGTTTAATGCAAATGATGCAACTTTATATGAAAAGATGTTATTTTGAGAGCAAAGGATGCTTCTTTTCACATCACCATGTTAGAGATCCACCCTAGAACAAGCCTTTTTTGAGGTCTTATTTGTTCATCCTTGGGTGGGATCCTCCATGGATCCTATGTGATAGGGGGATAGGGGTAAGATGATCTACATGCTTAAAGAAAGGATCTTTAATGACAATAGCAAATACCAAACAAGTATATAAGGATATGGAGAGCAATGAGCAATATATCACATAAATACAAGGTATATTTCAAGAAAAAGGGGATGAGAGGTTACCAATGGTGGTGTCCCTCTTTCTCCTTGAAGTTTGCCTAGGGAAGGACCAACTTTGGAAGGCTTTGAAGAGGAGAGAGGTGGTTTTTTTGACACTCTCAGCTTACTGGAATCTCATGGTGGTATTTTGGCAGAGTGATGTTACTGAAAATCCTCCCTAAAATGAGTAGAGGAGGTCTCTATTTATAGGCACTCTGGCAACAGCTAATGAAGTCGTGCGGCTTGGAGTTCTTGCCTAATGCAGCCGTGCGGCATTATCCCTTATGACTCAGCACCTTTCTAGAATCATGCAAGGTGGCCTTCTAGAAGGGTTTTTATACCAAAGGAAAACGTGGATTTTTAATTCCAAGTAATTCCTTCACCCCTCGGAAGGTTTGGAACAGTTCCCGAATTGCTCCTGAACTTTAGGAAAGTCCGGGGAATTGCCGGGAAACTTAACCGGAAGGCATGAGCCAGATTTGGGTACTTACAGAAGCCCCTCGATAACGTCACTTGCAGGGCGAGTGGGGTTGTCGATAGAAAAGGATCCGATCTGGCGAATGCCGAGACGGATTAGGTGACCAAGGTGGTCAAGTGGCTGAACCTTCGGAAGGCTACCTACGTATCCCGAGTGGGAATCAAGCCATGATCGTAGTTCGGAATCCACTGAGGAAAGGGGGTTTCATATGTGACAAATTGGCTGAACCTAAAGTAGGCTACCTACGTATCCCGGAGGAATCAAGCCAGGCCGTAGTTCGGAATAAGATCCGCTGGGGAATAGCGAAGAGAGACTGGTCTCTTACTGGAAAGATAGAAGGGAAAGTGACCTAGGAGGTCAAGTGACTGATCCTACTAGGGATATGCTAGACGAAGGAAGTGACCAATGTGGTCGGATGGCTAAACCTTTATGAGGGGCTACTTCACCACTGAGGAGTGATGATCGAAGAGGGTGACCAATGTGGTCGGGTGTCTGAACCTTTATGAAGGGCTACTTCACCACTTAGGAGTGATGATCGAAAGGGGTGACCATTGCGGTCAGATGGCTGGACCTTTATGAAAGGCTACCTACGTATCCCGGAGGAATCAAGCCTTGGTCGTAGTTCAAGTCTCGCTAGATAGTTAGGAACATGTCTAGGATCCTTGAGGTTTTGACGATTGGTGGAGGAGTCACCTGATTTGACAATTAATGGAGGTTGTCACCTGATTTGACAATTAATGGAGGTTGTCACCTGATTTGACAATTAATGGAGGTTGTCACCTGATTTGACAATTAATGGAGATTGTCACCTGATTGACAATTAATGGAGGTTGTCACCTGAATTGACTAAAGCTTACGCCACTATCGAGGAGATAGGGGTAGCTAAAGTTTGGAAAACTTGAGCATACTTCTCAATCTGTGATTGAGGTAGCTTAAGGTTTGGAGAACTTAAGCGTACTTCTCAATCTGTGATAGAGGTAGCTGAAGTTTGAAGAACTTGAGCGTACTTCTCAATCTATGATAGAGGTAGCTAAAGTTTGGAGAACTTGAGCGTACTTCTCAATCTGTGATAGAGGTAGCTAAAGTTTGAAGAACTTGAGCGTACTTCTCAATCTGTGATAGAGGTAGCTTAAGTTTGGAGAACTTGAGCGTACTTCTCAATCTGTGATAGAGGTAGCTAAAGTTTGAAGAACTTGAGCGTACTTCTCAATCTGTGAAAGAGGTAGCTTAAGTTTGGAGAACTTGAGCGCACTTCTCAATCTGTGATAGGGGTAGCTAAAGTTTGAAGAACTTGAGCGTACTTCTCAACTGTGATAGAGGTAGCTTAAGTTTAGAGAACTTGAGCGTACTTCTCAATCTGTGATAGAGGTAGCTAAAGTTTGAAGAACTTGAGCGTACTTCACTATCTATGATAGAGGTAGCTAAAGTTTGAAGAACTTGAGCGTACTTCTCAATCCGTGACAGAGGTAGCTTAAGTTTGGAGAACTTGAGCGTACTTCTCAATCCGTGACAGAGGTAGCTTAAGTTTGATGAACTTGAGCGTACTTCTCAATCTGTGAGATAGAGGTAGCAAAAGTTATGGCTAATCATGAAACATTTGTGAATGTATGCATATTTCTGAGATGTGTTGAGGGACTAACGTACCTTTGCTGTGCTTACTTGCCGGAGAGCAAGTCGCGGGGGCTGTGTGGTAGTGGATAGAGCTGAGAGTCTTGATGCACCTGACCGAGATGTTGAAACATTTGGGGGGCGTGAGGTACCTTTGACCGATTGGCATTTGAGAACTTGGAGTCCCTGACCTGTTTGCACTTGAGAACTTGGCGTCCCTGACCTGCTTGCACTTGAGAACTTGGCGTCCCTGACCTATTTGCCTTTTGAGAACATGGCGTCCCTAGCCTGCTTGTTCTTGAGAACTTGGCATCCCTGACCGACTTGCATTTGAGAACTTGGCGTCCCTAGCCTGCTTGTACTTGAGAACTTGGCGTCCCTGACCGATTTGCAGACACTGGAGATGGTCTTCTCATGTTTTGCCCGGAATCATTTCTTGCCGAAAAAGGGATTTGATTTCTTGCAATATTGTTGAAACCATTGATTTTGGGCTTTGGTGAATATCTTTCTTGTTGAGGATGAGTCTTCGTAGCGATGGAAAATGGTCTTTCACGCTTGAATTCCTGCATTCGTTAGTGAAGAGACAAACAGGGATATGTATGACATTTGTGACGGCGCATGTAAGCATGAGATGATATGGCCATGAATATGTTAGCGAAGCTAAAGGGGTGACAAACAATTCATGAAATCACTTAGAATGATGATTTTTTTTTATGTATATATATATATTTTTTATTTTGCTTTTGGGGCATGCGCGAGCCTAACTTTGGGCAAAAGTATTTCCTATTTTGATTTGCAATCAATTAAGGTTATTTCTCTTTGTGCATGTCACATGAGCCGCGGGCTGACTCTTTAGTGGGAAGGCAATGTGAAAGGGGTTTTATGTAAGAATGTGTTGGGGAACTGTTTGGGCAGGTTTTGAGCAGTTAGGATTGTATCCCTTGGGTGCAGACTGAACTGTCATTGTTGCTGAAATGTTGTTAATGCTGCCAAAAGATATCACGGGGACCGGAATTCCCTCCTGGGCTGAGATCGGGTTTAAACCTCGGGTCTTGATTGAAGTTCGTTCATTTCTCACACTCTGACACTTGAAGCTGATGCTGGCAGGATTTTAGAACCAAAGACTTAAAGCAATGGTCAAAGTGACAAAACCTCTCTTCTGAGGGTGGATGTGACTTATCGAAGCCCCGATCTGAGGAAAAAATTCTGCAAAGCCCCAGGTTCTATTAAAGCGAGGAAAGATCCTTTCATTGGCGAAGCCCTGGCTTGATGAGATGACTCGGTAGAGCTCTGGCTGATGGTCTGATCCAAGATAAAAGCGAAACACTGAACTGACTGGTCATCCAAAGAGAGGGTCACATTTGAAACGACCTCAAGGAATCCATGAACAAAAACTTCTCCAAATGACTTGCAAAGATCCCGGCTTGACAAAGTATCGTGGGGAAGGCCCGAATGAAATGATTATAAAACCAAACTCGTTGGTTGACCATGACTGATCTCAAAATGCACTTGATGCAGCCCCGATCCGTTGACGCATTACGTTATGAAGCGTGAAACCCATCATGGCTTCCAAAAGAGATTTTGATTCTGGTGAGTGCAAAAAGGGGTCCTGTAGACTTGACTTTCAACGTTGGACTTAAAGTCATGATTAAGCCCCAGCCCTGATTACAATCTCATTCTCGAACTTGGACACCAAAGAATTTGCTCGGGGTAGGCTTTCAAAACTTCCCTTTGATTAGCGAAGCCCCGGTTTGAAGAACTGAGCAGGCGAAGTCTAGATTTTGAAGAAGTGACTTAGTGAAGCCCCAATCTTATGACCTAGCAAAAGTCTCAATCTGATTGGTACTGTAAAAGTGATCCTGAGATTACTCTGATCAAGACTGAATCCATCTAGGGACCTAGCGAAGAACCCGATGCGGACCCCAAAAATGACTAAAGAAGCCCCAGTCTAAAGGAATGGCTTGGCAAAGCCCCAACCTTGAAGAGTTTCAAGACAGCCCTAATGCGAATTTGTAGCAGAAGAGGGAAAAACCTATCCTTTTGTATTTACTTCCTTATTTTCTTTAGTCGCTTATTCAACCTTAAGAAGATGTGGACGAAGAGAAGAATTTTAGGAAGATATATACATACAGGGGCATATTTTTTGAAAGGTGGGAATAGATCCCGATCTCGTGTTATTTTGATGGCCTTATTCGATGTAGGCACAAAAACTCGCTTTGGGTTTGACTCTTTTGAGAGAGTATAAGCGTAGAAAGGTTGGTAAAAGTGTATGGAAGCCCCTGCTGACAGAAAATCAGTGTTTAGCACTATTTTTCCTAAGATGTAGAAAAGGAAGACTTGTCAAGACATCTGAAAACTTATTTTATTAACAATGATCACAAGATTGCTTAAAACCCTTTATTAATGTTCGGGTTATTCAACCACTAATCTCGATATGAACAAACATTTTGATTAATCATGAGGAGAAAGACAACCAATGTCGCGGATCAAGGTTGGCTGGGTGTGAAAGAAAGGTTTGTGTAAAGGGAGGTCATTGATGAGACCAGGTTTTCTGGGATTTGAATGTGTCTATAGGAGAGGCCATTGATGAGACCGGATTTTCTGGGATTTGAATATGTTTATGGGAGAGGTCATTCGATGGGACCGGATTTTTCTGGAATTTGAATATGCTTATGACCGGACCATTTCTGGTTGCCTACGTTCCCCTCATTGTGAGGAGCTCAGGTCGCCGTAGTTCGGCCTTGGCCAGACTGTTTCAGGCTTTGGGAAATGGGATTTGTGGTTCCTTTAGTGAAAAGGCTCGGATGAGAAGATTGGATGATGAGGCGTGGGCCTTGGGATGATTCCTTGACCAAGTCATTTTGGACGGTTGCTTCAATTGCTTCCTGATTTTCATCTTTTATCGGGAGAGAAAGAATTTGGATCTAGCTTAAGGACTTACGATATGCTTCGGTCTTTGCTTTGACCACTCCATTGTTATCGACAACATCCGTCCTTCGAGCTTTGATTTTGTCCATCCGTCAAGCTTTTGATTGGCGGTGCTGGGTCCTTGGCCTCACTTTTTTTTTATGTGCAACCCTGTTTTTTGCCTAGACTGTCCCTTTCAGGGTTTTTAGCCTAGCTGGGTATTACTCTTTTTGCACTACATTTTTTTCTTTTTTTTTTCTTCTTTTTTTTTTATGTGCAACCCTGTCTTTTGCCTAAACCGCCCTTTTTTTGGGATTTTCAGCCTAGCTGGGCATTACTCTTTTTGCACTAAGATTTTTTTTTTTTTAAAGCACATGAGGTCCAAGGCGAGCCCCAGCTTGAACTGTCTTGATACCCTTGAGGTCTGAGGCAAGCTCTTAGGTTGTTGTCGACATGGGGTCAATCTTTCGAAGCTGAGTGGCCTTTTGTTGTCTCTTGACGTTACCGCCGTCGTTGACTTGGTCAAGATGATGGTGAGGACATGATTTGGGAGGCGCATGGCTCGATGAAGGCTTTTATGAGATAAGGAAAGTGTATGGTTTGATGGAGGCCTTTTGTGGGGGTAAGGAAAGTGTATGGGGGAGGCATTAGTTGACTTCCTCACACCGATTAATCAGAACGTTAATTATTTCGAGAGATTATTTATTGAACAATGCAAGTGATCATATAAAATAAAACCATTTCATTAAATGTAATGTAGGTGTGCAAATAATGTCTTAAGTCTAGCAAGAAAAGAAAAAGACTCTTTGATAGAAGATTTAAGATTAACTACAAATGTCCGAGGAGGACTTGATTGAAAGAGAAAAGTACTAGAACCTACGAAGGTTGACTGAGAGACTGTTTCATTTCTTAATCTTGCTTAAGGATAGGTAGACCCTAGTCTAGCTACTCTTCGCTGTCGGACCACATTTATACCCTTCAGCATTGGAAGTAAATTCCCCATGAAGCTATGACAGATTACACCCGCCTTAGGTGAGTTCAGGAATTCCTTGCTTATCGGCCCTGACGGCCGCCTTATCTGCCACCATATTATCATCGTCCCTTTTTTCCTTGGCATCAGTTGTGAACTTATCGGAGGGCGGGAGCTCAAAGCATTTTACCAAATCCGGCTTTGCCACGGTCACATGCTTGTTGCAGTCAAACCAATCACTCTCAACATTCGTTGCGACTAAAACATCTAGCTTGCTAAGGGAAATGTCAAAGGCTGTTGAATTCACAGAGCTTGAATCCTGAATCTCAATCACGTTTACACTCGTGTTGTTTAGGAAATGATCATTGGCGGTGTTGAGATCATTGAGGCGCTCGAGTTTGCCCTCCTTAATTAACCCCTGAATTGCCTTTCTCAAAGCTATACAGTTGTCGGTTGTATGACCGTGATATTGGTGGAAAGCACAGTGCTTAGTGGTGTCCAGAGGGATGTTGGGGTCCTTGGGCCGATAGTTTTCCATGGGTTCGAGGAGACCCTGCTTTACCAAGCCATTTAAAACTTTACTTAAGGGTACACTCAAATCCTCGGGATGTGGTTTCTCCCTTAGGGGGGAATAAACTCTTGATGCTCTTTGATCCGAACCTTGGTTATTGACTTGGTCACCATTCGGAATAGAGTTTGTCGGTTTTGGTCCATTGGGGCGCTCAAGCTTGCCCGCTTCGATTAACCCTTGGACCGCTCTCTTCAAGGCTATGCAGTTGTCGGTCGTGTGGCCATAATGACTATGGAAGGTGCAATGCTTATTCATGTCGAGGAGTGTATTTGAGCTCTTTGGATGGTAGTCTCTGAGGGGCTCCAGGAGGCCTAGCTTTACTAAAGCCTTGAAGATTGAGCCCATGGGTATCCCAAAATCGTCAAAATGTTCTCGCTGTCTCAGAGGACCACTATTTATTGGTACCTTTTTGATGCCATCCATTGTACACAATGCCTTCTTTCCTTTACTGGATGTTGCAGCCGTGTTGGGAGGGTAAGGTCTATAGCGGCGAGACATTTTCAGACCAGAAGTGCTTCCCCGTACACGAACCCTTTTGATGTAATCATCGATGTAAGCATCAAGATTCGACTCCTTTGTGTCAGATACGCGAGATTGGTAGGGTGAGATGGCTTGAGTCGAGCGATTGTCGACACTTTCGCTGCTAGGCTTTTCCTGTATTTTCTTAATTGGCTCTACCAATATTCCTTCGAACGAGTCAATAGGAGCATTAGGACCATACGAGCCCACCACAAGATTGGCATCAGCAAGTGAAACCACAGTAGGAAGTAATCTGGTGGGAGAGATGACAGTCTGAGCATTCAAAGCGTGACCGTGACCTTCCTTGTAAGTCAAACTTGAAGCATAAGAATATGAACCAAAGTATCGGGAGTGGTGAGACTCATAAGGGGCCTCATAAGGTCTGACAGCTGTCGAAGATGGGGATATATGGCTCATAATAGTTGAATACTAGGAAGTACTGAGCACTGATCCAGAAGGCTGCTGAAGATATGAGGTTCGAGGCACCATAAAAGTAGGACTGAACGTGTCTTGACCACACTGAGGAACGTGACTGGAAGAGCAATACGTATACTGTACTTGATGAGCAGGAGCAGCTTGCGTAACAACTGAGTGAATAATTGGATGAGGAGCATTTAACCTTATCTGACTTCCCAACGGGAGGGTCGAGGTAGAGCTTGGAGGATGCGGTAAATACGGTGAGCCTGATGAAGTAGTGATAAAAGCCTGGTGGCCCATGTGAGCTTGCAATATTACAGGGGCAAGTGGGATTTGAGAATTGACGGAAGCAAGCTGACCCTCTCCGAACCATGGAGCCTGAGGAGCGAACTGACCCAAATTGGCTTGCGGGATCATGTCAAACTGTCGGGCTTGGGAAGCTGCAAACTGACCCATTCCAAGATGATGACCCGAACTTGACTAGAGCTGCGAAGCGGTAAACTGACCCATTCCAAGATGATGACCCGAACCTGACTGGGGCTGCGAAACGGTAAACTGACCCATTCCAAGATGATGACCCGAACCTGACTGGGGCTGCGAAGCGGTAAACTGACCCATTCCAAGATGATGGCCCGAACCTAACTGGGGCTGCAAAGTGGTACACTGACCCATTCCAAGATGTGGGGGGGGAAATAAACTGATTCAAATCCAGTGGTGAAACCTGAGAGGCACCAGGGGCAGGTTGACCTAGATGAGACTACTGGGTAGTACAAAGCTGTTGGAGCTGAGAGATTGGGGTAGCTATAGCATTTGCTCTCTGTTGATAGTGAACAAAGCTGGGTCTTATCTGAGGAGGTGAGGACGTTGGAACCCTGATGGCTTGGGATGTTGGAAAGGACCGCAAAGGGGTAGTCCTTGGCAAGGGATTATATGTGGATGGAGGAGGGCATTGATTATAGGATGGGGGAGCTGAAATTGCTGCATCTGGAGTCTCATCTTCTACCATAACCAGGGAACCATTGGCTTCGACCACTATCTGAACCCCATGACTACGGAGCGCATCGATAAGCATGGCTTGCTGTTCCTCATGGACCTTACGACTGCCTTCCAAGGCTAAGGCTAGCTCTTCTTCCCTAGTCATCGGGTTACCCAAACCACTGCGGTTTTCTGTCAAATCTGCCATTCTGACTCTCTGGGCTGACAAAACTGAGGATTCTGGCGAGCTATCTGAGAATTCTGCACTGACAAGCCGCTGACCCGGTATTCTCACCCACTTCTTTCTCGCTGCGGGAAAGGGATAGGCAAGGTTTAGACTAGGGGGTAGGTGAGATTTAGACTCGGAGGTAGGTGAGGTTTAGACTCAGATGTAGGTGAGGTTTAGACTCGGAGGTAGGTGAGGTTTAGACTCGGAGGTAGGTGTTTAGGCTGAAGGCTCAAGTAACATGCAATTAAGAATCTTCACGTTTACTTAAAACAGTGTCTTTTATTAATTTCTATTTGGTTGGAAAAGGGGTTGCCCTTCTTTTTCGCAACTACTCTAGATCCTGGATCAGTGGGCTCCGTCACTACGTCTATAAGCCCCTCGTATTCCACCTGTATTTTGACCTCCCAGGGTGGACAGCCCCGGGCGAGGGTCCTATAGGGCACGCGGATCCCACCGAACGAGAGAAAAGAACGCTCCTAACGGGTCTAGCGGGTCATAAGAACTTTTAACGCACGAGCGATGCAGATTATAGTCAAGGCAATGCCGGGAAAGTCTCGTCTTTCAGCCTTAACGAAATTTCGGCATAGTTTCGCTTGCGCGAATGACGTTTTGACTTTTCGGCAATGTCCGAGAAGATAATAGGCATGGGTCGGGCGGTAAAAGCCGGATGACACAGTGTCACATTGAACTTCGTTACATACGCTGTGCGTGAGTCAAAGTCGAAGTCAATGCCGGGTCAAGATCTTGCCAATTTTTCCTTGTCGGAATTTTGGCAGAGCTCCGCTTGCGCGAAAGATCTTTGGATTTTTGGCACGGACTTGGTCTCGACTCTTACACATTCCGTGCGGGTCAAGGTAAAAAGTCAATGCAGGAGCCAAGATCTTGCCAATTTTTCCTTGTCGGAATTTCGGCAGAGCTCCGCTTGCGCGAAAGATCTTGATTTCCGTTATGGACTAAGGCTTGACCTTTACAGGGATATGCAACTGGGCTATATGACACGGACTAGACCAAAAACCAACCAAAAGTCACGGTTTTTTGAAACGTGTGACACGGACTGTGCATTGGTCGACACTGGCTGCCATGGGGAGTTTGGGGTGATTCCGTGCGTGCCCGAGAGCATCGTAAGGCTGTCCGTGACTGCAACTGAACAACCACCCCGGGTTTGAAGGACGTGCGTACAAAGTGTACATGATATATAAGGTGCGCGTAGTGTGCGGTCTCCTAAAAAAATGTTCCTTTTTGAGTTAAAACATAGATTTTCAGAAATGTGTTTTAAAAGGAATGATTTTTCGGGACGGGGGAAAAATGCAACAGTTAAGGCACGTAAATTTTCTGGAGCCTGGTCAGCTTTGGAACTGAATAGCCCCAAGCTGCCTAAGCTGCCAGATTAACCTCAAATTTGTCCTGGTGGAATTGCCAATGAGGCCGCCTGGCTGGAATCCGAGGCGGATTAAGCCGTACGGCTGCATTGCTCAATTTTCCAGGTTCCAATCCTTTTCAGTTTCAGGTTGCTCCCCAAACATTTTAGGCACCTTTCAGCTTCAGAAGGCTTCCTGTTCAGTATATAGAGCATGCACAATTCCCAAGAACCAAGATGCAATGCAAGGCGAAGAAAGAAAAAGCAAGCACGACAAATGGAATCCGCGACGGGAGGCTAACCCGCTCAAAGGAAAAAAGCTTTCTTTTCATTTTTTTTTCGAAAAGGGATAGCGGTACGTGGGATTGTTAGACCATCGTTTATTCCAAGCCTCGGGTTAGGAAGCAATACAGGAAGGTTAATGGTTTCCACCTATATACCGGATATTATTTTTTATTTTTAAAAATGAAAGCTTTCTCCTTTGGTAAATCCCCAGCGGAGTCGCCAAACTGTGAATGTGGGGGCCCAAATATTTTTTTGTGTTTTTATTTGGATTCACTCGAGTTTGAAAACATCTGGTTTAATTTGAAAAACGGAGTCGTCACGCCATTTTGATTTCCTCAAAACTTTGAAAAAAAGGAATTAGGGTCCGGAGGTTATGTACCCCTTGGGAAGAACGTTTGGCGTTCACCCAAGGTGCCTTGCCGAAGCAAGTCTCCCAAGATTCTATTTTTCGTGCTTGCTTGCGTGCTTTCTTGTGTGCATGTGTTGAAGAAAGGGGGGAGGAATGTTCCAAGTTGTCTTCCGGACGTATAAACCATTAAGTTGGTTATCGCTCGGGATTCCTTGGATTTTTATGTGTTCGGGACTTTGATCCCATCCTCATCTTGGACTTGTGATCATCACTATTTGGCCTTGGGTCATGTGTGATCGAGAGAAGGACTCTGGCTTATGATCCAAGAGTAAGGTTCTTTAGAAAGGAATATCCTTAGCCCATCAATCCTACACCTTGAGACGATTGAGCTTGTGTAGGGACTATTATGCTCGTCTCAAGTGATAATCGGAGATATAGGGTTCAAGGCTTATTCATTTCTAAAGGAATTATAGCACCTTTAATGGAAGAAACGACGTAAAGATGGGATCTTTACATCGGTCCGTTCCAAGGATGCATCAAATACCAAAGGGGACTAGGGGAAGGGTATAAAGATTGGATCTTTATGCTCTTCCTATGTTTTTCGTGCCTTAGGAAGGTCACTAAGCAATCCTAGGAAAGAGAGATCCAACCATGAGTGACATGAGGGATGCATTCTAAACTAAAAATGACATTTATAATGAAAAAGATGACATTTTGCATGCAAAGGATGCTATTTGGATGTAAAGAAATGATTTTTAATGCAAAGGATGCAACTTTATATGAAAAAATGATGCTTCAAGTGCAAAGGATGCAACTTTGATGCAAAGATAACATGTTTAATGCAAATTATGCAACTTTATATGAAAAGATGTTATTTTGAGAGCAAAGGATGCTTCTTTTCACATCACCATGTGAGAGATCCACCCTAGAACAAGCCTTTTTTGAGGTCTTATTTGTTCATCCTTGGGTGGGATCCTCCATGGATCCTATGTGATAGAGGATAGGGGTAAGATGATCTACATGCTTAAAGAAAGGATCTTTAATGACAATAGTAAATACCAAACAAGTATATAAGGATATGGAGAGCAATGAGCAATATATCACATAAATACAAGGTATATTTCAAGAAAAAGGGGATGAGAGGTTACCAATGGTGGTGTCCCTCTTTCTCCTTGAAGTTTGCCTAGGGAAGGACCAACTTTGGAAGGCTTTGAAGAGGAGAGAGGTGGTTTTTTTGACACTCTCAGCTTACTGGAATCTCGTGGTGGTATTTTGGCAGAGTGATGTTACTGAAAATCCTCCCTAAAATGAGTAGAGGAGGTCTCTATTTATAGGCACTCTGGCAATAGCTAATGAAGCCGTGCGGCTTGGAGTTCTTGCCTAATGCAGCCGTGCGGCATTATCCCTTATGACTCAGCACCTTTCTAGAATCATGCAAGGTGGCCTTCTAGAAGGGTTTTTATACCAAAGGAAAACGTGGATTTTTAATTCCAAGTAATTCCTTCACCCCTCGGAAGGTTCGGAATAGTTCCCAAATTGCTCCTGAACTTTAAGAAAGTCCGGGGAATTGCCGGGAAACTTAACCGGAAGGCATGAGCCATATTTGGGTACTTACACCAAGGTGACTTGGTGAAGCCCCAACTTGAAGAGATGATACAGGAGAACCTGAGAGAGCCGCTTAGCAAAGCCCCAGCTTGAAGAAATTCAAAGCAGTCCTATTGCAGACAGGGTCATCATGTGGCCAAGGAGGCACCCATCTTTTCAGATCTTAGTCAATCGGTCACTGGACAAGACTCGAAAATGTTTACGTGCAGGGGCACATCTTTTGAAAAGTGGGATTGGATCCCGAATTCGTGTATGATACTCTCGCTTCTGGGTTTGACTCTTTTGGGAGAGTATAAGCATCACAATGTGTGGAAAAGCGTATGGAAGCCCCTGCTGACCGAAATAGTGTTTGGCTCTATTTTCCTATGATGTAGAAAGAGAAGACTTGTCGAGACACTTGAAAACTTGTCTTACTCGTGATGGTCACAAGGCTGCTTAAAACCCTTTATTAATGTTCGGGTTACTCAAACACTAAATCTGATATGGACAAATATTTTGATTAATCACAAGGAGAAAACCAACTGATATTGAGAATCAAGCTTGGAAGGATGGAAAGTGTATTGGAACGGTTCTTGATGAGACCGGATTTTTTTTTTGAGATTTGTTTGTGATTTCGACCGGACCAATTATGGTTGCCTACGTTCCCTCCATTATGAAGAGCTCAGGTCGCCGTAGTTCGGGCAAGTCCCGATTGAAAAGAGAACGAATGTTGAAATTCGAGGATCTGGACCTTTGAGGATTTTGAGGGTTTGGAGAATTGAAAAACATGTCCTCCTGGAGTGTCGATGAAGGACACGGATGCGGAGCCCCAGTGGGACATCCACGGCAAGTGTTTGCGGAGGAGAAATGAAATATGCTCACATGAAGTGTTGAAGGGAAGGATTGAATTTGCACAATCTTTGATCGAGGATCATTTGTGCCGAGATGGATTTGGCTCCAATTTAAGCGAGCAATGAAGCATTAATCTGATTTAAACCTCGAAGATATTGGAATGAAATTACTATCCGGTAAGGACTGTAGCTGGGTTTTCGGGCTTCGATCGGCAATCGGGTAATTTTGGAAGTCATGACCTCTTAAAGTGAGAGGTTAGCTGGGCCTTTTGCTGACTGAACCTCTAAAGATGAGAGGTTGGCTTGCAGAGATGTTTTTGGGAAATCTATGGCGTGTAAGATTGACTGCCTCTAAGAATGAGAGGTCAGATTTTGACTTTGGCCAAAGGCGAGAGTAATGGTAATGGGAATATCCTCTAAAAGCGAGAGGATGGCTTGGGATTGGTCGAGGAAATGGGAATATCCTCTAAAATCTAGAGGATGGCTTGGGATTGATTTAAGGGAATGAGAATATCCTCTAAAATCGAGAGGATGGCTTGGGATTGATTTAAGGTAATGGTGAGAGGAAGTCCAAGCTATCGAAAACTTTTTGCGAACTTGCGAGAATTCAGGCTCCTTTTTGATCATTGGAGAGCTTCTTGAGAAGTCGGGGACTTTTGCTGAATTGTGAGGATCGACAGTCCTTCTTTTTTTTTTTTGAAGTTCTTGCTTGAACTTTTCTATTTCTTTCTTTTTTTTTTTTTAAAAAAAAAGCCTCCTAAAACGTTGAGGATTCTTGCTGAATTGTGAGGATTTAAAATCCTTCTTTGATAACTTGGAAGGCCTCCTGAGAAGTGGAGGATTATCTTTGTCCTTCCTTCATGGCTTGAGATATTTTGCGCATCGCCGACTCTCGAAGCTAACTTCTTGGGCTTGCTTGGACTTCTCTTAGCATGGAGCAAAAATGATGGCTAAACGGGGTTTCAAAACACGCCGATCTTGAAATTAAAGGGTATTGTTTAACGGGGGTGAGGTAATGGCTTTCCTATGGGTGAAAGGCTTCAACCGCAATCCCTACCGGATGACCTAAACGAGATTAAGTCTTCATTGCTTGCTTAAGCTTTAAATGAGAAAATATCCGTGCCAATTCATCGAGCAGCGAGATGATGATGATGATGATGAGAGAGATGTGAGCATATGAGATGCAAGATGGGGAGTTGGTAAGCCCTAATTTGAGAAGGGTATCAATTGATTTTCTCACTCCGATTAATTTAAACATGAGTCATTTTAAAGCATTAGTGGTTGAGCAGCACACGTGATCATCTAGGATAAAACTATTTCAATTAAATGTAACGCAGGTGTGCAAGTGATGTCTCGAGTCTAGTAAGAAGAGAAACAAAGATTTTTATCATTGAAAAAGAAGTCTGGTCCGTCTTGGACTTGACAGACTTGATGACAACGTAAAGGACACTCTAAAACCTATGATGCTGACTGACTGACTTCTCTGTCTTCAGATGGGAGGACCTCTTGAACTCTGCCGATATTACGAAAAAGGATTGGTGACAATGGTGGGGTAAGGACCCTTCTCAAGCTTCCCTTCGTCCATGAGCTTTTGAATGAGCGACTTCAGAGCGACATAATTGTTGGTGACATGGCCGGGATACTGATGGTAGAGGCAAAACTTGTTAGCGTCCAACTTGGGATTGCGACGAACAGGGCTATAATTCACCAACGACTGGACAAGTCCTCCGCTTGCTAAGATTTCAAAGAATTCCTCTATAGGCATCCCCACATCATCAAAGCGCTGCTTTTCTTTCTTCTTCTGAATCATCTTTGGAGGTGACTCGGGGGTTGGCACCTTTTGCCGAATGGGAGTCATGGCGGGAGTGGAGGACATTTGATTCCAAAGCGGGGCCCTAGCAGTCGAGTACGAGGTTGTTTCTGAATACTGACCCTGTATCGACGACGAGCTGAAAGCATAAGAGGAGCCCATAAGT
Organism: Adenophora triphylla var. japonica; assembly: GCA_022495995.1. Lineage (NCBI taxonomy): Eukaryota > Viridiplantae > Streptophyta > Magnoliopsida > Asterales > Campanulaceae > Adenophora > Adenophora triphylla. The sequence continues at coordinate 253,990 of JAFEMH010000272.1, read as the reverse complement.
GATTGAGAAAACCCTCCTTGAAATTGAAGCTGGTTAGCAGGAAACGGTGGAAATCCATCCTGGCTGAACTGATTCCTAGAGCGAGGATGCTGACTCTTATACTGGGCGTTACCCTGGAAGTGAGGACCATGGGACTGACCCTGCTGATATTGAGAACCTGAAAACACCAAACCTTGACTGTTCGGAAGTTGGGACCCAAATTGGCTTAGAGGCAAGGAAGCATTGGGGATTGGTGAGGAGGTCAAATCATGGAACATCGGCTGTGGTCCTCCAACTAAACCAAAACTCACCTGAGGGTTTGACTGCACACCAAGACTCGGAACTTGATGATATGTTGGAGCAAAGGGAAGAAGGGAGACATTCCTGGTCTCGGCATCAAACTCGTTGGCATCAGTAATAATCTCCTCATAAGTCCCATCAGCATGTCGAATCATGGCAATACCACGACTTCTCATTGTTTCCACCAACACAGAATGTGCCGCCTCTTCTCTAGCTTTAGCGGCTTGAATGAGTAACTGGGCCTCACGCTCTCTAACTAGAGCGACTTCCAAATTAGCCCTCTTCTCTTCCATGGACAGATCCTATATGCCTTGCTGAACCATGGCAGATGAACCCTCAAATCGAGTAGTCATACTCTTTTCCGCACTGGGCATCTCTGAAATTGAAACGGATGCAAACTCTGACGACACTGCAACTGCCTCAAGACACGAGCTAAACGAACACTGGGAGCTGGAGCGCACACCCAACTTGCCGTAACTATGAGAGGAGAGAGCGAGTATAAGGTGAAGGATAGAGACTTTGAGATAGTATGGGAGAGGGGGGAATACCCGCTGATGTAGACATTCTGAAGACTGGTGTTGAAGGAAACGACTGTACTGACGATGCGCTTGATTCTTCCCAACTGATCAGATGGTGACCCTGGTGCCCGAAACCAAGCTTTGTGAGGGGCAATGGTGGAAAGACACGAGGGTTCAGATATTTGGGGAATGAAGGAGGGTATGTGTTTGGGCTTTGGGCTCATGCAACATGCCATTATTTGTTCTCGTTTACTTAAAACGTGTTTTATTAAAACCTAAGCGGTTGGAAAAGATTGCTCTTCTTTTTCGCTGACTAGTCTAAGTCCTGGATCAGTGGGTCCCATCACTATGCTACAGACCCTCAACCTGTAACCTCGAACAAGAGTTTCGTAGGGCAAGCGGGTCCCACCGATCGAAAAGAAAAACGATCCTAAAGTCTGGCGGGTAATCGAGTCTTAACGCATATTCAATGTAAATTACGAGCAAAGCCGACGTCGAGAGTCAAGATCGAGTCGAGGTGCTTGACGAAAATTCGGCATGGCCTTGACTGATAAATGTCCACAATTGATCTTGACCCGTCGTCAGTTAGGTCGTAATTAGACGTGGACTAGGCGTTAATCCTTGATGACTCAGTGTCATACCGGGAGTCGGTGCATAAGTCGTGCAAGTCAAAGTCTAAGTCAAGGTACCAGTCAAGATCTGGTCAAAGTTCATGACGGAAAACCGGCATGACCTCGACTGATTAGGGTCTCCGAAGGTTATTGACTTGGCGTACCGACTAAGGTTTGACTGGCACGGTGTATACACAGACAGGGCATGACACGGACCAAACTAAAAACCAACCGGGTCTCGGACAAAGTGTGTCACGGACAAGTGCATGGTCGACACAAGGCTCCAAGGGATGTTTGGGTCGTCCCGTGCTCGCACCGAGAGGCGTAGTAAGGCCAAACGGGCTGCTACTGGGATTTTCCCGGGTTAAGGACGTAGTGTGCAGTGTAAGGCCAAGTGCGCGTAGTGTGCGGCAGTCTATCTTCTTTTTTTGAGTAAAATAGAAATTTTCGCATGTGTTTTAAGAGCATGATGCATGCAAAAAATTTTGAAAATGATTTTTTTTTTGCTTTTCTTTTGTAAAAAAGATTTTTTTTTCTCTTTTTTTATTATTTTTATATTTTTTTATTATTTTTTATAGAAAAGGGGATGAAGGAAAATAACACACACACACACACACCCCACAGAGCACAATAAATCAAGGATCAATAATCTGATCAAGGGGGACTGCCCCACGATCACAACCTGCACCAGAAATCAAATCCTGCAAAATTGACCACTTATGTCGCGTGACACAAGACTGATGAGGTCAATTGTGTCGCGTGACATAAGGAGTCACACATCCATAATCGGAACGACAAACCAGGACCAGCCCCAGCCTCCATGCATAGTACAAAATCTCAGCCCCAAGCACCAACACAATCTCAACAGGAAGCAAGGATGGGGAGGGAATAAAGCAAAGCAAGAAATGCATTTACACACATATAATGTCACAAACAGTACACACACAAATGAAGGAATTGAATGTTGAACAAACACGAAAGTTTGACCCTCTTTTGAAAATAGGTTTCAAGTCCCCAGCAGAGTCGCCACTGTTTGTACGCTCGCCGAAATTTTTAGAAAAAATTAGGAGTCGCCACGCCGTTTTTAAGGAAACATTGAAAACCTTTTAAAATTGAGAAAATGGGTTTGGGGGTCAGATTACGTGTTGGGAAGAACGTTTGGCGTTCACCCAACCCGCCTCGTATACGAGTCTTTCTATTTGTTCAACATCCAATTCATTCATAAGTGTGTGCGATTGTGTGAGACAAAATGTGATAAAAAATGCATTTCGATGCTTTGTATTATTGATGAAATGAGAGAATTACATCTTGGGAGCCTTTTACTGTGGGAGGCCACATCCCACTTACAATTAATGAAATTAAATTACAAGGAAATGGGTTGAGGCAGTCTATTCGGGGCCACGGATGTCATACGTCACAGGACTGCTCAGGGCCTTGGGTGTCATACGACACAGGACTACCCAGGAGCGTGGATGTCGTATGACACAGGATGTCCTGGTCAGACTGTCTCTATAAGGGGGGTGGACATGCCACCAATACTATTCTAAGGCTAAGAAGCTAACTGGAACAATGAAGAGACTGAGATAAAGAGTATTATGGGAAGGTCATGGGGTTTCGGTGACCCAATGTGAATGACCACATTTCTTGGGTCACAATTAAAGAACCCTCACTTCCTAACTCCAATGAAAATGATCGAGATAGAGACTCGGATGAGTGTGGATATGGAACGATCCACACTCACCTTAGCATCCAAACACCCAGCATATCAATATTGAACAAGAGTGTGCATCATGACTAGAGGAATCACAAATTGAACATGGATATCAAAATATCAATCAGCAACTAACAACAATCAACTGTCCAACCATGGAATAATAGAGATTGAAACATGGGAAATCCACACTCTATTTGAAGTATCCAAACATCAGCATAACATGAACAGCCAAAATGCATTATCATGAGAATGGATATCACACTCAGGGACCAAAACAAGCAAGCTCAGCCAAATCCGAAATTAAGCAACAGGTTCAACATAGCAATCGAAACAGGAAGATGAAAATAGGGAGAGAGGATGGAATAGGAACGTTACCCTTGTAGATCCACACCTCTCTATACCCCGTCGGTATAGAGAGTCTTCAATCAGCTCCGGGACGATGACTGGAGGTCTTCGATTTAGATGAAGAGCCCGAATTGGCAGCGTGACCTTGAGGATTGGCGTTGTTGGGGCGGCACCGGTGAACGGGTTTAAGGTATGGAATAGAGAAGAAGGCTTTAATGGTTTGTTCCTTGTCCGGTTGAGCAGAGATTGGCACTTTGGGTAGAGGAAAAGAGCTCGGTGGAAGCGGTTGGAGGTAGCTTGGGTCACCGGTGAGTGGTAGGGAAGAAGACCGTATAGTGAGAGAGAGACTCTCTGTTATTGCGACTAGAGAGAGAGAAGTGAGAGAGAGAATCTCAGAGTGAGCGTGTGAGAATCTGAGAGTGAGAGGAAGGGGATTGAAATGGAAGGAGGCCTTGGGTCGCCGGTGTGTAGGTTGAGGGAGAGAGCTCTGGTAGGCTTGGCCGGAGAAGACGATTAGAGAGTGAAAGGTGAGGAGGTCGGCGGTGGACACCAATTTGGAACAAGGGAGAGGGCGGTGATGGAGGTTGATTTAGGGAGTGACAATGGTGAGGATCGCCATTGTTGTGGTTGGAGGAAGAAGACGATTCAGGGGCGAATTGGGTGACCGCTGTTTGGGCGATTGACGGTTTGGGGTAGAGAGAGGGAGAACGGAGGTGAGCTTTGGCCGGAGAAGGAGAACGGCGGTAGATGTTTTGATCGGAATTTATTGGTGAGGTCGACGAATTGAGAGAGGTGAAGACGCCATTTGCGTCTAGAGAGAGAAAGCTCTCTGTGGAAACCGCTTAGTGAGAGAGAGAGTGTGCGTTCCTTTTTTGTGGGTTCCTCCTTGTTTTTTTTTTTTTAAAACTGAAATGCTCAATTTATAGGTGGAACTGGGTTGACGTTTTTATCCACGCGGACAAAGAAGGTAGCATGTCATTTTCTCCCATAATTCTGGCAGCTTTGGTGAGTAAAAGTAACTCTCTTTTTGACTTTCCAGCTGCAGAAATTAAATGGGGATTTTTACCTTGTCTTTTATTCTTTTACCATGCATGGCCATATATAGCAATGACAATAATGCCCTTGGTTAGTTGGTATTGTTAGGGATTTGTTAGATTTTGTTAGATTTCTAACGAAAAACCTAACGGTTTAAATTGGAGCACTTACATATACAAAGAAATTTTCATTTCTAAAATTTAAATTATACCATGAGTGTAATTGTTTGATTCGTATTGACGATACGATTAAAACGGTATCTTTGGATTATTTTTTTCGATTTATAGATTTTAAGGTATTGCAATTTAAAAATTTTGGGGGAAAAAGGAAGAGAGAGAAATAGCGAAAGCAAGGTGAGAGGAAAAAGCGCGTGTGCGCTTTTGTGTGTGGTGTTGGGGCAATTTGGTACAATCATATTATCAATGACATTTTTGTTAGTTTTCAACTTATGTGTTTTTTTTAGTATTTATCTTTCAAAAGAACTTTTTGGAAAATGTCTCAAAATTATTCTTTTATTAAAAATACAAATATTGTTGGATTAATAAAAAATGATGGAAATAAATTGCATTTTAAAAATATTTTGAGTTGGTCTTATAAAAAACACGTTTTTTCTGGCACTTAGAAAAAACGTGTTTTGTGTTTCCCCGCTTGTGCCAGTTCCAGTTTAACAAAGTGCCAGTGTGACAAAGTACCAGTGCATGTGTAACAAAGTGCCAGTGAAAAAAGTGCCAGTACCAGTTTAACAAAGTGCCGGTGTAAACTGGCACTGGCACTTTGTTAAACTGGCATTGGCGACAAAGTGCCAGTGCATGTGTAACAAAGTGCCAGTGAAAAAAGTGCCAGTACCAGTTTAACAAAGTGCCGGTGTAAACTGGCACTGGCACTTTGTTAAACTGGCATTGGCGTTTTTTACACGGGCACTTTTATATACATGAACTAGCACTCTTCACAGTGGCACTCTGTTACACTAACACAGGCACTTTGTTACGCTAACATTTTTGCTGCCTCTCAAAAACACAAGCACTGGCATTCAAAAACACATGCACTGGCATTCAAAAACACATGCACTGGCACTCAAAAACACATACACTGGCACTCAAATTCCCATCTGATTTTTTCTGCACGACGGGTTTACTGGCATTCCAAAACACATGTACTGGCACTCGAATTAAAATGCACTGGCACTCAAATTAAGTTTGGTTCGTCATGAATATATGAGAAACAGAGAGAGAATTGAGAGAGGATTTGAAGGGATTCCTTAGCTGAAAGTCTCTCCATTTCCTTAGCGTAAGCAGCCGACGCTCCTTGAGCTACCTGCTGTACCATTGCTCTAACGACTCCAAATTTCGGACCTACTCTCTTTCCCTTCCAAGTTTTCCGGCCATTTTCCGAGAAAGTAGAGAAAGAAAGTAGTGAAGTTGATGCAGCAGAAGAAGAAGAAGAAGAAGGAGATGGAGATGAAAAAAAAACGTCCGGAAAATGCTGAAACCGCAGTTGGAACCAACGACGCCATTGATGGAATTTGTTGAAGATTTTCAAATTAGGTCTAAAGAGCCCTAATTTTATCTTACAGATTTAATTGGGGAAGAGTAGAAGATGAACAGAAAAACACGATTGAGAGGGAATTGGGTTGTCGCCGGTGAGAAGGAGGTTGCTCTGGTTGATTAATGGAAGAGAGCCGGTGAGGGAGGAGATTAGAGAGAGGAATGGTGAAGAAGACGATCCAGAGAGAGCAATGGGTGTTTGCGTTTAGAGAGATAGTAGAGAGAGAGAGAGAGACTTTTGCATTTAGAGAGAGAATGAGAGTGCAACGGGTTTTAAAACACGTTTTTTAGTAAGCTTATCAAAAAACGCATTTTTTACAAGTTTTTGGCAAATATTTTTTTAAAAATTAAAATAAGTAAATAGTGTTGATTCAAATTTAAAATGATGATATTCATTTAATTCACTTTTGAAACATGATTTGAAGTGAGTTAAAAGGTGAATGGTTTCAAATTTGAAAATATAGGTAGAAAGTATGGGTTGAAGATGGTCAAAATCAATTTAATAGTATTGAATCTATGAGTCCAATTATTTATACCAATTTTGTTCAACATAATATGCATTATTCATGATTAATGATGAATTTTTTTTAGCAAATGATAAATTCAATTATTTTATAATCAAAAAAGAGATGTCACTTGATAAAGGTCGGAGGCTCACCCCAAATTTTAATATTAGTTCAATTTCTTAACACACAACTGTTGTGGGCATTTTTCAACATGGCGACATCTTCAATTGATCCTGCATATCGAGATGTCATTACACTGTAAGTATTGTTTTAATATTTACTTGTTCAATATTTCCTAATATTCTTATTCTTATTTTTCAGTAATTAAGAGAGGAATGCGGAACAATCTCCAAGCACGTTCAACAGACCTTCAAACGGCTAGGGCAACTTGGTCTCACGGAGGTTGAAGTGATAAACCAAAATGCCGAGATTATAGGAACCATATTGACTCTTTCATATCTACTTGTATTTAAGGGGAAATGGAGACGGAAAAACACATTCATGCTCATACGCACACACTCTACACAAAAGGCTCTTGTAATCCTCTCCATTATCTTCCAAAGTTGTATTTGTGATCATTATAGTGAAACCTTTAAGGTTGGAGACCTAACTCCCGGGGTTTTTTCCAAAGAGGTTATCACCTCCAAGGTTTTCCTCGTTAACAAATCGTGGTGTCATTATCTCTTTTTCATTCTTTTGTTCCATATAATCGAATTCCATAGTTCCCTCCTTATTGTTCAATCCACACACTAAACATAGTTAAGATTCTACTTTATTGTTTTTTCTACCAAAACAATTTGGCGCCCACCGAGGGGCCTCGTGGTTTATCGGTTATTTGAAATATTTCCTAATCAAATTCACTATGTTCCGCACCCCCAATGTGTCCACCGCCGGCAAAGGTCCCGCCGTTGTTCCCACATCAGGAGGTAGAACCGGCTTGTTACCACCACCTCCTCGACCGGGTCTCGCCAACTCAACCTACGAAGACTCCACAAAAGGGGGCAACGTCTTCCAATGCAGATGCCGACATCCCAGTATCTTGACCAGTTGAATCAAAGGTTGGACCAAGAAGATAACAATTTGAAGGTGTTGACCAATTCCATGATTAAGATGCAGTAAAGACCAACACCATCGCATCTCGGCTTGAGAATATATCACCGCCGCGTGCAAGGATTCTCAACTTTGACAACACCGAGGATCTACATTTCAGAATGAATTCATTCCAACGGGCGCTCCTCCTCCGCCGACATCTTTAATGATGTCGACATCTTTGCCCTGGGACACCCCATCGACGCCATCTTCCGCAGGATTCACCCCATTCATTCCATTTATAGACAACACTACCTGTCACGACTACTACGGACGATTCTCGGTTTGCTAAATAATCTTTTCAATAATAATAATTTCAATCGTATTCCTATGGCCGACCCTTTGCAGAAAACCCACTAGCTAAACAGATGCAGGATCTCGTAGAGCCGATAATGAACGTGCCAGTGTGTAACTCCTCCAATTCAACCAAATGACCCAAAATCAGCATAATCAATCCCGGTTTGTCCCAAGAATTGCAAATGTCGACATCCCGAAGCGTTTCTTCAAATGCAGTACCATCTATGAAGTCAGACGACGGCACCACGGACCTGCAGGAGCATGTTGCACACTATCAAGAAAAGATGGACATAATCCATATCCCGCTTCAATACGGGAGGCCTCGCTTATGCAGGGATTTGGATCCACCTTGTCCTGGACCAAACTCTCAAATGGCCGATTAGGCAACCCCTAGGTTCAATTGGTTCATACGCCTACCATCAACATGTTCTATAACCAATTCTCATGCAATGACAATTTGAAAAGTTGACAAGTGATCTCTACAATGTGACCCAAAGAACCTAATGAGACTCCTCAAGGATTATGTCCATCGGTTCAATAAGGAGGTGTTAGAAATTCCCAATCTTGACATGTCGACACCCACGTAATCATTCAAAATAGGGTCAAGAAAGATTCACAAGATTATCAAGATTTGGTAATGACTCCTTGTAAGCGGCTAGAAGAAGTCGTGAGCAGGCATTAAGGTTCATAAGATCTGGAGGAAGATGAGTCGCGAAGATCGAAGTCGTCATCCAAGATGTCGACATACGACCATCCCGACGTAGAAGACCGAATCGTCCCATCGCAGTAGAACAACCGTCCCAATCCTTATCCGAGAATTGACACTAGCAAAATTAATTCAAGAGACGGTGAGGATGAAGATAGTGATAATGTGCCTAACATTTCTGATTATTGTTTTTCCGTTGACATTTCAGTGTACTCGTGCAATAGGCAACCTAGGAGACAAAGCCAGATGGCCAAAGAAAACGGACAAAACCACAGGATGGCGTGACAAATCAAAATGGTGCGCTTACCATGAAGACTTTGGACACGTTATCAAGACCGCATCGCGTTAAGAAAGGAGATCGCCATTGCTCTCGAAAGGACATCTTAAGGAGTTGTTGGGATCCGTAAAGAAGAAGGCAGAAAAATGCGTAAGCTCCTCATGAAGCCGAAAGGCCGCTTTCTCCCCAAAGATCAACAAAGGTGATCAACTTCATCGCTGGAGGCTCGTAAATATGTGGAACATCCTATTCGCCCGCAAAACGACACGCTAAGGAGTCAAAAGAGGAAAAGCCAGAGAGACACCAGATGTCGACACCTTGCCCGGATCCAATTACCTTTGATGAAAGTGATCGTGATAACTTGGCCGGAACCCCATCATGACGGTCCGGTTATTTCCTTGCAGATCGCCAACCGTACAATACGACGTATTCTCGGTAGATGGGGCAGCTCCGTCAATCTTATTATGTTGGGTACCCTTAAGGAAATGAACATCCTGTAATCGGAGATTGTCAAAAAGTCTTCAAGGCCGGTAGGCTTCAGTGGTGAAGTCAAAGAAACGGTGGGGAGATAAAGCTTCCAATATACTCAAAGGGCCTCAACACCATGGAACGGTTCTCGCGTAATTGATTGCGCAACATCTTACAATGTCATTCTTGGAAGACCGTGGATTCACTAATGAAGGCCGTACCCTCCACTTACCATCGCTGTGTGAAGTTTCCAACACCTCGGGGTGTCGCTAAGATTTACAAAGCTGATCAACAGTGGCCAAGGAATGTTACAAAACTTCAATGAAGGCGTCTACATCTCCAAAACAAGCATAGCAATTACCGAGGAAAGTACGTGAAGTCCCGGAAGCTAGGGAGGATGATGTGAAAGAAGTATTGTTAGATCCTTCCAACCCTGACATCAAAGTACTTATTGGCACCGACATCCCGTCGATATAGAAGAGAAGCTTGTGAACCTATTAAGAAGCGTAATAAAGAGTTTCGCTTTGGAAACATGATGACATGACAGCATTAGCAAAGATGTCATTACTCACAAACTTAACGTAGATCCTAGCTTTTTAAACCAAAGGCACCGTAAACGAAGAAAGTTTGCGTAAAACCGTAAATCGATCATCAAGGAGGAGGTAGAGCGCTTACTCAAAGCCAACATGATACGGGAGGTCGATTATCCAAGATGGTTGGCGAATGTGGTTGTGGTAGAGAAGAGAAACGGGAATGGCGAGTTTGCAAGTCGACTTCACCGACTTAAATAAAGCCTCGCCCAAAAGATCCTTTCCTTTGCCGCACATAGATTCATTAGTTGATGCCACCTCGTGTCACGAACTCCTCACTTTCATGGACGCGTCCTCGGATTTCAACAAATTCAGATGGAACCATCTCGACCAAGAGGACACCGCCTTCATAACCCCCACATGTATTTATTGTTATATTGCCATGCCTTTTGACTAAAAATGCAGTGCAACGTATCAAAGGCTCGCCAACAAGATGTTTAAGGATCAGATTGGGGACACAATGGAGGTATACATCGACGACATGGTAGTAAAATCCAAGAAGGCCGAGGATCACATAAGCAACCTCTCTCAAGCTTTTGACATCTTGGATTGTTTCAATATGAAACTTAATCCAACCTAAATGCAACTTCGAATGAAGGCCGGCAAGTTTCTCGGGTTATATGGTTACTAAAAAGAGGCATCAAGCCGCCTAACAAATACGCTATTCTCAACCCGTCATCACCTCAATCTGTCAAGGACGTCCAAAGATTGACAGAAAAATTGCCGCACTCACTAGATTCATTTCAAAATCCTCGTATCGATGCAAACCTTTCTACGACATCTTAAGAAAGAACAAGAAGTTCCAATGGGAGGAACAACTTGAAGAAGCTTTTCAGGAGCTCAAAACTTACCCGTCGACACCTCCCTTATTGGCCAAACCTCGATGGAAGAACATCTTTACATCTACCTAGCAAAGGTCCGAAGGCGCCGTAAGCGCAGCCTTGGTGACAGAACGAGATGGTAATCGCAACCCATCTACTATATAAGTAAGACACTCTTAGATGCCGAGACCAGGTATTCTCATTTACAAAAATTAATTTTAGCTTTGATAACCGCTTCTATTAAATTAAGGCACTATTTTGAAACACATACTATTATTGTACGCACTAACTATCCTATTAAGAATGTCATGAGAAAACCAGAGATGTCAGGTCGAATGGCAAAATGGTCTCGTACAATTAAGCACATACGACATCAAGTACGAGCCTTAACCGCAATAAAATCCCAAGCCCCGCCGATTTTGTGGCCGATTTCACCCAACCCTACAACAAGAGGTGGAATTGGAAGTACAAAGAACTTCAAGATGATGACATCCTAAAAATTTGGACTCTCTACACCTGACGGTGCTTCCAACATGAGAGGTACAGGTCTTGGAGTTGTACTAAAATCGCCTCAAGGGGACATAATACCACAATCTATCGCCAGCTTCAAGGCTACCAACAATGAAGCAGTAGTATGAGGCTCTAATTGCAGTGTTTAATCGCAGCCCAAGACTTAGATGTCAAGCATATCCGGTGTTCATGGATTCATTACTAATTGTTAATCGCACAACGGGTCCTACGTCGCGAAAAAAAACGCTAAGATGACAACATATTTGGAAATTGTAAAAATTATTTCGCCAAATTCAAAACATTTTCCTTGGAACAAATCCCACGGGAAGAAAATTCTCAAGCGTATGCTCGGCAAACTTGGGTTCACTCTCTTCAAAAGCTTCTCACAAACCAAGATCCCAATCATACATGTTGACATCCCAAAGAATTGACCATCTTGAGATGTTCGCCCGGATGCCGACATACTTGCCTCTCCCCGGCAAAGAACCTCTTGACAGCCTCCTATTATCAAATATCTCTTAGATGATACGATCCCGCCGAGGAGAAAATGCAAGAGCCTTCGTGGTAAGAGTATCTAAATATTTACTTATTTGATAATCTCTTGTTTAGAAAATCTCGCCGCAGTCACTACTTAAGATGTCTAGAGGCGTATAGAGCCCATCAGTTCTCAAGGAGCCGCACGAAGGAGATTGTGGAAATCATACCGGGGCGTAAGTTTACATACTAAAGCTCTTAGAATGGGCTATTTCTGGCCTACAATGAGTAAAGATGCCGTTGACTACGCAAAGAAATGTGATTCCTGTCAACGACATGGGGACATCCCGCACTGTACCACAACCGAATCGCTACATCCTATCCTCGTCACCATGGCCTTTTATGGTTGGGGGAATGGACATAGTAGGAAAACTTCCCATAGCACCAGGGGGACGAGTATTTCTTTTGGCCATGACAGACTACTCACTTTTCTAAATGGGCAGAGGCCGAGGCATATGTGCAAGTTCGTGACAAAGAAGTGATATCTTTTATCAAAAGGAACATATTCAAATGATTCGAATTCCATCGTAGATAATTTGTGACAACGGCTCTCAATTCATCAAGAAGAGGACCCAAGATTTCTTGACATCTTGGGGTGTTAAGATGGTGACATCTTCGCCGTTCACCCTCAAGCCAATGGACAGCAAGAGTCTAGCAACAAAATAATAATCAAGAACTTAAAAAAGAGACTAAACCGTAAGAAAGGACGTTGGGCGGCGTAAGAGTTACCAATGGTCCTACGGGCCGACAGACGACATCTAAGAATGCTACCGGTCAAACCCCTATTCACTTGTATTTGGAATCGAATCTCGTTATTCCAGCCAGAAGTCCTTGTACCAACGGCAAGATACAACTTACCGACATCTCGAACATAATAAAGACATCTTGATACATGACCTGGATACTCGTGGACGAGCTAAGTGGACATGGCCAAAGTTCGCATGGCAAAGATATCAAGAAAGTGGTAGCCCGATCTTACAATAAAAACGTAAGGGTTAGAAGATTTCAAGTAGGAGACTTAGTCCTACGAAAGGCATTCCAAAATACCAAGGGAGCCCAATGCAGCAAGCTCGCCCCAAAATGGGAGGGACCCTACTTAATAGATGCACAAGCCGGAAAAGGAGCATATCGCCTTGCAACCTTGGATGGCCAAATGATACCGCGAAGTTGGAACGCCATTCATCTCAAAAGGTATTACATTTAAATATGATTTCCCATGAACTCATCTTTCCATGTATGAATCGTCTTTTAATTCTTTACAACCTTTCTTTTCTCCTATGCATCTTTTTTATTATTTACAAGTTAAGATGTCGCTAATATACTTTGTGGAGAGACGTCAAACTTAGTTGGCGTCCGTTTTTAACGTGTTTCTATCTTATGAGGTATTGACACATTTACATGGGGACATATCGAATGCACGCAAGGAACAACGATTTCTCCTCCGTTAGAGACTGGCCATCTCTTCTCAAGTAAAGGTACACAATCCCTTCTAAGGTTTAAAGAGTTAATTACCTCTTTCTTAAGAAGTTAGGTTACCACACCTTCGCCTGGAGCGCAAGTTATCTCACTAATTGAGGTGTGGGGTGGGCCTATATGGGTAAACTCATATAGCTTACCCATTCCAACTCAGTTAGATGTCATCCTAAGTACCTATCATTTCGACATACTATCATGTCACCATATGTGCAAAACATACAAAAAATTATCCAAAAGAAACAAGCCTTGACGTGCTTGAAAACTATTAAACCATAACTAAACTAAAGCAACCATAAAGTATCCGAACTACCAACAAGAACGTGCACAAGTGTTGGACCAACCCAACACATAAAAAAGATTGTCTTTAGTCCTTATGGACCCATTACAAACCAAATAAAAATAAAAATTGTCTTAAGGGATTCCACCCCAGTAAACATCAACAAAATACCAAGAACCAAGTTTATTTTACCTTTTCAGTGGCATCCGTCGGAGGTATTGCTCGACTAACTTCTCCGGGTTTCTAAAAATCACCCTGTGTCGGTGTCCTTACCACTGCTGCTCTGCATCCTTGAAATCATCGATTGCTTTTTCCTCGTGAATTCGTTGCAAAGCCATTTTCTCTTCATTCAGGTTCCAACTCACATGCTCTCCTGCCTGATATTCCTCAATCATTTGGATTCTAGTTTCAAAGACTGCACGAGCAGGGGTCGAACCACAGAGACTCGTCGGTTTTAACAAGTAAATTTAATTAATGCCTCAAGTAACAAAACGGGGTTTTTGACTTTGATTTATTAACTGAAATATTAAAGCAAGAAATTAACTATTTTAATTGAAGAAAATAATAAAGCAATAAACTAGGATTTAATCAGATCAAAGAAATTCACGGATTGGATTTCATATTCATCTTCATTCTATGCTAGATTTATCATGATAAAATTAACAATCTTGTTCAAAGATTCGTTCACTTAATTTAAGGGTTGGGACGTTCGATGTGCGGATTGCAACCCTCTTATTTCTCTCCTATTGTAGATTCCGCTAGGTCAAAACAATAATCAAGACATTCATTAAGAACAATGGGAACATATGAATCTAGATTCTCTTGTATTCCGCTAGGTCAACAATCAAATCCAATTGATGAAATAGTGGCCTAAATTATGAACAATCCACGCTAGTGCAACTATTCAAAACCTAACAATTAAAGGTTAAAATAGAATTAAAACCTAAAATTGAATTTAGATATCTAATCAAACGTGAACAAGAAAGTTTTGGAAAATTATACTAGCATAGAAATCCGACGAATACTACATCCAATCCATGAAAAGAGAATTTAGCTACTCATATTCATGAGGACAATCCCAAAATATGAATAACAATACATCAAACCCGGAAAAATAGTGAAAACCTTAAAGATCAAAAATCCTTCAATCCTCCAAAACCTAGGCAAGAAAAATAAAATCAAAAGTACCTAATAATAAAAACTAAAGGAAATATATATAGTCCCCTTTGACTCCTAAGGCAATCGGGAAAAATAAAAGAAACCAAATCTTTGAAAATCTCGTGCCATCTCGCTTCCGCCGACGTCATGATACGCGCTTGGGCACGAGTCGTGCTAATTAGAACGAGTCGTGCCTTTCAGTCCAAGTCGTGATAACGACTCGTGCCACATGCCTCCAGTCGTGCTGAGTAGTAATGCTTGAAAATTACCTTGGCTTTCACTGTGAGAACGAAGTCGTGCCCAAGGTGCCCACTCGTCGAATAGTTGCTTGGAATGGCTTGACTCCGGTCGTTCCCCACTCGTGCTCCCTTCTTCTTCGATCGTTCCCACTCGTGCCAATTGCATTGCCCCATTTTGACTCGCCTTGACCTGGCCTTCGTCCCTTGACTTTGTTTGACCCCGAGCTTCGTCCCCGACCGTGTTTGACCTTGTTCATTGACAATTGACTTGCACTTGTCGGCACCATGAGATTCCACCACCAAATATAAAGGAAATGACAAACTTATCCTTAAAATGTATTGTTTTCTCGCACAACCTCACCTTACAAAATGTCACTCGAATACATCAAAATCAATCTAAATACATCCAAAATCATTATAAATCAACCGGAAACATAGGTAAAACAATATGTATAAAATCCACACATCAAATTCCCCCACACTTAGACCATTACTCGTCCCTGAGTAATATCCTAACTCCAATCTAAAATTGGTCTAAAACAGATGTGCGGGAGAAAATGATACCTAGCCTCCTCTAACCACCAATACTAATCAAATATAATGATGCCGGAGTGTACAAAACTCCGTCTCCATAACACTCCTCAAAAGAAAATAATGGCCCTAGCTTGACATCAAACTCCATGATAAAAATGATCGTCCAAACTAGGGCCCTCACAATGTTAGTGGGGGGAAACTAAAATGTCCTAAATTTTTCCCCCACACTTGCTCACACTACATAACGTACTCCCTCGATAAAAAGTTAATGTTAAGAAACAGGGATGCTCAACAAAAACTTACCTCATGCTTTTCTCCAACCCCCCTTATTACTCCAAGATGCACGAGGATTTCTATCCTAACGCCTCTATTCCCGAACCTCCATCTCCAAAAACTTTCCTACCCGAACTCCTAGCTCCCCCCTTATGTCTCCACGCCGGTGAATAAGGATGTTTTCGCTCAAATTCTCACCTTTTGCCTAAGTGCCCTTGCGGGTTTTCACTTAGCCCTCTATTTTTTTTTTTTTTTTTTTTTTATTATTATTTTTTTTTTTTTTTTTTTTTTAAGTGAAATTATATACATACAAAGACATGTGCACCGCCCTTCCCCCACACTTAAACTCCACAGTGTCCTCAATGTGTGCACAATAAAAATAGGACAGTTTAAATGTAAAAGGGAAGAGTATAAGAAATGGTACCATCAATATCGCGGGCCGAAGCCCCCATCTGGAAACTGGGCCTCACGGGCCGCCTGCCGCTGCCTCCTCCTCTCAGCTCTCCGTATCATCTCACGAAAATGCTCGTCCGGATCGGCTCAAACCGGCTCAGGCTGCTGCATCCAAAGCTGCTGCTGCTGGACCATTCTATGCGTGGTCTCTACTCTGTCCTCCAACGCCTCTAGTCTATCATCCTGAGCATCCCACCGCCTATCCACATAGTCAAACCGGGTGCGCCACATCAGATTCTGCGCCTCCCGAGCCTCGCACTCCTCTCTGTATCTCCTCTCTCTCTCCTCCGCATCTCTCTGGTATTGAGCATCCAAGTATGCTCTCATATCACCCCAATAATTAAAAGCTCCTCCCATACTGCATCGATCTTGCCCATGTCCCGCAAAACCTCCACTCGACCCAAAGATGGAACTGCCACCCATCTCGGTGGTCATCACCACCCCGCCGCTCTTCTTGCTGTTCTTCCTCTTCATCACTGACCCTTTCTCCCATATCTCTCTTCAAATCTCTCAATGTCATGTCTGCCACAAATGGCATTCTCCAATCTCTAGCATGTGGGCCATTAGGAAAGACTACTCCCGGTGCACACCTGAAGCTCCTCTCTCCACCATAAGTAAAGGTCAATGCCTCATTCTGCCCAGAAATCCTCTCAAAAGAATCATATCGGTATAAGAAGAACCGATCATAGAACAAAGGTCCATTCGCATTCCCCACTGACTTAGGATGATTACGCACAAAATTTTGTACTAACAGAGTCACCATACCTCCAACCGGGATATTCCCGTTTCCATTTACACCCAGCGCCTCACACCTCCTAAAAAACAAATCAATCCAATCCGGAATCACAGTATTCGAGGATAAAGCACACTCCATGGTTGCGAACTGGAGGGCGTTCATCTGCGCCGGCTCTCCATTAGCATAGAAGGTCATAGATAAACCCCTATAAAGGAGTTTCCACGCGGGATGGGAGAGCGATTTCATAACCACATAAGGTTTCTGCATATATTTCCCTGTCAACTCGAAGAAAAATGTCTCAACACTCCTATCTCTCTCTGACCACTCTCCTTGGGGCTCACTCACACCCAAATAATCCCTAGCAGCAGCATAAGACATAACCCTCGTAATATCATTAGTGTTAAAACGCACACTCCATACCCCATTCTCTTCACGTCTCTCTATAGTAGCCAAAAATTCAAGCGTTACTCGCTTGTATACCCCTGCACTTTTTCCCAAGAAACCACCCAATCCGATGTTGTTCATTAACCCTGAAACCAAACCATACAATCCCAATTTTCTCAATGTATCCTCGCACAAGAATCTAGTTACTTGGATATCTCTACCATTAGCAAGGTTCCTCCATTTATTCTTTTGGGAGTCAGTTAATTTAGTTAAACCCATAAAGTCATCGGGTGTTTGGGTAGGTTCCTCAATCACAATATTCCGCCTTTTCCTAGGCTGAGTTTCAACAGTTTTACCCTTGTCTTTTGTTCTTCCCATTATCCACAATAACAATCAACAATAACACTCAACTCAGAAAACTTGGCCAAACAAGAGTAGTGCCCAACCAATATCAACCCTTCTTCACACAACACAGAATAATTTTAAAAACACTAGTAATGGTCAAACAATCCCAACTTCCTCCAATACCCCAACTAACAATCAACACAGCTTAATTAACGGCAGAAACTTGAAAAAAAAATACCTTTGAACACTTGAGTTCGCCGGAAAATTGGTCGGACAAGTCGCCGGAATCTCACCGGAACTGCAAAGATGGTCGGAGAAGAAGAAGAAGACCAATGTAGCACTCACCCCACAAAGAATTTTGCTCCAATCGACAACCACTCCAAGTAATTCGCAAACCCACTTCAATCTCACAACTCCAAGCTTTGCTTCAAGAAATCTTCAAAAAGGGTGGATTTTGGGATTGATTTTCGGTTTAGGGTAGGCCAAAGATGGTGGGGAAGGGGTTTTTGTGGGTTAGGATTAGAGGATTATGGATTTGGGTATGGAATTTTTAGAGATGGAGAGAAAGGATTTTGAAATTAGGGTAGAGAGGAAAAAGGGGCGGCGGTTTTGGTTTGTCTTTTCTAGGGCACGACTGATGTGGGCTTTGGAAACTGATGCTTTTGAAACTGCTCTTAGCACGAGTCGTGCTAAATGGCACGAGTCGTGCCCCTTATGTTCACTCGTGCCCACGAGTCGTTCCCCAGACCTCCAATCGTTCTGAGTAGAAGGGGTATCACCCCCACTCGTTCTCCCACTCGTGCTCAGGAGCACGAGTCGTGCTCTGCCTGGGCCAATTTTCAAATTTTTCATTTTTTTTTTTTTTTTTGGCCCAGGATTTTTTTAGCTCCTCCACGCACGTTTCCTTGCACATCAATAAACAAAAGAAATACCTTTCAGCAGCACCAGTTTAATGAAAAAAAGAGAAATTTACAAATATACATACAAATCCGGGTTGTCTCCCGGTGAGCCGCCCTTTTTAATGTCTTTGGCTAGACCCTTTGCATGTCGCATTGGACACACATTTTGACCGCACTTGCGTTGCCTACGTCCCCATTAATGTGGGCGGACTACCCACAAGAATAGGCTCAGGTCACCGTAGTTCGACACGTTTACAAAATAAAAGACAAATAAAAGCGGAAGACTCTTTTTTTTTTTTTTTTTTTAAAATTCACCACCCCCACACTTAAATCATGCTATGTCCTCATGGCATAGACCACGAAAGACACAAGACAATTCAAATGCAACGATGAAGAAACTAAAACGAAAATACAGAAAACAGTAAATGTTACCTCCATTGGGTTGCCTCCCAATCAGCGCTTTGGTTACAGTCGTTAAGCTCGACATTATGCTTCAACAGAACTAGGTGTCCTCCTTCACGTCCACCAACTCGACCACATCGATATCCTCCAAAATGGACACTCCTTCATAATATGGTTTTACTCGGTGGCCATTCACTTTAAACACTGTGCCATCTTTTAAATCTTTGAGCTCAACTGCTCCGTGCGAATACACATGCACTACCTCATATGGACCCGACCATCTAGAACTCCACTTTCCCGGAAAGAGTTTCAAACGAGTTAAAGAGGAGGACTTTCATACAGGCCTTATGAACTTGGGCTTCAAATTTTTGTCATGATATCGTTTAGTCCTCTCTTTATACAATTTTGCACTCTCATAACTGTCTTGTCGCAATTCTTCTAGCTCATCCAAATCAAGTAACCTCTTCTCTCCTGCTAGAGCCAAATCCATGTTGAGCTCTTTGGTGGCCCAATAAGCTTTGTGTTCCAATTCAACCGGAAGATGGCACTCTTTTCCGTAAACTATACGATATGGACTCATGCCAATAGGGGTCTTGTATGCTGTCCGATATGCCCACAATGCGTCACACAATTTTCGAGACCAATCCTTGCGATTCGGGCGCCTTTGTTTTCTCAAGCACCCCTTTGATTTGGCGGTTGCTCACCTCTACTTGGCCCGAAGTTTGAGGATGGTAGGCCGTGGCTAATTTGTGAACTACCCCATACTTTTTCAACAGCTGATTGAACACCCGGTTCGTGAAATGCGTCCCTTGATCACTAATGATTGCTCGTGGCATGCCATACCTGCTGAAAATATTCTCACAAACAAACTTGCAAACAACATTAGCGTCATTTGTGCGGGCGGGGATTGCCTCCACCCACTTTGAAACATAATCAACTGCTACAAGTATATATAGAAAACCATGGGACGGGGGAATGGGCCCATAAAATCAATGCCCCAAACATCAAAAATATCAACTATCAAATTATGTTGTAAAGGCATCTCATCTCTCTTCCCTATGTTCCCTGACCGTTGACATCTATCACACCTAATGCAAAACGCTTGAGCATCTTTGAGCAGTAGGCCAATACGGACCCGATTGCAACACTTTCCTAGCGGTCTTTTGGCCACTAAAATGACCCCCACATTGGAGTTCATGACAAAATCTCAACACACTACTTCGCTCATGGTCCGGAACACATCTCCTAACAATTTTGTCCGGGCAAATTTTCCATAGGTAAGGATCATCCCAAATGTAATGTTTCACATCTGACTTGAACTTACGTTTTTGGTCATACGTGAATTGTGATGGGAACATATTAGACACCAAGTAATTAACGAAATCAGCATACCAAGGCTCTTGGACATGTACAGCCAGAAGTTGTTCATCCGGAAAATTTTCATTGACCGGAATCAAACCTTCTTCAACATTGAGATACGAATAGTCCTCAAGCCTTGACAAATGATCCGCCACCACATTTTCAGTCCCCTTTTTATCCCGGATCTCCACATCAAACTCTTGTAACAACAACATCCACCTCAACAAACGAGGCTTAGCATCTTTCTTATTTAACAAATGTTTCAATGCAGCATGATCAGAATAAATAATCACCTTCGATCCAAGCAAGTAAGAACGAAACTTTTCCAATGCAAACACAACAGCTAGAAATTCTTTTCGGTTGTGGTATAATTCGATTGTGCATCATTAAGTGTTCTACTTGCATAATGGATAACAGAAGGCAATTTGTCAACCCTTTGTCCCAAAACAGCCCCAATAGCAAAATCTGAGGCATCGCACATGATCTCAAAAGGGTGAGACCAATTGGGACTAGAAAGAATGGGGGCACATGTCAACTTTTTCTTAAGCAAATCAAAAGCATCAACACACTCTTGGTCAAAGATGAACTCCGTATCCTTGGCAAGCAGATTACATAAAGGCTTACAAATTTTTGAAAAGTCTTTTATGAATCGCCTATAGAAACCCGCATGCCCTAGGAAACTTCGCACACCCTTGACTGAATTCGGGGGAGGTAATTTTGCAATCACATCAATTTTAGCTCTATCAACCTCAATCCCCTTACTTGACACAATATGACCCAAAACAATCCCATGCTTCACAAGAAAATGACACTTTTCCCAACTCAAAGTCAAGTTGGTTTCACAACACCTTTTCAAAACAGATGCCAAATTCTTTAAACAATCATCAAAACTATCCCCTATAACAGAAAAATCATCCATGAAAACCTCAACGCACCTCTCAATCATATCCGAAAAAATGGAGGTCATACACCTTTGAAATGTCGCAGGTGCATTGCAAAGCCCAAAAGGCATCCTCCTAAATGCATATGTGCCGAATGGACATGTGAAAGTGGTTTTGGACTGATCTTCAGGGGCTATGGCAATCTGATTATACCCCGAAAAGCCGTCAAGAAAACAATAGTAAGAATGACCGGCCAATCTCTCTAGCATTTGATCAATAAACGGCAAGGGAAAGTGATCTTTCTTGGTTGCAACATTTAATTTTCTCAAGTCAATACACATCCTAAGGCCAGTCACTTCCCTTGTTGGCACATCCTCACCTTTCTCATTTTGGACAACAGTAATGCCCGATCTTTTTGGTACAACTTGTACCGGGCTTACCCACTCACTTTCAGCCACCGGGTAAATGATACCCGCATCTAGCAATTTTAGGACCTCTTTTCTCACGGCTTCCTCCATGTGAGGATTCAGCCTCCTTTGTCTCTCTCTAGACGGCTTGGCACCATCCAAGAGATGAATTCTATGCATGCACATTGTGGGACTAATTCCCTTTATGTCCTTCAATGTCCAACCAATGGCCTCTTTATATTCACACAAAACAGCAATTAATTGGGCCTCTTGGTCTTTGGACAAATCAGATGCAATTATGACAGGCAATGTTTCTCTCTCTCCCAAAAATGCATATTTTAAATTAGAAGGAAGAGTTTTCAACTCAAGGACTGGGGAATCACAATAGAAGGCGCCAACTTCTCATTGAAGTGGCCTAGGGGTGAAACGGGCCATCGGTAGGATGGTGCTCGTCGGCCTTATCCACAACCATCGGTTGAGCATCCGCATTATCCTAGTTTTCTCACCGCCCATTGAAACCAATGACTCTAACTCCTCACAATCTCTCACATGCCATGAAATCTCACTCACACAATCATCAACTTCATCCAACTCATCAACAAGCATGCAAGACTCATCATGACCCACCGCATTTTCATTACATCAAAGACATTTATTTCAATCTTTTCATTTGCGACGGTCATAGATAGAGTACCATTACCAACATTGATCACGGTATTGGTTGTTGCCATGAATGGTCTCCCAAGCAATATGGGTGAATCACGGCTTGCCCTCACCGCGAGGCATCTCTAAAACCACAAAATCAACGGGAATGATCAATGAACCAACTTGAACTAAAACATCCTCTACGATGCCCATTGGTCTTTTAATGGACCTATCAGCAAGTTGTAGGGCCATCATAGTGGGTTTTAGCTCGGGCAAACCTAACTCTAGGTACATGTAATATGGCAACAAATTAATGCTCGCCCCGAGATCAAGCATAGCTCTTACCGTGTGAGAATCCCCCAAAGTAATGGAAATTAGAAAACTCAGGGGTCTTTCATTTTCGGTGGGAGACTATGTTTGACTACAGCGCTTGCATTCTCATCCAAAAACAAAATCTCATCTTTCCCATACTGAATTTTCTTGGAATTAATTTCCTTGAAGAATTTGGCATATGCAGGAACATTCTTGATCACATTTAACAAAGGCAAATTTATGTTAACTTTTGAAAACATGTCAATCAATTCTTTCATTTGGTGATCAAGCTTATTTCTCAAGAATCTGCCAGGGAAAGGAACAGGGGGTACATATGGCTTGGGATTGGACTTTTCTACATTCACATTTTGTCCCAATCCATTAGTACCCTCACCCTCAGACACAACATCCTCAACAACAACATTTTCCCCAATCGGGGGTTCCACAACAGGGGGTTTAGCAAGAGAAGAAGGAGAAGTTACCTGATTATCTACCTGTTTGCCACCACGTAAGGTAATGATGGCCTTGGCTTGCTCCCCTTGGCTAGGGAATGTACCCGGTTGTCGTCCCTGTAATGCCTCTGCCAATTGACCCATTTGGGTCTCCAACTTCTTCATTGCAGCAGCTTGATTGTTGTATGCTTGCTGCTGTTCTGCCTTTGCTTGAAGTTGCTCCGCTCTCATCTGCTCCATTGCCTCTTCCCAAGGCTCTTTCTTCCTTTCGTAAATCCCCTGCGGAGGTGGTTGGGGATGAAGAGTCTTATTTTGTTGATTTCCACCCCATGACAAATTGGGATGTCTCGGTGCTGCTTGCCATCCTGGATTGTAATTGTTCCCAAACTGATTGTTGTTTGGTGGGAACCGTTGACCAAATCCTTGCATTGCCTGTACCTGCTCAGTTTCATAGCTAAAGGAACTAGTAGATGGACATGAGTTATAATCATGAGATTTAGAGCCGCATGTAACACAACTATCATACACAAGATGAGCAGTGGAAGGCATAGAAGAAGAAGAAGCATTTTGCAAAGCTAATTTATCAAATCTTTGGTTGAGCAATGCAAAGTGCTTAGCAATCTCATTATTCAATCCGACCTCATTTACCCCCCTTGTTGCTCCCCTAGAACCTTTTTGTTGAGAATTAGCGCTCAACATCTCAAACAATTCCTGGCATTGTTGTACAGTTTTGGTACCCAAACTACCTCCTGCTGCATTATCAACCATGGATTGGTATTCAGGGGATAAAGCCCCATAAAATGTTTGATGCAACATAGAAGCAGGAAAATTATGATGAGGGCATTGAATTTGCAACATCCTAAATCTATCCCATGCCTCATGGAAGGCTTCCCCCGGTTCCTGTGCAAATCCCATAATTTTTACCCTAAAATCTGTCAATGCATTATAAGGGTAGAACTTAATAAGAAACGCATCATGTAAAGCATCCCAAGTATTGATACTACGGGGAGGAAGTAGCAATAGCCAAGTTTTGGCTTTGTCTTTCAATGCATATGGGAAACACTTCAGTCTCAAGTGCTCTGCTGTAACACCCTCTTTTATAGGGAACCCACTCACAGTAGACATGAATTCTCTCAAAAATGCCAAAGTATCCTCACCAGCTAAACCATGAAAGTTTGGAAGCATATTAAAATATTGGCCTTTTATTTCATAAGCTAGTGCTGCATCGGGCAACACTATGCATGACACCGATGTGTCAACTCTTGGCCTAGCAAATGCATTCATGACTTGGTCCGCCATCACAAAATTAAATTCTTCTTCTTCCTCGGTGGAAGAAGTTTCCAACTCACTTAATTCTTCCTCTGTCCCGGTGACAGAAGTGTCAGATTCAGTTTCACTCACTTGAGTAGAGGGAATGCCTCTCTCAATTCTGTCTATATCGTCGTTCAAAGGAACCAAATTAGGATCCAATGACCGGCGACCAAACATGCACCGATTAAATTAACTTGTTAAAAATCACAACAAGTCCCCGGCAACGGCGCCAAAAACTTGATGGAGAAAAATTCCTCTAGTAATAAAATCCGAGCAAGTGGACTCACTACCGGTGTAGTAATATGCACGAGCAGGGGTCGAACCACAGAGACTCGTCGGTTTTAACAAGTAAATTTAATTAATGCCTCAAGTAACAAAACGGGGTTTTTGACTTTGATTTATTAACTGAAATATTAAAGCAAGAAATTAACTATTTTAATTGAAGAAAATAATAAAGCAATAAACTAGGATTTAATCAGATCAAAGAAATTCACGGATTGGATTTCATATTCATCTTCATTCTATGCTAGATTTATCATGATAAAATTAACAATCTTGTTCAAAGATTCGTTCACTTAATTTAAGGGTTGGGACGTTCGATGTGCGGATTGCAACCCTCTTATTTCTCTCCTATTGTAGATTCCGCTAGGTCAAAACAATAATCAAGACATTCATTAAGAACAATGGGAACATATGAATCTAGATTCTCTTGTATTCCGCTAGGTCAACAATCAAATCCAATTGATGAAATAGTGGCCTAAATTATGAACAATCCACGCTAGTGCAACTATTCAAAACCTAACAATTAAAGGTTAAAATAGAATTAAAACCTAAAATTGAATTTAGATATCTAATCAAACGTGAACAAGAAAGTTTTGGAAAATTATACTAGCATAGAAATCCGACGAATACTACATCCAATCCATGAAAAGAGAATTTAGCTACTCATATTCATGAGGACAATCCCAAAATATGAATAACAATACATCAAACCTGGAAAAATAGTGAAAACCTTAAAGATCAAAAATCCTTCAATCCTCCAAAACCTAGGCAAGAAAATAAAATCAAAAGTACCTAATAATAAAAACTAAAGGAAATATATATAGTCCCCCTTTGACTCCTAAGGCAATCAGGAAAAATAAAAGAAACCAAATCTTTGAAAATCTGTGCCATCTGCTCTGCTGACGTCATGATACGCGCTTGGGCACGAGTCGTGCTAATTAGCACGAGTCGTGCCTTTCAGTCCAAGTCGTGATAACGACTCGTGCCACATGCCTCCAGTCGTGCTGAGTAGTAATGCTTGAAAATTACCTTGGCTTTCACTCGTGAGAACGAGTCGTGCCCAAGGTGCCCACTCGTTCTGAATAGTTGCTTGGAATGGCTTGACTCCAGTCGTTCCCCACTCGTGCTCCCTTCTTCTTCAGTCGTTCCCCACTCGTGCCAATTGCAGAATTGCCCCATTTTGACTCAGCTTGACCTGGCCTTCGTCCCTTGACTTTGTTTGACCCCGAGCTTCGTCCCTTGACCGTGTTTGACCTTGTTCATTGACAATTGACTTGCACTTGTCGGCACCATGAGATTCCACCACCAAATATAAAGGAAATGACAAACTTATCCTTAAAATGTATTGTTTTCTCGCACAACCTCACCTTACAAAATGTCACTCGAATACATCAAAATCAATCTAAATACATCCAAAATCATTATAAATCAACCGGAAACATAGGTAAAACAATATGTATAAAATCCACACATCACGGAGGTATTGCTCTGGACTAACTTCTCCGGGTTTCTAAAAATCACCCCAGGTCGGTGTCCTCACCAGCCTGTTCCAGATCCTTGAAATCATCGATTGCTTTTT
The DNA here is from genome assembly GCA_022495995.1 of Adenophora triphylla var. japonica. Classification (NCBI taxonomy): domain Eukaryota; kingdom Viridiplantae; phylum Streptophyta; class Magnoliopsida; order Asterales; family Campanulaceae; genus Adenophora; species Adenophora triphylla. The sequence goes on along the minus strand of JAFEMH010000272.1, from coordinate 227,742 downwards.
CCTCGTGAATTCGTTGCAAAGCCATTTTCTCTTCATTCAGGTTCCAACTCACATGCTCTCCTGCCTGATATTCCTCAATCATTTGGATTCTAGTTTCAAAGACTGCTTTTGCAGTCTCATGCACCAAGTCGTCCCGAAATGCTTCCATCTCCCTTTCATGACTGATGTCAACGCTTGCGAGCCTGGACCGCCATTTTAATATCTCTTCTTTCTTGTCCCTGATCTCCAATCCCCTTTCCCTTATTATGCTTGCTGCTTCCTTCAAGTCCTTCTCATATTCAACCTTACTCATGTCGTAGGTATCGCATTTTTCCCTCAATGTCCTAATTTCTTTGGACATTAATTTAGCCATCGAGACAATCTATCATCAACAAGAAGAGGTATTTTACTAAAAAATAAAAGAGGATCAAGGTGTCCACGATTCAAAAGCAACTCTTACCTGATTTTCTAACACTTCTTCATTCCAAATTTGTTTCTCTACACCGGAGATTTGTTCCACCCTTTTTCTCTTCGGAGTAATCTTATCTATCTCTGGTATGTTCTCTTCCGCTTTCATCTTACCTTTATATTTGGCCACAATATCACTTGTCGTCAAGCCGGAGAAAGTCACTGCATATAAGAATATATGTTAGCAGGATTCAATAAAATAGCCAAGTGATACGTTGATTCTGACTTACTTATTTGAGAGCGTCGTAATTATAGATGAAATATAAAAACTGTATGCTTTAGAAGATTACTCTCCCCGTAATATAGTAGGAGACGTCTGATTTGGATAAAGAATTTGGAGAAGATTGGATAATCACAATAGTTATCTGTTGGGCCCTACATTTTCAATCAACATGTTTGCAACTTACGCCTAAACAACTTGGTACTAACAGCTTGGGTTGTTCTGTTTACAACTTGGTTTTTACAGGTTGGGACGCATAACGCTTTTCCTATTTTATAGGGAACGTGCCAAAGACCAGTTCAACCACGTTTCTTCAGCAAGCCAACGACTATCTCTTTCCCAACGGATGAATGCGGATAAATCTCCAAGGATAAACCTCAATTCCGAGTTTGTAGGCCCTCATTGTTATTTAGTTTTTGAGGTATAAAAGGGGACATACACTGTAAATTCACACACACGTATTACACTAGCCTAAGCTCCCTTTTCATACGCTCTTAGCATTGTAATCTCAAGAAAATTCTTAGTAAACTTTCGGTCAAGGCAGGAGCCACATCCTCCCGGGGTTTTGTGCCGGCGAACAAGTTGTTCAAGGGCTTTCCCTAGTTAACAAATGTCTGTGTCCATTTCTATTCAACTTGATAGTCATTGTACCTAGATTCATATCACTTTAGTCACTTTTCCCATCATACAAATCTAATTGTTGAAATTTGATCAAAACAATTTGGCGCCGTCTGTGGGAAACTTTGATTATCTAAGTAGAAATGGTTAATCCATCTTCCAGCCAGCCGTAGTCGGCCGCTTCCTCGTTTCCAATGCCCAAGGCAACCCTCCTCCAAGCGCGTAAGCCGGTCAACTTGGAGATAATGTCCAACATGGCGGACATGATGAGGAAAATAGGCGATCGGTTGGATGATCAGGAGCGTACGAATACAATGATCTTCAATGCCATTGATAGTCTGCGTAAAGGGAAGCAAGCGGAGACTCAAGTATCCACTCCATTTTAACCTTTACTTCCTAGATCTTTGTTTGGTGCAGGTACAGGACCGAGCCATGTTAGAGATATCCCGATGTCCAACACCTTGCCAGCGGAAAGCACGATTGTGACATCCATTCCAATTGAGCAACCAAGATTCGGCCTGTCAGCTAGCCAATCCGCGCTATCATCTTGCTACACTTATGCTACACCCTCAGTGGGGCAAACAGGAAGTTTCTTTAATGCTTTCGATACTTTCGCACCTCAAGTTAATAATGCTCCTCTTTTCGCAGAAAACCAACTTGTTAAGGAAATGCAAACCATTAAGGAGTTGCTCCGAAGCGTGCCTGGAGTCAACTTGCCATATCACCAAGTCTATCCAACTTGCTACAACGAGTCTCGTTTTGTGCCAGCGATAGCCAGTGTGGAGATCCCGAAGAAATTCTCAGTCCCTCATATGAAGAAGTATGATGGGAGTACCGATCCAGCAGAGCACGTGTTACTGTATCAAGAGTCAATGGATATCATAAGTATCCCTCCTATGTTTAAAGAAGCATGTTTTTGCAGGGGCTTTGGCTCAACCTTGTCGGGACCGGCCTTAAAATGGCTAACAGGGCTTCCTCTAAACTCTATTTCATCTTATGCTCAACTTGTCAATATGTTCATTAATCAGTTTTCATGCAACAGGGCATTTGACAAGTTGACTAGTGATCTTTATAGAATTGTACAACAGCCTAATGAAAGTCTCAAAGAGTATTTGCACAGGTTCAATAAGGAGGCAAAGGGACTATACCCAACTTGGACGTGTCCACGGCAAACGGAGGCATTCCGCATAGGCTTGAAGAAGAGCTCATTGTTTTACAACGAGTTGGTGATGACCCCTGCGAAACAACTTGAAGAAATCGAACCCGGGCCTTGCCTTACATCCGATTGAGGAAGATAGCTTGGCAATGGGGAAATCAACCGGGAGGACTCCTACTCCTCTATTTGAACCCTCTCGATTGACGATCGGACTCCCATCACCCTAAGTCCAACCAGGCAAACCCCTCGTTAAAACTCGAACCTTCTAGAATTCATGTTGTAGATGATGATCAGAAGGTGATGATAATGATTATCCACAAATCTCGAATCTGGCTTTTCGTGGACATTGCAGGAATCTTATGCGCCATGGGAAATCTTGGAGATAAAGCGAGATGGCCCAAGAAGAATGACCAGTCGACAACTTGGAAGGACAAGTCCAAGTGGTGCGCATTTCATGAAGATTTCGGGCATACCACCGAGAACTGTTTCGCTTTAAGGAAGGAGATTGCTCATTTGTTGTCCAAGGGTCTCCTCAAGGATTTGTTGGGCAAGAAGAGGGTCAGGAGTGAGTCCAAAGAACCTGGTTCAGAGGAGCAATCTAGGCCCGAGAAAGTTGCACCCCCTCCGGCCACCAAGGTAGTGAATGTTATCTCAGGTGGGTCTCATATTTGCGGCACAACTTACTCTGCCGCCAAGCGTCATGCCAAGAGCTCTAAGGAAGATCAATCAGAATTGCCTATAAGGCGCCGCGACTTCACGGACGGTCATGTCATTTCTTTTGAAAATGAAGATAAAGACAACACGTTGGACCCTCATCATGATGGTCTAGTTGTTCGGGTGCAGATTGCTAATTGTGTGGTCAAGCGGATCCTGATCGATGGTGGCAGTTCAGTCAACATCATCTTTACTCACGCTCTTGAAGATATGGGTATTCCTTTGTCTGAAGTTGTGAAGAACTCATCCGTACTGGTAGGGTTCAGTGGTGAGGTGAAGCAGACAGTCGGTGAGATCAAGTTGCCCATCTACCTAGAAGGTATGAATTCCATGGAGAGGTTTTGTGTGATTGAATGCTCTTCTTCATACAATGTCATTTTGGGAAGGCCTTGGATCCACAACATGAAGGCCGTGCCATCAACTTACCATCAATGCGTCAAGTTTCCAACACCTTGGGGTGTTGCCAAGTTGAAGGGAAACCAGCAAGTCTCTAAGGAATGTTACAAGATCAACATGAAAGCAAGCTCGACCCCTCGGCAAGCATAGCAATTAAAGAAAAAGGCCCAGGATGTTCTTGAAGCAGTGGAGCATGATACAAAGAGCGTTCCTGTTGATGCATCAAATCCTGAGGCCCAAGTACAAGTTGGGGTAGACCTACCCTCCGAGATTGAAGAGGAGCTGATTGGGTTCCTGAAAAGTCAGAAATGCTGTTTTGCATGGAAGCATGAAGACATGACAGGGATAAGCAAGGATATTATTACTCACAAGTTGAACATCGATCCGACCATCCGTCCTGTCCGTCAAAAAAGAAGGAAGTTCGCCCAGGAGCAGAACCAAATCATAAAAGATGAAGTTGAAAGGCTGCTGAAGTCCAAGATGATCAGAGAAGTTCAGTATCCAAAGTGGTTAGCTAACGTTGTAGTGGTGGAGAAGAAGAATGGCAAGTGGCGAGTATGCGTGGACTTCACCGACTTGAACAAGGCCTGTCCAAAGGATCCATTCCCTCTCCCTCACATTGATTCTCTTGTTGATGAGACAGCTGGCCACGACATCTTGACGTTCATGGATGCATCTTCCGGGTATCAACAAATTCAAATGGAGCCTTCAGACCAAGAAGATACAGCATTCATGACTCCGGAAGGTATATATTGTTATATTTCTATGCCGTTTGGTCTTAAAAATGCAGGGGCAACCTACCAAAGGTTGGTAAACAAGATGTTCAAAGATCAACTTGGCAAGACGATGGAGGTCTACATAGACGACATGGTGGTCAAATCCAAACACATTGAGGATCATGTAGAGCACCTTGCTGAGGCGTTCAACATCTTGAAAGCCTTCAACATGAAGCTCAATCCGGCGAAGTGCAACTTCGGAGTTAGAGCAGGCAAGTTCTTGGGATATATGGTAACCAAGAGGGGAATCGAAGCAAGTCCCGAACAAATCAAAGCCATTCTCAACTTGGAATCCCCTAAAAACATCAAGGGCGTACAAAGGTTAACAGGTAGAGTAGCTGCTTTGAATAGATTTATATCTAAATCATCTGATAAGTGCAGGTTATTCTATGAAGTCTTGAGAAAAAATAAACTCTTTCAATGGACCGACCAACATGAGGCAGCTTTCAAACAACTTAAAGAATATTTGATGACGTCACCCCTACTCTCTAAACCCGAACATGGTGAGCATCTTTATTTGTATTTAGCTATATCTGAAAATGCTGTTAGTGCAGTATTAGTGAAGGAAATCCAAGGTGAGCAACATCCTGTTTACTATGTGAGTAAGTCTTTATTAGATGCCGAAACAAGGTACTCTCATCTTGAAAAATTAATATTAGCCTTAACTACTGCTGCTACCAAATTACGTCATTATTTTGAAACACATTCCATAACTGTTAGAACTAATTATCCTATGAGCACGTATGACATATCATACGAGCCAAGAACAGCCATCAAATCACAGGCCCTAGCCGATTTTGTAGCTGACTTCAGTCCAAGTTTGCAGCCTGAGGTAGAACTGGAAGTGCAACAACTTGAAGGTAAAACTATTCCTAGATTTTGGACATTATTTACAGATGGAGCCTCAAATTCCAAGGGAACTGGTTTGGGAATAGTCCTAAAATCCCCTCAAGGTGATATCATACCTCAAGCTGTATCTTGTGAATTTAATGCAACAAATAATGAAGCTGAGTATGAAGCCCTAATCATGGGTTTAACTACAGCTTTGAGTTTGAATATTACACATTTAAATGTATTTGTTGACTCTCAATTACTAGCTAACCAGTTTAATGGCAGTTATATGGCGAAGCATTCCAAGATGACCCTGTACCTCCAACATGTTAAAGCTTTAGCTTCGAGATTTCTATCATTCTCTTTGGAACAGGTCCCCAGAGAAGAAAATACAGAGGCAGACGCCTTGGCCAACTTGGGTTCAACTTGCAAATCAATGTTGCATACTAATATCCCCATTATTTATGTTAAGTACCCGGTGATAGACCAAGTTGAAGAAACTCAAGTGGTTACTCCACCTATTGGGACACAAGATGCTAAGCCTTCTTGGACCCAACCCGTCATTGAGTTCCTTCAACTTGGAACTATTCCCCTTGATGTTAAGAATGTTAGGTCATTTAAGATTCGAACTTCAACTTTCGTTGTAATAGATAATATGCTGTTCAAAAAGTCTTTTGCAGGGCACTACTTGAGATGTGTCGATAATGAGCAAGTTGAACTGGTACTTAAGGAAATCCATGAAGGAATATGTGGGAACCATTCTGGAGGAAAGGCACTTGCATCAAAGTCCCTCAGGACGGGATATTACTGGCCAACCATGCGTCAAGATGCCATGAACTATGTGCAGAAATGTGACGCCTGCCAAAGACATAGCAACATCTTCCATCAACCTGCCGAACCTCTACATCCTATAGTCTCATCTTGGCCTTTCATGCAGTGGGGCATGGATATTGTAGGCAAGTTGCCCAAAGCTCCAGGAGGCAAAGTATTCATGTTGGCTCTAACCGATTATTTCTCGAAATGGATCGAGGCGAAGCTTATGTGCAAGTAAGGGATAAAGAGGTAATTTCATTTTTAAAGAAAAATATCATTAGCAGGTTTGGTGTACCATCAAAGATTGTATGTGACAACGGGTCACAGCTCATAAGTAAAAAGACCAGGGATTTTTGTGCTCATTGGGGCATCAAGTTAATCATGTCCACACTGTCCACCCTCAAGCCAACGGCCAAGCTGAATCAAGCAACAAGTTGATCATCAACAACTTGAAGAAGCGTCTAGACCTAAGAAGGGAAAATGGGTTGAAGAATTACCACTTGTGCTATGGGCGAGATAGAACTACTTCAAAAGGAGCCACAGTAGGACTCCCTATTCTTTAGTATTCGGAGTCAAGCCGTGATTCCGTTGAAGCAACAAATTCCCCACGGCAAGGTATGGCTTATTGACTCAAGATGAAAATAACCTCTTGCTAACTCAAGATTTAGATACAATTGACGAGATCAGGGATTTAGCCAAGATAAGGATGGCAGCTTATCAGCAGCGAATTTCTAGGTCTTACAACAAGAATGTCAGAGTTAGAAGGTTCCAGGTTGGTGATTTAGTTTTAAGAAAAGTTTTTCAAAATACAAGAGAATTGAATGCAGGTAAACTAGCTCCCAAGTGGGAAGGCCCATATCTCATCGATGCTGAAGCTGGCAAAGGTGCATACTGGTTGTCAACCCCGAGTGGAGACAGAATCCCTAGAAGTTGGAACGCTATCCACTTGAAACTTTACTTCACGTAAGTCCAGTTATTTATAACTAGACTCTTCAGGTACGGTTTAAATTTATGTCAAGTTCAATTACGCATTTCAATTTTTCTACTCTTATTAAAACATTACTGACTTGAGCGTCGGAGGGGCGTTAGCTATGCTAACGCCCAGCCCTAACATAAATTTGTTTTGCGAGGTGCAACTTGAGCAAACGGAGTAGGCTCAACATGTTGACATGCCAGTACGGCTGATACTTGTTGAGACCTAAGCTGGAACAGGACAAACATGTTGACACGCCAGTACGGCTGATACATGTTTGAGCCTGAGGAGGACAAAGGTCAAGCATGTTGACACGCCGGTACGGTTGATACATGTTTGAACCCGAAGAAGAAAATTTCAACATGTTGACACGCCGCACGGCCGATACATGTTGGAATTCTAGCTGGAGAGGTATAGAGCTTGTTGACACGCCAGGACGGCTGATGCTTGCTCTATCCCTTCAAACGATTTACCTCTGATCAAAGGTACTATTGGTTAAAAGATTTACATCTTTTCTTACGAATTAAGGTTTTGACACCTTCGCCTGGGCGCACGTTTTCACACTTATTCAAGTTGTGGACTATTGGTTGTAACATTTTCATGTTACCTACGGTTTATAACATTTACATGTTATCTAAAGAACAAACAAGCGTCCCTCAGGGACATAACTTACTTTGCTAAAAACCGTTAAATGTTTTTTCAAAAGATTTTTTCGCTTAAAGGACAAGTTGGATAAGCCAACAAGTCCCTAAAAACCTAAAAAAGCTTCGGAGTACTAGACCAACCTAGTACCCCCAAAAGAAATTGTCTCGGTTCTTATGAACCATTACAAACCAAAAAAAAAAAAAAAAAACATTGTTTTAAAGGGACACTCCCCCATTTGTTGTACCAATAAAGGTACACAAATAAAGCAAAAATTGTTTTCATCCAAAATACCCAAAAACTTTAAAATGTTTTTCAAACTTTTTATTTCGCCGCCGCCGGTGTTGCATCTTCCACTTGATCATTTGTAGTAGCCACTATGGTGCTTAAATCCTTGTTAGCATCATCAACTAGAGCCTCTAGGGCCGCGGAATTCACTTCTTCCGCATCCGCTGGCTCACCAATATGGTCCTCCAAAACTTTTCTCTCATCTTCCAAGTTCCAAGTCGTGGCCTGTCCATTTTCATATTCTTCAATCATTTGAATACGGGTCTCCAACAAAGTCTTGGTGGCATTGAATTTGAAGTTCCCCTCTGCAACTTCAAGCTCTTTCATATGAGCCTTATTCTCAGCACGAATGGCTTCCACTTCTTCTCCCAAGCGTTCAAAATCCTTCTTCAAACCTTCCACCTCATCGCATACTTGTTTGCCTCCCTCTTCAATTTCTCCACTTCCTTGGCACTTTTGGTAGCCTCCTTTTGATTCTCGCAGCCTTCGTGACCAAGCCTCGCCGCTTTGATCTTCAATGCATCAATGTAGGCCACAATCGGGGTCATGAGTTCTGCACCAAAAAAGATGTTAGTACTTTATCGAGCTCTTTGATAAAATTCAAAGATTCCTTCATCTTTACCTTCTCAACAACCCTAAATTTTTCTCCTAACTTCTCCATGTCCATATCACTGTTTACATCTGTGGCCTCAGCTTCCACCAACTTTCTTTTCTTTGCATCCCCCTTCTTCTTGGATGCAGCCACATGGGAGCTAGCCACAATAGACACAGGGTAGGGGGTTTACCATCCTTCTTTGCCAAGCTCTTTGCTCCGGGCCGCGGCAAGAAGGTCAGCGGTAACAGCTTTCCTTGGAGCGAGTGGCCGCAAAATAGAGTGAAGAGTTAGAACAGATTAAAGGGGTTAGAACAACTTGGAGATAGGCAAAGATTTAAAGTATTTGATTAACTCCGTAGACATTGGGATAGGCTCAGAAAAGGTTTCTTCAAGGTTTGCCTCCCGGGCTTCTTTGGGACCAACTTCCTTGTTAGAATCTGCAACAAATAGAACTGGTAGTGCCTTAAAAGTTCTCACTAAGGGTTCCAAGTTATAGATCTCGCTCACTCTTTCCTCTCGTGTTGTCTTTAAAGGGAAAAAGCACATCCAATTTCGCAACTAGGCCAAAGAAAAATTTGGAGAAATAGTTAGTACATTGCTGAAAATCATCATTAGAGTAAGAAGAATTGCCTACTACCTTGGGACCTCCATTTGAAGTTGGCACCCACATCCTTCACCAGGGTGCTCTTCTTTGCAAAAAAGAACTTGTTCTTCCACCCTCTATCGGCGGGATCAACATTGTCGATTAAGAAAGGCGTCCTACCAACCCTAACCCTAAAACCATATCTCCCTAAACCAAAGCTCCTAAACTCATGCGTAAAAGCAAATTCCTCTAGACCAATTGCTAACTCTGTTTCTGCATTTAGCCTTACTAGGGTTTGAAGGCTTCTCCAACCTTGAGGCATGAGTTGGGTATAGTTAAGCTTGGAAGATACAAAGAACTGGGTGATTAAAATTGGAAACGGGAATTTCAGACCAATAGTGAACGGATATTCAGGGAAACATACCCATTCCGGGGAAAACACTGGAGTTAGGTCAGGATGGGTAAAAAGTTCGGTTTCAAAAGCCATGGCGTGATTCCTCTTGATAATTTCTAAATTAACGGCAGGAATGGTACACTTTTCTTTTTCAGGGTTCTTCAACATGTTTTGGGTGAGAAAACCCTCAGGCAAACCCTCTCCACTCTCGATTAAAGTTACCACCTTTCTCTTCCCCATTTTTTCAAGCTTAAAACAAAGATTCAAAGATGGAACTGAAAAAGAAACGAGAAACTCACCGGCAATTTCTACTTGATTCTCCTCTCCAAAACCGTCTTTCCTGGTTCTCCTTCTTCTTCCCGTAATCTTTTTGAAAGCTACGTTCTTGAAAGGGAGAGTTGGAACAGGAACCTTCTTATTTATGGAGGTTGAAAGTGGTTGAGACCTTTTAAAACAAATACACCTTTTTGCCTCGGGAAACTACCTAAAAACCGTCCCATCGCGTCTCTTTTTTAAACCGTCGTTCCTTTCTTATTTTGGCAAACCTTTTGAATTCTTTTTGTCTCTTTCTATTCTTCTTTTTAAAATTCAAAAAGTTTGGGGGCAATTGTTGGGCCCTACATTTTCAATCAACATGTTTGCAACTTACGCCTAAACAACTTGGTACTAACAGCTTGGGTTGTTCTGTTTACAACTTGGTTTTTACAGGTTGGGACGCATAACGCTTTTCCTATTTTATAGGGAACGTGCCAAAGACCAGTTCAACCACGTTTCTTCAGCAAGCCAACGACTATCTCTTTCCCAACGGATGAATGCGGATAAATCTCCAAGGATAAACCTCAATTCCGAGTTTGTAGGCCCTCATTGTTATTTAGTTTTTGAGGTATAAAAGGGGACATACACTGTAAATTCACACACACGTATTACACTAGCCTAAGCTCCCTTTTCATACGCTCTTAGCATTGTAATCTCAAGAAAATTCTTAGTAAACTTTCGGTCAAGGCAGGAGCCACATCCTCCCGGGGTTTTGTGCCGGCGAACAAGTTGTTCAAGGGCTTTCCCTAGTTAACAAATGTCTGTGTCCATTTCTATTCAACTTGATAGTCATTGTACCTAGATTCATATCACTTTAGTCACTTTTCCCATCATACAAATCTAATTGTTGAAATTTGATCAAAACATTATCCAGAATTGCGGTTATCAAAACTCTTCCTTTTTAGTCGCCTCGTATCCCTAACCGTCGCATTGAAGCCAGTTAGAAGATGAACGGTTAATCAAGAGAAAAACATTTTGCCTCTTCAGTTGCCAACATAGTCAAATGTTTTTGGGGATAAATTGTTGTGGGCATTTTTCAACATGGCGACATCTTTAATTGATCCTGCATATCGAGATGTCATTACACTGTAAGTATTGTTTTAATATTTACTTGTTCAATATTTCCTAATATTCTTATTCTTATTTTTCAGTAATTAAGAGAGGAATGCGGAACAATCTCCAAGCACGTTCAACAGACCTTCAAACGGCTAGGGCGACTTGGTCTCACGGAGGTTGAAGTGATAAACCAAAATGCCGAGATTATAGGAACCATATTGACTCTTTCATATCTACTTGTATTTAAGGGGAAATGGAGACGGAAAAACACATTCATGCTCATACGCACACACTCTACACAAAAGGCTCTTGTAATCCTCTCCATTATCTTCCAAAGTTGTATTTGTGATCATTATAGTGAAACCTTTAAGGTTGGAGACCTAACTCCCGGGGTTTTTTCCAAAGAGGTTATCACCTCCAAGGTTTTCCTCGTTAACAAATCGTGGTGTCATTATCTCTTTTTCATTCTTTTGTTCCATATAATCGAATTCCATAGTTCCCTCCTTATTGTTCAATCCACACACTAAACATAGTTAAGATTCTACTTTATTGTTTTTTCTACCAAAACAACAACAACGATATTTCCGATCTAAATCTTGAGATGTCCAGATTTTTCTACAAGTAAAACTTGGAAACTGCCTCAATACGACATTTAAGAAATTCTCTCTCGGGTAATATGTTGGGATAAGCACTTGATATGCAAAATCTGGGTTGATGAAAAAACGCCCGCCAGACATCTCAAATTTCACGAACAATCTTAGTGCAATTAGAACATCGACATCCACTTCATCGTAAGAAAATGAAAGAATCGTTGCAATTGAAAAATGAAAAAACAACAAACAAATAAACGAACATAAACTCTCACAAATGAGAGAAACCAACGAATCTCAACTAAGGAGAGAAATTTATTGTTGAAAATCAAGAAATCACTCGTAATTTATTACTCGCCCCGAGTTCGAAGATCCTATATGGAATCTCGAATCGGTGCGTAACCCCTACTATAAAACCAACTTAATGCCATAAACCTATTTAACACACGAGCTAAACTAGCTCGATAGCACAACTACAATACCATAAACCACGACAGGCTAACTGCCTCAGCTTATAAACATGAAAATCTAGAGTTATACACAACTAATACATGCCTGGCTACACATGCCGACACCAAATGATAGCAAACACCCCAAGTCAATCACTATACATGCCTACCCAAAAATACAGAGTTTAAGTAACTCAATACAACCATCGTCCTCACAAACATAAACTTAAAAAGAATCCATAAAGAAACTACACAAAATAGCAGCAACCTGCTCAGAGATCCCTACTAAATATTTCCTCACTCTGTTCGCCTGTGATCTAAGGAAAACAAATAAACATGAAAACGGGGTGAGTCGAAACTCATTAAGTTACTAATTCAACTAAATGACATGTGTTGGTCCCAAAGGTGGCAACAAGGGTGAAAAACAACTAGAGGAGGGGGGTAAATAGCTGTTATAAATTTTTTGCCCGCTTTTTGAAAACGAAACCTCTTGCTTACAAAACTGCTTGCAGGTATTAAAAACCGCAAGTAGAGTTGAAAAATGCACAGCGGAATATCAGAGTTTATAATGGGGTTTAGAGGTGCGGTTTTAGTGTGCGGTTTTAAGTGCGGTTTTCAGTGCGGTTTTACAAAACTGAAAAGTGAGGTGTTGACAAGATTAACTGCAAACACAATTCACAACTTGGATAACTGAAAATGAGATCAAACAGATAAATACAAAGTAATTAGCAATGAACAGTAAGTAAAAATGCAGAAATGAAGAACACAATATTTGAAGTGGTTCAATCGTAAATGATCTACATCCACTACCAAGATGGTTAGTCTTGGATTTTCTAAGAGTTAGATTTTATATTAAGTATGAGAGAGATTACAAAGATACAAAGTATTCAAACTTAGATCTAAAATCTATTCTATGAAGATCAAATCCTAGACTATGACCGGTGTATCTCAAATGAATAATCTATGTGATTAAACAAGTGAGGTGTGTGTGTGTATACCAAGATCAAGGCTCTTTGAATATATATGATATAGAGCACAATGATTCTTGAGTGTTAAAGGCTTGATTTCTGGGCTGGAAATAATTTCTTGAAGGAAGAAGATAAAGATTCAAAGGGTTGTAAATTTCTAGGCAGAGCTTCAATCTTCTTATGAACTCACTGTAATTTCAATTTCTCAAGCAATCTTCAAATGTTGAAGATTAGGGGTATTTATACCCAAGCATCAAGAAAGTAGCCGTTATGATACAGCTGGTAAATTACTGTACTAGTGCATTCTGATTGGTCCACAAAACCACTTTTGTCCCTTGTTTAGAAGTTGCAGTTAAAGCTGATCAGACCTCAACTGCAAATAAGGTATGAAGGACATCTATAACCTTTTCAGGATCCTTGCAGATCATGTCTGACACTTAGTCACGTGACAAGATTTGGTGGTTGACTTTTGATATTGCTGACATGGATTCCAACAGTCATATGTGGTCCAACTTCAAGGCTTCAATCATTGGATGCGGTCTGGTGATGATGCGGTTTGGTAAGTGCGATTTCACCAAACGGGGTTTCACAGTGCGGTTTGAGATTGGAACTGCAATGCGGTTTTGCAACTGCAATTTCTTAAGTGCGGTTTGAAACTTTGACTATGGTTTTGCAAGATTGCAAAACCTCTTGAATTGAAACCTCATGTCCAATGAGTCTTGTGCCAGTCTTCAAGCCTAAATTAACCTATTCTATAAAATGGACTTATACTAAAAAATTGAAGTCTAAGCTTCATTACATATGAGCCTAAAGTCCAAAAAATAGAGATAAGGTTATTGTATCAATCAAATCAAAGCTAAAACTAGGAGGGTTAAAGTATGTATACCCAAAAATCTCCCCCTATTTGATTGATGCCATTACCTACTGCAACAAAAGCAAACATTGTACTTGGTAAAAACATGTCCATAAGAATTAACATGGTAAGTCATGTCCCAAGTCAATGCACACACTAGCTTAAATTATAGATTTCTATACTATTGAAGGAATAAAAACTTTCAATTTGAAGGTATAGAAATGCATTCAGTGCATTCATAAAAATATGAATTTTAGTTTAAGTTGAGAAAATTTGAATGAGGTTTTAAACCATTGCGATTTCATTGTTCTACACACAAGCAGTTTGATATGAACAAAGTTTTGGAACCGTGATGCAATTTTCATTACTACCTTAAATGGTTTGAGTTACAAGTACAGGTAGGAAATCAAATTATAAGGTTACAAAAAAAAAAACAAAAAGAGTTAGACCAAAAAATAAAAAGAGAGTGCAGTTTAACATAAGCAAAAATTGTTCAGCAAAAGGAAATTACAAAGATTGCAATTTTATTGTTGGGGCGGTTGCTGGGGCGGTCCATCCACTACGTGCTCAGCAACATGCGGTCCAGCGAAGACAGAATGTTCTACTTGGAGAGTCCTTCTCAATTTCTTCACTTCATCTGCGGTTCGGCCTGAAGCGGTTCCAATCTTCCAAGGGAAATTGCCTGAGTTACAAGCCTAAGGTTTGTTTCACCAACCGCTCTAGAATTTCCTCTGACTTGTTCAGTCAGTTCTTCAATAAGGGTATGGAAGGAGAAGTTCAAGGAATTGAAGAATGTGTGAATCTCCCCCTGAACTGTAGCAGTCTGAGTAGAAATGGTTTCTTGAAGGTTTGGCTCAAGATCTGCTATGCTCCCCCTCAAGGAATTCTCTAGCACAATGATTTTGGAGCTAAGTTTGGAGTTAAATCCTTCCTTGAGGTTGTCCAGTCTATCATTGACTTCATCAGTCAAATTGTTTATCTTAGCTGATAGACTGTCACCCATTATGTTCATCTTCACATTCAACTCTCCCTTAAGAATATCCAGCTCTTCAAGGAGGCTGGTTTGCATTGCATCCAAAACTGATCTCAAGCCTGAGTCTACCTGCGGTCTAGAGTTGAGGGCTTCAAGGAGTTCAGTCTTCAGTTTTTCAATGTCAGTCTCAAAAGCATTACAGATGATATCACCAACAATAGTGAGCATGCTTTTGAGTTGATCACTGGTGACAGACTCTCCAATGAACTCAATGACATTTTCAGCCAATTGTTGTTTGAAGGTGGCCAGGCTGGACTCAACCGAAGTCTTAACAATGTTTGTGGTTTGAGCTTCAGCGGTTAAAGGTGATCTCTCCCCCTTAATGGCATAAATTAGCTGAGATTTAAGTATAGCCATTTCTAGGGTTTGAGACTCAACCTGAGCTTGAAGGGAGCGGTTGAAGGCTTCTAGGGAGGAGTTGGAGGCGGTTAGCTTGATGATATGGCCTTGGTTTAGAAAAATTTGGCCTTAAATGAGGTTAAGGGTGGGTAGAATTTGGGAGTAGTCAGTTGGAGGGGCAGTTGAAGAAGTTGGAATATGAGTAAATGAGGGAGGCAGTTGGGGAAAGGTAGGAAGTGTGGTTTGAATGATGGGAGGGGTTTGGATTGGTGGTGCAATTTGGGGTAGTGAGGCATTTAGAGATTGGAATATATGTGTGGTTGAAGTAATGGGCGCGGTTGGGATGGGGGCAGTTTGGGTAGGAGGAATAGGTAGTGTTTGAGGTAAAGAATTTGGTGCAGTTTGTGGAGGTGGAGGAATTGTGGAGGTAGGAAGGTTTGAGGTTTTAGGAGGGGAATTTGAGGTTGAATTGGATGTGGAAGTTATATGAGCAGAAAGAGGAGGTAATTTTTTTTGTTGAGGGGAGAGAGGAGTGGTAGGAGTTTTAGAAGGAGGAGGGGTTTGATGTAAAGGAGAAGGAGGTGGTGTAGGTATTTTTGAGGGGGGGGTGGATTTTGGACACGGTTAGAACGAGGAGGGAGGTTTGGCCACAGTTAGAATAAGGTGGTGAAGGGGTTGGATTTCTGAGAACAGACATAGAAATGTCTTGGCCCAAAGATGGTTTTGTGGTCCAATCCTGAAAGGTAGGGGGCAAAGGGGATTCAACATCAGAAGTAGTGTGATAGCCAGAATTTGAGGAGGAGGGTGATGGAGAGGGAGAAGGGGATTCTTGATCAAAATAGGAGGCAGTTTCTCCAGGAATGGGCATATTAGTTTGGGCAACAAGTTTGAGAAAACGTTCAGGCCCCTTTGAGATGGCTTTCCTAGCTCCCATCTTGATCCTTTTTCTCTTAGGATTCTCCCCCTGAGCGGTTTCAACTCCAAGCGGTTGGATAGGGGAATGCGGTTGAGGTGAAGATTTAGGTTTAGAAGGTTGTTGGGGTTGGAATGGAGATAGAGGTGGAATAAGCTGTTGTGGTTGAGATTAGGGAGGGGGCTGCGGTTTTGGGTCAGGCTACGGTTGGGGAGGAGGTGAGGTTGCTTTACCTTTTGCAGCTCTCTTCTCTTCAGCTTCTCTTTCCAACCTGTTCAACTCATCTCTGTAGAACTGGGCCAGATCTTCACCAGTTAAGTCTTCCTTTGTCTGTTTGACTTTCCTTGCTCTAGCAATCAGAGCAGGTATTCCATCATCTTCCTCTTCTTCTTCATCCATCTCTTCTGGTTCATCAATCAACATCTTCTTCTTACCCTTTTGACTTGGACCAGCGCTAGCAGTTGAACGCGGTTTGGGAGATGGTGCGGTTCTGGCCTTTTTCTTGGGCGGTTCAACTGCAGTCTTTCATTTCCTGCTGGTCTTCTTGACCGCTTTGCCAACTGCTGTATCTGCGGTTTCAGGACTCATTTTGATATAGAATTCTTTGGTGGGGAGGGTATCAGCATCCCATAGGGCTTTGTATTCCTCATCACCATAATGGAATATGAAATTATGGAAAACACCTAGGCCAAGTGTCTCTTCAGTACCCCAATTAACAGTTAGCTCAGGGTTAGCTAATCTGAGCTCCTCCAAGTGCAGATAGTTAGCATAGCGATTAGGACCTGCAGAAGGGTCTCCATCTTTACTCTTCATTTTTCTTCTTCAGCTGGTAGGTGTCAATATGGGCAGATAGTTCCCTCAGAAGAAGCTTTATCCAATGAAGGGGAATCTCACTGTGGATGGCACTGCAGTACATCCGTTGCTGGGAAGTGAAGTTGTTATGATTTCCTGTCTTCCCACACACGGATTTTCCAACAAGGAAGAAAAGGTGGCTCATCAGCTCACCAAAGTACTTTCTAGGGACCTTCTTGTACTGTCCAGTAAGGGTAGGGATCCCAGCAGTCGTGGAGGCGGTTGCATCCATAATCTCTTGCCCAATTCCCTCATGAGCATTCAGAACATTGAATCCAAAAGTATTTCGGATGTCCAAGTAGTCTATGGAAACATCCATTCCTTCAACATTAGCAGTAAGGCAATTGATAGTTGATCCATTGCCAAGGTCTCTCTGTCCTCTTTTGGCGTTGGTGTAGAACTGATCAACAAAAAAAGGGATGGTGTAGGCTTGCTTCTTGGTAAAGAGGGGTAGGATTCCAGATGCTTCCATCTTCTTGAGAATTTCTCTTCCTAGGTCATCTCTTCTTAATTCAACATCATTTATTTCCCAACCTGGTAGGAAAAATTGAGGATCCTACAAAATGAAATTTTTAAAGTTAGATCCATTTTATGGATTCACAGTTCACGAGCGGTTTAAGCATCCATGCAGTTTGGCAATGGTGCGGTTTGAGGAGTAAAATACCTCAAACTCCAAGTGAACTGTGACTGCAAGGCAAGAAAATAAATAAGAAAATTTAAGAGTATAATTACTAGTACGTGGCATTGTTAAACCAAATTTATCTCAGACTTCCATGAAGTGTTCAGAGAGAAGATTATGGTGTTCCAGCCTATATACTAAGTAACACTAAAAAATAATCAGCATGCGGTTTAATAAAAGCAAAGTCAACATGCGGTTTTGAATAAGGAAATTCAATGAGCGGTTTTTGACCGGAAGAGCATGCGGTTTGAAACACTTTAGATATGGGGTTTCATATATGCGATTTCAAACAATGGTAGCATGCGGTTGAGAGATGCGGTTCAAATGTAAAGACTAAATCCAAAGTTTTCAAAAAAAAAATTTAAGTATGGAAAAACATGATTGGAAATCATAGAATCCAAAACATAAGAATTTTTCAGAAAAACATATGAACAGTTGTATGAATGCACGAAGAACACGAAGAACAGTTATGAACATGAAGAATAGAGGCAACATGAATCTTAACCAAAATCATCAAAAAACCTATCAAAATGATCACATTGGGCAGTAGATTAACAATATACCAATAAAAATTCAAACTTTGCCTAGAATCATCAAGAAATAGCAAGAACACGAAATGGGTTTCTTAAAACCCTTAACTGAATTTCTCAAAATCAACAACCTGAACATGGATGGATCATGAAAAAAACAACATAATCTGAATCTAGACTGAAATCCGAGCAAAACCCAACAAATTTCAAAGAAAATGACTGAGAAATGAAGAATCTATCAACCAAAATCAAAAATGGCATTCGATTCAACAATGGAGATTTGCAGAAAGTAAGAGAGATTAAGGTTCAGAAATCATACCCTGTCGTTGAACTGTTTCTTAGGAGCCATTAGAGAGTTTGTAAATTTTGAAAAAGATGAAGGTTTTGAAGGTTTCTAGAGAAAATTATAGAGAGAGAAAGTGTTTGGTAGGAAGAAGGTACGGTTTGCAGAGATGACAGTTGAAAGAGTTGAAATTGTAGCATGTGATTGCTATTTATAGGCAGTTTTCAGAGTGAAGACAGCTGAAGGGTGACAGTTCCACTATCCCACAAAGTGAATCATTACCATTGTTGCACCCTTTCAGCTTCTACACATCAGCCAATGACGAATGACATGAAATCTTTTAATGCAAATGTTCCATTTGCATTAAATGCATTTAAATTTTAAATTATTGTGGGAAAATATTTGTAAAAATACCCTTATGCCAAATAAGGACCAAATAATAAATAAAGAAAACTTACATGGGTCCACATAGAAGACAAGCATGCGGTTTAATTTTTTTGTTTTTTTAAGGAAATAAATTTCAAAATATATTTAAGCTTCTTCAAAGCTAGGAAATTAAAATCATTGAAACTTTTCTAAGTGTTGAAATGCGGTTGAGAATCATTCGGTCTGGATGCAACATGCGGTTTGGAATACGCGGTTGGCTGCAAGCGATTGACTGCATGCGGTTTTGATCACACAGTTTTAACAAGGGTGAGGTTTGAAACCTCAACAGAAATTTAACCTAAAATCCACATACTCAACAAACAAGTTAGTAATAAAAAATATGGACTTATTTGAGTTCAAGCATGCCCATTTCTCCTCTGAGTAATGAAAACCTCTTGGAGTCCAGAGCTTTGATGAGGATGTCAGCAATTTGATTATCTGTCTCCACATACTCTAAATGGATATTCCCCTTTTTCACATGGTCTTTGAGAAAATGATACTTGATGTCTATATGCTTGGTTTTTTAGTGCATGACAGGATTGTTGGAGACTGAAATTGTTGATATGTTGTCACACATGATTGGGCAATTTCCTTCATTAATTCCATAGTCCACCAACTGTTGCTTCATCTAAAGAATTTGGCAGCAGTAACTTCCAGCAGCAATATATTCAGCCTATGTAGTTGATACTGAAACTGAAGCTTGTTTTTTGCTGGCCCATGCAACTAGTCTATTCCTGAGGAAGTGACAAGTCCCACTAGTGTTTTTTCTGTCAATAGTGCAAGCTGCATAATCTGCATCTGAATATCCTACAAGATCAAAATTCGAATCTTTGGAATACCAAAGTCTAAGATTAGTAGTTCCAGAGAGATAGCGGATTATACGCTTGACTTCACTTAAATGTGCTTCTCTAGGATCGGCTTGATAGCGAGCACATACACAAACACTAAACATAATATCCGGCCTACAAGCAGTTAAATAAAGTAATGAGCCAATCATACCTCGATATAAGGTTTGATCAACCTTCTTACCTTTTAGATCTTTATCTAGCTTATTGCCGGTAGCCATGGGAGTATCATATGCTTTTGCATTTTCTAGTCCAAAATTCTTGATTAACTCCTTTGTGTATTTGGCTTGGCTGAGGAATATTCCTTCTTCGCATTATTTGATTTGAAGCCCGAGAAAGAATGTCAATTTTCCCATCATGCTCATCTCAAACTTGCTTTTCATTAGCTTTTCAAAACGCTTGCATAATAATTTATTAGTAGAACCAAAAATAATATCATCAACATAGATTTGAACAAGTAAGGAATGATTATTATATTTGGCAATGAATAGAGTTGTATCGATTTTACCGCGTTTGAAGCTTTTTTCTAGTAGAAATTTAGATAGAGTCTCATATCATGCCCTTGGAGCTTGCTTGAGTCCATACAAATCTTTTTGGAGTTTGTAGACATGATTTGAAAATTTGGAGTCTTCAAATCCAGGAGGTTGAGCAACGAACACGGTTTCTTGAAGTTCACTGTTGAGGAAGGCACTCTTCACGTCCATTTTGATATAACTTGAAACACTTGAAAGAGGCTTAGGCCAAGAAGATTCTGATTGCTCCTAGTCTTACAATTGGAGCAAAAGTTTTGTCATAATCAATTCCTTCTTCTTGCTTATATCCTTGTGCAACCAACCTTGCTTTGTTTCTGGTGATGCTTCCATTCTCGTCCATCTTGTTTCTAAACACCCACTTTGTTTCTATCACTACTTGATCATGAGGTCTAGGCACTAATGTCCAAACCTTGCATCTTTCAAACTGGTCGAGTTCTTCTTGCATAGCAACGACTCAACTGGAATCTTGGAGTGCTTCATCAACTTTCTTGGGTTCAATTTGAGATATCAAAGAAGTATGCTCGTCATAGTTTGATCTCCTTATTTGAACACCGAAAAAAAAATCACCAATCACATTTGTGAGAGGGTGACTGCTGACTTCACGAACCTGTAAGTACCCAAATCTGGCTCATGCCTTCCGGTTAATTTTCTCGGCGATTCCCCCGAACTTTTATAAAGTTCAAGGGCGATCCGGGAACTTTTCCAAGCTTTCCAAGTAAGGAAGGACCTACTAGGAATTAAAATTCCATGCGGAACCTCGTTGGAAAGGGCATTCTAGAATCTGCCACCTTGCAGGCTTCTAGAAGGAAAATGGATACGACTTGTCCCGTCGTGCGACACAACTTACCTTGAAAAATTCCAATCTGCCACCTTGCATGCTTCTAGAAGGAAAACGGTTATGGCTTGTCCAGTCGTGCGACACAACAAGCCACTCCCATGCAGCTATAAATAGAGGCCTGCACCTCTCATTTTAGGGACCCTTTTTCCACTCCTTGGCGTCACTCTGCCAAAATACTCCCAGAAACTAGTCTCTCTCCTCATATACTCCCTAAAAACATACACTAATTCACACAATATACTCACCATTCAATCAATCCAACACCCATTTCATATACCCACATAGAACCAACGATTCTCATTGAATCGAGGCTTGATATCAGTTCCAGAGGCTAATATTTGAAGGCTCCTATATCTAACTTGATATAGGAGTCGTGGATCTTCAAGGGTAACGCTCTCTTCCTCTCTATCTCTCTCTCTTTTAAACACGTATGGTTTAATCAACTAAATAGTCTTAAATGCGATGTAATGGCTGAAATTTAATCATTGCCTACCTATTTTAGTTTCAGATCTCATAGATCAGTTGTTGTTTTCATATCATCAAATGTAATCGAATCAATTTGACATAGTTTTGCATAAACACTAGAGATGAGTGTGGATCCCTCATATCCATGCCTTCTCGAAGTGTTCATTATTGATATGCATGCTCTCTGAGATCCATTTGTGATGCAACTTGAATATATTATTGCCTTACTGTGTCTGTAAATCTCAATTAAAAAAGTCTCTGCAAATGGCTATGTGTGTCACGCGACACAACTTGCCATGCAAGTCCTCTGTCACGCGACAGAACAGGCCAGTATGCAGAGACTTCATCTTTTCAGCTGTAATCTGATTTTAACCTTTTCCAAGTCGTAATCTCATACCAATCTGCACTTTAAATATTGTTTCCCCCCACACAAAGGATTCACCGGGGATCCTTTCCCAAGGATGAACAAAGATCTACACGTGTCTTGTTCTAGGGAAGATCCACCACGTGATGATGTGATGTCCCTTTACTTTGTACATAATAAATGTCATCTTTACTTTAAAATGCATTCCCCATGTCCCTCATGGTTGGATCTCTCTCCAAGGATTGTCTAGTGACCTTCTTAAGGCACAAAAAGGCATAGGACGAGCATAAAGATCCAATCTTTATACACCTCCCCTTAGTCCCTTTGGTACTTGAAGCATCTCTTGGAGTGTAATGGTGTAAAGGTCCTATCTTTACATCATTTCCTCCACATAAAGATGCCATAGCCGGATATTCCTTTAGAAAAGGATGAACTTGAGCCCCTACATCTCCGATCATCACTTGAGACGAGCATAAATGTCCCGATTAAGCTCAAATCATCTCAAGATGTAGGATTGATGGGCAAAGGTCCTTCCTTTCTAAAGAGTCTCATCCTTGGACTATAAAAAAGGTGTCCCTATTTTGATCACATGTGACCCAAGGTCTCATAATGATGATCATAAGTCCAAGATGAGAACGGGACCAAAGTCCCGAACATATCAAAATCCAAGGAATCCCGAGCGATAACCAACTCATGGTTTATATGCCCGGAAGACTACTTGGCACATTCCCTCCTTTACAAAAACACATCCCACACACGAAAACACAAAGGCAAGCATGAAAGTCGGATTTTGGAAGACTTGCTTCGGCAAGGCTCCTTAGGTGAACGACGATCCGTTCATCCCAAGGGGTAACTTAACCTCCAGACCCAAATCCTTTTTTTTTTCAAAGTTTTGAGGAAATAAAAATGGCGTGGCGACTTCGTTTTTCAGTTTAAACCGGATGTCTTCAAACCGATGTGAGGCGGTGACCCCTTACACGAGAAAGCGGTTCCAACCATAAAAAATATATATAAAAATGGAAAAGCCGCAATCTTGGGCACCATATATCACAGTTTGGCGACTCCGCTGGGGACATAATAAAAAAAAGCTTTCATTTTTAAAACAAAAAAAATGATACTTGGTATATAGGTGGAAATCATTAAACTTCCCGTTATCGCCTCCTAACACGAGTCTGGGATAAACTATGATCTAACAATGCCACGTACCGGTATCTTTTCGAAAAAAAAAAGAAAAGCTTTTTTGAGTGGGTTAGTCTTTCGCCGCGGATCCGATTCTCATGCTTGCCTTCTTTTCCTTGCATTTGCATTGCATGCATTGTTGTTTCTTGGGATTGTGCACATTCTGAACAATGAACAGGGAGAATTCTGAAGCTGAAAGGGTGCCAAAACGTTCGGGGAACAACCTGCAAATGAAAGAAAATGGAACCTGGAAAATTGATTGATGCAGCCGTACGACTTGATTCTCCTTGAATTCTAGCCGGGCGGCTTCATTGGCAATTCCACCAGGACAAAAATCTGAGGTTAATCTGGAAGCTTAGGCAGCTTGGGGCTATTCAGTTCCAAGACTGATCGGGCTCCAGAAAATTTACGTGCTTACTTGCTGCATTTCCCCCGTCCCGAAAAATCATTCCTTTAAAACACATTTCTGAAAATTTTTGTTTTAACTCAAAAAGGAACATTTTTAGGAGGCCGCACACTACGCGTACCTTATATATCCTATACACTTTGCACGCACGTCCCTTTAACCCGGGGTGGTTGTTCAGCTGCAGTCATGGACAGTATTACGATGCTCCCGGGCGCGCACGGAATCACCCCAAACTTCCCATGGCAGCCAGTGTCGACCAATGCACAGTCCGTGTCACACATTTTAAAACCGTGACTTTTGGTTGGTTTTTGGTCTAGACCGTGTCATATAGCCCAGTTGCATACCCCCGCAAAGGTCAAACCTTAGCCCATGACGGAAGTCAGGATCCTTCGCGCAAGCGAAACTCTGCCGAAATTCCGCCAAGGAAAATTGGCAGAATCTTGACTCCGACATTGACTTTGACCCGCACGGGAGACGTAAGAGTCAAGCCCGAGACCGTGCCAAAAATCAAAAGATCTTTTACGCAAGCGAAGCTTTGCCTAAATTTCGACAAGGAAAAATTGGCAAGATCTTGACCCGGCATTGACTTTAACTTTGACTCGCACAACGTATGCAACAAAGTTCAATGTGACACTGTGTCATCCGGCTTTTACCGCCCGACCCATGCCTATTATCTTCTTGGACAATGCCAAAAAGTCAAAACGTCAATCGCGCAAGCGAAACTCTGCCGAAATTCCGTTAAGGCTGAAAGACGAGACTTTCCCGGCATTGTCTTGACTATAATCCGCATCGCTCGTGCGTTAAAAGTTCCTATGACCCACTAGACCCATTAGGAGCGTTCTTCTCTCTCGGTCGGTGGGATCCGCGTGCCCTATAGGACCCTCGCTCGGGGCTGTCCACCCTGGGAGGTCGAAATACAGGTGGAATACGAGGGGCTTATAGACGTAGTGACGGAGCCCATTGATCCAGGATCTAGAGTAGTTTCCAAAAAGAAGGGCAAACCCCCTTTTCCAACCAAATAGAAATAATTAAAAGACATTGTTTTAAGTAAACTTGAACAATTAATGGAATCATAATTGCATGGTCTTGTTTTTGGAATCTCTAATCGCGACCTCCTCGGTCCGATCCCCGATTTTCTATCTTGACCTTTCGCGGTCAAATCTCTAATTGCGACCTCCTCGGTCCAATCTCCGATTTTCTATCTTGACCTTTCGCGGTCAAATCTATAATCGCGACCTCCTCGATCCGATCTCCAATTTTTTATCTTGACCTTTCGCGGTCAAATCTATAATCGCGACCTCCTCGGTCCGATCTCCAATTTTCTATCTTGACCTTTCGCGGTCAAATCCCTAATCGCGACCTCCTCGGTCCAATCTTCGATTTTTTATCTCGACCTTTTACGGTCAAATCCCTAATCGCGACCTCCTCGGTCTGATCTCTGATTTTTTATCTCGACCTTTCGCGGTCAAATCCCTAATCGCGACCTCCTCGGTCCAATCTCCGATTTTTGATCTCGACCTTTCAAGGTCAAATCTTTCCCGATCAATTAGGATTAGGAGAAAATGTGTTTTAAGTAAAACTTAAGCGGTAAATGCATGTTACTTGAGCCTTCAGCCTAAACACTTACCTCCAAGCCTAAACACTTACCCCTGAGTCTAAACCTTGCCTACCCCCGAGTCTAAACCTTGTCTATCCCTTTCCCGCAACGAGAAAGAAGTGGGTGAGAATACCGGGTCAGCGGCTTGTTAGTGCGGAAATTTCAGGCTCTGATAGTTCATCAGAATCGTCCGTTTCGTCAGCTCAGAAATTCAGAATGGTAGATTTGACAGAAAACAGTGGTGGTTCGGGTAAATAAATGACCAGAGAGGAATAGTTAGTCCTAGCTTTGGAAAATGCCCATAGGGTGCATGAAGAGCAGCTGGTCATACTCATCGGTGCTCTCTGCCGTTATGGAGTTCAGGTAACAGTTGAGGCAAATGGTTCCCTGGTCATGGTCGAAGATGAAACTCTAGAAACAGTGATTTCAGTCCCTCCATCCTATAACCAATACCCTTCACCCTACAACCAGCGCAGCACTGAATCCTCCCAAACAGATCCCAATATCCCTCAGAGTCCTCCCAGGTTCACTTCCTTCCATCAATATTCTCAGTCAACAAAATTCACCCCAGTGACTTTTCCGACCCATTTTTTTGGACAACATGTACTTGCTCCAGCTGCTCCATGGCCTCAAGTCCCTCCACTTCCCCCAGTATCATGGGCACGTAACTGATCACTGCCTCGGTCTGCGGTAATGGAATCCAGAAGTTAACGAAAAATGGAAAGCTCAAGCGTCCTGGCAGTCCAACCAGCGAAGAGTAGCTAGACTAGGGCCTACCTATCCTTAAGCAAGATTAAGAAATAAAATAGTCTCTCAGTCAACTTTCATAGGTTCTAGTGTTTTCCTCTTTCAATCAAGTCCTCCTCGGACATTGTAATTAATCTCCAATCTTCTATAAAAGAGTTTTTTTCTTTTCTTGCTAGACTTAAGACATTATTTGCACACCTACATTACATTTAATGAAATTGTTTTATTTTATATGATCACTTGCATTGCTCAACAAATAATCTCTCAAAATAATTCACGTTCTGATTAATCGGTGTGAGAAAGTCAACCAATGCTCAAGCCATACACTTTTCTTACCTCATAAAAGCCTTCATCAAGCCATACGCCTCCCAAATCATGTCCTCACCATCACCTTGACCAAGTCAACGACGGCGGCAACGTCAAGGGACAACAAAAGGCCACTCAGCTTCGAAAGATTGACCCCATGTCGACAACAATCTAGGAGCTTACCTTAGACCTCAAGGGTATCAAGAAAGTTCAAGCAGGGGCTCGCCTTGGCCCTCATGTGCTTGTAAAAAAAATATATATAGTGCAAAAAGAGTAATACCCATCTAGGCTAAAAACCTTTGTAAAGGGTTGTCTAGGCAAAAAACAGGGTTGCACTTAAAAAAAAAAAAAAATATAGTGCAAAAAGAGTAATACCCAGCTAGGCTAAAAACCTTGTAAAGGGACGGTCTAGGCAAAAAATAGGGTTGCATATAAAAAATAATAATAAAAAAAATTAAAAAAATGATGAGGCCACGGACCCAGCACCGCCAATCAAAAGCTTGACGGATGGACAAAGTCAAAGCTCGAAGAATAGATGTTGTCGATAACAATGGGGCAGTCGAAGCAAAGGCAGAAGCATTTCATAAGCCTTTAGGCATATGTGAATCCTTTCTCCCCCAATAAAAGACGAAAATCAATAAGAAATTGAAGCAGCCGTCCAAAAATGACTTGGTCAAGGAATCATCCCGAGGCCCACGGCTCATCATCCGACCTTCTCATCCGAGCCTTTCCACTAAAGGAACCACAAATCCCATTCCCCAAAACTAAACACAGTTCAGCCGAGGCCGAACTACAGCGACCTGAGCTCCTCACAATGAGGGGAACGTAGGCAACCATAAATGGTCCGGTCATAAGCATATTCGAATTCCTGAAAAATCCGGTCTCATCAAATGACCTTTCCCATAAACATATCCCAATTTCAGAAAACCCGGTCTCATCAATGACCTCCCTATACACAAACCTTTCTTTCACACCCAGCCAACCTTGATCCGCAACATCGGTTGACTTTCTCCTCATGATTAATCAAAATGTTTGTTCATATCGAAATTAGTGGTTGAATAACCCGAACATTAATAAAGGGTTTTAAGCAATCTTGTGATCATTGTAAATAAAACAAGTTTTCAGATGTCTTGACAAGTCTTCTCTTTCTACATCTTAGGAAAGATAGTGCTAAACACTATTTTTCTGTCAGCAGGGGCTTCCATACACTTTTACAAACCTTTCTACGCTTATACTCTCTCAAAAGAGTCAAACCCAAAGCGAGCTCTCATGCCTACGCAGAATAAGGCTATCAAAATAACACGATATCGGGATCTATTCCCACCTTTCGAAAAATATGCCCCTGCATGTATAAATTCTTTTCTTTTACATTTTCTTAAAGTTGACTGAGTGACTAAAGAAAATAAAAAAAAGTAAGTACGAAAGGATAGGTCTTCCCTCTTCTGCTACGATTCGCATTAGGGCTGCCTTGAAACTCTTCAAGGTTGGGGCTTTGCCAAGCCATTCCTTTAAAACTGGGGCTTCTTTAGTCATTTTGGGGTCCGCATCGGGTTCCTCACTATGTCACAAAACGGATTCAGTCTTGGCCAGACCAGCCTCAGGATCACTTTTGCAGTACCAATCATATTGGGATTTTTGCTAGGACTCTTCAAGCCGGGGCTTTGCAAAGTTTTTCCTCAAAAAGGGGCTTCTATAAGTTACATCCATCCTTAAAAGAGAGGTTTAGTCACTTTGACATTTGCTTTAGTCTTGGACGTCAGCTTCAGGTGCCAATTGAGACCCGAGGTTTAAACCCAATCTCAGCCCAAGAAGGAATTCTGGTCCACATTGACAACATCTCGGCAACAACAACAGTTCAGTCCGCACCTAAGGGATACAACCCCACCTTCTCAAAGCCTGCATAAAAGTCATCCTCCAAACACATTTAATATATACATCCTGGCCCAGTCTCCGCCATGTTTCCACAAAAAAATCACCCCTAGGCTCAAGTAACGTGCCAATTACTAATGATAACATTTTCTCCCAAAAGCGCCTCCGTTACTTTCGTTATAGCGGAATAACGCCCGGCGACAGCCTCCTAATTTGTCAAAAATAAAAATAAAACTTTAGCTATCTCTATCCCATAGATAGTGAAGTACGCTAAAGTTTTCCAACTTTAGCTACCTCTATCTCATAGATAGTGAAGTACGCTCAAGTTTTTCAACTTTAGCTACCTCTATCTCATAGATAGTGAAGTACGCTCAAAGTTTCCCAACTTTAGCTACCTCTATCTCATAGATAGTGAAGTACACTTCAGTTTTTCCAAACTTTAGCTACCTCTATCCCATAGATAGTGAAGTACGCTTAAGTTTCTTCCAAACCTTAGCTACCTCTATGCCATAGATAGTGAAGTACGCTTAAGTTCTTCCAAACTTTAGCTACCTCTATCTCATAGATAGTGAAGTAAGTTTCTTCCAAACTTTAGCTACCTCTATCTCATAGATAGTGAAGTACGCTCAAGTTTTCCAACTTTAGCTACCTCTATGTCATAGATAGTGAAGTACGCTCAAGTTTCTTCCAAACTTTAGCTACCTCTATCCCATAGATAGTGAAGTACGCTTAAGTTCTTCCAAACTTTAGCTACCTCTATCTCATAGATAGTGAAGTACGCTTAAGTTTCTTCCAAACTTTAGCTACCTCTATCTCATAGATAGTGAAGTACGCTCATGTTTTCCGACTTTAGCCACCTCTATCTCATAGATAGTGAAGTACGCTCAAGTTTCTTCCAAACTTTAGCTACCTCTATCCCATAGATAGTGAAGTATGCTTAAGTTCTTCCAAACTTTAGCTACCTCTATCTCATAGATAGTAAAGTACGCTTAAGTTTCTTCCAAACTTTAGCTACCTCTATCTCATAGATAGTGAAGTACGCTCAAGTTTTCCAACTTTAGCCACCTCTATCTCATAGATAGTGAAGTACGCTTAAGTTTTTTCAAACTTTAGCTACCTCTATCTCATAAATAGTGAAGTACGCTCAAGTTCTCCAACTTAAGCTACCTCTATCTCATAGATAGTGAAGTACGCTCAAGTTTTTCCAACTTTAGCTACCTTTATCTCATAGATAGTGAAGTACACTCAAGTTTTTCCAACTTTAGCTACCTCTATCTCATAGATAGTGAAGTACGCTCAAGTTTTCCAACTTTAGCTACTTCTATCTCATAGATAGTGAAGTACGCTTAAGTTTTTCCAAACTTTAGCTACCTTTATCCCATAGATAGTGAAGTACGCTTATGTTTTTTCCAAACTCTAGCTGCCTCTATCTCTGTTCGAAAAGAGGTAGTGATGTAAGCTTTAGTCAAACCAGGTGACAACCTCCATTAATTGTCAATCAGGTGACTCCTCCATTAATCGTCAAAACCTCAAGGATCCTAGACATTGTTCCTAACTGTCTAGTGAGGCTTGAACTACGACCAAGGCTTGATTCCCCTGGGATACATAGGTAGCCTTTCATAAAGGTCCAGCCATCCGACCGCATCGGTCACCCTTTTCCTTCATCACTCCTCAGTGGTGAAGTAGCCCCTCATAAAGGTCCAGATACCCGATCACATTGGTCACTCGCTTCATTTGGCACATTCCCAGTAAGACCAGCCATTTGACCTTCTAGGTCACCTCATTTCCATCTTTATAGCAAGAGACCAATTTCTCTTCGCCATTCCCCGGTAAGGATCAGGCATGCGACCTCTTTGTCACTCAATTCCAATCCTTGACGGCAATTCCAGTCCAATTTCAAAGGTTTTGCAAAATACAGTTTAGGCTACTGTAAGTACGCCAATCCAATTCGCAACCTTTTAGATGCATTTTAATATAATAAAACTGCATTAAAGGGCGTTTTGGTAAATTCTTGGCCTATCCCGAGACTTCCGGAAACGTTCCATGAGTTTCCCGCGAAGGAAGTACCTTTTGGTACATTATTCATGCCAAAGGACCCCTTGGGACTAAAACATGTTGGACCTTTTGGGTATTTTCCCGGAATGTTCCAGAAACTGGTTTTTGGCGCCAAAAGCGGTTGAGCCACCTTGTGTCACGCGACAGCTTGAGGCATGAAAAGTGGACGCGTAAGGTCGTGCGACACATTAAGGCAGCCAACTGCAGCCTAAAAATAAGACCCTCCCCCTCTCATAAATGGATCCCAACTTGAGCCTACTGTTACTCTGCATGATTTTCACCGTAACGAACCTCCCTAAACACAACCCTCTCTCTCTCTCCTACCTTCAAACTAACCAATCCCTTCCCATCCAAACCCAATTCTCAAGCCACACCAATTGAACCCCTTGCATCAATCCTTCCACATCAGAAGTGACGAATTGAAGGGTTCTATATCTGACTGGATATAGAATTCGTGGAAGCATCAAGGGTAACGATTCCCTAACTCTCTCTCTCTCTCTCTCTTGCTTAATTTCTCATAATTGTAACATTTAATTTTGTTTGGATTCAGTAATCAGATCTAGCTATCTGGATTACTGAATCCCAATCGCAATCTCTCTGTTTAAATTGAGTAATTCGTGCAATTGAGCTTATATTGTTGATTATTTAATTGAACTTGGTGTTTGAACCCAAAGGGGGTGTGGATCTACCCATATCCACACTCCCTGGGTTGATTTAGTTTCGTTTCTGTATTTCGTTCGTAATCTAGTTAATTGATTAGATCCGTATAGCTTTACGTTGATTACGTGTTCGTATTGTTAAGTTTCGCAGATGGCTCATATGTGTCACGCGACAACTTCGTCTCAGTGATCTGTGTCACGCGACACATGTGGTCACTGGTGCGATATGTCATGCGACATATATGACCTATCTGCAGAGACCTCTTTCCTTTGTAATCTATTTTAGATTGTTTGTATCAGGGATGTGGCCTCCCTAAATAATGGGCTCACAATCTGTAATCCTCGTTTCATAATTAATAAGATGAATTTTACCACATTTCGTTCATTATCAATATTTGCACACACTTTTGATTCATTTGGATGTTTGATTGAAAGACTCGTCTACGGATGAGGCGTGTTGGGTGAACTCTCGGTTCTTCCCAACACGTAACCTGACCCCCGAACTCATGTTTTTCTCTCTAAATAAAGGTTTTCAATGTTTCCTCTTAAAACGGCGTGGCGACTCCTTCTTTTCATTTAAACCGGAAACCAATTTCGGGCGAGCGCACATTCAGTGGCGACTCCGCTGGGGATGAAACATTTGAAAACCTGTTTTTCAAGTGTTGAGTGGGTCAAGCTTTTATTTAGTCAAACATCCAATACATCCATTTTGTGTGCATTATTCGATAATCATTTGTGGTTCATACATCTTGTTGATTATGAAACTTGTGAGCCCTTTTGTGCTTGTGGTCACTTTTTGTGCATTAGTCTTCTCTTTGTGTTGCTCTTGCTATGGTAAAACAGGGGCTGATTTGATGATTGAAGAGCTGCTAGTTCAGTGACCATCCAGGTCGTGCGACACCTTTGTCTCTGGATGTCCTGTGTCACGCGACAAAGGGTGGCCACTGAACATAACATCAGAAGACTGGTTTGAGGGCAGTCCCTTGGATCAAGCGTGACTCAATTGATTGTTGTTCCCTGTATATCCTGTGTGAGGGTGTGTGTTGTCTTTTCTTTCTTTAAAATAAAAATAAAAAAAAATCATTTTTCGCAAAATAAAGGAACATAGCCATCCCGCACACTACTTCACGTAGATCTAGAACCCTCGGGTGCGTTGACGGCATCGCGGACGACCATGAAATTCGCCTACGCTTGAGCGCCTGAAATCAAACCTATCCCCCTAGCACATTATAGGTGGCGCCACACTTTTAAACCTCACCCAAACGGTTGGTTTTTGACACGACATTTTCAAATACGCTAAAATGAATTGTTTCAAAATTCTTAATAGACTTTCGTACCTCCTCCAAACCCTAGCACGTGTGGGCATGTTGCCATCGCAACATGGTTTCACGAGAGGACATGTCGTTCCCACGGCATGTTCTAACGAGAGATCATGTCGCTTTGTCAACGTGCACCGACGAGAGGTCATGCCGGATTTTTCCTTGAAATTCTTCAGGAATAGCCGTTATGCTGCCCAATTTTCTCCAGAAATTGGGGCTGCTCGTTCGTCCCATAAATGCTTCGGTTTTGTTTAGGTACTGTCGCCTATTATTAATTTTGAAACAACGCATTTGGTGTATTTGTGGATGATGTGTCCTAGGTTCCCCCGATGTCTAGATTGCGTGAATAAAGGCTTATCCTTTTCCAACCGTCTCTAGGACTTAAAACACCTATTTCTACTTGAACAATAATAAGTGTTGCACGAGTCCGGCTCCTTCCATATTCTTCCCTCTCCCGTACCTCCTCAAAATTCTCTACCCCCTCTTTATACACGCTCTCTCCTCTCTAGGATAAGGCAAGTTGGGTGCGCGATCCGATTCCCAGTGTTCGTTTAGTTCGCGTCTTGAGGCTGCTGCAGTTTCAGCAGATTTTCGCACCCGATTCAATTTCAGAGATGTCTAGTGCAGAGAAAAGTATGACCACTCAATTTGAGGATTCATCTGCCGCGGATCAACAAGTCATGCATAGTCTGTCTATGGAAGAGATGAGGGCTAATTTGGAAGCCGCTCTAGCTAGAGAGCGTGAGACTCAATTACTCGCTCAAGCCAGGGAAGAGGCAGCACATTCTAAGTTCGTGGATGCAATGAGAAGCCGTGGTATCATTGTGATCCGACGCGCTGATGGAACTTATGAAGAGATTACCGAGGTTAATGACATCGATCTAGGAGCCGGGAATGTTTCTCTCCCTTTTCAGCCTCAGACCCAGGGTGCACAGTTCAGTTATGCTCGGAATCGTGGAGTTTGCGGTGAACTTTCAAGTTGGTTTTGGTGGACCACAGTTGGCCTCCCATGATTTGACCTCCTCACCCTTTCCCAATACTTCCATCCCTCTAAGCCAATTGGGGTCCCAGTTTCCGAACAATAAAGGTCTGTAGTTTCCAGGTTCTCAGTATCAGCAAGGTCAGTCTCATGGTCCTCACTTCCAGAGTAACGCCCAGTATCCGAATCAGCATCCTTACTCTGGGAATCAGTTCAGCCAGGATGGATTTATGCAGTTTTCTACTAGACAGCCTCAGTTTCAGGGATATCAGTCTCGGCCTTTAATGAATCCAGCTTTTGGTTTTGGCTCCTCACCTCTGCAATATCCGGGGTCAACTCCTTACGTGCCTGCCAGTGCTTCCCCAACCGATCAGTTTAACTATGTGCCAGCTCCAGCACCCTTCAGTCTACCACCAGTTTCTGGAACAACTCAGCCGTCTCTCTTCTAACCAGCCAGTTTTGAGCCTTCTTCAACTATTGCTCCCGCTCTTCCTCAGCTTCCCGGGATGACTCCGGAGGTAACTGCACTGTTGAAGCAGATGCAACAGCAGATTGACCGGTTGACTGTAGGATCAAGTGGACTAAAAGTGGTCGATCCAGAACAAGTGAAGCCTCTTCCTTACAAGTTCAAAATGCCCAAAATACAATTTGATGGCTCGGCATGCCCGAAAACTCATGTGGACACATACGTGATGACTATGGGGGCAAGGGGTTGTACTCCTGAGTTTATGGCTCAGCACTTTCATCTCACACTCAAAGGACCTGCTTTGACATGGTTTCTAACCCTTAAGTCAGAAGCTCGAGCTACTTGGAGTCAGACTACTGAGGCCTTTCTTGAAAAGTACCGTGGAAACCTTGAATGGCGCACAACCAGGGATGATTTGGTCGGTACAATTCAGAAACAGGATGAGTCAATCACCGAGTTCTACAAGAGATGGAACGCTAAGCTGAATGAACTCTCTGAGTCAATCCCGCTGCAAGATCAAAAGGACATCTTTCTATCGTGTGTGAAGCCAGTTCTCCATGAAGCTATCGGAAGTGGTTGGTATCCTGACTTGAGGGAAATGGTAGGCATGGGAGCCCGCAGCGAAAACAGACTCTTTAACCTTGCATCAAGCACCAATGTTGGCAATAATGGTGGATTTCGACACAGAGCGGCAAGTCCAGTGATCCCTAAAGCAAAAGAGATGACCATCGACAACAGTGTCAGCAATCTACAGGCAGGGGACCAGAGAAAGCAGCCACCCCGTAAGCAGTATCAGTTTGATGATCTCGGAATGACAACCGAAGAGGCCTTCAGAGGATTGGTTCAACAGGGAATGATCAGGCCACTTGATAACTACAACCCCACCAAACCCAATCCGGACTTGGATCGTAGCAAATATTGCCAATATCACCAGTATCCGGGCCACATCACCAATGATTGCATCCCCTTGAAGAAGGTTATTCAAAGACTCGTTGATGAGGGAAAGGTTGAGAAGGCTCGCCCCAATGTTGTCCCCGATCTTCTTCAGTGATATCAGCCGAAGCCCAGAGGTTATCCCACCCGTAGACAACGAAGTCAATCAGTCAGCGTCGTAGGTTCTAGAGTGTCTTTTATGTGGTCGCGAGTCTGTCAAGTCCATGTTATGAGTCTTTTATTTGCAATAATAAAATATTTGCTTCTATTCCTGCTAGACTCGAGACATCACTAGAACACCTACGTTACACTCGATTGAAATGGTCTTGTTCCAAATGATCACTTGCGCTGCTCACCGACTAATGCTTTGAAATGACTAATATTTGGATTAATCGGAACGAGAAAACCTGCTGATATCATTTCCCAAAGTGGGGCTTATCAACTCCCCACCTCGATTCCAATATGCTCACATATTTTCCTTCATTCTTCCTATCTCTTTGTTCGATGGATTTGCATGGATTTTTCTCAGAGTAGACTTAAGCAAGCAATGAAGACTCAATCTCGTTCGGATCATCTGGTAGGGGCTACGGTTGAAACCTTTCACCCCTAGGGAAACCTTTACCCTCACCCTCACTAAACAATACCCTTTCATTTCAAGATCGGCATATTTGAAACCCGTTTAGCCATCACCAGAAGAAGAGGGACTATCCTTGAGACTCCCGTGATTCAAAAGAAAATCGACCGTCTCCAAGCTCAAAAATGACGAATGCAGTGATCCATCCTGGGGACTAGCTGAAATTCTCCTCTCGAAAGAAAAAAGAGAAGATACAAAAAAAAAAGAGATACGAAAGAAAAAAAAAGAGAGAATAATAAAAAAAAGAAGAAAAGAAAGAGAGCCTATGTCCCCAGTGATCCTCTTAGAAGCGAAAGTCAAAAGATCCGGTCATTACTCAAAGAGGAGTCTCAGAGTGAATAAAGAGTCAGCACGGATGTCCCTCACCATTACCTCTAACCGATCCCAAGCCGTCCTCTCGATTTTAGAGGACATTCCCATTACCCTTACCTCTGCCTTTAGTCAAAGCCAAGATTGACCTCTCATTCTTAGAGGCATTGAAGATGCAAGTATGGATTCCCTCACCTTAGAAATCCCAAACACCTACCCAAAAGCCAAACCTCTCATCTTTAGAGGTACAGCCAGCAAAAGCCTAGCCGACCTCTCATTTTAAGAGGTCATGATATCCCAAATCACCCGAAGACCGATCGAAATCCCGAAGCCCAGCCGCAGTTACTACCGGATAGCAGTTTCAGTCCAATATCGTCGAGATCTAAAACAGATTATTGCTTGAAGCAGAGCCAAGTCCATCCCGGCTCAAAGGACCATAAATTGAAGATTGTGCAAATTCCGTCTGTTCATTTGACGTTGTATGTGAGCATATTTCATTTCTCCTCTGCAAACACCTGCCGTAGACGTCCCACTGGGGCTTCACATCTGTGTCTCCCATCGACACTCCAAGAGGACACGTTCTTTCGATTCTCAAAAATTCTCGAAGGTCCT
This sequence comes from Adenophora triphylla var. japonica, assembly GCA_022495995.1. Taxonomy (NCBI): domain Eukaryota; kingdom Viridiplantae; phylum Streptophyta; class Magnoliopsida; order Asterales; family Campanulaceae; genus Adenophora; species Adenophora triphylla. The sequence goes on along the minus strand of JAFEMH010000272.1, from coordinate 191,895 downwards.
CACATCCCCGAACTTCATCGTTCATTCTTTTCATTCGGGATAAGCCCGAACTACGGCGACCTGAGCTCCTCCTATGGAGGGGAACGTAGGCAACCATAATTGGTCCGGTCGAAATCATAAACAAATCTCAGAAAATCCGGTCTCTTCAAAGACCATGCCCATACACTGTCTATCCTTCCGATTCTCGATATCAGTGGGCTTTCTCCTCAGGATTGATAAAAATATTTGCTCATATCGGCTTTGGTGGTTGACTAACCCGAACATCAATAAAGGGTTTTAAGCAGCTTCGTGATCATCATGAATGAGACAGGTTTTCAAGTGTCTCGACAAGTCTTCTATTTCTACATCATAGGAAGATAGAGCTAAACACCGTTTCAGTCAGCAGGGGCTTCCATACACTTCTCCACGCCTTGTGATGCTCATACTCTCTCAAAAGAGTCAAACCTAAAGCGAGAGTGTCTTAAACAGAAATTCGGGATTCATTTCCCACCATTCGAAAAGATGTGCCCCTGCATGCAAATTTCTTGAGTCTTGTCCGCTGTCTGGCTGACTGAAATCAGAGGATCAATCTCATCCTGGGGCTGCATAAGGCTGTGTGTTAAGCTGGGGCTTCACTAAGCCGGGATGGCTCTCTGCCCCCCTCTGCTGCTTGCTGTCTCAGACGCGCGATACACTATGTCCTCACCAGCAATGAACCTGCTGCAATCTGTACTCCCGGGAACGTCCCCAACTTGCCTAGCTGCGCCATATCATTTCCACCTCACGGGAGAGGACCCCTACTATACATACCTGTCCGAAACAATCCCAAAACCTCATGAATAAACCTGGCAAAACTGACCTTTAACCCAATAATCGCATTTGCTTTCCTGCAGACAGACTCGTGCAAACAAGCTAACATAAATTAATCTTTGCTAACAAGATAAGCTTATTTAGGCATAGCACTGGGAGTTGTTGTCTTACCCTCGCAGGTACAATAATCAATTGAGTCTCAAGACTGGCCCTCAGGCCAAATTGAGAAAGGAAGAAAGAGAAAAAGCAAAGTCCCCAGTTTCCCAAGCAAAGCCCAGGACACGAAAGAAAGAACAACAAGAGAACAGGAAAGAAGTAGCGTGAGCCCTCCTGAAGCTACACTTATCCCCAGCAGAGCAGAAACAACAATGGTAGTCTAAGACCTTCCGACAGTTGCGGGTGAGCACAGCACAGGTATGAACACATATTTCTTGCAAGCGTCAAATCATCATACCATATCCTTTTTCAAAATTGGTCCGAGACACCATAGATCTCACATTATTTTCAAAAATTGGTCCGAGACACCATAGTTCTCACAACATTTTCAAAAGTGGTTCAAGACACCATAGATCTCACATTATTTTCAAAAATTGGTTCGAGACACCATAGTTCTCACAACATTTTCAAAAGTGGTTCGAGACACCATAGATCTCACAATATTTTCAAAATTGGTTCGAGACACCATAGTTCTCACAATATTTTCAAAATTGGTCCGAGACACCATAGATCTCACAACATTTTCAAAAGTGGTTCGAGACACCATAGATCTCACAACATTTTCAAAAGTGGTTCGAGACACCATAGATCTCACAACATTTTCAAAAGTGGTTCGAGACACCATAGATCTCACAACATTTTCAAAAGTGGTTCGAGACACCATAGTTCTCACAACATTTTCAAAATTGGTCCGAGACACCATAGTTCTCACAACATTTTCAAAAGTGGTTCGAGACACCATAGATCTCACAATATTTTCAAAATTGGTTTGAGACACCATAGTTCTCACTTCTTCGGTTTGTCGTTTTCCCCTCCAGTCTTGTGTTCCGAACTACGATTTGGCTTGATTCCCTTGTTCAAGGGATACGTAGGAATCCTTTCTCAGAAAGGTCCAGCCATCTTTTCCCCCTTCTAGCCCTTCACCTTAACCCTAGCCGCTCATTGAGATTGGGTCTTATTTTATCGACAACCCCACTTTTTCCAAAAGTGACGTTGTCGAGGGGCTCTGTAAGTACGCCAATCCAATTCGCAACCTTTTAGATGCATTTTAATATAATAAAACTGCATTAAAGGGCGTTTTGGTAAATTCTCGGCCTATCCCGAGACTTCCGGAAACGTTCCATGAGTTTCCCGCGAAGGAAGTACCTTTTGATACATTATTCATGCCAAAGGACCCCTTGGGAATAAAACCTGTTGGACCTTTTGGGTATTTTCCCGGAATGTTCCAGAAACTGGTTTTTGGCGCCAAAAGCGGTTGAGCCACCTTGTGTCACGCGACAGCTTGAGGCATGAAAAGTGGACGCGTAAGGTCGTGCGACACATTAAGGCAGCCAACTGCAGCCTATAAATAAGACCCTCCCCCTCTCATAAATGGATCCCAACTTGAGCCTACTGTTACTCTGCAGGATTTTCACCGTAACGAACCTCCCTAAACACAACCCTCTCTCTCTCCTACCTTCAAACTAACCAATCCCTTCCCATCCAAACCCAATTCTCAAGCCACACCAATTGAACCCCTTGCATCAATCCTTCCAGATCAGAAGTGACGAATTGAAGGGTTCTATATCTGACTGGATATAGAATTCGTGGAAGCATCAAGGGTAACGATTCCCTAACTCTCTCTCTCTCTCTCTCTTGCTTAATTTCTCATAATTGTAACATTTAATTTTGTTTGGATTCAGTAATCAGATCTAGCTATCTGGATTACTGAATCCCAATCGCAATCTCTCTGTTTAAATTGAGTAATTCGTGCAATTGAGCTTATATTGTTGATTATTTGATTGAACTTGGTGTTTGAACCCAAAGGGGGTGTGGATCTACCCATATCCACACTCCCTGGGTTGATTTAGTTTCGTTTCTGTATTTCGTTCGTAATCTAGTTAATTGATTAGATCTGTATAGCTTTACGTTGATTACGTGTTCGTATTGTTAAGTTTCTGCAGATGGCTCATATGTGTCACGCGACAACTTCGTCTCCAAGTGATCCTGTGTCACGCGACACATGTGGTCACTGGTGCGATATGTCATGCGACATATATGACCTATCTGCAGAGACCTCTTTCCTTTGTAATCTATTTTAGATTGTTTGTATCAGGGATGTGGCCTCCCTAAATAATGGGCTCACAATCTGTAATCCTCGTTTCATAATTAATAAGATGCATTTTACCACATTTCGTTCATTATCAATATTTGCACACACTTTTGATTCATTTGGATGTTTGATTGAAAGACTCGTCTACGGACGAGGCGTGTTGGGTGAACTCTCGGTTCTTCCCAACACGTAACCTGACCCCCGAACTCATGTTTTTCTCTCTAAATAAAGGTTTTCAATGTTTCCTCTTAAAACGGCATGGCGACTCCTTCTTTTCATTTAAACCGGACACCAATTTCGGGCGAGCGCACATTCAGCTACCTATGTCACGCGACAAAACTAGCCACATGGCTTACTAAGTCGTGTGACACAACTGTCCCAACATCAGACATCAGCAACCTTCATTCAGTTTCCACCAGGGTACTCCCCAATTTGTCAATTGCTGCAAATATCAGCCAACTACTTTGCAAAAAACATGGGAGAGGGTTCATTTATCCCATGTACACCCATACATTCATATACACATCCACCCGGTACATATACAAGCCAGGAATCCATTCAAGCCATTCAGCCAAGCCATCTACCATACCATCATCATTTCATAGACTCGTGCAACAAAAAGAGCTAACAATGTATATACAAAATATGAAATAACCAAGTCTGATCTTGTACAAAAGATGTGCATAGAAAAATAACATGACTTAGGGTGTGTGTTTTCCCAAAAGGGTACAATGATCAAAAAGTCATAATAATCTAGGGGGGACTACTCTGAATCATCTTCATCATCCTCTGAACCATCTTCATCATCCTCCAAATCATCATCTTCATCCTCACTGTCATCCTCAGCCTCCTTAGGCTCGTCATCAAGGTCATCAGAGGGTGCCTCATAGGCTACAGTCCCCATGCTATAATAGTCATCAGGCTCGGTGATAACAATGGAGGCAAGCTCGTAGTCCACAGTGGTCTCGGCCTCACCATCATCACCATCATCACTGTCATAATCATCATCGACGGGTCGGCGAAGAGGCACATTTGCATTCTTTGTCCGAAGCTTCGGTCCGCTAATGCCCCCGCTGGTGCCCACATCATCAAAGCGGCCCTTCTTCTTTCTCGGTTGGCAAGGCGGGGAGATATTGATCTAATCCTGTGACCGGCATTGGTTCTTCCAAAAGCTCACTCCTTTCTGGAGCTTACCAATCATGCCCACAGCACCAGTAAAAGCCCTAGTCAAATGCCTGTAAGCCTGGGCTGACACCTGTTACAAGCAGACATAATAAATATCAGAATGTAGTTATTGATAGCAGAAAGGGATGCAAGCAAATCCAAAAGATGCAAGGGGCAGTACTTACTGATCTAGAACCTCGCGGGAGCAGCAGACGAGGATGAGTCTGTGACATGTCAATATGAGCTCGCCGCATACGGCCGCCGCCCTGGTAATCAATGTAAGTCGGGGGCAAAGGAGGTCTAGCCACATGACCAGTCGAGGGTCCCGCACCCTGAGCATCATAGCCAACTCGACTGTGGGATGAAGCTTCCTAGCCACATACAAGGTGTAATCTCCATCCCGTGCAAAGAGATGGGCCGCCACGCCTACAATCAAAGCATCTACATTCGCCAGCTAGCGAGGCAGCCACATCCTAGCTGGAGGATCATCAGGGACTCGAGCATGCATGTGGGGTCCATGCTGTCTGTACACCCTCTCTGCTAAGTATAGAGCATCTCCGGTCAGACCCACCAAAAGCTTGCAGCACCCGGTCAAGTGAATCACGAAGTCCAGGTCCTCATCCTGATACCTCTCAGCCCAGGGGAATAAAGCAAGGTTGTAGGGAGCCCCCCTCAGAAGTGGCATCGTGCCAGCATACGAAGAAGTCACCCTACCCCTCGACCCAGAGACTCGAGTCTGCTGTCTGGCATTTTTAGTCCAGCGTCTGAGTGCAGGATATGTATCAGCGGGAAACTCATCCCTGACCCTCCAAGGATAGCAGCCGAACACCTCATATGCCCAGGCCTGCATGAGACAAATCAGACAAAGTCAGAGATCAAAGATAATGGCTATGAATACAGATGTGTGTGCAAAGATAAGTAAGGGTAAAGGGTTACCTTAAAGGCCATCTGACAACAATCAAAAGACTTATCCTCTCCCCGGCTTATGCATCTAGAGCCAAATACTGCTCAGCCAACCCGGCTTCTCCCCAAGACAAGTTACCAACAGCTCCCCAATCCCTCAAAAGCTCCAAGAGGGCAGTCAAAGCAGTGGATGCCCCATTGGGAAACAGCATATCAGAAAAGCCTGCCCAGACAAAGGCCCTAGCCAGCCTCTCAGCCCTAAGCCGACTATCCGCAGAACCATCAAAGATAGGAAGGTATGCCCGGCTCTGAGCCTAAATAGCTCCATGAATCTCCCCCAACTCATATCCATTGCCTTTCCTATCCCGGAGAGCAAACCCAACCAGCTACTCCATCTCACCATCACCCAGGGGCTCGGGCTCAGCAATAGGCTGACCAGTGAATGGCAACCCTGTGATGACTGCGAAGTCATAAGCGGTGACTGTGGCTTCACCCCAAGTAAAGTGAAAGGTGTGAGTGGTCTCCCACCAAAACTCGCGGAAAGACTTCATAAGCTCCACACTCCTCTTGGTGCCACCAATGGCCTCCGCCATCTCAAAAAACTGTCCAAGCCCAGCTACGTATACCAAGCCTTTCGGTGAATGCACCTCAGCCGCTAAGCCAGGCAAGCTCCTCCAAAGTTGCCCAATCACCTCGGACGACTCCCGCGTGCGTAGCCCCTGCAGGTAAACACAGCACAGGTATCAGAATTATCTCATTCAATTACCTATCATCATATTTTGAATGCAAATCATTGTTCTCTCTGGGTCCGTCCCAAAATGTTCAAAAGTCTTTGGGTCTATCCCAATCTTTTCACAAAATACTTGGGTCTATCCCAACCTTTTCATAAAAGCCGTTATCTTTGGGTCCGTCCCATGTGTTCTTTACAAAAATTAGATCCAATTCAGCAGTACAAGCATTGCAATTTCATTTTTTCTAAAAAAACAGTCATCTCACGCATGCAATTTTTGAAAAAAAATCAAAAGCAAAGAAACAACGAGTTTTGCAAGAATCTTACCTCGGCTTTTCTACCGACTGAGGTATTTTTATCCTCCTGCGGGTAGAAATGTCCTCGCGGGGCTTGAGGAACAAACGGCCTGTGATTCCTTTTGTTTTTCTTCCGTCGCTCAGCCAACTCCTCTTGTTGCTCCGCCTTCCTCGTAAGCTTTTCTCTTCTTTCTCCACTCTTTCTCTCGGCGTCTTTTGGGTATTGTGTTTCAAAATAGCGAACTGGCTTGCATTTATTTTAACCTACCCGCTTGGCCTGTTGAGCCGTGCGACGCAACTTGCCCATGTGGCTTGATTTTACAATTTTGCCCCTGTAGGCCCAATTTCACAACTCTTGCCCCCGTAGGCCTGTTTTACCCTTTGTGCCCCTGGCATTTCCAATTATATTTCTTAAATAAATCAAATTTTTCTAGTGACCTATGGCCTATTTTACAAATTTACCCCTGTGGCTCGTTTTATTATTTTTGCCCCTGGCATTTTCAATCATATCTCTCAAATAATTAGAAAAAAAATCATTGGGTCCTCCCCGATTATTTACAAAAGTCATCGGGTCCTTCCCACCTTTTTACGAAAAACCATTAGGTCCTTCCCGTTTCTTTACAAAAAAATAAACCATTGGTGGGTCCTTCCCGCTTTTTTATAAATAAACCAGCCTCCATCCAAAAATCTTCGTTATTCCCGAATGAAGGAATAACATCTCGCGATCTCCGTTATTCCCGAATGAAGGAATAACATTTCGCTATCTCTTTCGATCTCCGTTATTCCCGAATGAAGGAATAACATTTCGACCTCTCTCGCGATCTCCGTTATTCCCGAATGAAGGAATAACATTTCGCTATCTCTTTCGATCTCCGTTATTCCCGAATGAAGGAATAACATTTCGCTATCTCTTTCGATCTCCGTTATTCCCGAATGAAGGAATAACATTTCGACCTCTCTCGCGATCTCCGTTATTCCCGAATGAAGGAATAACATTTCGCTATCTCTTTCGATCTCCGTTATTCCCGATTGAAGGAATAACATTTCGACCTCTCTCGCGATCTCCGTTGTTCCCGAATGAAGGAATAACATTTTGCTATCTCTCTCGAAACGTTATTCCCAAATGAAGGAATAACATTTCGACCTCTCTCGCGATCTCCGTTATTCCCGAATGAAGGAATAACATTTCGACCTCTCTCGCGATCTCCGTTATTCACGAATGAAGGAATAACATTTCGCTATCTCTCTCGAAACGTTATTCCCGAATGAAGGAATAACATTTCGACCTCTCTCTCGATCTCCGTTATTCCTAAATGAAGGAATAACATTTCGACCCAGTAAAAGTTCGAAATAAGATCCGGCTTGATTCCCTCCTAGGGATACGTAGGAAACCTTTTTTCAAAGGTCCAGCCATTTGACCATTTTGGTCTTTCTTCGGTTTGAGGCACCGAAAGCTCTCACTTGTTCGAACTACGATCTGGCTTGATTCCTCCGAGATACGTAGGTAGCCTACTTTAGGTTCAGCCAATTCGTCACATATGACACACCTTTCCCCAGCGGATCTTTTTCCGAACTACGATCATGGCTTGATTCCTCCGGGATACGTAGGTAGCCTTCCAAAGGTTCAGCCACTCGACCACCTTGGTCACCCAATCCGTCTCGGTAGTTTGCCAGATTGGATCCTTTTTTTATCGACAACCCCACTTGCCCTGCAAGTGACGTTGCCGAGGGGCTTCTGTAAGTACCCAAATCTGGCTCATGCCTTCCGGTTAATTTTTCCGGCGATTCCCCCGAACTTTCATAAAGTTCAAGGGCGATCCGGGAACTTTTCCATGCTTTCCAAGTAAGGAAGGACCTACTAGGAATTAAAATTCCATGCAGAACCTCGTTGGAAAGGGCATTCTAGAATCTGCCACCTTGCAGGCTTCTAGAAGGAAAATGGATAAGGCTTGTCCCATCGTGCAACACAACTTGCCTTGACAAATTCCAATCTGCCACCTTGCATGCTTCTAGAAGGAAAACAGTTATGGCTTGTCCAGTCGTGCGACACAACAAGCCACTCCCATGCAGCTATAAATAGAGGCCTACACCTCTCATTTTAGGGACCCTTTTTCCACTCCTTGGCGTCACTCTGCCAAAATACTCCCAGAAACTAGTCTCTCTCCTCATATACTCCCTAAAAACACACACTAATTCACACAATATACTCACCATTCAATCAATCCAACACCCATTTCATATACCCACATTGAACCAACGATTCTCATTGTATCAAGGCTTGATATCAGTTCCAGAGGCTGATGTTTGAAGGATCCTATATCTAACTTGATATAGGAGTCGTGGATCTTCAAGGGTAACGCTCTCTTCCTCTCTATCTCTCTCTCTCTTTTAAACACGTATGGTTTAATCAACTAAATAGTCTTAAATGCGATGTAATGGCTGAAATTTAATCATTGCCTACCTATTTTAGTTTCAGATCTCATAGATCAGTTGTTGTTTTCATATCATCAAATGTAATCGAATCATTTTGACATAGTTTTGCATAAACACTAGAGATGAGTGTGGATCCCTCATATCCACGCCTTCTCGAAGTGTTCATTATTGATATGCATGCTCTCTGAGATCCATTTGTGATGCAATTTGAATATATTATTGCCTTGCTGTGTCTGTAAATCTCAGTTAAAAAAGTCCCTGCAAATGGCTATGCGTGTCACGCGACACAACTTGCCATGCAAGTCCTGTGTCACGCGACAGAACAAGCCAGTATGCAGAGACTTCATCTTTTCAGCTGTAATCTGATTTTAACCTTTTCCCAGTCGTAATCTCATACCAATCTGCACTTTAAATATTGTTTCCCCCCACACAAAGGATTCACCGGGGATCCTTTCCCAAGGATGAACAAAGATCTACACGTGTCTTGTTCTAGGGAAGATCCACCGCATGATGATGTGATGTCCCTTTACTTTGTACATAATAAATGTCATCTTTACTTTAAAATGCATTCCCCATGTCCCTCATGGTTGGATCTCTCTCCAAGGATTGCCTAGTGACCTTCTTAAGGCACAAAAAGGCATAGGACGAGCATAAAGATCCAATCTTTATACCCCTCCCCTTAGTCCCTTTGGTACTTGAAGCATCTCTTGGAGTGTAATGGTGTAAAGGTCCTATCTTTACATCATTTCCTCCACATAAAGATGCCATAGCCGGATATTCCTTTATAAAAGGATGAACTTGAGCCCCTACATCTCCGATCATCACTTGAGACGAGCATAAATGTCCCGACTAAGCTCAAATCGTCTCAAGATGTAGGATTGATGGGCAAAGGTCCTTCCTTTCTAAAGAGTCTCATCCTTGGACTATAAAAATGGTATCCCTATTTTGATCACATGTGACCCAAGGTCTCATAATGATGATCATAAGTCCAAGATGAGAACGGGACCAAAGTCCCGAACATATCAAAATCCAAGGAATCCCGAGCGATAACCAACTCATGGTTTATACGTCCGGAAGACTACTTGGCACATTCCCTCCTTTACAAAAACACATCCCACACACGAAAACACAAAGGCAAGCATGAAAGTCGGATTTTGGAAGACTTGCTTCGGCAAGGCTCCTTGGGTGAACGACGATCCGTTCTTCCCAAGGGGTAACTTAACCTCCGGACCCAAATCCTTTTTTTCAAAGTTTTGAGGAAATCAAAATGGCGTGGCGACTCCGTTTTTCAATTTAAACCGGATGTCTTCAAACCGATGTGAGGCGGTGACCCCTTACACGAGAAAGCGGTTCCAACCATAAAAAATATATATAAAAATGGAAAAGCCGCAATTTTGGGCACCACATATCACAGAACCTCGGGGGGTAAATCTGGTTAAACTGAGGTTTGCTGAAGATCTTCAATTGGAACATCGTTAGATCCTTCAGCGAAGTCATGTAAAGTTATTTGACGAAGAGGTTCACTAAGTTGGATGGGTGAATTCTCAACATCTTACCTTGCGGTTGCATCTGGAGTAGGAACTTCAGGAGCGGTTTGGAAATTGTGGTTTGAGGGAATTTCAGTTGAGGTTGCTGGATTTTACGGTTCTTGAGGTTCAGGTGCGGTTTTGGAAGATTCACCTGTTTCATTACTCTCAACAAAATTATCAGCAACATTTGGAGCCAAATGTGGCTCAAGGAGAGAGTGTTCATCAAAAGTAACATGGACAGACTCTACTATCTTTAAACTAGTTTTATTGAAAACACAAAAGGCTTTAGAATGTTTAGCATACCTAACAAAAATACCTTCATCTGTCTTAGCTCCAAATTTACCTCTGTTTTCTCTTCCATTGTAGAGGATAAATCATTTGCAGCCAAAGATTTTGAAGAATGCAATGTTGGGGGTTCTTCCTCTCCAAAGCTCATATGGAGTTTTGTTGTAGGTTTTGTTGATGAGTGAGCGGTTCTGAGTGAAGCATGTTGTGTTGATTGCTTCAGCCCAAAAATACTGAGGAAGCTTGGCTTCAGAAATCATTGTCTTTCCAGCCTCAATCAACGTTATGTTCTTTCTTTCCACAACCCTATTTTGTTGTGGAACACCAGTAGTAGAAAAATTGTGATCAATTCCATGGTCATCACAATATTGAGCAACACCGTTGTTTTTTAATTATGTTCCATTATCTGATCTCACACTAATGATGTCGTCTTCTTTTTGAGTTTGGAGCCGTCTAAATAGTGAGGTTAGAATTTCATAGCAATCATCTTTTGTGATCATCATCTCAACCCACGTATATCTTGAATAATCATCCACCACCACTAAAGTATATCTATTTCCTCCAATGCTGGCAGTGGTGACGGGTCCAAACAAATCAATGTGGAGCAGTTGTAAACATCTTGCAGTTGAGGGCGCGGTCTTGCTGGTGAAAGACGACGCGGTTTGTTTACCAAGTTGACATGTACTGCATTTCTCTAGATAGTGGTCAGCCACTTTGGGTAAACCGCAAATGAGGTTTTCCCTTCCAATCTTTTCAAGATACTTGAAGTTCAAGTGGCTCAACCTCTTGTGCCATAACCAACTATTTTCGCTCACATTTTTAGCTACAAAACAGAGATTAGTATTACTACATGTAGAATTTAAATCGATAATGTAAATATTACTCTTACGAATCCCTGTGGGTAGGGTGACTCCGAAAATGCTATCTTTGATAAAGCAGCTTGAAGAAGTGAAGTTGCAATACATTCCTTTGTCACAGAATTGAGAAATTGAATGGAGGTTGTGCTTGAGTCCTTCAACAAGAGAAACCTTCTCAATGGTTAGGTTTCCTTTCCTTATCATACCATACCCAATGGTTTTGCCTTTGTTGTTGTCACCAAGGCTACAGATGGACCGCTTGCTTCAATGACATTTTCAAGTAATAATCTATCTCCAATCATACGTCTTGAGCAGCCACTGTCAAGATACCATTTATTATCCTTGGAGTGATCAGCCATTAAGCAGATGACCTGAAAGATAAACATTTAAAAACGAGGTCCCCTTTATTCTTTTGGGTCCTGAGGTTAGCATCTTTTGATGACCCACACCTGTTTGATAGAAGGAGGATTATTCTTTTTGGCATTGGGTATGAACCTCAAAAGGCATTCTGCAGCCTTGTGACCTAAACCATCACACACAGAGCATTTATGAAAGCATTGAGCAACAGGAGGTTTTACAAACTCTTTAATCTTCTCAGGATTTGCATTCTTTTTGAGAACTGCGGTTTTAGCCTTCACAAAGGTGGTCTGTTGCGGTTTGGCCGTGATTTTTCTAGGAACGCTCCCCTTGCTTTTGAAGGCAGGAGGTGCGGTCAAAGAAGAAGGGCGGTCAGCCATGCGGTTAGCTGCATCACGTACTTCACCAGATGCGGTTTAAGTAGAGTTGTGGTCAACCACATATGAAACCTCCTCTGCGGTTTCAACCAAAGATTCTTTTCTTTTCATTTGAGAATTTTTCCCAAATTGTTTCTTAGGGTAGACATAATAGAAGTTAAGTGGAGCCTTTTGTTCCTGTCCTTTACCTTTAGAATCAGAATGCATTTCCTTAGGAATTTCATTAGTTTGTTTAGAAAATTCCTCATCCTTTTCACAACAGGATGCACACTTCAAATTTTCACCTGTTTGGGATCCCACGCCTTCTTCATCACCACTGGCTTTTTGGTATTCTATAATTTGATCCAATGTGACACGTGATTTGGTCCACTCATCAATTACCTTCTGGAGGTCATTGTTTTGAGCAACCAAGTCATCGCTCCTAAGTTGAAGTGCAGCAACCTTAGTTTCTAGGATGCGGTTTTGTTCAGTAAGAGGAGATGTACTTTTAACTTGGTCTTTAAGATTATAAATTTCAGTCCTCAATACAGTTTTCTCCGTCTTAAGCTGAGTAATTTCATCATAAGCTAAAGACAAAGCTTTCTTAACATTTTGGAATTTAAGGATCATCATTTCAGCTTCTTTGAACTTCTTTTCATGTTCCATGGGAGAAACCTCTTCCACCGCATTTTTCAAATTTTTCTTATTTGGAATTATTTTTGAAGGTGTAGCATTTTTGGAAGGAAAAATAGGACATGAGTAAGAACTATTCCCAATTTTTACACTAGGAGTAAGTTGCACATCATCATCCATACTAGTAACCCTAAATGAGGTTTTCGTAAGAATAACCTCTTCTTATTCCATATCCAGTGACTCGACTGACTCAGAATCTGAATCATCAGAAGCATCTGCAACTAAGCAGAAATTAACCTCTTCGGTTTCATCATTACTTCCTTCATCAGAATCTGTTTCAATCCAAGTTGCTAACTATTTTGAGTTCTCTTCCTCTTCAGCAACCATTTCCTTGCGATGAGAAAATTTCGCAGGAGAGGTTTTCTTTTTCATGTATTCGAATCTAGGCTGTGGACACTCAGATGCAAAGTGACCAGGTTTTCTACAATTATAGCAAACTAGATCACTCTTTTTCTTTATGTCAGCAGCCTTGGAAAAAGTTGCTAGAGGTTTGCCTTTTGAAAAAGATTTAGAAAATGGCTTTGAAGCTTTTCGAAATTTTTTGAATCTTTTTACAAACATGGAAAAATCATCATCATACATTTCGATGAGTGATGCGGTTGATATGGAAGGATCTGAGGTTTGATTTGAAGTAGATGGTTGCTCCTCATGTTCCACTACGGACATAAAAAGTGATTTGTCTTTCCCTTCAACCTCTTCAATATGATCTAATTTAAGCTCATAGACTCTAAGATTTGCATACAAGTTAATTAACGTCCAAGTATTCAAAACTCTCAAGAGATGTGGCTTTATTGACCCATCTCGAACCTAAAGCAGCTAGGAAAGTCATATTGACTTCTTTATCAGTTAAAGTTTTGCCAAGAGATCTACAAGCATTAACTACCTCAATGTAGCGATTGTAAGTTTGGCGCAAGGTTTTGTTGGATTTTCTGTTGAAGTTGTTGTAGGATCTTTCAACAGCATATCTTTTATTTTCCTTGCAGAGATCGTCACCTTCAAGGTAGCTCTCGATGGCATCCCACATCTCCTTTACGGTTTTGGAATACATCACTTTTTAAAAGGTTGACACGGGCAAGGTTCCAGAAATGATGAATCTTGTTTTACTATCCAAAGCAGCTAATCGTCTTTCTTCATCAGACCACTCAGATTTGGGCTTTGGGACTTCTGGAGTTTCAGCACTGGTGGTTGGATTGGTATTGGCTTTTATGGGAACAAAGGGGCCATTTGTCACGCATTCCACCAGCATCTCATCAATAGTTTCCAAATGAATTAACATTTGGACCTTCCAGATGTCAAAGTGGTCTTCGTCCAAAATAGGAATGTGTGAATAGTTAATCGTTGTCATGGTTTTTGAATTTTCCATTATGAATCGGCACACAAGCTGTTAAGCTTGAAAAACAGTGGTTTTATAAATGTGTTAGCTCTGATACCACTTGTTGGTCCCAAAGGTGGCAACAAGGGTGAAAAATAGCTAGAGGGGGGGGGTAAATAGCTGTTATAAATTTCTTGCTCTCTTTTTGAAAATGAAACCTCTTGCTTACAAAATCGCTTGCAAGTATTAAAAACCGCAAGTAGAGTTGCAAAATGCACAGCGGAATATCAAAGTTTATAATGTGGTTTAGAGGTGCGGTTTTAGTGTGCAGTTTTAAGTGCGGTTTTACAAAACTGAAAAGTTAGGTTTTGACAAGAATAGCTGCAAACACAATTCACAACTTGGATAACTGAAAATGAGATCAAACAGATAAAGACAAAATAATTAGAAATGAATAGTAAGTAAAAATGCAGAAATGAAGAACACAATATTTGGAGTGGTTCAATCGTAAATGATCTACATCCACTACCAAGATGGTTAGTCTTTGATTTTCTAAGAGTTAGAATTTATATTGAGTATGAGAGAGATTACAAAGATACAAAGTATTCAAACTCAGATCTAAAATCTATTCTATGAAGATCAAATCCTAGACTATATCAAATGAATAATCTATGTGATTAAACAAGTGAGGTGTGTGTGTGTATAACAAGATCAAGGCTCTTTGAATCTATATGATATAGAGCACAATGATTCTTGAGTGTTAAAGGCTTGATTTCTGGGCTGGAAATAATTTCTTGAAGGAAGAAGATGAAGATTCAAAGGGTTGTAAATTTCTGGGCAGAGCTTCAATCTTCTTATGAACTCACTGTAATTTCAATTTCTCAAGCAATCTTCAAATGTTGAAGATTAGGGGTATTTACACCCAAGCACCAAGAAAGTAGCCGTTATGATATAGCTGGTGAAGTACTATACTGGTGCATTCTGATTGGTCCACAAAACCACTTTTGTCCCTTGTTCAGAAGTTGCAGTTAAAGCTGGTCAGACCTCAGCTGCAAATAAGGTATAAAGGACATCTATCACCTTTTCAGGATTCTTACAGATCCTGTCTGACACTTAGTCACGTGACAAGATTTGGTGGTTGACTTTTGATAATGCTGACATGGATTCCAACATTCATAAGTGGTCCAACTTCAAGTCTTCAATCATTGGATGCGGTCTGGTGATGATGCAGTTTGGTAAGTGCGGTTTCACCAGACGAGGTTTCATAGTGCGGTTTGAGATTGGAACTGCAATGCGGTTTTGCAAGTGCGGTTTCATCAATGATGATTCACTGCATGTGTCAAGGGTGTGGTTTCAATATAAGAATTCCACACTGCGGTTTGCAGTTGCGGTTTCTTAAGTGCGGTTTGAAACTTTGACTTTGGTTTTGCAGGATTGCAAAACCTCTTGACTTGAAACCATGTCCAATGAGTCTTGTGCCAGTCTTCAAGTCTAAATTAACCTATTCTATAAAATGGACTTATACTAAAAAATTGAAGTCTAAGCTTCATTACATATGGGCCTAAAGTCCATAAAATAGAGATAAGGTTATGGTATCAATCAAATCAAAGCCAAAACTAGGAGGGTTAAAGTATGCATACCCAACAACATGCTATCATGCATAAATAATTATAATAACAATAACAGTAGAGAATTCTTAACAAGTAATGTTATCATCAATTAGCACGTAGCACATAAATGAGAGACTGTTCCACTCATCACATCACATAATGCTTAAGTAAACACATAATAAAGGATATATGATCGAGATTCTCCCTTCTATCGTATTCACCGGCCTTATTTTTTCATATCATTTCAGAACTGTTGTTGCTGATGTCTGTGTTGCTGTCATAGTACACATATCAATCTGAATGCTGCTGATGCAATACAATAACGATCTGATATCCAGTATCAAATCGAGGGGACTTTAATCCATACATTATGGAATTTCCCGATATATAGCTAGCCAAAGTCACGCTTATTTTTATAAAGTCGGAGCTATTCCCTTAGTATAGCAAGTAGTAGGAGGTATGACCACATATATGATGAACTATGGTTATTATGTAACCCCAATCCTGGTAATAACTGTACGTAATCATTCCAAAACACATAAGCCAGCTGGACTCGAATTCAATGCACAAGTAGGTATTTAATTGACGAAACCATATCACATTAGGCCCCAAAGTAGTAGACCTTTCCTAAACCAACAATGTAATCATTTGTTTTGCAATCACATTTTACGCAATATTTGCGAATACAAATCAACACCAAGTCAAATAATGTGACCTGTAAATATTTCAAGCTATTTTAATCACATTATTATTATATTGTAATTATAAATTTTATCGAAGGAACTTGTTTTACGACTCGTGTAATTTTATTACACCATAATACGACCCCGTTTAGTCTTTCACTGTACCATAATTATTAGTTTTGGAATTGGTACTGCACCACCCCAAAATTACTATTAGTAACAATAATAACAATAATTTAGGTCAATTTAATTTTATATTAAAAAATATTATAAACAATATTATTGCTATCCATAATTTTATATTTTGCAGTAAAAACATCATATATGATATGTATGGACATTACTATAGTTTAAAAAGTAGATAGTAACTAACCTACTGTTGAAATTATATGGAAGAAATTCAAATTTAATCGAGTATAAATGATCTACTCGATTCCATGAACGTGATAATGCAATCGGATCGGAGAAAGAAAACTTAATTTAAAAGCGGTGATAAAAGATAGAGTTAAAAAAACCCACAATAAAAGTAGAACAGAACGGAGGAAAATGTGGGTTAGATGGAGCCATATTAATACTCGTCTGATAACTATAATAACCTTTCTGACAAAAAAAATTCTACAAATGATAAGTGTATATTTGTATATCCTGGTTACCCCTGAAATCCACTGCACATGGTCATAAAATGTCCTAAAAAATCTATATTAATCTCTCAAACTATTCATTAGACTAAGGGTAAAATGTTATAATTAAAATTTAATCTTGTAACCATGGAACTCTGAAAAAACCTGCTAAAATCAAGAAACTGTATCAAATATTATACTCACATGCATCCCATTGTACCATCTTTTTAACACATAAGCAAGCAAACAGAGTTAACGAGTATCTCATCTCGGAACAGACAAAAAAAAAAAGCTGACTTGGTCAATCATTTCACTATAACCCAAACACTATCATAGCTTAGTCAGGTACTTAGTAACGCAGTCATAAAATCCCTCGTTATTATATCAATATCCACTAATAAATCTCAAAGAATGTAACAAAATGGTTGGACTCTAAAATTCTACTTTCACTTGTTGGTAAATAGAATATCTGATGTATGTGTTTTCACCCATGCAAAGGATATATCTTTAGACATTTGATGCTTAACCTTGGGCGTTTTGATGGTTTTTGGAGTGTTTATAAGTACAGAGAATGGAAGGAGAAAGTCCAGGAATAAGATTAAATAGGTTAATAAATAAATGATCGATAACAAAGAGGCAAAGTAGGAAAGAATAGAAATTTTAGAATGACAAAGTGGAATATGATCTGAGAATTCATAACCAATGGATAGTAATCGTTGATATCTTTCCAACCATATATGGAATGTCTCAATCGGAGTCTGTATGAATAAGTTATTACCTTCGGAAGTTTGCCGAGTAATATATAAGTCAGCAAAGCACGAGTAGTGTCCACCTTCAAAAGAAGGGAGCATCCGCCCCTTATTTCCAGAAACCAAGATTTTACACATTTTAATGGGTGCATCCACCCCCTCCCTCAAAGGGTGTGGTCCCTCCCTACTCAGCAGCTTTAACAATTCCTCTTCGGACATGGTTTTTGACTCCGTTTCCTAAATTTGACCCCTCTTTTCTCACCCTAGTATATATACATCACCTCTAGCCATATTTTTGTAGCTCTTAATACCTCTTATCATATATTACAATTTATTTTAGGCTTTAATTATTCAAGAAGGATTTCAAGGTTGAAGATCAAGGTTTTTATTCTTTCATTGTTTATGACCCTTCGCGACTAAATTATTGATTCGTGGATCGGGTGATTAACAATTGGATCTTTATGCTAATGTTTTAATTCTTTATATATCTTTCTCATTCTTGTTCTTCTCAACATTATTCAAGATCATTTTTAGGTTTCAATTATATGTTAAGATACTTTTGGCATTTGAATCTATTTGGGTATTAACCATTGCACTCACATGGATAGTTTATAGATTGACCATTATTGAGAAGATTAGATTCAATTGATGACTTCACGGAAATCAAACGAATTTAGGTTCATATGTTCTTGTGATTAAATTGGAATTCTTGAATGTTTTTATCGACTTTATGGGTGATATTAACAAAGAGGGAAATAATTAGGGTTTGAATGTTCATAATAAATTAGTGGAATATATATTAACATTGCAACTCTAATATTTTGTGAACATACCCTTGAAAGAGATTGAATTCTTTCACATGATTTAAATAGCATAAAGTGATAATTGTTATGATTCTCAATCCATGAATTCTTTGTTCTCTTGATTTCTTTAGTTGATTTTAATTCTTGCTTTCTTAGATTTAATAATTGCTCAAACAATTAAAAATCCTTGGTTACTTATTACACTAATAAAATATACTTGTTACATCATAGTCTCTGTGGATTCGACCCTTTAATTGTGCATTCTACTACATTGATAAACTAGTGTACTTGATAGGTAATTTAATAAAAGGGAGATTTCTTCCATCAACATCGAACCTTATACATATCAATTTCCTATTTCAAGTTATTCCACTAGTGATCTCATTTAACTTAGAGTCTCACTTGAGCTTACTCAATCTATTAGAATGTAACAGTTATATTTTTCAAATTCACAATAACGACCCATTTATCGATTCACAGGGAAATCAACTTTCAAATCCCCTAGCATCTCCACATCACATATTATCAAACAATAGATGCAATTATTTATATTCAGTGCATCTGCTAATAAGTTTACCTTTTCTGAATTATATAAAATAATACAGTAATGATCTTTCAGTTTCTCAATCCATCTACATTGTCTCATGCTTAGATATTTCTAAGAAAATGATACTTCAAACTCTTGTGGACAGTAAACACCTCAAACTTTATCCCATTCAAATAGGCCATCCTCTAATGCAATATAAATAAAATATCAAAAAATTCCAAGTTATGGGTAGAGCAACTCTAAACATAAGAAGTCAATATCCTCGAATTATGCATACTAAATTTACATTTTGTATCAATAACAATTTAATCTTTTATAAAGGTGTTGTGAAATTACAAAATTTACTAAATAATAGTAATAGTTCATAAATCTAATGGAAAATGATAATAATGGTCAAATCTACTATATAATGATAACTCTAACCAAATTCACTAGATAATAGTAATATTAGTCAGATCTGTAATTATAATAGAGGAGTTGCTCTCAACCATCGTTTCAATTTTTGAAAACTGACTTCATATTTGTCACCCCGTACAAAAGATATACTACTCATGTTATTGTTGTTGGTCTTTTCTAGTCTACCACGTTATCCAGTTTCAAAAGATCCACAACAATATCTGAGGCTGAAACAAGATGACCTAAGAATGATACTTTCTCTACAAAAAGGTGCACATATTGATATTTACAACAATTGTTTCTCTCGAAATACCTTTAGGACACTTCTAAGATGTTGTTCTTGCTTGAATTATGAATTATAGTGTAACAAGATGTCATCAATAATTACTACTATGATAGAATCTAGCTATGATTTGAACATACGATTACACAAGTTCATCAATTCTACTTGTTCATTTGTCAACCCAAAGAGCGAAACCGCCATTCATAATATTAATACCTAGTTGAGTTCTCTGTAATTAAGACACAATCGCATAGTATCATCGTTATTCTTGATAAATAGTACTAATACATACCATTAAGAGAAAAGGCTTGATGAATCCTCAATCAAGAAATTTCTCAAATTGAATATTCAGCTCTTTTAATTCAATTGGTGCCATCTCTACATTACTTTATATATTGGTGTTGTACTTGAACTCAACACAAACCTCAAGTTCCCAATCAGGTTGAATGATTTCCTTTGAAGAAAATATAGCTGGGAACTCACATAGATCAATCACCCTAAAAATGCAAATTATACATTAACGGCGTAACAAACTTACCTCTTGATTACAATCAACATATTCATAATCCGTATAATGTCAATACTTTCCAAGCATTACATCAATGTCTCATATGAGTCACACAACTAAGGTAACATATAGGCTGTAATCATCCTAAAGTATCTTACATTTCTAAGTCAAAATTATTTATCCTCTAATAAGAATATACATTTACTAATATTCACAAACAACCTCGCGAAGCACATTTTGGATAATTATGAGATGCTACTCATATTTGACATTTGCCTCATAGTATACGAAGACACATTGACTGAAGTTACGGTTTATCGAATCCATTAATACTGCTATAATATTTTCTAGTCGAAATGGCATAACCACAATTTCATAATGTTCATACATGGTATGAAAAGTTGTCTTATGTATATCCTCAAATCAGATACTCAACTAATGATAACCATTTCTCAAATCAAAACATGAATATATATCACTAATTACTGAAGTTGATGATATAAGTAATCGATAGCTATAAAAATTATTATTCCTCACATTTACCTAAGTTAATTTTATAATTAATACACAACCACAAAGTACCATCTTTTTTCTCTACAAACAGTACCAATTTATCCCCATGGAAATTCGCTAAGCTTAATAAATCCTCAATCAAATAATTTCTCAAGTTGAAATATTAACTCTATCAACTCAATTGGTGTCATTTATATAATAATTTTGATATCTGAGTTGTACCTAGTATCAACTCAATGCATAACAAAAGCTCTTAATCATATAGCAAGTTGTACTTTCTAGAATATATATATATATATATGAACTTCACAATTATTGAGAATATCCTCCAATTTTGTTTCACCCATGTAAACACCACATGCTTAATACCTAGTACAACCTTGTTATAACATTTTCTAGTCTTTCATTAAAGAAATAACACCAATGCCCCATATAAACTATCATGCACAAATGCAAAATCAGGCACACATGACCTAAATAAAGTTACCACCTTTAGATGGCAATCAACACATTCATGATATGTAAAGAGCTATTACATGTCAGGTATTACGTATATGTCCCACATGGTTAACACCACCTAGTCAACTTCAGGGGGAAATCACCTACAAGTATATCAGATTTCTTATTAACATCAATATGTAGCATGAAGTTAGTTTCTAATTGAATAATATACCTCTAACACCTAAGGCACATATAAGCTCAGTTCTATAAGAACTCACACTCACGACATTCATAAACCTTATAATCCCACATAGACTATCACAATCAATATTAATCTCATATGTCTCATCTCCACCATAAGATACCAATAAATAATCACTCGACGTAAATCACACCCATAAACCAACCCACCTAGGCCATATATCCTATCTAGAATGATAGCTAACTAAAGCTCTAATACCAACTGACGCGCCCCGAGTTCTGAGATCCTATATGGAACCTCGAATCAGGTGCATAACCCCTGCTATAAAACCAACCTAATGCCATAAACCTATTTAACACATGAGCTAAAATGGCTCGACAACACAACCAAAATACCAAGAACCAATACAGGCTAACTGCCTCAGCTAATAAACATGAAAATCTAGAGTTATACTCAACTCTATGCAGGCCTAGCTACACATGCCGACACTAAAAGATAACAAGCATCCCAAGTCAAGCATTATACATGGCTACCCTAAAATAGAGAATTTAAGTAACTCAGTATAACCATTGTCCTCACAAACATAAAAAAAGCTACATAAATCACCTACCAAAAAGAGCAGCAACCTGCTCAGAGATCCCTACTAAGTTGTACATCCTTCTATTCGCCTGGGGTATAAGGAAAGAAAATAAACAAGAAAACGAGGTGAGTCAAAACTCAATAAGTTAGTAATGTAACTAGATGACATGCTATCATGCATAAATAATTATAATAACAATAACAGTAGAGCATTCTTAATAAGTAATGTTATCATCAATTAGCACGTAGCATATAAATGAGAGGCTATTCAGTATTCAACTCACATGTATCACATAATGCTGAAGTAAACACTTAAAAAGGATACATGATCGAGGTTTTTCCTCCTATCGTCTTCACTAGCCTTATTTATCCATATCATATTAGAATTGTTGTTGCTGATGTCTGTGATGCTGTCACAGTACACATATTAATCTGAATGTTTCTGATAAAGTACAATAATGATCTGGTATCTAGTATCAAATCGAGTGGACTCCAATCCATAAAACCTGGAATCGCTCGATATATAGCTAGCCAAAGTCAAGCTTATTGCTATATGATGGATGTGGTTTTACCCATTCAAAAGATACGTTCCTAGCTTATTTTCTGTTCGAAACCTTGGGAATTTAATGTATATTTGAGTGTTTTGATAGTTCAGGGACTGAAGTGCAACAATGCTGAAAATAGAATATTTGTGCCTACTTTGGAAGTTTTGAGACCAAATTGCAATTATGGAAATTAGGAGAAAATTTGGTTAAATAAAGTCCGGGGCCAAAGTGAAAATTTGGAAAGTTCTAGTACTAAAGTGCAATGCTTGGAATTATAGTAACCAAAGTGCGACTGTGCAATTAGCGCGAGACGAATCCAAATTGGGCCAAAACAAGGGCCAACATCACAAGGCTGGCCGAGACATTACTAGGCAGTGGCCCCATAAATCTCTAGCTGGCCGGCCATGCTGAGTGAAACTGGGTCTTTTGGAAGCTGCAGCTGGCCGAGGAAGCAACAAGAAAAATCCCAACATTTGTTGTTTACATCAGAACGAGTTGGCACAGTTGGCACGACTCGTTATCACGAGTCAACTTGGATGGAACTGGGCCTGGTTTTTGGGCCTGATTAGGCTGCCTGTTAAACGCTTTGCAGCCTAGGTTAATATAAAAAGGAAGGATTGGTTTTTGGGAGGATAAGCCGTGCACTGTTCCAGGAAATAAAAGGAAGAACAACAATTCCATTGTTCCTTTTTTATTATTACGATTCGAAGTCCAGGTTTTATTTATTTATTTTAATTTTGTAATTTTATTATGAATATGAGTATCTAATTTTATTTATTCGCGGATTGGATGTAACAATTGTCGAATTCTTATGCTAATAATGTTTTAATTCTTCCACACTTTTCTTGTTCTTGTTCAATGGAATTTGCTTAATTTATTTTTAGACTTCAACATTATTGATTGATATTGTTGGTCTTTAAATTACTAGGGTTTAAATTACTACACTTTTATGGGTAGTTTTTACATTGGCCTAGATTCCATTGAATAGATCCAATTGAAGACCTTGCGGAAATCAAAAGGGTCTAAAATCATTTGTTCCTTGGTTTTTAATTGTATTACTTGGATGTTTGTAGATATTGCGGAAAACATCGCATCGAAGTAATAATAGGGTTGCAACCCGGCCATCTAACCGTCCCAACTCTTATTAAAGTGAACGATTTCTTGAACAAGATTAATAATTGTTTTTTTTTATAAAATTAGCATAGGAATGAGATAGTTGTGAAATCCAATCCGTGAATGTTTGTCAATCTTGAATTCAATCTTTATTTTATTTTCATTTAGTTTAAATTATTTGTTTTCATTATTAGTTTAATCAATCAAAATCAAAAACCCACCCCTTGGTGACTTTTATATTAATTAAATTCACTTGCTATTCACAGAAGTCTCTGTGGTTCGACCCTTGCTTGTGCATACTACTACAACGGTAGCTAGTACACTTGCTAGGCATTTTTATTACAAGAGGATTTTTATCCATCACGTTTTTGGCGCCGTTGCTGGGGACTTGTTGTGAATAACAAGTTAATTTAGGTAGTGTAAATAATTTCTTTTATTTATTTTTGTTTTTTTAGTGTACATAATTTTATTTTATTATTTTATTGTTATTTTTCTTTTTTTTTTTGGGACTCAAGAATGCATAGAATGAATAATTATAGCATGTATGAGTCAGGTCAAAATTGTGGGTCTTATTCTCATGCTACTAATGCTTGTCCATCTAGGACATATTTTTCTGAATATTATCCACAGGTACAAGAAAGAAATTCTTTCCAGTCATGGCAACCTCCATATGGTACTCCTCCCAACTCGTATAACTAAGGGTGGAAAAATTATTCAAACATGACGTGGAATGAGCGAGAGCCAATGTACTATAACCCATCACCTCCGCCACCTCAAAAGCAATATTGGGAAGAACAATTGAAAGGGATGAAAGAGCAGAGAATGGAACAAGAGAAACATACCGAAGTAGTTTTGAGTAAGATAGATGGACACATTGACACAATATTGAAGGCATTGAGGAAGCAAGAATCGGATTCAAGTCTAATTCAGCCTGATCATGTTGAGTCAATCACCACGCTTGGAGATGAGAGTTCCATAAGCTATGAGGTACATTCTTCTTCTCGCACCGATCTGGTACATCCTCCTGCTGTTAGCTGTTATCCTGAAGAGCAACCTTCAACCCTAATTTGGTATACGAATGATAATGGGGAAGAGTGTGTTTATGATTCATATTTTCATTTACCACCACTAAAATTAAAGCAACTCACAAAGAATGCAAAGGAGAATTTTGTCTGTAAAATCTCAAATGTTGATTGTAAGGATGAATCACTTTGTGTTAGTTCAAGTGGGTGTATTGAGAATGTGGAAATTGTAGAGAAAGAAGTGGTAGTTAAATCTTGGCATGAGGAGGCCGGTGATGAATTAGAACGATTGTTATATGGTGGTGAAAAGAGGGATAGTGAGGAGGTTTACGATACGGATGAAGATTTTCCACTTCCTAGTTGTTTCAATGAAAATTTGGTCATCCTTATTGTACCTCCTGTTTCTTGTGAGGAAGAAAAAAATGAATGTTTGAAAGAAAAGAAGCCCAAGAAGCTGAAACGTCAAAAATTCCATTGGGCACAAAACAATATCAAAGCTCGAGGAATTTACTTGGGGCGTAAATTGAACATAAGGACCCGCGAAACCATGAAGTAGGCCAAAGGACGGAAGGTGAAGTCCAAACGAGAGCAATGGTCGGGCTAACGACCTTAACCAAATGCGCTAATTGGGAGGCAGCCCAAGTAGGTACGTTTTATTTCCTTTATCTTTTTGCTTTGTTGTGTTATATCGTCCTTTGAACCCGAGGCATATTTTTGTTCTCTTTGCTATGAGGACATAGCATGTTTTGAGTTTGGGGGTAGATATCTATCCGAGTTTGTGGATTTATAGGGGAGTGTATATAGTGTCACCCTCCAAAAAATAGAAAATTTTAAAAAATTTGTTCTCATTATATGTTTGGAAGTTGGCCAACGTCCGTGATGATTTTAGGGTTTTTGATTGAGTTTTGCTAGTTTGTGCCAATTTGAATATTGTGAGTACGCCAATCCAATTCGCGACCCTTTAAAGGTGCTTTTTAATGTAATAACAAGGGGCATTTTGGTAAATTCCCGGTCAATTCCAAGTCTTCCAGAAACTTATCTTAAAGTTCTTATGAAGGAAGTACTTGTGAGTGTTTTTTCCATATAAAAGGACCTATCAGGAATTATCAGCTTTGGACCTATTGAGAATTACAAAAGAAGGTTCCAGAATCAGTTATTCATGCCAAAAAACGGTTATATGGCTGGATAAGTCGTGCGGCACAATTGACCACGAGAAAGCTAAGCGAAAGGCCGTGCGACACAAATGACCTCCTCCATGCAGCCTATAAATTGGACCCTCCCCCTCTCATATCAGGATCCTTTTTCCAATACCCTAAAGTTACTCTGCCGAATTTGTGATAGAAAACCCTCTCTCCCCTCAAACCATACAAAACCTCTCCAATTCCATCTCTCCTTGACCCAAACCATAAACCCACCTTCATACAATCCACATCCCTTTGAAGATCTGAAGAAGAGCAGCCAATTGGTGTTCATTTACACTTCCTAGCAGCTGAATTAAAGGCTTCCACACCTAACTTGGTGTAGAAGTAGAGGACTACAAGGGTAACTTGCATTTCTACCTTTCTCTCTCTTATTTACTTGTTTATTTGCAATTGTTCTTCCTCCACTTGATAATCAAGCTCCATCTGCTTTAGATTATCAAGTGGCAACTGCCATATCTCTGTTTAATTGGTTTTGCTTGGTTTAATTGCATATTGGTATTGTGATTCTCTCTCTCTTGGTTGCTTGGTGCTCAAGGGAGTGTGGATCTCCCATATCCATGCTCCCTTGGGTGATTTATTGCTAATTCATGTTAACTTGAGTTAATTTGGTGTGCTTAATAGATCTGATTTGATTTCTGTTAATTTCTGTTTTGAAATTGTGAGGTTCCTGCAGATGGTCAACTTATGCCAATCGACACAAGTGACTCATCAGGTCCTGTGTCACGTGACACAAGTGGCCTATCTGCAGAGAATCATTTTCAGTTGTAAGTTTGTTCCTCCCCTTTTCCCTTTTTGTTTTGTCACTCAAATTAGGGTATGGATCTTTCATATCCATATTCAGTTTGAAGTGACTAGATAGATCTACTTCTCTTTTGTTCAATAATGTAAAACCTCTGCAAAGTAATCTGTAGTGTCACGCGACACAAGTGACTTCTCAGGTCCAGTGTCACGCGACACAACAGGCCTCTGCAGCAGGTTCATTTTAGTTGTAAGTTTTGTTAATCTTTTTTTTGTAATATGGGATGTGACCTCCCATTGTCAATGGTCTACAATTTGTTTCTTCTTCCCTTTGAGCAATAAAACAAAGTACTCCTTTGCATTCCATATATATCTTGTCTCACACATTAGCACACACAATTGAATGAATTAAATGTTGAACAATTGAAAGACTCATCTATGGACGAGGCATGTTGGGTGAACTCTCGGTTCTTCCCAGCACGTAACCTGACCCCCGAACCCATTTTTCTCTTTCAAAAAGGTTTTCAATGTTTCCTTTAAAACGGCGCCCCGACTCCTTTTCATTTTTTTCGGCGAGCGCACATTCAGTGGCGACTCTGCTGGGGACTTGAAACTTGGTTTTCAAAAGTGGGTCAAACTTTTGTGATTGTTCAACATTCGTTTCATTCATTTGTGTGTGCCTTGTTGTGTGACATTTTATGTGTGTAAATGCATTTGGTGCTTTGTTTTATTCCCTCCCCTTCCTTGCTTCCTGTTGATGTTGTGCTGTGCTGGGGCTTGGTGTTGATCTGTTGCTTATGCGTGGAGGTTGGGGCTGATTTAGTCTTTGATTCAGATTCTGGTAAGGTGATTCCTTCTGTCACGCGACACAACTGGCCTCACCAGTCCTGTGTCACGCGACAGAAGTGGCCACTATGCAGGTTTGGTTTCCAGTTCAGCTGTGATTGTGGGGGCTACCCCGTGATCAATATTATTGGTCCTTGCTTATTGTACTCTGTGGGGTGTGTGTGTGTGTGTTTTCCATTTATTCCCCCTTTTCAAAAGAAAAATATAAAAAAAATAAAATAAAAAAAAATCATTTTTTTCGCAAATAAAGGAACATAGCCATCCCGCACACTACTTCACGTAGATCTAGAGCCCTCGGGTGCGATTGACGGCATCGCGGACAGTGATGTATGTCGCTTAAGCTTGAGCGCCTAATGTCAAACCCATCCCCCTAGCGCGTTATAGGTGGCGCCACACATTTAAACCTCACCCAAAACGGTTGATTTTTGACACGACATTTTTCAAATACATTAAAATGAATTGCTTCAAAATTTTTAATAGACTATCGTACCTATTCCCAAAACCTAGCACGTGTGTGCATGTTGCCATCGCAACATGGCTTCACGAGAGGACATGTCGTTCCCACGGCATGTTCTAACGAGAGATCATGTCGCTTTGTCAATGTGCACCGACGAGAGGTCATGCCGGATTTTTCCTTGAAATTCTTCAGGAAATACCCGTTATGCTGCCCAAATTTTTCCAAAAATTGGGGCTGCTCGTTCATCCCATAAATGCTTTGGTTTTGTTTAGGTATTATCGCCTGTTATTAGTTTTGAACCAATACGTTCGGTGTATTTGTGGATGATGTGTCCCTAGGGTTCCCCAAGGTATAGTGTGCATAAATAAAGGGTTAGCCTTTCCCAACCGTTCCTAAGACTTAAAACACCGATTTCTACTTGAACAATAATAAGTGTTGCATGAGTCCATCTCCTTCCGTATTCTTCCCTCTCCCGTACCTCCTCAAGATTCTCTATCCTTCGCCGTATACACGCTCTCACCTCTTCACCTCTGCAAGGCTACAGCAAGTTGGGTGTGTGCTCTCGTTCCCGGTGCTCATTGGTCTATAATCCCGAGGCAGAAGCAGTTCAAATGCCCGAGCAGTCGTCACTCTGATGTGGAATCCAAAATGCTCAGTGCAGAAAAGATTATGGCCTACCAGTCTGGAGGTTCGTAGCCCATGGGTCAGCAGAGTGCGAATTGTGTGTCCATTGGAAAGTTGCGGGCTACCCTTTAAGCCATTTTTTCCTCGCGAGCGGGAGGCCCGAGTGTTTGTTCAGATTGCTAAAGATAAGGAGGACAACTTGTGAACGACAGAAAGATTGAAAAAAGGGTCCTCACCGCACCGATGGCAACGATACCCTTCCTCCCATCCGAATGTTGATGCAGTCGATCAGTCCTCGTAGGGTCTAGAATGTCCCTTTCGGACATGAGTCTGTCGAGTCCACTTCGAACCAATTTTGCTTTGCAGTGATAAAAATCTTTGTTTCTATTCTTGCTAGACTCGAGACATTACTTGCACACCCACGTTACACTCGATTGAAATGGTCTTATTCCAAATGAGCACTTGTGCTGCTCACCGACCAACGCTTTGAAATGGCTAATGTTTGAATTGATCGGAGTGAGAAAATTGACTAATATCCTTCCCAAAGTGGGGCTTGCCAACTCCCCACCTCGCATCCCCTGTGCTCACATATCTTCCTTCGTCCTCAGCATCTCGTTGTTCGATAAATTTGCACGGATCTTCCTCGAAGTAAGCTTAAGAAAGCAATGAAGACTCAATCTCGTTCAGACTATCCGGTGGAAACTGCGGTTGAAACCTTTCACCCTTAGGAAAATCATTACCTTACCCTCACCAAATAATACCCCTTTAGTTCAAGATCGGCATGTTTTGAAACCCATTTAGCCATCGCCAGAAGAAGAGGGACTATCCTTGAGACTCCCGTGATTCAAAAGAAGAGTGACCGTCTCCAAGCTCAAGAACGGCAGAATGCAGTGATCCATCCTGGGAACTAGCTGAAATTCTCCTCTCAAAAGAAAAAGAGAGAGACAAAAATACAAAAAAAAAAAGAGAAGATACAAAAAGAAAAGAAAAGAAAGAGAGCCTAGTACCCAGTGATTCTCTCAAAAGCAAAAGTCAAAGGATCCGGTCGTTACTCAAGAGGAGTCTCAGAGTGAATAAAGAGACAGCACGGATGTCCCCTCACCATTACCTCTAACCAATTCCGGCCGTCCTCTCAATTTTAGAGGATATTCCCAATACCTTGACCAATCCCAAGTCGTCCTCTCGATTTTAGAGGACATTACCATTACCATTACCATTACCTTTGCCTTTAGCCAAAGCCAAAAGATCGACCTCTCATTCTTAGAGGCAGTAAAAGATACAACCACAGATTTCCCTCACCTTAGAAATCCCAAACACATCCCCAAAAGCCAACCTCTCATCTTTAGAGGTCCAGTCAATAAAAAGCCCAGCCGACCTCTCGTTTTAAGAGGTCATGATATCTCGAATTACCCAAAGACCGATCGAAACCCCGAGACCCAGTCGCAGTTCCTACCGGGTAGCAGTTTCATTCCAATATCGTCGAGATCTAAATCAGATTATTGCTTAAAGCGGAGCCAAATCCATCCCGGCTCAAAGGACCGTCAAGCGAAGATTGTGCAAATTCCCTCCGTTCATTTGATGTTATGTGTGAGCATATTTGATTTCTCCTCCGCAAACACCTGCCGTGAACGTCCCACTGGGGCTTCACATTCGTGTCTCCCATCGACACTCTAAGAGGACACGTACTTTCAAATTTCAAAACCTTCCCAAAAGTCCTCAGATCCTCAAATTCCAACGTTCATTCTTCATTCGGGATAATCCCGAACTACGGCGACCTGAGCTCCTCCCAAGGAGGGGAATGTAGGCAACCATAATTGGTTCGGTCGAAATCGCAAACAAATCTCAGAAAATCTGGTCTCAGCGAGGGCCGTCCCTATACACCTTCCATCCTTCTGAATTTGATCCTCGATATCAGTGGGTTTTCTCCTCAGGATTAATTGGAATATTTGCCCATATCGGTTTTGGTGGTTGAATAACCCGAACATCAATAAAGGGTTTTAAGCAGCCTTGTGATCATCACGAATAAGACAGGTTTTCAAGTGTCTCGGAAAGTCTTCTATTTCTACATCATAGGAAGATAGAGCTAAACACTGTGTCGGTCAGCAGGGACTTCCATACACTTTTCCACACCTTGCGATGCTTATACTCTCCCAAAAGAGTTAGACCAAAAAGCGAGAGTGTCATACAGAAAATTGGGATACATTCCCACCATTCGAAAGATATGCCCCTGCACGCATACATTTCCGAGTCTTGTCCAGCGACTGATTGACTGCGGTGTGAAATGATGAGTTGCCTCCTCGGCCGCAAGATGACTGTCTGCGATGAAGCTGCATGGAATTGCCTCAAGCTGGGGCTTTGGTTAAGGTATCCCTCCGGCTCTCCTTACCAGATTCCCCTCGGGTTTGCTTTATAATGTCAATTGGGGCTTCGCCAAGACGGGATCGTTCTCTGCACATTCTCTACTGCTTGCTGTCTCAGACGCGCGGTACACCCTGTCCTCACCAGCAATGGACCCACTGCAATTTGCACTCCTGGAAGCGTCCCCGACTTGCCTAAGCTGCACCGTATCAGCCATACACTATCACCTCACGAGAGAGGGTCCACCTCATTATAAGCACTTTCATCCTATACACAATCCCTCATAGCATAATGGCTACCTACACATTTGCTCATCAAGCCGTGCAAAATCCCCACTTCCCTTCCTATTCTCCCCAGTTGAGATGGACTTGTGCAACAAATGATTAATAATGCATAAGCAAAGAGTCTAATAAATTGCAAAGTGCCTAGAAGTGTTGTGTTTTCCTCCCCCGCAGGGTACAATAATCAAGTGATCATATTTTGATTGTGAGGATTGCCCCTCAAATCACAATTTTGGACAAGGATTCCAAGCCCTGCAGGTAGCAAACCCCGTCTTTATTAAGGCCCGGATTCATCAGCACTGTCGAAAAGAGCTCCAGCTGCCCAGTCTCCAAGCAATGCCTGTCAAAGAAAAAGAGCCCCAGCTGCCCCAGAATTCAAGCAATAATGCTCACCAGCCTCAGCGACTTTAAGGCATGTTCCACACAGCGAGTTATCAACCAAGAGCCCGTGGGCAGATTTTCAGTAAGAGCCCGTTCCCAGGGGCAAATCATTACCAAGAGCCCGTGGGCAGATTTTTAGTAAGAGCCCGTTCCCAAGGGCAGATCATTACCAAGAGCCCGTGGGCAGATTTTCAGTAAGAGCCCATTTTCATAGGAGCAGATTTTCAGTCAGAGCCCATTCCCAAGGGCAGATTTTCAGTCAGAGCCCGTCCCGTGAATGGCCACCCGGAAACCGTCAACAACAGTTATAGCCTAAGACCCTCCAGCAGCCACATCTACCCCCGCAAGTCCAACAGTCAACTGAGCAAACCTCTAAGATTGTCCCTCAAAACAAAGCCAAGACAAATAATCCATGTCTATTTGAATCTCCCCAGCAGGGCGCATCAAGATCAATGGCCCCACCGTCCAAGCGTCAATAAGAGTTCGCTGCCCAGTAAGCAAAGTCCCCGGCCCATCAAGCAAAGTTCATGACTCCAAAGACAACCAAGAGTCAACAAAGGCCGTCCCCTGACAAGACAAAATAACAAATCGTCAACAACAGCTGTGCGAATCCCCGGCAGTTGTATCTATCCCCAGCAGAACCAACAGTAGCCTCAGTCCCTCCGGCAGCTACAGGTAAGCACAACACAGGTATGAAAATATGTCTCGCCCAAACTGTCAAATCATTATGTCTAAAAGTCACTTCCTTCTTTCAGTTCATTTCACTATTTGGGTTAAGACGCCTCCTAATAGTCTTCTATCGGGTCAGACACCTCCTAATGGTCTATTCGGGTAAAGACGCCTCCTAACAGTCTTCTATCGGGTCAGACACCTCCTAATGGTCTATTCGGGTTAAGATGCCTCCTAATAGTCTTCTATCGGGTCAGATACCTCCTAATGGTCTATTCGGGTTAAGACGCCTCCTAATAGTCTTCTATCGGGTCAGACACCTCCTAATGGTCTATTCGGGTTAAGACGCCTCCTAACAGTCTTCTATCGGGTCAGACACCTCCTAATGGTCTATTCGGGTCAAGATGCCTCCTAACAGTCTTCTATCGGGTCAGACACCTCCTAATGGTCTATTCGGGTCAAGACACCTCCCAATGGTCTATTCGGGTCAAGACGCCTCCTAACAGTCTTCTATCGGGTCAGACACCTCCTAATGGTCTATTCGGGTCAAGATGCCTCCTAACAGTCTTCTATCGGGTCAGACACCTCCTAATGGTCTATTCGGGTCAAGACGCCTCCTAATAGTCTTCTATCGGGTCAAGACGCCTCCTAACAGTCTTCTATCGGGTCAGACACCTCCTAATGGTCTATTCGGGTCAAAACGCCTCCTAACAGTCTTCTATCGGGTCAGACACCTCCTAATGGTCTATTCGGGTCAAGACGCCTCCTAACAGTCTTCTATCGGGTCAGACACCTCCTAATGGTCTATTCGGGTCAAGATGCCTCCTAACAGTCTTCTATCGGGTCAGACACCTCCAAATGGTCTATTCGGGTCAAATACCTCCTAATGGTCTCCTCTGCATATTTTGAACTACGATTTGGCTTGATTCCCTTCCCGGGATACGTAGGAATCCTTTCTAAAAAGGTCCATACATCCAATCTACCAAGTCATCGTTTAGCCATCCTCCTTATCTCCAGTCGCTCATTGGAATTAGGTCCTGTTTATCGACAACCTCACTTCTTCCATAAGTGACGTTGCCGAGGGGCTCTGTGAGTACGCCAATCCAATTCGCGACCCTTTAAAGGTGCTTTTTAATGTAATAAAATAGCACAAGGGGCGTTTTGGTAAATTCTCGGTCAATTCCAAGTCTTCCAGAAACTTATCTTAAAGTTCTTATGAAGGAAGTACTTGTGAGTGTTTTTTCCATATAAAAGGACCTATCAGGAATTATCAGCTTTGGACCTGTTGGGAATAACAAAAGAAGGTTCCAGAATCAGTTATTCATGCCAAAAACGGTTATATGGCTGGATAAGTCGTGCGGCACAATTGACCACGGAAAATCTAAGCGAAAGGCCGTGCGACACAAGTGACCTCCTCCATGCAGCCTATAAATTGGACCCTCCCCCTCTCATATCAGGATCCTTTTTCCAATACCCTAAAGTTACTCTGCCGAATTTGTGATAGAAAACCCTCTCTCCCCTCAAACCATACAAAACCCTCCAATTCCATCTCTCCTTGACCCAAACCATAAACCCACCTTCATACAATCCACATCCCTTTGAAGATCTGAAGAAGAGCAGCCAATTGGTGTTCATTTACACTTCCTAGCAGCTGAATTGAAGGCTTCCACACCTAACTTGGTGTAGAAGTAGAGGACTACAAGGGTAACTTGCATTTCTACCTTTCTCTCTCTTATTTACTTGTTTATTTGCAATTGTTCTTCCTCCACTTGATAATCAAGCTCCATCTGCTTTAGATTATCAAGTGGCAACTGCTATATCTCTGTTTAATTGGTTTTGCTTGGTTTAATTGCATATTGGTATTGTGATTCTCTCTCTCTTGGTTGCTTGGTGCTCAAGGGAGTGTGGATCTCCCATATCCATGCTCCCTTAGGTGATTTATTGCTAATTCATGTTAACCTGAGTTAATTTGGTGTGCTTAATAGATTTGATTTGATTTCTGATAATTTCTGTTTTGAAATTGTGAGGTTCCTGCAGATGGTCTACTTATGCCACGCGACATAAGTGACTCATCAGGTCCTGTGTCACGTGTCACAAGTGGCCTATCTGCAGAGACTCATTTTCAGTTGTAAGTTTGTTCCTCCCCTTTTCCCTTTTTGTTTTGTCACTCAAATTAGGGTATGGATCTTTCATATCCATATTCAGTTTGAAGTGACTAGATAGATCTACTTCTCTTTTGTTCAATAATGTAAAACCACTGCAAAGTAATCTGTAGTGTCACGCGACACAAGTGACTTCTCAGGTCCAGTGTCACGCGACACAACAGGCCTCTGCAGCAGGTTCATTTTAGTTGTAAGTTTTGTTAATCTTTTTTTTTGTAATATGGGATGTGACCTCCCATTGTCAATGGTCTACAATTTGTTTCTTCTTCCCTTTGAGCAATAAAACAAAGTACTCCTTTGCATTCCATATATATCTTGTCTCACACATTAGCACACACAATTGAATGAATTAAATGTTGAACAATTGAAAGACTCGTCTACGGACGAGGCGTGTTGGGTGAACTCTCGGTTCTTCCCAACACGTAACCTGACCCCCGAACCCATTTTTCTCTTTCAAAAAGGTTTTCAATGTTTCCTTTAAAACGGCGTGGCGACTCCTTTTCATTTTTTTCGGCGAGCGCACATTCAAATATGTTAATTAGAATTGCATTAATACATGTAAAATACAATTGCACCACCATTCACTTCCATCATATTTCTTGATCATGGTCATTAATTTAAGTGTCCTTTATGGGTTCACTTTGACATTCCCGGGGTTCTTAGAACATGGTTTCACGCTTGTCAATAACAAATCAATAGATTACTTGATATTTATGGCTTGTATTTCTTTGTTAACCTTGTTGTGAGCCTTCGACTCTCTCGTCACTGTTTATATATAAATTGTCACTTGATCCCATTTTGATCCTTTTTAGAAAGAATGGAACATCTAGACCACCATTCACCTTCATTTGGTGCCTACTCCATAACCCTTGACACCTAAAATAGGTTTATTCTACCTTTGCAAGAATGTGGAATTGGAAAAGTTCAAGTTTGGGGGTTACATAGAAAAATTATGGAAATGAGTGAGGAAGGTCAAAAAAAAAATTGTGAAGTGGATATGTACTGTAAAAAAGGGGGCAAGAACAAAAAAAAAGAAAAGAAAAAGTTTGCCCCCTAATTTTGTGAAGTATGATTAATAAGCGACCTATATTGAGCGAGGGAATTCTTTCAAACCCACATGTATAAAGTATGACAAAGTCAAGTTTGGGGGTTGAAGCATTGGGGAAACAAAGGTGAGCGGAAAGCTGAAATTCCGGAAGGAGTAATATGCAATGGAAGGCTTTTAATTTCACATTCTTGTGTTTGTATGTCCATTCCTTCGTTTGTACCCGTGAACCTATCCCCACATTTGTTGTGGACTTAACCTAAAGCCATTATTCGTGTAGGGCATGTCTTAGTGTGTAATCGTGCATATGAGTATTCTTGTAAATTGTATTGTTTTCTGTGATGTAGGGCATGTCTTAGTGAACCCATAAACAATCTTATCTTAGTGACAATGATCTCCCATATTTCATTCATCATTCAGTCCGAGGTGGAAAATTGTGGGTTAGATGCATTAATGTAATTGTAATTGCATATTCTTATTGGCACTTTCTTAGCATATTATGTGAGAATCTGAGACTGGTTTGGCCGATAACCTTGTATGTATTGAGAACATATTAAAAATATTTTATGTTGATTGTTTTCAGTTGTTAGAGTAGTTCTAATTGAATAATATACCTCTTACACCTAAGGCATATATAAGCTCAGTTCTATAAAAACTCGCACTCACGATATTCATAAACCTTATAATCCCACTTAGACTATCACAATCAATATTAATCTCATATGTCTCATCTCCACCATAAGATACCAATAAATAATCACTCGACGTAAATCACACCCACAAACCAACCCACATAGGCCATATATCCTATCTAGAATGTAAATGAATGCTCGCCCGAAAAAATTTGTTTTTGAATGTGATGATAAGTTTGTAAATTTCGGTTTTTGGGAGTCGCCACGCCGTTTTTAAAGGAAAACATTGAAAAACCTATTTTTAAGAGAATTTTGGGTTCGGGAGTCTGGTTACGTGTTTGGGAAGAACTTAGAGAGTTCACCCAACATGCCTCTTTCGAGACTTTCAATCAACATTGGACAATTATGGACATTCAAAGTGTGTGTGCAATATGTGTCGATGAGCAAGGCATGTAAATTTGGCATTTCATTTGATGGTGTAAAGACTGGATACAACTTGTGAGCCATGACAGGGGGCCACACCCATTACATATTATGATTTTCATAACAAGGCAGAAGGTTAAGACAGTCTGCTCAGGAAGCTCCGATGTCGTCCGACACAATACTTCCCAGAAAGAGGATGTCGGACGACAGGATGCCTCATGGTCAGATTTTCTTTTACAATGACCAAGCTATTCTGGAACTGGAATAACATTTATTTCTCCCATTGAAGACACTATTTGAAGGTCTAAGCCCAGTTTGGGGGTTGATTGGAGTAGACAAATTCATGATTGACTTTTAATGATACGGATGTCATATGACATAGAACATCCGAAGTCGTCTATGTCATGTGGCAAACCGCCTCCATTAAGTAGATCGCACCCAAACAGACCTTAGGCACCCAAATAGTGGCTCATGAGCCAAAAAATGCTTAGGTAAGCTTTGAGTTACTAAGGGGGATAAATCTGACAGATCTGAAGTCCAAGAAATACCTTATAGTCTTCTGGGAGCTCCATGTCGTATGACACAGGATCTTCAGAGAGTCCTGTGTCGTCCGACAGGAGTGGCCTATATGAGTGCCCTTCAGTCTGTTTGATTCCTCCTTTATTCTCAAGGCAAACCAAGCATCTTTATTAATGCTTGATAATATAACAAGTATTATGTGAGTATTATGGGAGGATCACATGGCTTTAGTGGCCAAATGTGATAAATCACATGTTTATGGCCACTTTGAAGTAGCCATCACCTCCTAACTCAATGTAAATGAGCAAAGATCTAAACTTTATTGATGTTAATGCCACCAAATGTCCAGATCTAAGGTGGGGAGAAGTGAATATTGAAGATTCACTTCTCCACCACCTTTATCATGCAAAAATCCCGATTTCTACATAATATTAAAGCAAGTAAGCATGCAAGGTAGTATAAATGTATGGAAGAGTTATTTAAAGAGAGAGAAGTGTTTAGTGACTACCTATTGTAGTCTACAAGGCAAGATCACCAATAGTATGGTGTCTACCCCTTCAACACACTAACAAGGAGGGTTTCTTTGGATCTTGGCCTTGGTATGTGTGTGTGTGTGAGGAGGGAGGTGAGTGTGTGTGAGAGAGAGAGAGAGGGAGACTCTATTTGTGCAGAGTTTCCCCTATTATACTGATATCCTCCCTATCCTTTCTCCAAGTCCCTTCAAAATGATCAGCCATGCCTTGTATTTATAGGCGGGCTGATGGGAAGACTTATGTCGTCCGACAGAGGCAGTTAAACCGCCTTAGTGTCGTCCCATGTCGGATGACAGCGTACATCATTTTGACATACTTGGGCCGAATGGCTGGCAGACCCAATGGGTTGGATGGGCTATGGGATAATTGGACTTATTTTGCTTCTTTAGCAATTGTGTAAGCCCAAAAATCAATTAAAGTGGACCCAAAATATGAGTTCGGGGGGTCGGGGTACTCACAGAGCTCCTCGGCGACGTCACTTCCACGAGAAGTGGGGTCGTCGACACAATGAGAATCCCGAGCCGGACACGAACGGCGGGGAAAGAGATGACCAAGATGGTCGAGTGGCTGGACCTTCTGTGGGAAGGATTCCTACGTATCCCATGGGGGAATCAAGCCAAATCGTAGTTCAGACAAAGATGGACATTTGCGTCCCGGGGAAGATCGACCATGGTGGTCATGTGGCTGGACCTTTTACGAAAAGGATTCCTACGTATCCCGTGGGGGAATCAAGCCGAATCGTAGTTCGTTGAAGATGGGGTGCCAATGAAAGGCCACGGGCTTTGTACCCGAAATTGACTGTTCCAAGGGGAGTCACCCCGATACCCGAGATCGACTGATCCAAGGGGAGTCACCCCGAAGATGGGTGTTTGCACCCGAGATTGACTGTTTCAAGGGGAGTCACCCCGGAGGTGGGTGTTTATACCCGAGATTGACTGTTTGTTCCGAGGGGAGTCACCCCGAAGATGGGCGTTTGCACCCGAGGTTGACTATTCCAAGGGGAGTCACCCCGAAGATTTGACTATTTTTCTTTGGGAAGTCACCCGCGATTTTGACTTTTTCCTTTGGGAGTCACCCGCGAATTTGACTGTTTTGATGGGGAGTCACCCCGCAAATTTGACTGTTTTTGGGAGTCACCCAAGATTTTGACTTTTTTCTTTGGGAGTCACCCGCGAATTTGACTGTTTCGATGGGAAGTCACCCCGAAGATTTGACTTTTTTCTTTGGGAGTCACCCGCGAATTTGACTGTTTTGATGGGGAATCACCCCGAAGATTGACTTTTTCTTTGGGAGTCACCCGCAAATTTGACTGTTTTGATGGGGAGTCACCCCGGAGATTGACTTTTTCTTTGGGAGTCACCCGCGAATTTTGACTGTTTTGATGGGGAGTCACCCCGAAGATTGACTTTTTCTTTGGGAGTCACCCGCGAATTTGACTGTTTTGGGGGAGTCACCCACGAATTTGACTGTTTTTTATTTGGGAAGTCACCCCGCGAATTTGACTATTTTTCTTTGGGAAGTCACCCCGCGGATTTGACTGTTTTGATGGGGAGTCACCCCGGAGATTGACTTTTTCTTTAGGAGTCACCCGCGGATTTGACTGTTTCGATGGGGAGTCACCCCGAAGATTTGACTTTTTTCTTTGGGAGTCACCCGCGAATTTGACTATTTTTGATGGGGAGTCACCCCGAAGATTGACTTTTTCTTTGGGAGTCACCCGCGAATTTGACTGTTTTGATGGGGAGTCACCCTGGAGATTGACTTTTTCTTTGGGAGTCACCCGCGAATTTTGACTGTTTCGATGGGGAGTCACCCCGAAGATTTGACTTTTTTCTTTGGGAGTCACCCGCAAATTTGACTGTTTTGATGGGGAGTCACCCCGAAGATTGACTTTTTCTTTGGGAGTCACCCGCGAATTTGACTGTTTTGATGGGGAGTCACCCCGGAGATTGACTTTTTCTTTGGGAGTCACCCGCGAATTTTGACTGTTTTGATGGGGAGTCACCCCGAAGATTGACTTTTTTTTTGGAGTCACCCGCGAATTTGACTGTTTTGATGGGGAGTCATCCCGAAGATTTGACTTTTTTCTTTGGGAGTCACCCGCGAATTGTGTGGAAAACTGTACGGTTTTCCGGACCGGGTAGTTTATAGCCATTCCGGGCTTAAAGAATAATGATTTGAGAAAGATCGAGAGGTGGGCGTTTAGATCCGAATGAATCATAGGGACGAGCCTAAAGGGGTGTAGGAACAAGCCTAAAGGGTATAGGCACAAGCCTAAAGAAGCGTAGGAACAAGCCTGAAGAGGTGTAGGAACA
The DNA here is from genome assembly GCA_022495995.1 of Adenophora triphylla var. japonica. Classification (NCBI taxonomy): domain Eukaryota; kingdom Viridiplantae; phylum Streptophyta; class Magnoliopsida; order Asterales; family Campanulaceae; genus Adenophora; species Adenophora triphylla. Next base: position 152,084 of record JAFEMH010000272.1, on the reverse strand, counting down.
AGCCTACGCATAGGAACAAGCCTAGCGAGATATAGGAACGAGCCTGAAGGGGTGTAGGAACAAGCCTATGCATAGGAACAAGCCTAGCGAGATATAGGAACGAGCCTGAAGAGGTGTAGGAACAAGCCTACGCATAGGAACAAGCCTAGCGAGATATAGGAACGAGCCTGAAGAGGTATGGGAATAAGCCCAAAATAGGTGTAGGAACAAGCCTACGCATAGGAACAAGCCTAGCGAGATATAGGAACGAGCCTGAAGAGGTATGGGAACAAGCCCAAATAGGTGTAGGAACAAGCCTACGGATAGGAACGAGCCTAAAGAGGTATGGGAACAAGCCCAAAATAGGATCGAGATTAACTCAAAAGGATTGCGAGATGAACTCCATGACTTGAGATGACTTTATCTGGGAAAGCAATGATGATTTACAGGTGAATGGGATATGCTTTCATACCTGTGCTGTGTTTACCTGCAAGGGTTGTGCACACGAGGATCACTTGAAGTGATTGGCTGACTTTGGAAACATTTTTCGGGTAGAACACGAACTTTGCTGTTGATATTACCGTTGCAAGACGGATTCTGCTGTTAATTTGCCGTTGCGAGACGGGTATTGCTGATGACTCATCATTGCAAGACGGGCTATTGAGGACTTGCCCATTGCCAGACTGGCTGCTAATGAACATTGTTGTTGCAAGACGGACCTTTGACGATGATTTGCCACTTTTAGACGGACTTTTGATTCATTTGTCATTGCAAAACGGGCCTTTGATGATGATGGTGAGGATGATCCTTTCCAGCCCCCCCTTGCCACAGTGCCTGAGTGGCATGGATATTATGGCGAGCCCCGGCCTTGGGCCCAGTATGAGGATGATGATGATTCGGATGGCGAGATCTACGAGGTACAGGAGGGTGGCGGCGACGGCCAGGAGCATATCGGCTCTGAGGAGGAGGTAGGCAGCGTCCAAGATGACAGCGGCTCCGAGGAGGATGAGGAGGATGATTCCGAGTCGGAGTGATCACGGAAATCCCCTTTTGTCATGCTTTGGACTCTTAGATAGAGAGAAAGAACAATGCATGCACTAATCTATTGCTTCTCACTTTGTAAAATAAAATCTTTGTATTTTGTAACTAATGCATTCTATTGATAGCATCTAGACTTATTTGTTTATATGTATTAGTCCGTCCCAAGAAATGGCAAGAAGGATGGCATTTGTTGGGGGTTGGTGATGTATTTGGGTGCAAAGTGTGCCAAATCCTCTCCCATGCGGCTGGTGAGTAGGGGGAATGGATATAGAGTTTTGGGCTGCTTTGGACAGGTTTTGAGCAAGTATCGGATCGCCGATGGAGTGCTGCAGATACAGCCAGTTCTGACGTCTGATGATGGTCACATTTACTGACTTTCTTGGGAAACTAGCCCCCAGCGTTTGTAAAAGGACAGCTCTGCAAAAGGCAACTTCCAGCAGTCACAGCAGCCCCAAAGTTCATCTTCAACCTTGGCATCATCCCCAAGATCCAATATTTGGCCCAAAATAGAACGTTATGAAGAGAGGTCCAATGCAATCCCGTTACAGGCATAATCATCACGCGACCCAGGAGGCACCCATCTTTTAAAACCTTAGTCAATCAGTCACAGACTTGGAAATATATACGTGCAGGGGCACATTTTTTGAAAAGTGGGAATGAATCCCGAATTTGTGTATGACACACTTGCTTTGGGTTTGACTCTTTTGAGAGAGTGTAAGCACGACAAGGTGTGGAAAAGTGTTTGGAAGCCCTGGCGACGGAAAAGACGATGTTTGGCTCTATTTCCCTATGACGGAGAGAGAGAAGACTTGTCGAGACACTTGAAAACTTGTCTTATTCATGATGATCACAAAGCTGCTTAAAACCCTTTATTGATGTTCGGGTTATTCAAACACTAAGTCTGATATGAACAAATATTTTGATTGATCACAAGGAGAAAACCAACTGATATCGAGATCAAATCCGGAAGGATGGAAAGTGTATAGGAACGGTCCTTGACGAGACCGGATTTTCTGAGATTTGTTTGTGATTTCGACCGGACCAATTATGGTTGCCTACGTTCCCCTCCATGATGAGGAGCTCAGGTCGCCGTAGTTCGGGCTTATCCCGAATGAAGAGAATGAATGTGAAAATTCGAGATTTGGAGGACCCTCGAGGATTTTGAGAATTGGGGGATTTGAAGATCATGTCCCCTTGGAGTGTCCATGAAAGACACGACGCGAAGCCCCAGTGGGACATTCGCGGCAAGTGTTTGTGGAGGAGAAAATGAAATATGCTCACATAAAGTGTTAAATGACTGGACTGAATTTTCACAATCTTAGATTGATGATCTTTTGAGCCGAGATGGATTTGGCTCTGATTTAAGCAAGCAATGAATTATTAATTTGATTTAGATCTCGAAGATATTAGAATGAAATTACTATTCGGTAGGGACTGTAGTTGGGTTTCTGGGCTTCGATCGGCCATCAGGTGATTTGGAATGTCATGACCTCTTAAGATGAGAGGTCGGCTAGGCCTTTTACTGACTGAACCTCTAAAAATGAGAGGTTGGCTTGCAGGGATGTGTTTGGGAAATCTACGGCGAGGAAGATTGATTTCAAATTTTGACTTTGGCCAAAGGCAAGGGTAATGGTAAAGGGAATATCCTCTAAAATCGAGAGGATAGCTTGGAATTGGTTAAGGAAAATGGGAATATCCTCTAAAATTGAGAGGATGGCTTGGGATTGATTTGAGGTAATGGTGAGAGGAAGTCCAAGCTATCGAGAGCGGGCTTCTTTTTTGATCATGGGAGAGCTTCTCGAGAAGTCGGGAATTTTTTTGCTGAATTGTGAGGATTTAAAATCCTTCTTTTTAGAATTTGGAAGGCATCTTTGAGGACTTGAGTATTATTTCTGAGATGTGGGGATTTAAAGTTCTTCTTTTAAGGATTGGAAGGCTTCCTGAGGAGCTTAGGATTATATCCGAGATCGTGAGGATTTAAAATCCTCTTTTTTTTTTTTAGAATTTGAAAGGCTTCCTGAGGAGCTGAAGATTATATTTGTCCTTCCTGCATGGCTTGAACATTTTGTGCACCACCGACTTTCGAAGCTAACTTTTTGGCATTTCTTGGACTTCTCTCAGCAAGGAGGAAAGGTGATGGCTAGACGGGGTTTCAAAACACGCCGATCTTGAAATGAAAGGATATTGTTTGGTGAGGGTGAGGTAATGGCTTTCCTATGGGTGAAAGGCTTCAACCGCAATCCCTACCGGATGACCTAAATGAAATTAAGTCTTCGTTGCTTGCTTAAGCTTTAAAATGAGAAAGATTGATGCAAATTCTTGATCAACGAAATGATGAGGATAATGAAAGAGATCTGAGCATATGAGATGCAAGATGGGGAGTTGGTAAGCCCCAATTTGAGAAGGATATTAATTGATTTTCTCACTCTGATTAATTTAAACATGAGTTATTTCAAAGCATTAGCGATTGAACAGCACAGGTGATCATCTTGGATAAGACCATTTCAATTAATTGTAACGTGGGTGTGCAAGTGATGTCTCGAGTCTAGCAAGAAAAGAAACAAAGACTTATTATTGGAAGAAAATACTAGTCCAATGTGGACTTGACAGACTCTTGTCCAATAAAGGACATTCATTAAAGAAACAAACGGACAATCTAGATCCTACAAAGACTGATTGACTGTATTAATATTGGATGGGAGGGCCCTGGATTCTGGTGAAGATTACGGAAGAAGATTGGTAATCACATTGGGGCGAGGAGCCTTCTCGATCTTCCCCTCATCAATAAGCCTTTGGATGAGCAGCTTCAAAGGGACGCAGTCATTGGTAACATGTCCAGGGTACTGATGGTAGAGGCAAAACTTGCTAGTGTCCAGATTGGGATTTGCCTTAACCGAGCTGTAATTATCCAGAGGCTTGATCAGCCCAGCCTTTACCAAACCATTAAATGCCTCCTCAGTTGGCATCCCCAAATCATCGAATTTCTGCCGCTGAGGCCTTCCTCCACCACGGCCAGATAACTAACCCTTCTCCCCTTGAATGTAGTTGACGGTGTTAGAGATCGCAGTTTCTTTGCCTTTTGAAGCAACAGGGGCAGAGCTTGGAACTCGATAGCGGGGAGCTGGAGCATTACCAGGAGCAGGAGTTGGAACGATGGAGTAGGTAGCATTCTCACTTTCGGCCCCTGCGCTCACCATTTCTCACAGATTCGGGTAGTATCCCCGGCCAATGGCTTCCCTGACAGATGGTTTGACACATGAAAGGAAGATGGACTTTTCGTCAGAGAGGGGGATCGGGTGAACCAACTCATTAAGCTTCTTGTTCCACCTCTTATAAAAGTCTGTTACGGACTCATCGTGCCTCTGAATGGTGCCGATCAAGTCACTACGGGTGGTGTACCACTCGACACTTCCTTTGTATTTATCCAAAAAGGCATCACTGATCTGGGACCATGTAGCCCTCGCTTCCGGTTTAAGGCCCAGGAACCATCTCAAAGGAGAGTCATCGAGGGATAAGTGAAAGTAAAGGGCTAGCATCTCTTCGGTGGCCCCTTTGGCACCCATTGACATGATGTAGCTGTTCATGTGAGTTTTAGGGCATGTGGAGCCTTCAAACTTAGTTATGGGGGGCATCTTGAAGTTCTTCGGGAGGGCCATGGAGTCCTTGAGCTCTACGGAGCTAACCATGCTGGATCCAAAAGTCATCTTGTGCAATTGTTCTTTCATATACTTCAGTTCTTCTTTTAAACTTGAAACCTCGGAAGACGGGGGTTATCCTACAGTCGGAGCTACTGTTGAGGATGGCACTGGAAACTCTGGCGTGGACCTGATTGGCAAGGCAGTCGGAGGAAGACCAAGAGTGCTGGGTATGCTAACATTGCTGTCCACTAAGCCAACTGGGCTGGGGATCTTGTTCCCGTACATGTCGTAACTATTGAATTGGACATCGGGATTCCGGGGCCCAAACTGTACTGATTGGCTGCCGACCTGACCATGAGCAGGGGACCTGATGCTGGTGCACGGAGCTGAAAACGGGGTGGAACTGTACAAATGCTGGGTGAGAGGAGAACAAACCGCAGGCTGAGGGATGTTGTTTTGGAATTAAGGTTGTGGATATTGCGGGATCTGATCCTGGCAAATCTGGCTTCCTGACATGCGATACCCGTTCTGCTGTTGATTGGACTGATCATGAGGAGCAACAAATTGACCACCAAAAGATGGGTTGGATGGCTGACTCGCGTTGCCATACGGACTTTGACCCTGAGCCCCAAACTGATTCTGAATATACCCAAACTGCTCCTGGTTGACACCACTAGGCTGCTGACTCTGCCCAAGCTGATTCTGGGGATAAAACACAAAGTGGTCCTGAGCACTGACCTTTGGGAAGGAGCTTGATTCGCCCCTCAGCCCGTATTGCCCACCATAAGTAGATACTGGGACGGGGGGAGGTCTTGACATACTCCCATGAGTTGGCATCGAGAGAGAGCTAGGCAAACCATAGGAGACTGGTGGGGGCACATTGTGAAGGCCTTGCCTAGGTGAGGATGGGGGAACAAAACCAGTGCCGATTATAGTAACATCGGGCTCTTCCCTGATTTCTTCATATGACCCATCGGGATGACGGATTACGGCGACGCCTTGCATGCGCATTACTTTGACATAGCGAGCCCAACCGGCTTCCTCACGGGCACGAGAGGCTTCGAGAGCAGCACGGAGAGAAGCTTCCTAAGAGAAGTTGAAACCTGGGTGAGGGTTAACAAACGGACTTCCCGGGGGTGTCATGTGAGGACCCCCGCTATAACCACTGCTAGGAGAGGCATTCAAATCTACATTCGGCCCCGCATTCTGACCTTGATCTGGTCCTACACCTTGACTGACATTCTGACTCTGAGCTGGATCAACACCCGCATTCGGACCCAAACCCGCTGAAACTTGCGAATCTGCCATTTCTGAGACTGCTGGAAGCGAACCCCTGACTGGAGAGAAACTGATTAACCGACCGCCTGAAACTCTGACCCAATACTTGCTCGCTGAAAGGGGGAGAGAATAGTTTTAGGTAGGGGAGAGGATAGGCTCAGGACGGACTCATGCATATGCTCTCTTTTTTTTGTATTTTTATATTTTTTATAAAAATGATTTTATTAATCCTAGGAATGGTTGGAAAAGGGGAACACCTTCTTTTTCGCATTCTACGCTATTCCTGGATCATTGGATTCCATTTCTACGTCTATAGACCCCCTGTATTCCACCTGTATTGCACCTCCGGGACGGACAATCCCGGAAGAGGTCCTATAGGGCACGTGGAACCCACCAATCGAAGGGGAGAACGAACCTATGGGCATACGAGCCAAAACAAGTCAAACTCGGGGTTTTCAAAACCAAGTCCAAGTCAATGTCTAAACTCGGGAGGAGAGAAGGTCGAGGCCGCAATTTGCAGGTAAAACCCTGAAAATTTTTTGGCATGACCTCTCCTCCCTTCGAGTCGAAAATCCGGTATGGCCTCTCGTCGCTTTGTGGCAAAATTTCGGCATGACTTCTCGTTAGTATGCGTCAAGAATTCGACATGGTCTCGCGTTGACACATGTTGAGAACGCGTCATGACTTCTTACGAAGCCAAGTCGAGAAATCGATATGTACCTCCGTCGAGATATGTCAAGATTTTGACATGTACTAACGTCGAGTTATGTCGTAATTTCGACATAAGGAGAGAGAGTATGCCAAGATTTTTTTTGAGACGAAGCATGACTCGGACTTTGTGAGAAAATTTTGAAAACCGAGTTTAGAAAATGTTTTGAAAAGTATTGGCCAAAAAACAACCGGTCACGGTAGAAAGTGTGTCACGGACAAGTGTTGGCTGACTCATAGGCTAGGAGGACTTTAGGCGCTCAAGCGTTAGCGAAACACGTCACTTTCCGCGATGCCGTCCGTACACTCCCGGGTTCTAACTCTATGTGCGGGTAGCGTGCGAGTGGCGTGAAGGTATTTTTCTAGGAAAATATTTTTTTGCTTTTTTGTAAAAGATTTTTTTTTATGCAATATGCAAAGGAAAAAACAATAGAATGAGTCAAAGCATGACAAAAGGGGACTGCCCCAAATGTCAGAATTTACCGCAGGCGTAGTCCGGCGTCATCACCTTTGTTCGACCAACGGGAAGAGAAAATAGCAAAGGGGAAGCCCCGGCTCCCAGAAGTGCCACATACCAAAGCACATAGAGCATGGCAAGGCTCACATGAGCACACAAAATGACACAAATGCACACACAAGGAGAATGTAGAAATTGTCCGAGTTGATTTAAAGAAAGTTAGACTCTCTTAAGAAAAACTTTTCTCTTTTTTAGAAAATAGAAGAATGATACCGGTACGTGGGATTGTTAGACCACCATTTATCCCAAGCCCCGGGTTAGGGAGCGATACAGGAAGGTTAGTGGTTTCCACCTATATACCATGTATCGTCTTCATTTTTTTAAAAAAAAAAAACAAAAGTTTTTCAATGTATGTCCCCAGCAGAGTCGCCACTGAATGAATGCTCGCCCGAAAAAATTTGTTTTTGAATGTGATGATAAGTTTGTAAATTTCGGTTTTTGGGAGTCGCCACGCCGTTTTTAAAGGAAAACATTGAAAACCCTATTTTTAAGAGAATTTTGGGTTCGGGAGTCTGGTTACGTGTTTGGGAAGAACTTAGAGAGTTCACCCAACACGCCTCTTTCGAGACTTTCAATCAACATTGGACAATTATGGACATTCAAAGTGTGTGTGCAATATGTGTCGATGAGCAAGGCATGTAAATTTGGCATTTCATTTGATGGTGTAAAGACTGGATACAACTTGTGAGCCATGACAGGGGGCCACACCCTTTACACATTATGATTTTCATAACAAGGCAGAAGGTTAAGACAGTCTGCTCAGGAAGCTCCGATGTCGTCCGACACAGGACTTCCCAGAAAGAGGATGTCGGACGACAGGATGCCTCATGGTCAGATTGTCTTTTACAATGACCAAGCTATTCTGGAACTGGAATAACATTTATTTCTCCCATTGAAGACACTATTTGAAGGTCTAAGCCCAGTTTGGGGGTTGATTGGAGTAGACAAAGTCATGATTGACTTTTAATGATACGGATGTCATATGACATAGAACATCCGAAGTCGTCTATGTCATGTGGCAAACCGCCTCCATTAAGTAGATCGCACCCAAACAGACCTTAGGCACCCAAATAGTGGCTCATGAGCCAAAAAATGCTTAGGTAAGCTTTGAGTTACTAAGGGGGATAAATCTGACAGATCTGAAGTCCAAGAAAGACTTTATAGTCTTCTGGGAGCTCCATGTCGTATGACACAGGATCTTCAGAGAGTCCTATGTCGTCCGACAGGAGTGGCCTATATGAGTGCCCTTCAGTCTGTTTGATTCCTCCTTTATTCTCAAGGCAAACCAAGCATCTTTATTAACTGTAAACAGTAATATAACAGTATTATGTGAGTATTATGGGAGGATCACATGGCTTTAGTGGCCAAATGTGATAAATCACATGTTTATGGCCACTTTGAAGTAGCCATCACCTCCTAACTCAATGTAAATGAGAAAAGATCTAAACTTTATTGATGTTAATGCCACCAAATGTCCAGATCTAAGGTGGGGAGAAGTGAATATTGAAGATTCACTTCTCCACCACCTTTATCATGTAAAAATCCCGATTTCTACATAATATTAAAGCAAGTAAGCATGCAAGGTAGTATAAATGTATGGAAGAGTTATTTAAAGAGAGAGAATGGTTTAGTGACTACCTATTGTAGTCCACAAGGTAAGATCACCAATAGTATGGTGTCTACCCCTTCAACACACCAACAAGGAGGGTTTCTTTGGATCTTGGCCTTGGTATGTGTGTGTGTGTGAGGAGGGAGGTAAGTGTGTGTGAGAGAGAGAGGGAGACTCTATTTGTGCAGAGTTTCCCCTATTATACTGATATCCTCCCTATCCTCTCTCCAAGTCCCTTCAAAATGATTAGCCATGCCTTGTATTTATAGGCGGGCTGATGGGAAGACTTATGTCGTCCGACAGAGGCAGTTAAACCGCCTTAGTGTTGTCCCATGTCGGACGACAGCGTACATCATTTTGACATACTTGGGCCGAATGGCTGGCAGACCCAATGGGTTGGATGGGCTGTGGGATAATTGGACTTATTTTGCTTCTTTAGCAATTGTGTAAGCCCAAAAATCAATTAAAGTGGACCCAAAACATGAGTTCGGGTCGGGGTACTCACAGAATGATAGCTAACTAAAACTCTAATACCAACTGACGCGCCCCGAGTTCTGAGATCCTATATGGAACCTCAAATCAGGTGCATAACCCCTGCTATAAAACGAACATAATCCCATAAACATATTTAACACATGACCTAAAATGGCTCGACAACACAACTAAAATACCAAGAACCAATACAGGCTAACTGCCTCAGCTAATAAACATGAAAATCTAGAGTTATACTCAACTCTATGCAGGCCTAGCTACACATGCCGACACCAAAAGGTAACAAGCATCCCAAGTCAAGCACTATACATGGCTACCCTAAAATAGAGAATTTAAGTAACTCAGTACAACTATTGTCCTCACAAACATAAAAAAGCTACATAAATCACCTACCAAAAAGAGCAGCAACCTGCTCAGAGATCCCTACTAAGTTGTACATCACTCTGTTCTCCTAGGGTATAAGGAAAGCAAATAAACAAGAAAACGGGGTGAGTCAAAACTCAATAAGTTAGTAATGTAACTAGATGACATGCTATCATGCATAAATAATTATAAAAACAATAACAGTAGAGCATTCTTAATAAGTAATGTTATCATCAATTAGCACGTAGCATATAAATGAGAGGCTATTCAGTATTCAACTCATCATTATCACATAATGCTGAAGTAAACACATAAAAAGGATACATGATCGAGGTTTTTCCTCCTATCGTCTTCACTAGCCTTATTTCTCCATATCATTTTAGAATTGTTGTTGCTGATGTCTGTGATGCTGTCACAGTACACATATTAATCTGAATGTTGCTGATAAAGTACAATAATGATCTGGTATCCAGTATCAAATCGAGTGGACTCCAGTCCATAAAACCTGGAATCGCTCAATAAATAGCTAGCCAAAGTCAAGCTTATTGCTATAACAGTAGGAGCTATTTCCCTACCACGACCAGTAGTAGAAGGTACGGTCACATATATGATGGCGTACGACTATTACATAACCCCAGTCCTGGTAATAACCGTACGTCATCATACCCCCGAAACACATAAGCCAGCTGGACTCAAATACAATGAACAAGTAGATATTTACTTAACGAAACCATATCACAGTAGTACCTAAAGTAGTTGACCTTTGCTAAACCACAATTTAATTATTTGCTCCTCAATCACATTTTATCCAATATTTGTGAGTACGAATCAGCACCAAGTCACATAATGTGACCTGTAAATATTTTAATCTATTTCAATCACAATATTATTATATTGTAATTATAAATTTTATATACAATCACAAAATTATTATATTGTATTTATAAATTTTCTATCCAATCGTAATTTTATTATATTATATTTACAAATTTTATATCTCCTAGTTTATCGCATGAACTTATTTTACAACTCGGGTAATTTATTACACCGTAAATGACCCCATTTAATCTTTTACTAATTTTGTACCAAAATTATTAGTTTTGGAATTGCTACTGCACTGCCCCAAAATTATTATTACTAACAATAATAACAATCATTTTGGTCAATTTAATTTTATACTAACAAAAATTATAAACCATATTATTGCTATCTATAATTTCATATTTTGCAGTAAAAGTATCATATATAGTATGTATGAACACTACTATAATTTAAAAAGAGGATGGTAACTTACCTACTGTCAAAATTATACAGAAGAAATTCAAATTTAATTGGGTATAAATGATCTATTCGATTCTCTGACTATGATAGTACAGTCGAATTGAATAAAGTAGGTTTAAATTAAAAGTGGTTTGGAAAGATACGGTTAAAAACCCACAACAGAAATATCTCTCTCTCTCTCTATCTCTCTCTCTCTCTCTCTATATATATATACTCCCTCCGTCCCACTATACTTGACACTTCTTTCCATTTTGGGCCGTCCCACTATACTTGACACCTTCCAAAAATAACCAAGTTTTTATATTTTTATATTCACTCTACCCCACCACTCATTCTCTTTCTTCATTTTCCACCACTCAATTTATTCAACCAACACTACTATTTACCCCACTCATTCTCTCTCTCTCTCTCTCTCTATATATATATATATATATATATATATATATATATATATATATATATATATATATATATATATATATATATATATATATATATATATATATATATATATATATTAAAGTTGGTGAGCAGAGCTATTTATTTGAGATGTACACATGTTTTGATAGAAGCTTGATTATTGAGAAGCCAACTCATCACTATTCCAAATCTATATGACTTTTGATATTCTCCTTATTAGTTAATAATATTAGTTAATAATAATAGTTATTATATATGTTAACTATTACTATTAATAGTATTAGTTAACTATAATAGTTAGTATATAAGTTAAATATTACTATTAATTGTATTAGTTAATTATAATAGTTATTATATATGTTAACTTTAGTTAACTATAATAGTTAAAATATAAGTTAACTATTATTATTAATTGCATTAGTTAACTATAATAGTTACAATATATGTTAATTATTACTATTAATAGTATAAGTTAATTATAATAGTTAATATACGTTAACAATTACTATTAATAATATTAATTAATTATAATAGTTACTATATAGTTTAACCTTAATAGTATTAGTTAATCAAATAATTACTATATAGGTTAACATTACTATTAATAGTATTATTTAATCATAATAATTACTATATAGGTTTACTATCACTATCACTATTGCTATTATTAGTTAATTATAATAGTTACTCTATAGATTAACTATTACTATTATTAGTTAATCATAATATTAACCATATATTTTAACTATTATTATTAATACTATTAATTAATCATAATAGTAATTATATTGGGTAACTATTATTATTTAGTTTAATATAAGCTAATATTATTAGTTAAATATAATAATTACTATAACTATCACTGAAAATTTAACAAACATGTCAAATAATTTTATAAAATAATAATTGATGAAAACTAAATATAAATTTAGTTATAAGTGTAGATAATCAAATGTTGATATTAGTAAAAAGAGTTACAAAAAAATCAAATAAAAATGATTGATGAGTGATATAAAAAGTCACCAATTAATTATTGGTGAAAACTAAATCTATATTATAATATTTTAAAGTAGACTAAATATGGTGATAACACATAAAATCCGAATGAATTTATCTAATTTCTCAAGCTTTCATGTCATATATCTTTTCATTCGTATGCAACTTTTCACATTCTTGCAATTAACTAATAACTTTAGTAGATAAATATAGCTATGCAAAGAGATAATATGTAATAAAGACATATTATAAGTTATAAGTAACACATATTAAGATATAATCTAAATAGTTACTAACTAAATACAATTAACATAAATGTTTACATATGTAAAACGTTATTCATGATAAATTCTAATAATGATAGTTAATGACTAGTAACTTAACAATCATATACATTTTCGTATACTCTCTATGTAAAAATTGATTTATATTATAGAAGAAAACATATAACTAATAGAGGAAAGTGGAAGCGAAAAAGATTCAATAGTTAATACTCCCTCCGTCCCACTTCATTTGAGACCAAAAAAAATGGCACAACTATTAAGGAAAAATGATGTAAGAAAGAGAAAAAGGTAAATGTTGTGAGTATGAAAAATTAAATAGGAGAGAGAATGAGTGGGAGGAATAGTTAGGAGAGAGAATGTTGTGAGTGAAAAAGTAAAATAGGAGAGAGAATGAGTGGGGTAAATAGTGAAGATTCCTTTTCATTTTGGGAAGTATCAATTGAAGTGGGACGGACCAAAAAGGAAATAAGTATCAATTGAAGTGGGACAGAGGGAGTATACATTAACTATTATTATTATTAATAGTATTAGTTAATAATAATATTAATTATATAGGGTAACTATTATCATTTAGTTTAATATAAGATAATATTAATAGTTAAATATAATATTAATTAGAAACATTATTTTTTTAATATATTAAAATATCTTAGATAATATTTCAATATTAGTTAATATACATAGGGTACCTATTAATATTTAATTTAATAGTTACTATACTCCGTATTTGATAAATATTAGGTATTAAAATTATTATATTAGATTACTATTCCCATATAACTTTTTATTTAAAATGATAGTTACTATATTAGTTAACCATAACTAGATTTTTTTAAACATGATAAAAATATTATTCTACTAATACATTAGATGTAAATAATGGTTTCCGTTAATTATATTTACTAATCATAATATGTGTATGTAGTATAAAATCATTAATTATCAAATATATCTAATATTATTAATTCAATTATCTATAAAATTAGAAGTTAACTAATTAAATAATAATTGATTGTTATTATTCAAATTTCAATTGTCATAATAAGTACAAACTATATACAACAAATGCTAAAAGAAAAAAATTCTTCTGAATTTATAAACGTAAATATTTTGATTGATATAAAATAAATTTAAATCACCAAAAAATGTTATGTTAATTTATCAAATTAAAATATAAAATAAAAAAATAACAAATTAATTTTTCGTGTGTAACACGTGCTACCCACTGCTGTGAATGTGTGCCCAAATTTTGTTTTTGTTGGATTCACGCGAGTTTGAAGACATCTGGTTTAATTTGAAAAAACGGAGTCGCCACGCCATTTTGATTACCTCAAAACTTTGAAAAAAAGGTTTTATGGGTTCGGAGGTTAAGTTACCCCTTGGGAAGAACGTTTGGCGTTCACCCAAAGTGCCTTGCCGGAGCAAGTCTCCCATGATTTCATTAATCGTGCTTGCTTGCGTGCTTTCTTGTGTGCATGTGTTTTGAAAATAAGGAGGGAATGTCCCAAGTCGTCTTCCGGACGTACAAACCATTTGTTGGTTGTCGCTCGGGATTTCTTGGTATTTATGTATTTGGGATTATGATCCCGCCCTCATCTTGTGACTTATGATCATCGCATTTTAACCTCGGGACTTGCGTGATCGAGAGAATGACTCTCTTTATGGTCAAAGATGAGGGTCTTTAGAAAAGGAAGGTCCTTAGCCCATCAATCCTACGCTTTAAGACGGTCGAGCTCGTATAGATGCTTCATACTCTTTCTTAAGCGATAATTGGAGATATAGGGTTCAAGGTGTCCCTTTCTAAAGAGATTATGGAACCTTTAATGGAAGGGACGATGTAAAGATAGGATCTTTTACACCGGTCCGTTCCTAGGTTGCTAATGGGGGAATGGGGGAAATGTATGTAAAAAATGACACTTTAATGAAAAGATGACATTTTTGGGTTGCAAATGATGCACTTAGTTTAAAGAAATGATCTTTATTGCAAATGATGCATAAAGATTTGATTTTTATGCAAATGATGCATTTTTGTTGAAGAAATTGGCATTCATTATGCAAATGATGCATAAAGATTGCATTTTGAAAAGCATATGATGCTAGTTTATGGTAAAGACATGGTCTTTAAAGCAAATGATGCTTGGAAAGATGATTTTGGATGCAAATGATGCATTTTGATTGAAAATATTTGATTTTTATATGCAAATGATGCATAAAGATGACATTTTTATTTGAAAATGGGGGTTTTAGGTGCAAAGGATGCACCTTTATGGGAAAAGACTACATTTTTATGACAAATGATGTCTAATGCATGCAAAAAGGGGAAGGGGGAATATGAAGATATGATCTTTAATCTACCAAGTCCCAAGCAATATAAAGGTAATGCAATGAGCAATTTATAAAGCACTTAGGATGCGAGGTTAGGGCGTGCGAGGTTACCAATGGCTTCCTTCTTCTTCGTCGGGCGGAGCTAGGAGGAGAGGTTGGTCTTGGATCTTCAAGGAGGAGGGAGGGAGCTTCTTGGCCTTCTTCTTCACCTTCTTGGATCTTCGGCGGTGTTCTTCACGTCTGTGGAGTGTTTGTGAGTGATTTGTGTGTTGATTGTTGCTTATGAAATGGGTAGCGGAGGGCTCTATTTATAGGCAGTCTGGATAAGGCTAATGAAGCCGTGCGGCTAGTAGCGACGAGCTAATGCAGTCGTGCGGCATTATCCACAATGACTCAGCATTCTAGAACCATGCAAGGTGGCAAATTCTAGAACCTTCCCTCCTACTTAAGAAAAACGTGTTTCTTAATTAGGAAGGATTCCCTTCAGCCCTTATTTAATTAAAAACAGTTCCGGAATGTTTCCGAAACACTAGGAAAGATGCAGGGAATTACCGGAAAACTTTCGAAATTGCCGGGAAATTTAGCAGGAAGGCATGAGCCGGATTTGGGTACTTACGAAGCCCCTCGGCAACGTCACTTGCAAGGCGAGTGGGGTTGTCGATAGAAAAGGATCCGATCGGCGAATGCGAGACGGATTGGGAGACCAAGGTGGTCGAGTGGTGAACCTCTTATGAAAGGCTACCTACGTATCCGGAGGAATCAAGCCGTAGCCGTAGTTCGGAATTAGGATCATTGGGAATGGAGAAGAAAGCGGTCTCTTCTTTGGGGAAATAGAATGGAATGACCTAGGAGGTCAAGCAATTGATCCTCTTGGGGATATGCTAGGAGTGACCAAGGTGGTCGAGATAACAATGTCTTTTATGAGAGACTACTTCATCAGCGAGGAGTGACGGAGGAAAAAGGGTGACCAAAGTGGTCGGATGGCTGGACCTTTTATAGAAGGCTATCTACGTATCCCGGAGGAATCAAGCTTTGATCGTAGTTCGAGCATCACTAGATAGGTAGGAACGATGTCTAGGATCCTCGAGGGTTTGACAATTAATGGAGGATGTCACCTGATTGACAATTAATGGAGGTTGTCACACGATTGACAATTAATGGAGGTTGTCACACGATTGACAATTAATGGAGGTTGTCACACGATTGACAATTAATGGAGGTTGTCACTGAGAAGCTGGAGCTTACGTCACTATCGAGAAGATAGAGGTAGCTAAAGTTGAGAGAAACTTGAGCGTACGTCACTATTCGGGATAGAGGTAGCTTAAGTTGAGAGAAACTGAGGGATAGAGGTAGCTTAAGTTGAGAGAACAGCATACGTCACTATTCGGGATAGAGGTAGCTTAAGTTGATAGAGAACTTAGCATACGTCACTATTCGGGATAGAGGTAGCTTAAGTTGAGAGACAGGCGTACGTCACTATTCGGGATAGAGGTAGCTTAAGTTGAGAGAAACTTGAGCGTACGTCACTATTCGGGATAGAGGTAGCTTAAGTTGAGAGAACTTAGCATACGTCACTATTCGGGATAGAGGTAGCTTAAGTTTAGAGTTTTGACAATTCGGAGGTTGTCACCTAGCGTTATCCCGTTATAACGGAATTAACGGAGCGGCGGGAAGAAAGCTTAATTGCTTAAGAGATAAGGGATATCTTACGAAAAGATGTTATCTTGGTTAAAAGATAACGGAAATTGCATGCCCAAGTGGAAGGTCCGGGCGGGATTGTAATTTTCTGCTCAGAGCGAATGAGGCCGCCCGGCATGAGATGGAGAAAAATGAGCCGTACGGCTAGAGATCTGTTTTTTCCAGATTATTTAAAATCATATTTGAACGGGCCATTGGCATTGTTGCCGCCCAAGAACTGCCGAGGGAGAGAGAGGAGAAGGGAGAGAAATTTTGAAATTCCTTCAATTCCCTTTGGCTCTACTGATCTGGAATGGATCCGGAGGGGAACCCAATGCCGAGGCAAGCTAGAAGGAACATCTCCGCGGCTGCGAGAAGGAGGAGGAAGGAGCTTGTTCGGACGGAGAGGAAGTATGACTTCCTTACGCCTACATCGGAGCTCTATCCGGGGAGAAGGGAGCATAAATCAACGAACCCTCGATCGGTTGGGGTAAGCATTCTCAATTTGCTCAAATCCGTCGATTTTGATTGAATTTTGAATGATTTAGGGCTTGACCCGAATTTTAGGAATTTCCTAGGATTTTTCTAGGATTTTTGAATGACTTTGAGACATTGATGAATAACCTATGAGGTTAAGAATATGCAATGTGCAATTTGTTTGACAAAAATAATGGGAATGACCCACTTTTTTTCTCGCAAATAAAGTAAGAATGAAAAAATTGTTTAAAGTGAGACGGAGTTCTTGCATGTGCTAGAACTAGGTCAAAATTTTGAGAAAACATGATTTTGGAAGATGAAAAGGATTCATGCATGCCATTTTTGAAAGAATAATGCTTATGTGCAAAGAATTGTGAAAATTGTGATTTTGTGCTTTAGGAAAGCAATGGGACTTGACATGACGCGTTTCAAGTGATGAAAGACGCTTTTTTGATGCAAATAATGCTAGAAAAACTTTTGTGAATGATTTTCTTTTGAAAACATGTGCACTTTTGTGAATATATGCCTGCTTTTGAAAATGATGAATGATTGACACACTTCTTTTGTTGTGCTTGTCTATAGGAGAACAAGTCTAGAGGACCATCTGAGATAGCGGTCAGGCTTTGGCAGAGGATGTCGGACTTTGAGAAGAATGGGGTGAACCCCAAGAATTTGGTGAGGGCTACCGGCCTAGATTCATTTGTCGAGGCTATCGGCAGGGGGATCCACATCACGTCGAAGAGCAAGGGCTTGGTCCAGGCCCTATCTGAGTTCTGGTGGGATAGCACCCATAGCTTTCACACAGGGGGAGAGGCGACGGTGACTCTGCCGATTTCACGGCTATTGCGGCCTACGGTTCACGGGAGGCCCGTGACTTGGAGAGACCACATTACGGCTGAGGAGTTCCGGGCTTTGGTTGGGTTTGAGGCGATTCCCAAGGGGCTAGGTATGGAGACGAGGAATGTCGAGTGGCGGTTCGGACTTGCATGCGAGAACTTTCTTGCTAATGATGTGGCCGCCGGCGGTGGCTAGAGCATTCATATGGTTGATGCTATCGAGTCACTATCTTTGCTAGTGCAGGACGCTGGCCATGACTTGCCTCCTCGACTCTCTGGAGGGCGTGGATGGGATTGGGACGGTCTCGTGGGGCGAGGCCGGATTGGCGGAGTTGTACTTCTCGTTGGACATGTACAGTCGGAACAAAGGTGCTTCCATGGGTACTTCTCATTTGCCCTTGAGGTAGTCTCCTTTCTTTTCTCTTTTCTCTTTTCTGTCTTGAGACTTTTATGAGAGAGAGAATGACCTTTTGATGTTTTGAACATGCGAGGGCTGGTTTTGCGAGGTGATCGGGTTCTTCCCTTGGAACCCAGTGATGTCACCATCTTCCACTGCTATGGTTATTTGGAGGAGATGCGAGGATAAATTCACGGGGAAGACCCGTATCACTTTCGACTACAAGATGGTGAGGCCGATCATCAATAAGGACGGGCACGATGGAGTGGACTTCTACCCTTGGGGCAGGTATCCGGAGATTTCTTTGGGAGATGCCATTGAGGCGACGAGGCGAGAGGAGGTGGCTCCTTTGGGGCGACATGTGATGTCATTTACTTGGGGACCGTTTCTCGAGCGGCATGGCCATGTCCCTCCATTGGACGCCATTACTCCTCGGGATCCTCGGCCACGGATCTTTGCGGCCCGAGGGATTAGCCGAGAGGATGAGATTGCCGGTACCGAGGCGGGCGTGGAGAAGGAGTGCCGATATGGACACCCCCTACTGTGTGTTTGTGGAGCGGCGCTGAGGACGCCACGAAGCTAGTGAAGGCGGCGGTCACTCGGGGATATGGGGAGGATGAGCCCTCTTGACCCGCCGATCCCTCCTGCGCATCGTCCTACGTGGTCCATGGAGTACCGAGGAGGATGAGGATCCTGTCCGACACTAGGGAGCCCCGGTATACCTTGCCGCTGACAGCCTTTGTAAGTATACTTTTAGGGTCTTTCCCTTTTCGGCTTTCGATTTTTACGCTTTTTGCAATTTTACGAGATTTTACGAGATTTTACGAGATTTTTCTCTTCTTTTTCTCGGGTTCCGGCTCGCACTTATGATAGGCTGGTCGGGCGGAGATAGGGGCTGGAAGGACGTGTGCCGGTCCCTTACGAGGAAGGCGCTGCGCCCGAAGGCGGCGGCGGATGCACGGGAGCACAGGCGCAAGAGACGGCATGTCGGGGGCACGGCGTCTACCTCATCGGCCTCGGAGTACTCTTCCCGGTGCCATGCCTCGGGGCGGGGACCCAGCTGACATTCTGGAGCAGGTTTGGGCGAGTACGGGCACGATAATGTCCATCTGTACGATGTGAGCGACCGGGAGGACTGATGAGGAGGCTAGCATTTATGAGTGAGTAGCGATGAGGAGGAAGAAGAATCGGAGGCCTAGGAGGTCTCTAGAGTAGATTTAGGAACAGAACAAACAATGAACAATTTTTATGCACACTTTGTTTATTTTTGCTTTATTTGGGCGCCGATGGGGCGAAGACATTGTATTTATGTTTTATTTGCTTTTCTAATTCATGCTTTTTCAATTTGCATATTATCGAGCCTTGGGGCGATTTTTGCTTGGAATCGGGGCTGAAAATGGGCCAAAATGATTTATAATGGTGTATAAATGCTTGAATGGCTTCTGGATATGTTTTTGTACAGGTTTTGGTTGAAAAAGTGGGGTGAAAACTCCCTTGGGCAGCAACTTTGGTTGCTTTGCAGAATTTCTGCGAGAGGGCTAATGTAGCCGTGCGGATAGGTCTGCAGGGCAAATGAAGCCGTGCGGCTCACGGTTAATACGAGCTGGTTATTTTTGAATAAAAGCAAGGCTTGGCCATTTCATTTCATTTTCAACCTAGACTTGTCCCAATTGTTCCCGAGCACATTTTGGACCTAAAAGCACCATCTTTGATCATTTTGCGATGGAGAAGCCCGTCGGATTGCAAAGGGAAGCGAGACCGTTTTGTCCAGATCTTCAATCTTGGGTGAGACACAACTTCCAATCTCATAGGGGACTGCTTGATTCTTCCTTCAAGATCAAGTCTTTATGGCATTTGAGGGATCTCCCGCCCGATTGGGACCTTTTGAGAGCCGCGGCAAAGTTACGGGACGTCAGGAGACATGTTCTTGCTTTTCTTACAACGAGATCGTCAGACGCATGAAGACTTCCGAGCCTTGATTGGGGTCCCGAGATTGAGGCTATATCTATTCCGCTGATCGGAGACGTGCCGGTGACGGTAAAGCTTGCATCTTTTACGTAGATTCCTTTGGGAGAGGTGAGAGGATGATGATAGCCCCCGGATAGGATTGACCTTTACGATATCCCGGGCGGGTTTGGGTCTCCGGATATGGCTGCGACCACGGTGGCTATGGACGCTTTCATCCTTTGCATATTCTACATTGCATTCCTTCTTGAGTCCGTGGGGATCTGTCATAGTGGTCTCTTGGACATGGTTAGAGGCTGCAAAATTTGGGAAGGATATTGTCCCGCTGGTTTTGGGAGAGACACTTCATGGGATTGACGGGATGGCTCGGGAGACCATTTCATGAGATCAGGGAGTCATTTGTGTTGACCTTATGGGCTGCGGGGAGAGGCTCGGGGCTTTGCCGGGGCTTTGCCGACTCGGTGCCCTTGGGTGATTTCTCGGAGAGGTGCACCGAGGCATAGGACCGGGGTAGGCAGGAGGCGACGATGGCTAGGCTATCCACTTCGGACATCCGTTGGTGGATTCCTCATTGGAGGTTGCGGACCGGGAGGATATTTCGGGAGTCTATCTTTGTGAGGGTTCCGGGATTCTGCTGGTCATCCTTCTACATACCTGCTTAGTATCCGGGCGGTTTGGGGCTTTACGGGAGCCATTGAGTGATTGGGAGGACATCCGGACCATGGAGGTGGTGTCATTGGACATGAGGGATCCGGCCCGGCTTCTCTTTCTTCTCGAGGGCTTGGACACATCTTGCTTTCCCACCCAGGCTATCTTCGGGAGCGGGAAGAGCACCATCTTGACCCTTTGTCTACTTGGGTGAGTACGAGAGGGAGATGGGAGCGACTCGGGTCATCTTGGAGGAGAGACGTCGAGCTTTATTGGGAGTTGACTGCGACTCGAGTAGGACTTTGAGGAGGCGAGGCTAAGGCGAGTCGCCATAACCGGTCAGGTGACTTGGTCGGGGATATGGAGGCTCGGTACAAGAGGTTGTCAGGTCGCTCCTTTGGCGAGGCTCGGAGGGAGGAGGTGCGGACTCGTGCTCGGATAGAGAGCACTTATTGACACGGGTTTGGTAGAGGCTCCGGTGAGGATAGGAGGTCGGAATGAGGGATACCGACATCATAGACAAAAAGAGGAAGAAGACTCGACGGGGTCGAGGAAAGGGAAGAAGACCAAAGAAGACTCGGCGAATGACGGCGACGAGATCTTTTCTTAGGATTCCACTTATTGCCATTTTGCAAACACATTAGTTTATTTAGGCATTTTATTGTATTTTAGATCTTTGTAGCAGGTTAGCAGAGTCAAGAGGTAGACCGTGCTTGAACTCATCAAGAAGTTTTTAACTTGTAATGAACAAGAAATATTATCTTAAAAATTAGTCAAGACACATTTCATGGAAATTCAAATGTCTTTTTTTTTATTGATTAGGACACATTTCATGGAAACTTAATCGTCCTTTTTATTGTTTAGACCGAACCATATATGGCTGCCTACGTTCCCCTTTTACAAGAAAGACTAAGGGGCTCAGGTCTTCGTAGTTCATTCTGGTGAACTAATTTTTTCATGTGCAGCCCTGTTTTTTGCCTAGACCGCCCTTTTTGGGGTTTTCAGCCTAGCTGGGCATTACTCTTTTTGCACTAAGATTTTTTTTCTCTTTTTTTTTATGTGCAACCCTGTCTTTTGCCTAGACCGCCCTTTTTGGGGTTTTCAGCCTAGCTGGGTATTACTCTTTTTGCACCTTTTTTTTTTTTTTTATTATTTTTTTTTTCTTTTAGACATAGTATCTTTTGAGCTTATCACCGTTGACTGGGTGGACAAAGGGATTGCCGTCCAGGTCTGCAAGCTTCATGGCTCCTCCCGATAGTATCTTCTGCACCACATAAGGGCCGATCCAAACGGGTTCCCATTTTCCCAGGGGTTGTCTCGGTAGGGGCTTCACTTTCAACACTAAGTCACCCTCTTTGATGTCCACGGCCTTGACCTTTTTATCAAACGCTCGGCCATTCGCCTCTGGTAGGCTCGGGTGTGTTCCATGGCTTTTAGCCTTCTCTCGTCAAGCGGGGCTAACTCATCATGCATTGCGCAACCATTCCACTTCATTGACAACTGTTTTCCGGGAGGACCCTTAATGACGGGATTTCCAACTCAGCTGGTAACACTTTGCTTCCATCCCGTAGGTTAAGGCAAAAGGAGTTTCTCCTGTAGGCATTCTGACAGACGTTACGCAGCCCGAGTGCCAAGTGCGGCTTTTCGGGCCAATCACGACCACGGGTGGCCATCTTAGGATGATCCGTTCGAGCGTCTTATTAGCGGCTTCCACGGCTCCATTAGTTTGAGGTGCATACGGAGACGACTTGTGGCGAGTGATTCTGAATTCGACGGCAACCTATCGCAGTCCCCTTCAAAGTGCGACCCATTATCGGAAATGATCTCGTTGGGCACCCCATATACGCACATTATGTTTTCTTTGATGAATTGGGCCACTTTTGGAAGTGAGGACCTTGTAAGACTTGGCCTCTACCCACTTGGTGAAGTAGTCGATGGCTACTAGCACAAATTCATGCCCATTGCTTCTGTAGGGGCTATTTTCCCTATCACGTCAATACCCCAGGTTGCAAACGGCCAAGGAGTTGTCAATGCGATGCAGGTCATGAGGCGGGAGATGGTTGAGGTTGGCAAACCGGCGGCACTTGTCGCATGCTCGGACGTCTTGGACACGATCTGTTTCCATGGAAATCCGGTAGTAACCCATTACGAGGATCACTTGCATCGGGGCTGCGGCATTCATATGAGGACCGCGGGGACCATTGTGGACTTCGATCATCAACTCTTTGGCTTTTTCTTGAGTAACGCACAAGAGGAGTGGTCCTTGGTATCGCTTCTTGTACAGGTTGCCTCCTAGAATGACATAATGGGAGGCCAACCTTTTGAGCTTGCAAGCTCTTGGCTCTAACACCTTCTTTCGGTCTACCTTCTTTGTCTCACGAAGTGACTCTCCATCTTTGAGGAGCTGGTAAATTTGATTGTACCGGGGTTCCTTTATAGGCTCGGGTCCCAGGTCTACTTCACAACGAAGGTTGGGGCTTCTCTTCTACCCACTCGAAAGGGTTTTATGGCTTTTCCCTCGGGGATCTCTACCCATGAGGCTAGAGTAGCTAATGCATCTGCGAATCTGTTCTTTTCCCTTGGCAAGTAGTGGAAGGTCACTTCTCTGACTGTCCGATCCAACTCCTCCATATGGGCATGATACCGCTGCGGGTTAGGGTCCAAAGTCTTCCATTTGTTGGAAACCTTGGTTGATGATCGAAGTGAGTCTCAGTAAACTTCTAGCTCCTTGACATTCCTTTCTAAGGCGGCTTCCAAACCAGCAATGCGAGGCTTCGTACTCGGCGACATTGTTCGTGGCGGGGAAGTTCAACTTGAGGGCTATGGGTGTATGCTCATCCTTTCGGATCGACCGGTAGCATCCCGATACCGTTTCCTCTTTTGTTAGCGGCTCAGTCAAAGAACAACCGCCATCGGTTTTCGGGTTCGACCGCAAAGATCCCTTCATCGGGAATTGGGGTTCAGGCCCTCTGTCTTCATTACTGGGAAAGTTTGCCAGTGGTGGTCTGACAATGCTTGAACCTTGATAGCCTTTCTGGTCACATAATTGATGTCGTACTCCGCTAAGAAGAAGGACCACTTTGCTAGACGCATCGAGAGGGAAGGCTTATAAAAGATGTACTTGATGGGGTCCATTTTTGAGACCAAATTCACAGGTGGGCTTGCATATAATGCTTCAACTTGCCGACTACCCGGACCAGTCCCGCATGGTCTTTTCACACGGCCCGAGTAATTGAGCTCACTTCCCTGCAGACTTCCGCCGACAAAGTAAATGGCATTTTCTACCCGAGAGTCTTTCTTTTCCTGAGCAAGCATAGCCCTTTGCCGTATCGGTGTGACAGTAAGATAGAGCAGAAGAGGTTTCTGTCTATGTGGGGGGCATAGCACTGGAGGATGTACCAAGTATGCCTTGATCTGGTCAAAAGCATCTTGGCATTCTTCGGTCCATTCTGTGTCTACATTCTTCTTCATGAGCTTGAAGATGGGCTCGCACATAGTGGTCAACTGGTTGACGAAACGGCTGATGTACTGCAGTTTTCCCATAAAGCTCTTGACTTCTGTCTGGGTCCGAGGTGGCCTCATATCCATAATGGCTTTGATCTTTTGGGGGTCAGCTTCGATACCTCGCTCCGTGACCATATACCCAAGCACTTTTCCCCTTGTCACTCCGAAGGTACATTTAGCAGGGTTTAGTCTCATGGAATGTTGTCTCAGTCTCTCAAAGAACTTCCGCAGGTCAACAAAGTGCTGCCCGTCCTCGCCTTTGGAGTGGATTATCATGTCGTCTATGTAGACCTCAATCTCCTTGTGGATCATGTCATGAAAAAGCGCGGTCGCTGCCCTTTGGTAGGTAGCCCCGGCGTTCTTAAGCCCAAATGGCATCACCGTATAACAGTAAGTTCCCCACGGCGTGGTGAAGGCTGTCTTTTCTTGGTCTTCCTCGGCCATCTTGATCTGGTTGTATCATGCAAAGCCATCAGCGAAGGATTTGACTTCGTAGTTGGCAGTGGAGTCTACCAGGATGTCTATGTTTGGCAAAGGGTAATCATCCTTGGGGCTGGCCTTGTTTAGATCTCGGAAATCCACACAGCAGCGCACCTTTCCATTGGCCTTAGTGACGGTCACAATATTGGACAACCATGTCGGATATTCGATGACTCTGATGAATCCTACCCGCAGTAGCTTCTCAATTTCTTCTTTGACCTGTAGAGACCATTCTGGCTTGATCATTCTCAGTTTACCTTTCTTGGTTTAGCATCCGGTGCTAGAGGGATTACGTGCTCTACTATCGAACCTGTCTAGCCCCGCATATCCCCGTATGACCATGCAAACACGTCGACGTATTCCACTGAGCGGATCGATCGGTCTGTCCCGTTCAACCACCTGGAAGAAGGTTCCGATCTGTGTCTCTTTAGGTTCCTCGATAGTACCCAAGTTCACACTTGTCAAAACCTCCTCGGCGGCTTGGGCCCGGTTTTCCTCTTTTACGAAACCCGCTTAAAGATTTCTTTAATGTATTGTTCATTTAGTGTGTTTGCATCTTGTTCAAATGATTCATTATTAATGTTGTTAAGTTTTGAGTTAATTTATCATTTGTTAAGTTGGCAATAAGAGGATACTCGAAAGATCTGTCATTTCATTCAAAATAAGGGGAAAGATGACATCGATTACATTTTGATAGTCCTCGGGCGTGAGGCCTTCGGATGACTCGGAGGACTGGAATTCAAAGATTCTGACTCAACCGAACAGACGCTACCGACTCTGGACCCTACACTACTTATTGACTCGAGGGTGGCTTGACAAAGGTTGGGCTGGGATCTCACTCCTTCTTGCTGTTGCCCTAGGGAGTAGCAGTCTTGTCGGCGTTCTTCAGAAAGTTGGAGACTTCAAATTAATCAAAAACTTGCCGGAAATCATTGACAGGCCGGTACCGGTGGAAAGATAGTGAGGGGAGCTAGAGTAGCTTGATGCAATCTCTCGGCGAGCTCGTCCGTGACAACCGGGCTCATTGACTGAAGAGTCTGGTTCATCTTATCAATGCACCGCCGATAATTCATTTTCTCTTATCGATCTTGGACACCACGACCTTGTCGGTATAGCCAACAGGAGGGTTGGCACGGATAATCTTGATGAAGTCTTCTTGAGGGGATCTTAATTCTTCCTTGGCCGGCTACGTATTCAATAGGCTTTCTATTCTCGCTTCTAGATCTCGTTAGCTTCTCATTGAACTTGACGATGGCCACAAATTCAGCACTTTACTGCTTCAAGAGGATCACTTTGTACATGGGGGTATCAGGTTGGACTGTGCTTTGAATGATGGGTTCCTTGGCGGGCTGTTTGGCATAGCCGACATAGTAATCGAACTTGCCGAAGGCTCCCTAGAGTTCCGACGCTCTTGTCTCCGGCTTCATACCTTTCTTTTAGCTTACATTGTGTGGACTTTCTCTTCTTCTTCTTTCTCGAAGGAGCGTCTTCATTGATCCATTCTTGGTACTCATACTCCGCGATCCTCGCGCCGCATACATCATACCATATGTGAGGCTTAGGCTGAACTGGGATGGCCTCTCCGACTACTTGGTTATTACCATCGTTGACTTCCATGTTGGCCATTTTAACACTGAAAAGCTGGCAAAACTGAGGATTCTGACGAACTATCTGGGAATTCTGCGCTAACAAGTCGCTGACCCGGTGTTCTCACCCACTTCTTTCTTGCTGCGGGAAAGGGATAGGAAAGGTTTAGACTCGGGGTAGGTGTTTAGGCTGAAGGCTCAGGCAATATGCAAATTAGAATCTTCCAGTTTACTTAAAACGGTGTCTTTTATTAATATCTATTTGGTTGGAAAAGGGGTTTGCCCTTCTTTTTCGTAACTACACTAGATCTGGATCGGTGGGTTCCGTCACTACGTCTATAAGCCCCTCGTATTCCACCCGTATTTCGACCTCCCGGGGTGGACGGCCCCGGCGAGGGTCCTATAGGGCACGCGGATCCCACCGACCGAGAGTAAAGAACGCTCCTAACGGGTCTAGCGGGTCATAGGAACTTTCAACGCACGAGCTATGCGGATTATAGTCAAGGCAATACCGTGAAAGTCTCGTCTTTACGCCTTGATAGGATTTTGGCAGAATTTCGCTTGAGCGAATGACGTTTTGACTTTTGGTAATGTCCGAGAAGATAATAGGCATGGGTCGGGCGGCAAAAGCCGGATGACACAGTGTCACATTGAACTTCGTTGCATACGCCGGCGTGAGTTAGAATCGAAGTCAATGCCGGGTCAAGATCTTGCCAATTTTTCCTTGTCGGAATTTTAGCAGAGCTTCGCTTGAGCGAAAGATCTTTTAATTTGTTGGCAAAGACTCAGTCTTGACTCTTACGCATTCCGTGTGTGTCAAGGTCAATAGTCAATGTCGGAGTTGAGATCTCGCCAATTTTTCCTTGTTGGAATTTTGGCGAGTTCTTCTTCCGTTATGAACTAAGGCTTGACCTTTACGAGGGTATGCAAGCGGGCTATATGACACGGACTAGACCAAAAACCAACCAAAAGTCACGGTTTTTGAAACGTGTGACACGGACCGTGCATTGGTCGACACCGGCTGCCATGGGGAGGTTGGGATGATTCCGTGCGCGCCCGGGAGCATCGTAAGTTGTCCGTGATCGCACTGGAACCACCCTCGGGTTTGAAGGACGTGCGTGCAAAAGTGTACAGGATATATCAAGTGCGCGTAGTGTGCGGTCTCCTAAAAATGTTCCTTTTTGAGTTAAAACAGAGATTTTCATAAATGTGTTTTAAAGGAATGATTTTCGGGACGGGGAGAATGCAGCACATAAGCACGTAAATTTTAAGGGAGCCCCCGTCGGTCATGGAGCCGAGTAGCCCCAAGCCGCTAGGATCGCCAGATTAACCTCAATTTTCTGGTGGAATTGCCACCGAGGTCGCCCGGTCGAATCCAATGAGGATTGAGCCGTACGACCGCATGGATCAATTTTCCGTGTTCCACTCCTTTTGCTATTTTTCGGGTTGTTTCCCGTTCAAAGTATGCACAAATTCCAAGATGCAAATGATGCAATGCATGGTAAAGAAAGCAAGCATGATTAATGAAATCGGCGATGGGAGTCTAACCCGCTCAAAGGGAAAAGCTTTCTTTTATTTTTTTCAAAATTGTTTTTCGAAAAGGGATACTGGTACGTGGATTGTTAAACCACCGGTTATCCCAACTCCCACATCAGGGAGTGTACAGGAAAGGCAAATGGTTTCCACCTATATACCGAGTATCGATTTTTTTTGTTTTGAAAATAAAATCTTTTCTCCTTTGGGTTATCCCCAGCGGAGTCGCCAAACTGTGAATGTGTGCCCAAATTTTGTTTTTGTTGGATTCACGCGAGTTTGAAGACATCCGGTTTAATTTGAAAAACGGAGTCGCCACGCCATTTTGATTACCTCAAAACTTTGAAAAAAAGGTTTTATGGGTTCGGAGGTTAAGTTACCCCTTGGGAAGAACGTTTGGCGTTCACCCAAAGTGCCTTGCCGGAGCAAGTCTCCCATGATTTCATTAATCATGCTTGCTTGCGTGCTTTCTTGTGTGCATGTGTTTGAAAATAAGGAGGGAATGTCCCAAGTCGTCTTCCGGACGTACAAACCATTTGTTGGTTGTCGCTCGGGATTCCTTGGTATTTATGTATTCGGGATTATGATCCCGCCCTCATCTTGTGACTTGTGATCATCGCATTTTAACCTTGGGACCCTCGGGACTTGCGTGATCGAGAGAATGACTCTCTTTATGGTCAAAGATGAGGTTCTTTAGAAAAAGGAAAGTCCTTAGCCCATCAATCCTACGCTTTAAGACGGTCGATCTCGTATAGATGCTTCATACTCTTTCTTAAGCGATAATCGGAGATATAGGGTTCAAGGTGTCCCTTTCTAAAGAAATATGGAACCTTTATGGAAGGAACGATGTAAAGATAGGATCTTTTACACCGGTCCGTTCCTAGGTTGCTAATGGGGGAATGGGGGAAATGTATGTAAAAATGACACTTTAATGAAAAGATGACATTTTTGGGTTGCAAATGATGCACTTAGTTTAAAGAAATGATCTTTATTGCAAATGATGCATAAAGATTTGATTTTTATGCAAATATGATGCATTTTTGTTGAAGAAATTGGCATTCATTATGCAAATGATGCATAAAGATTGCATTTTGAAAAGCATATGATGCTAGTTTATGGTAAAGACATGGTCTTTAAAGCAAATGATGCTTGGAAAGATGATTTTGGATGCAAATGATACATTTTTATTGAAAAGATTTGATTTTTATATGCAAAGGATGCATAAAGATGACATTTTTATTTGAAAATGGGGGTTTTAGGTGCAAAGGATGCACCTTTATGGGAAAAGACTACATTTTTATGACAAATGATGTCTAATGCATGCAAAAGGGGAAGGGGGAATATGAAGATATGATCTTTAATCTACCAAGTCCCAAGCAATATAAAAGCAATGCAATGAGCAATTTATAAAGCAATTAGGATGCGAGGTTAAGGCGTGCGAGGTTACCAATGGCTTCCTTCTTCTTCGTCGGGCGGAGCTAGGAGGAGAGGTTGATCTTGGATCTTCAAGGAGGAGGGAGGGAGCTTCTTGGCCTTCTTCTTCACCTTCTTGGATCTTCCAGCAGTGTTTTTCACGTCTTTGGAGTGTTTGTGGGTGATTTGTGTGTTGATTGTTGCTTATGAAATGGGTAGAGGAGGGCTCTATTTATAGGCAGTCTGGATAAGGCTAATGAAGCCGTGCGGCTAAGGACAGCAAGCTAATGCAGCCGTGTGGCATTATCCACAATGACTCAGCATTCTAGAACCATGCAAGGTGGCAAATTCTAGAACCTTCCCTCCTAATTAAGAAAAACGTGTTTCTTAATTAGGAAGGATTCCCTTCAGCCCTTATTTAATTAAAAACAGTTCCGGAATGTTTCCGGAACACTAGGAAGGTCTGGGGAATTATCGGAAAACTTACCGAAATTGCCGGGAAATTTAACCGGAAGGCATGAGCCAGATTTGGGTACTTACACTCCGGTACAAGATGAGGGCAATATCTTGCCAATTCAGTGAACTTTGATGAATACTGAGCCACGGACATTGTTCCTTGTTCCAACTTCAGAAATTCCGCTTCTTTCTTATCCCTCGTCACCATTGGTATAAAATGCTCCCTAAAACTCCGAGTGAAATTATTCCAGGTCTGTGGAGTATGCTCTCTTTCCCAACTTTCCCTGAGTATTTGCCACCAATGCTCGGCTGGCCCTTCCAATTTGAACACGGCACATCGAACCTTCTCCTCATCTGAGCTTCCCATTGCCACAAAGATCTTTTCCATCGCTTCTAACCACCTTTCTGCCTTAACTGTATCCGGATCTCCATTGTAGCTAGGTGGAGCCAACTTAACAAACTTTTCCAATCCGTGCGCTTGTCGCCCTTCTTGTTGTTGTTGCTGACCGTGGCCTTGAGCTGCCATACCCTGAATAAAAGACCGGAACATGTTCATCAAATCCACATTTGGATCCCCTCCGGATCCCACTGCTTCTGGATCTCCTTCCACCCTTTGTTATCCTTTACCAGTATCAGCCATCACCCAATTTCCCTGCATCAAACACTCGACGTCAGACATCACACTCCCCCTTAAACTCGACTTCTACCCTTGACATCTAACCTTGGCTCTGATACCAACTGTGGGGCCTCCCCAACCTCGGGACCTATAAACTCGTGCCCCGATGGTAGGGTCCCCAACCCGACCCGACTTAGAAGAAACCCTTTTTCAAAAATCATTTCAAACCAAATGATGTTTTAATAAAATTTTGACATGACTGCTCTAAATAAAATGTTTAAGAAACCTGTTCAAGATATTAACTTGCCTTCATTCATTTCACAACAAAAGAAAGGCTTTAACTATCACATTTACAACCATACCACATTAATTTACAAACCATAACTTGAAAACATTTATAAAAGTTATTTACAACTTTCCCCAAAAGAATACATCAACCAACCTAACCCTCCTAGCAAAACGTACCCTGACAACCAAAAGACGAGCCAACTGTGCCCCGGCCTCACCGGTCCTGACCTCCTGTCTCAGCGGGATCTAAAAAAATTAAAGGGAGACGGGGTGAGAAAGAATCTCAGTAAGCTATTATGTATGCAGCAAGATGCCAAATAGATGCAACACGTAAACAAGTCGTTCAACATCTTATTTAGCACAGATTAACACATTACATTACCTGATTTTACCTTTTCCCGTCTGAACAATAAGTCGTACTACAAGGGTATGGGCATACATCCTCATGGGAACCCATCCACTATATGTGTGAACGGCTTAGGCCTATTCACGCCTTACAAGACCCATTTTTCAGGGAACCATGTAAGGTATCAGTATCCTATGAACTGCTTAGGCATATTCATAGTAACTGAACCCCCAACTGTGGCCACAGCGGGGGAGGAGGTCACAGGTATAATGTAATCCGAGCACCTTATGGAACAATTCTCATAAGTGATCGTATTCCATTATACCCCCAAATCAGCTGATATCAATCACATTCAAGCACGTAACAGTTACTTGAAATTAAATCCACACATAGGGATAACAACATGTAACATGGTATGATCACTCATGTTCAACCTTCAAATAGTGTCACATATATATATACACTATTGAATTACCATAATCAACAATTTATGTGCATGCTCATGATCAAACCAATGATGTCGTGCAACATTTATTTCACGCACCATTTTAACATATAACCATTCCAAAGTAACCACATAAGGGTGTAACAACATACAAGTAACTTTACGCATTCACAATATCACATTTCACGAGGACCTTTTCAATTTCCATAATTCAATACCAAGTTTCTATAAACTTTGGCTCTCAAACAACAATGACTTCCAACCCGGTTCAATGCGATATTTAAACTACTTCCCCAAATTTCATTTTGACTACGTGAGACCTCATAATATAGCTAAAGTACTCTAATTCATCCTACGCTGCAAAGGTTCAATCATTTTCTAAGTTGCATATGATTCTAAGCTTTACAAGTTAATTCATATTTTCTGAGGCAGGGCACGACTCGTGCCATATGGCACGACTCGTGCCTTTTTCCACAAGCTACTCAGAACGACTTGGGCTATTCTTCACGACTCGTGCTCACGAGTGGCACAAGGGCACAACTCGTGCTCCTTGGCACGACTCGTGCCACGACCAAAATCAGACACCAGATCGCAGACATCAGTAACTGTTTCACCAAGTCCCATTTTTCTCACCTTACTCTGTTTTTCCAAGACCAATAACACTTCCAATCAGACCAAAACTAATTCATATACCAATTTTAACACATCAACACAATCAAATCATCCCATAGAACATCTATACACCCTCTAACATACCACTAATGCACTATTTCATTACCCTTTTTCAAGTTCTTCTCCCAAACCTTCTCTAACCACTTCCAAGCCAAGAAATTTAGAAAAATCAGTTCCAAAGATAGTTTATAACACAATTTCACTTGAATTAAATTCATATGCTCAACATAGAAAGGAAGACCATAACAACTTACTTGGAAAAATATGAAAAGAACAAGAAGCTTTCTTTGGATAGATGAATACTCCTCGTCGCCGTGATCAATAATCAGTAATCAAACTTGGAAACGGAGCAAGGGTTGATTTTCTAGGATTTTTAGAAGCTAGGCTAGGGTTTAGGGTGTCTTGGCTGATGAAGAAGAAAGAAGGTGATGGAAGAAGAGATTAGGATGAGGGTTTTATTTATAAAAGGATAAATATCAACATTTTCCTCAAAGGTCCTCCAAGACTCAACTTCTACAACTAAATCCCTAAACTTTAATTACTCTTAAGCCCTTCTCTACTTTATACTTCATTTCCATTTAAAAATCTAATTAAAACATCCTTCCCACATTAAATCCCACATGGATCAATTAAACATGATATTATCAAAGGAATTATAACCTTCAAAACACATAAGTCATGGAATAAATAAATAAATAATCATATACTAATTTAAAGATCATGCAATGAGTAAAAGAAAATGAAGTGCAACCCCCATTCCCACGTGCTCCACGTGTCCTAAACAGTGCCTAGAGTTGGGGTCGTGACAATGCAGTTGCTGCCGTTTTGGTGAGAGAGGATGGGGGCATTCAGAAGCCAGTGTATTATGTGTCAAAGGCATTGAGCGAGATTGAGGTGAGGTACTTTATTGCTGAGAAGTTAGCGTATGCTTTGGTGGTTGCCGCGAGGAAACTGAGAGCTTATTTTGTCGCGCACACCATTGTCATTTTGACTAATGCCCCGTTGAGGAAAATTTTGCAACAGCTTGACACTGCGGGAAGATTACTGAAATGGTTGATTGAATTGACGGAATTTGATATAAGGTACGAATCTTGCCGGGCAATAAAGGGGCAAGCTTTGACTGATTTTATCGTAGAGACATCTTTCACCAAGTCGCAGGCTGAGCTGGTGGAAGAGGGAAGCAAGAAAAGGGCGGCAAAGAGGGTTTTACCGAGTTTGGTTGAGGATAAGGAAAGGTCGCCAGATTTCTGGATTTTGCATGTGGACAGTTCTTCATCCAAAGACAAAGGTGGGGCGGGAATCACAGTGGTCTTGCCTGATGAGGAGCTCAAGTACGAGAAGGCACTGAGATTTAAGTTTAATGTTTCGAACAACCAGGCGGAGTATGAGGCATTGATTGCTGGGATTGAGCTGTCGAGAGACATTGGGCTGACTAAGATTGTCATTCATTTAGATTCTCAATTGATTGTTAACCAAGTTAAAGGCAAGTACGGGGTGTTGAATCCCATTTTGATAAAGTATTGTAATATGGCGAGAAATATTTTGAAGGGATTTGAGTTTTGGGAATTGGTGCAGATTGACAGGGCTGAGAACTCGCAGGCGGATTCATTGAGTAGGTCGACAGGAGGAGATGGGCAGGGCTCGACTAGTGAGCCGTTGGTTGAATATGTTGACATGCCGGCGATTAACAGGCCGATAATTATGGAAATTGAGGAAGTTGAAAAGAATTGGGTGATTGAGATGAAAGAATTTTTGGCCAAGGGAGAGTTGCCGCCCGATGAGGAAAAGTCAAAGTTGATAAAGGTGACCTTGCCGCGATTTACAATTCAGGACGGTATTTAGTACAAAAAATCTTTTTCGAAGCCGTTGATGAGATGCGTTGAGCCAAGCATGGTGCAGAAAGTTTTATTCGAGATTCATGAAGGCGTGTGTGGCGGCCACCCTGGTGCGAGAACCCTGGCCAAAAAAGTTTTATTCCATGGGTATTATTGGCCAAGTTTGAGAAAATATGCTGAAATCTATGTGAAGAAGTGCGAGAAATGCCAAAGGCACGGCAACATTCCCCAGCAACCAGCAATTGAGCAGACCCCGATTGTGGTGACATGGCCTTTTGATATGTGGGGGATTGATTTGATAGGGCCTTTCCCGAAGGCAAAGGGTGGATGCCAACACGTGGTTGTCGCAGTGGATTATTTCACTAAGTGGATAGAGGCTAAAGCACTGGCGACAATCAGTGAGGATAATGTGATCACGTTTGTTCAGGAGAAAATTTGGTGTAGATATGGGGTGCCCAGAGCAATTGTTTCCGATCATGGGACTCAATTTGGCAAGAAATTTTATGCGAAATGTGCGAGGTTGAATGTTAAACATTGGAAGTCGGTAGTTTACAGACCACAGTGTAATGGGCAGGCTGAGGCGGCAAACAAACAAATCATTGCTGCCCTGTGCTAAAACCTGGAAGGAAGGGGTGGAGCTTGGTTAGAGGAGCTGCCAACGACATTGTGGTATGTGAGAAGAATTGTAAAGGGCTCAACTGGAGAAACCGCTTTTGAGCTTACTTATAGATCAGAGGCAATGGTGCCAGCTGAGATGGATTTGCCGACTTATAGGGTGGCTTATTATGATGAGGTGAGAAACGGGCAGAGGCATTGTAATGACCTGGATCTGACTGACGAGAAGAGGCTTCAGGCGAGAATGAGAATGGTTATTTATAAGCAGAGATGAAGGCATAGCATGATAAGAGAGTTAACAAGAGGTCGTTCAATGTCGGGGATTGGGTCCTCAGGAGTGTGGAGGACACTGGGCCAAGGCCGAGATTTACAAAGTTAAACAAAAAGTGGGAGGGCCCTTCCAAGTAACCAAGGTCGTGAGGGAAGGGACTTATAAGTTGAAGAAGAAGGATGGCGAGGAGCTAAAGAATGCGTGGAACATTGACCACCTGAAGCAGTTCTACCAGTGAAGTTGTCAATTTTTGTTTGTAGATATTTTGATTGTAGTTTATTACTTTCCGTGTAACTAGAATAGTTTGTTTGTCGCATAATTCAGGAGGGGAAAATTATGTAAAAATTGATAGTCTGGTGTAATTTGGTGTATTATTGAAAGGGTGGAGGAAATTCCTTGGCGACATCTTTGTACAGTTTTTGTCACACAAATGTCCAATTCTAACAAATATTCACTTTGTGTTTGTGTTTTATAAAATGAGGTGCGCAAGAGCATGAAGCAATGTCAAATGTGAACTTTAGTGGAGTAGTAAAGGGATATTTGTCACGCTAGAAGATCGTCCTAAACCTTGAAGATGGCGGCCATTAAGGTTGGCACTGAAGAGTTAAAGCTTGAAGATGGCGGCCATAGAAGTTGCCGCTGAAGAGTTAAAGCTTGAAGATGGCGGCCAGGAAGGTTGCTGCCAAGAAAGCTGGATCAAAGATGATGAGTTCTGGCTCTCTCCAGATGATGAGTACTGGCTCTATCCAGACAGGAAAGACCTGGCTTAAAGGTGCCAGGCATAGAAAAGTCTTGGATTTTTAACAGGCGAGAAAGACCTGGCTTAAAGGCGCCAGGCAAAAAGTTGAAACAAGAAAGTAGCCAAGGGATCAAAGTCGCCAGGTTTGGTCCAATGCGGTTTATAGCTGATGCGGCTTCCGTCAGTTGAGATTTGTGTAAGGGATGCGTTTGCATCAAATGTGGATTGATTAAGTGCGGATTTGATCAAGCGCGGCTTTGGTCAGTAAGGTTTTTGGCCAAAGGAGATTGGCCACTCGAGGTTTTCCGCAGGATGGAATGATAAGTGATTTGGGTCAAGTCGCCATAAAGCAAAACAAAGCCGAAAGGTAAGAATCATAGTTAAGGAGTAAGGCTGCCTAAAGACAAGCCTCACTCTTTTGAAGGGAGTAGTATATATATAGATAAATTATGTAAAATGAATCTTCGATAAAATATCGAAGCAAAATAAAAATAATGTAGGCGACATGCGAAAGGTAGAATTTAAAGCAAATTATAGGAAGCAAAGTAACGGCATTCAAGATAAAGTATAAAAGCAAAATCGCTAAATGCGACATCCAAATATAGCTGAGCAAATGTTAAAGGAACCATTCATAGAGGCGGAAAGTAAAGCTAAAAGTTAGGTCGCAAACCGCGACATCAAAAGGCGACAAACTAAAGTTAATATACAGAAAAGTAAATTTTTTAGTACAGACCCAAATTAAAATATTGAAATTGTTTTCAAAAGAGCATCAAATGTTTAGGAGGTAGTAGCTTGTTTCCCGCTGGAAGCGGCTTTGGCAGCTCGGGCAGCTTCTTTGGCAGCATCCTTGGCGGCTTTGAGAGCTTTGCCCTTTTCATCAATCAAATATACCCACAAAGTTAGGGCATCGTTGGTGGCCACGGGAGGGATTTCCCAAACTGGTTTACCCAAAAGTTTGTCCTCAGCAGCTAAAGCGCGAAGCTCGTTCTCCTCGTAGGGAACCAAGGAGTGGCCTTGGCGGCAAAAGTCACTGAAAATTTGTTCTGACCCCCACTTGGAGATAAGTTCTGTAGTGATAGCCGGAATCTCGCTAGAGCTGGCTGCCGCTGCCCGCATAGCGTGTAGAAGGGCTTTGTCGTAGAGATCCATCGCCTCTTATTCTGCCTTTACTTTGTTGTTAGAAATTTCTTTAATAAGTTGGGCATTCAAGGCCGCCTTTGCCAGATTCTCAGCCACTAGTACTTTAATCTTCTCTTCTGAGCTTAGCTTCAAGGCAGTGATCTCGCCATTAAGCTCCTTCTCTTTGTTCTCGCTTGCCTTGAGGGCCTCATCAACTTTCAACTTTTCCGCTTGGAAAGCAGCCAAGCCCTTCTCCATTTCGAGACATTTTTTCTTGTATTTATCCTTCTCGCCCAGAGCTCTTTTGTGAGATTTCTCAGTTTTTTCCGAGTCAATAATCAAGCGTTTGCACTTGTTCCTCAAGCCATATAAAGTACTGGTGATCTGTTATAAAGAGAATTAGATTAAAAAGAAGGAGAATGAAAAAGGGACACAAGTAAAGTAAGGATTGACAACTCTTACTCCGCAGATTTGGAGTCCATCAAAGTTCAGGGAGAAGTCAGTATCTTGTTCTTCAATTTCCCCTATAGCCTTATTGTCGCTTGCGCGTTGAACTATGCCAGCGCCAATCAGACTGTAGGTAGGGTCGCGAGAATAAAGATCGAAGCCCATTAGGGCGGGAACCACAGCAATCTGTTGGCTTATCTCGTAGATGCCATCTTCGTCTGAGGGCATCTCAAAGCCTTCCTGGAGCCAGCTAGCGAGTTTCACATCAGTCTCAGTAGAGGGTTCGTCAATGGTAATAACATCCACTACAAGAAAGAAGGCTATTTACGGCGCTCATTTACGGCGGGTGAAACGCAACCGCCGTATATATTAGTTATATACGGCGGTGGATGTGCGTCCGCCGTATATATTATATATATACGGCGGTTGTGCATACCGCCGTATATAACTAATATACACGGCGGTTGCGGCCGCCATAAATAAGTTATGTACGTACACTTGGCATATACGTGTATGAGATCGAAGTTATATACGGCGGTATATCAGTATCCGCCGTATATAGGTGCTTATTATCGGCGGTTGACACGCGTCCGCCATAAATAACACACAATATTTACGGCGGTGTACAATATCCGCCGTAAATGTTATTAAATACCGGAAAACCCAAATTTCCCTATTCAGTTTCGCGCTATCTCTGTATGTATCTCAGCAGTCTCTCTTTCTCTCCTCAGCTAGGGCACGAATTTCCGACGTCGGTGACCAAATCAGCGGTAAGAATTCGTGTTTACTTTTAATTTTTGGTTTTTTGTTGTTCTTGGTGTGGTGGATTATTGAAATCGACCTTCTATTTCTCTCTCTCTCCTCCAGCCAGTGAAATTGAGCGTTAATTTCTTTGATCAACAACAATCAGGTATGCATTTCTTTCCCCTTTTCTAATTTACTTTTAATTTCTGGGTTTTTTTTGTTCTTGGTGTTGTGAGTTGTTGTTGTCATCGTTGTTGTTGTTGTTGGTATTCTTTATTCTTGTTATTATTGTTGCTGTTGTTGTTGTTGGTATTGCTGTTACTGAACCATCCTAATGGACCAGAATGTCCACACCTTGCACCTCACTCTAAGAACACTTCCCCATCCCAGTTCACTTCATAACATCTCTCTCTCTCTCTCTCTAACATGAATATCCTTCTGCATTTATTATCCAATTACTCCCATCACTTGCATGATTTAAGTTAAAGATTCACATATAAAAATAAATTTCACAATTTTCCCTTCACAAATATTGTAAAGATTCAAGTAATTAAACAACTTTTTACCCTCCAAGAGTTTGTATTAAGGTTTGATATAAATAGATGTGCCCCTATCCATCGGCTTATGCTTTTTGATTGGTGGTAAACTTGACACGATATCAAAGTTTTGATGGGGCAAGATCAAGATTCAAATAGTCCCACTTGCATTTGTTTACCCGAATGTCACACGTGAGAGAGTATTAATGCTTGATATATATAGTTAAGCCCCTATCTATCGTCTTAAACTTTTAGAACAACATTGCAACGTAATTTACAAATAGTTTTAGTAAAACGATTAGTACTTGACACTTTTGTATAAATAAATAATATTCAAGTCAGAAGCTATATATAATGTCCATTGAGACAACTAAAGATAATATAAAATTGAAAACCCTTAACATCCATATTATGTTTAATTAAGCATGAATAGATTTGCCTCATTGTAGCAAGAATTTGGGGCTCACATTATTTTAAATATAATAACACTTTTCTTATATTACCATCGCTCTCCTAAGATAGTACCCTTCGTAGACCCTACACAAAAAATAATGTTGCGCACTTCAACCTAGTTCCTAAAAATAGTTCCAAATCTTTTGTCGCATGTAATTCTTTTGCACATCAACCTAGTTCCTTAAATTAGCTTCTCAATTGGGAGGGGGGGGCTTGTGAGAGAGAACGAATGAATGTTGTCATGGGGTTATACTATATCATGGGCCCAAGCTCGACTAATAGGCTAGGCTTCAACAATGTATATTATCTATATCGAGCCAAAAGTTGTACATATTTAGACTATGTTTGTTTATGAGTTTATTTTTATTCTAAAATTTGTGTCTCTCGGTCTTATATATAGGTTGTATTTTAACGTTAAAAATATCAATTCAAGTCATATATGGACAAAAGTTGGATTGATTTGGGTAATCGAATTTCAAATGAGTACATGTCTGGGGTTGACAACTTTCTCGATTTTGATTTCTCAAAAAAGTCTGTTGATGTTAAAGAAATATATTGTCCTTGTAAAAAATGTGCAAATCGTTACCAAAAAGATCGTGCAACCGTGAAATCACATTGTATTGAAGTGGGATTTCAAAAAGATTACAAGAATTGGATTAGGCACGGGGAAGAGTACATTTCGGCGTATAAGAATAATAATAATGATAGGACAACTGAAGATGGCATTGAAATTGAATTGGGCGTGCAAGATTGTATGAGGCGAATGGTACATGAAGGGATGGGTATACCGGATAGTAACCAGCCAGGAATTGAAGAAATTGTACAATCAGATGCAGCCACCGCAAAGTTTCTTAGCCTTTTGAGAGATGCTGATCAAGCCTTGTGGGAAGGGTGTGATAAGTTTACAGTACTCTCATTTATTGTAGAACTTATGCACTGGAAGGCTAATTATCGAGTGGCCGATAAGGGATTTACTTCTTTATTAAAAAAATTTCATTAGGGCATTGCCTCAGTCAGCGAAAGTGCCAAGTTCCTATCGTGAGGCGTACAAGATGACTGCAGATTTGGGTTTCAGTTATAAAACGTGGGACGCGTACATTAATCATTGTATGTTGTTTCGAAATGAAACTGAAAAACTTACTAAATGTGAAATATGTGGAGCCTCTAGATATAAGCAACAAGAAGAAGGGGGTAGCGGTGAAGGTGCGGAAACAAGTGGCAAGAATAACCTTCCCAAGCAGGTAGCGATGAAGAAAGTATGGTATTTTCCCTTAAAGCCAAGGTTGCAAAGGTTGTATTGGTCATCTAAGACCGCGATACTCATGAGATGGCATTGTGATGTACCCGATTTTTTTTGAAAATCAAACGGAGTCGCCACGCCATTTTTGTTTTAAGGGCCAAAACTTTGAAAAATGCCCGAGATTAGAGATTTGGGTTCGGAGGTCACGTTACACGCCGGGAAGAACGTTAGTGTTCACCCGGAATGCCTCGTAAAACGAGTCTTCCAAGCATTAAAAACCATTTATGTGTGTGTGTGTGGGTGTGTTTTGGCCAAAATAATGTTGAAACTGAAAAGTAAAAATTGGGAACTCTTTATTAGACTTTGAAAAAATCCCATGATTTTTGGTATGATTTTTGGGTTGACTTTTGGTACTCAAAAGATTTTTTGAAGTTGAAAAACATTTCTGCCAGAATGAAAAAGGCAGTGGACACTTTATTTTAAAATGGGTTTAAGGGCTTAAAAATCTCAGAATCTGGAGAAAGTCCGAGAATGAAAGTTGTTCAAAACACCTTAAATAAGGTTTTTGTAAAAGCACTTTCCCATTTGGAGATGATTTGGTGGACCAAAATCTTCTGGAAATCTCAGATGTGAAATCTGGATTTCCAGAGAATGATGAACTGACCTTTAAAAGAAAAATTTGAAAAAGGGAGTTTTACTCACGAATAAAATGAAATAAAAATATGTCTGGAAATCTCTGAATGTTGTCTACAAAAAGTGTTTTGTAATCAACACCAAATTCCAAGTTTATATATGTCCAAAAAATTAGACCATGGACAGAGGTCTTAGAAAATTGCTACTGGACAGCAACTTTCTTAAGAAGAAAAACATGATTTAAAGGGGGGTTTTGCATCCATGCTTGTCTCCATTTCCCTAGTTTTTGATTAGTAGTCACTAGACATTTTAGTGGTGATCTACTATATCAAACCATCCTTGGGGTACATTAGGACTTAAGCATTTCATTTGCTTGGGAAGGGGGGATTTTATCCTTGAAAATGAAGATTTGATGTATGAAAATGGTTTTTAGGGTTTTGAAAATGCATTTGCAAGTAAGTAAGAACACTTTGAAAGTAATGTTGATCCTTGTAGAGGATCATCCATGGAGATGAACTTCCATGGTGATCCTCTTGGATCTAAAGCAAGAAGATGAACAAACCACATTTTGGAGTTTGAAAGTGCATGCATGGATGAGAGAGATTTAGGGTAGGGAGAGGGAGGTTATACCTATCTTCCTTTGTGTTTGTGTTTGAATGGATTCAAGGCTTGAATGTGTTTAGGGTTTGAATGTGTTTAGGGCTTGTGATTAGAGTTGGTCAAAGAGAAAACAAGTAGATAACAATTAAGTCCTCTATGTTTTCTCTCTAATCCTCCTCTTAAGGGGTG
Organism: Adenophora triphylla var. japonica; assembly: GCA_022495995.1. NCBI lineage: Eukaryota > Viridiplantae > Streptophyta > Magnoliopsida > Asterales > Campanulaceae > Adenophora > Adenophora triphylla. The sequence goes on along the minus strand of JAFEMH010000272.1, from coordinate 110,393 downwards.
ATTGAAGCTTGGGCTTGTGTATGAATGGGAGTGATTTGAGAGTATTTGGAGTGAGTGGGATTTGGGAAAGATTCAAGAGAAAATGGTGGCAATCTAAGGATTCCCACTGTTTTCTCTCTATTTTTTGCCAGAGTGCTATTGCTGTGAGTGAATTGTGTTTTTTTGTAAACTGAGAGAGGAGGGTTCAATTTATAGGCAGCTGGGAGGAGCAAACATATCCGCGCGGATCATATCGGAGGCGTGCACTGTTCATTTCGCTGCTGCAGGCTTTTTGGACAGGAGGAATATTTTTCAAAAATTCAAACTGGCTATGTTTTTCAGCTTGCCAATTCGGGTTTTTCCAATTTCTTTTCTTTTTTAAGATTCTTTTCTTGGTTTAACCTTAAATGGCAATCCCTAATCTACCCTTGCTTTGTTAGAAAAGTTAGGAATTGTTAGAAATGTTAGGAATGTTAAGACTTTCGTTAATTTTCTAACGGAAATACTAACAACTCAAATTGGAGCACTTACAGTAGCCCCTCGGCGATGACGCTTTCGAAGGAAGCGGGGTCGTCGATAAGAGTAAGGCTCCATATTTGACAGGATGATCAAGTGATCGAGTGGCTGAACCTAGCGATAGGCTACCTACGTATCCCGAATGGGAATCAAGCCGGCCGTAGTTCGGGTCTTTTGATGCCGACCCTAGAGTGACTGTTTTAGGATGTCAACCTGGCGAGCGAGTTCTGCAGTCGTTTGTTGAAAGAAACTCTGCTGGGGATGACCATTTTGGTTTGATGGCTAGAGTTGTATATCTGCTCTGCTGGGGATAGGAATGACTGTTTCGGTCTGATGGCTGAAGTTGTATATCCGCTCTGCTGGGGATAGGAATGACCATTTTGGTCTGATGGCTGAAGTTGTATATCCGCTCTGCTGGGGATAGGAATGACCATTTTGGTCTGATGGCTGAAGTTGTATATCCGCTCTGCTGGGGATAGGAATGACCATTTTGGTCTGATGGTTGAAGTTGTATATCCGCTCTGCTGGGGATAGGAATGACCATTTCGGTCTGATGGCTGAACCTATGATAGGCTACCTACGTATCCTTAAGAGGAATCAAGTCGGCCGTAGTTCAGGTCTTTTGACTATCTTCAGACGTAGACCCTAGAGTGACTGTTTTAGGATGTCAACCTAAGATTTGACTATTTTTGGGAAGTCACACTATGATTTGACTATTTTTGGGAAGTCGCCCTATGACTTGACTATTTTTGGGAAGTCGCCCTAAGATTTGACTATTTTGGGGAAGTCGCCCTAAGATTTGACTATTTTTGGGAAGTCGCCCTATGATTTGACTATTTTTGGGAAGTCGCCCTAAAATTTGACTATTTTTGGGAAGTCTCCCTATGATTTGACTATTTTTGGGAAGTCGCCCTATGATTTGACTATTTTTGGGAAGTCACCCTATGATTTGACTATTTTTGGGAAGTCTCCCTATGATTTGACTATTTTTGGGAAGTCGCCCTATGATTTGACTATTTTTGGGAAGTCACCCTATGATTTGACTATTTTTGGGAAGTTGCCCTATGATTTGACTATTTTTGGGAAGTCGCCCTGGTGATGATTTTGGTTTGTCGAATTAGGGGATGATTGCGATTTATCGCTTTCCTAGTGTTGTGCGTGATAGCGTTTTAGGTGCCTCAAACCTTAATGATGGAGTCTTAGGTGCCTTGAACCTTGATGATGGCGTCGTAGGTGCCTCAAACCTTGATGATGGCGTTTTAGGTGCCTTGAACCTTGATGATGGGTGATCTGGAGGTGACAACTTGTTTTGAAACGATTTCCTTCGATGTTCGTATCCTTTCGTTGGGGACAGACTTCGAGGGGATAGACAGTCTTTTGGTGGACTTCATTTGAAGGGATCGGAATTCCGTTAACTTTCGTCGGGGATGAACCTAAGCTGAGGTTTAGTTCAGAAGTATGAACCTAAATGAGAATTCAGTTCAGGAGTATGAACCTAAATGAGGACTCAGTTCAGGAGTATGAACCTAAGTGGGGACTCAGTTCAGGAGTATGAACCTAAATGGGGACCTAGTTCAGGAGTATGATCCTAAGTCGGGGTTTCAGTTCAGGAGTATGAACCTGAATGGGGACTTAGTTCAGGAGTATGAACCTAAATGGGGACTTAGCTCAGGAGTATGAACCTAAGTGGGGACTCAGTTCAGGAGTATGAACCTAAACGGGGACCTAGTTCAGGAGTATGATCCTAAGTCGGGGACTCAGTTTAGGAGTATGAACCTAAATGGGGACCTAGTTCAGGAGTATGATCCTAAGTCGGGGTTTCAGTTCAGGAGTATGAACCTAAATGGGGACCTAGTTCAGGAGTATGATCCTAAGTCGGGGTTTCAGTTCAGGAGTATGAACCTAAATGGGGACTCAGTTCAGGAGTATGATCCTAAGTCGGGGTTTCAGTTCAGGAGTATGAACCTAAATGGGGACCTAGTTCAGGAGTATGACCCTAAGTCGGGGTTTCAGTTCAGGAGTATGAACCTAAATGGGGACTCAGTTCAGGAGTATGATCCTAAGTTGAGGTTTTGTACCTGAGGGAGACTGTTTGAGGGCGTTCTCGCTGGGGAAGATTTGAGCTTACGAGGATTACCGGGGAAAAGGGTGACCGTGTTGGTCAAGTGGCTGGACCTATGGTAGGCTACCTACGTATCAGAGTGGGAATCAAGCACGGACGTAGTTCGACAACTGCTGGGGATGGTCTTTGATGGTTTGACGGTATTCGGGAGTCACCCGAGGTTTGACTGTTGTTGGGAAGTCGCCCTAAGATTTGACTATTTTCGGGAAGTCGCCCTAAGACTTGACTATTTTTGGGGAGTCACCCTAAGATTTGGTGATAATGTTCTTTTAGAAAAGTAGTTGACTAAGATATGTTTTCATACCTGTGCTGTGCTTACCTGTAGCTGCCGGAAGGACTGAGGCTACGGCTGATGTTGATGAAGAGTTATTGGGTTGCCGTTCGTGGGACGGTTTCTGCTGACGATTTGCTGTCTTTGGAGGCATTTTGACCTGAAGGAGGAGTTTGGTTGAGTCTGCATCTTGCTGGTGATCGTCAACCTTGTAGAAGTTGTTGAGCTTGTCTTCACATTGGGACTTTTTGCTTTTGAGAACTTTGTGTCTCTGACCGATTTGCATTTGAGAACTTGGTGTCTGTAACCGAATTGTATCTGAGAACTTGGCGTCCCTAACCGATTTGTATTTGAGAACTTGGCGTCTGACGGGTGTATTTGAGAACTTGGCGTCTCGGCCGGTGTATTTGAGAACTTAGCGTCACAGGTGTATTTGAGAAACTTGGCGTCTCGACCATATTGTATTTGAGAACTTGGCGTCTCGGCCCAGTGCATTTGAGAGCTTAGCGTCTCGGCCGATTGTGTTGAGAACAGCGTCACGGCCGATTTGCTTGCCAGGCGGAGGTGGTCTTCATATGTTTGTGAATGTTGGGGGTTGTTTTCACCAAGTTGCAAACGCCGGAACTTGTCTTTGCCAAGCTATAGACATGGGGGCTACCTTTGCCAAACTGTAGATGCTGGAGGTCGTCTTCATCCATTTGTGGACATTGGAGGTTGTCTTTGGTGGAGACCATTCTCGCTGCGGAGAGGCTTCGGGTAGTGATGGAAAACTGGTCTTTCGTGCTTGAATTGCTACATTTGTTAGTAGAGGGACAAATGCACATATGACATTCATGATGATGGTCGCATGCATAGAATCAAAATGATTATGGGAACATCAGTGCATATGTTTGCGAGATGATGCATTTACTTGCTTTTGGAGATGCACTTAGCCTAAGCTTTTGGCAGGAAAATTATGACTTAGGATTGTTCCTATTGATTCAAGTTTTGTGCATGCTACATGAACCCTGGGGAGATTTTTTTGGGAATGCATGTGGTGAGAGGGGATGTATTGGAATGTATGTATCTGGAAACTTTTTGGAACAAATTTTGAGCAAGTGGGAGGGGGGTGAAAGCCCTCGATCGCGATTTAAACAGCGGTTGTTAATGAGGTTTTGTTAACAGTATCGCATGGACCTCAATTTTGATGAGATTGGATTCGGATCCCGGGTCTTGGTTAAAAGTTTCCCTCTCAATCTTGGTCATTTGAAGGCGATCTTGAAGCGAGCTGTAGAGTACGTCGGTATGAGTGAAACTTCTTTCATTTGGGTGAGCTGTGACTTGGCCGAAACCTTGTTCGGAGAATGATTTGACGAAATTGCTACTGCCAGGAGAAACCCCAGTTCTTAAATTCCGATGCTACGGGAAGCTGCTATGTACCAAGTTACGAAGTGAAAATCTAGTTGTTGATGTGCCTAGACCTTTCTTGTGACTTGATAAAATTCATGTTCAAAAGACCATCTTGACAAAGCCCGGATCCCTTCTTTGGCAAAGCCCCGGTTTGAAGAACCGAGTAGGCGAGTCCAGATTTTGAAGAAGTGACTTGGCGAAGCCCCAATCTTATAACCTCGTTGTGATTAGACATAATTAGCGAGTCCCAATCGATTGGTAATGCAAAGCGATCCCGAAAATAATCGACAAAGATCGAATCTATCTCGTAGTGAAGAACCCAATGTGGACCCAAAGATGACTATAGGAGCCCCGGCTTGAAGAGGCGATACATGAAAAGCACAGGAGAACCGCTTAGCAAAGCCCCGGCGTGAAGAAATTCAGAGTAGTCTTACGGAGGAGGCACCCGTCTTTTCGGACCTTAGTCAATCGATCCTTTGGACAAGACTCAGAAATGTTTACGTGCAGGGGCATATCTTTTGAAAGGTGGGAATGTCTCCCGAATTTGTGTATGACACTCTCGCTTTTGGTTTGACTCTTTTGAGAGAGTATAAGCATCACAAGGTGTGGAAAAGTGTATGGAAACCCCTGCCAACAGAAAGACAGTGTTTGACTCTATTTCCCTATGATGGAGAGAGAGAAGACTTGTCGAGACACTTGAAAACTTGTTTTATTCATGATGATCATAAGGCTGCTTAAAACCCTTTGTTAATGTTCGGGTTATTCAACCCCTGAATCTGATATGAACAAATATTTTGATTAATCACAAGGAGAAAGCCAACTGATATCGAGAATCAAGCTCGGAAAGTGTGTAGGGACGATCCTTGATGAGACCGGATTTTTTTTTTTGAGATTTGTTTGTGATTTCGACCAGACCAATTATGGTTGCCTACGTTCCCCTCATCATGAGGAGCTCAGGTCGCCGTAGTTCGGGCTTAGCCCGATTGAAGAGAGAATGAATGTGAAAGTTTGAGATTTTGAGGTCCTTTGAGGATTTTGAGGATTGGAGATTCGAATAACATATCCCCTTAGAGTGTCCATGAAAGACACGGATGCGGAGCCCCAATGGGACATCCACGGCAATTGTTTGTGGAGGAGAAATGAAATATGCTCACATGAAATGTCGAATGAATCAGATTTGAATTTGCACAATCTTTGATTGATGATTTTGAATCAATATGGATTAGATTCCAATTTAAGCAAGCAATGAAGCATCAAATTGATTTAGATCTTAAAGATATTACGGTGAAATTGCTATCCGATAGGAATTACAGCTGGGTTTTCGGGCTTCGATCGACCATCGGGTGATTTGGGAAATTATGACCTCTTAAGATGAGAGGTCGGATGGGCCTTTTACTGACTGAACCTCTAAAGATGAGAGGTTGGCTTGTAGGGATGTGTTTGGGAAATCTACGTTAAGATGAGAGGTCGGATGGGCCTTTTACTGACTGAACCTCTAAAGATGAGAGGTTGGCTTGTAGGGATGTGTTTGGGAAATCTACGGTGATGAAGATTGATTGCCTCTAAGAAGGAGAGGTCAGATTTTGACTTTGGCCAAAGGCGAGGGTAATGGTAATGGGAATATCCTCTAAAAGCGAGAGGGTGGCTTGGGATTGATTTAAGGTAATGGTGAGAGGAAGTCCAGGCCGTCGAGAACTTTTGCGAACTTGCGAGAACTCGGGCTCCCTTTTTGGAGAGCTTCTTGAGGAGTCGGGAACTTTTGCTGAATTGTGAGGATCGACAGTCCTTTTTTTTTTTTGGAAGGCCTCCTAAGGAGTTGAGGATTATATTTGTCCTTCCTTCATGGCTTGGGATATTTTGCGCATCGCCGACTCTCGAAGCTAACTTCTTGGCCTTGCTTGGACTTCTCTCAGTAAGGAGCAAATGTGATGGCTAAACAGGGTTTCAAAACACGCCGATCTTGAAATGAAAGGTATTATTTGGTGAGGGTGAGGTAATGGCTTTCCTATGGGTGAAAGGCTTCAGCCGCAATCCCTACCGGATGACCTAATTGAGATTAAGTCTTCATTGCTTGCTTAAGCTTTTAATGAGAAAAGATCCGTGCAAATTCATCGAGCAACGAAATGACGAGGATGATGTGAGCATATGAGATGCAAGAGGGGGAGTTGGTAAGCCCCAATTTGAGAAGGATATCAATTGACTTTCTCACTCCAATTAATTTGAATATTAATCATTTCAAAGAATTAGTGGTTGAGCAGCACAAGTGATCATCTTGGATAAAACCATTTCAATTTAGTGTAACGTGGGTGCGCAAGTGATGTCTCGAGTCTAGCAAGAAAAGAAAGAAGACTTTTATAAAAGTTAGACATTTAACTACTATGTCCAAAATGAACTTACAACGACAAATGTCCAGGAAGGACTTAGGTGAAAGAGAAGTACTAGAACCTACGAAGGTTGACTTAAAAGACTATTTTAGAGATAGGTAGCCCCTAGTCTAGCCGCGCTCTTTTCTTTGTTGGACCATGCATTTACTCTTCGGCCATTTGGAGATGGGAGCTATCGCAGATCTTTCCACCAGGATTTCTTTGGCAATCCCTTGCTCAATCCAGCCGTTTTCATTGCCTGCGATGACTGGTTCATCGATCTCACAAAAGGGCGAGTCAAATTCCCTTATGCCCACGAGTCTTGAATCACCAAACTCGATCATGTTGACGCTCATGTTGTTATTTCTAGGGAACGGGTTACTGATAGTATTGGGCCCTTCAGGCACCTCTAACTTCCCTTGCTCAATCAAACCTTGGATTGCCTTTTTCAGGGGGACGCAATCGTCTGTCAAGTGCCCATGGTACTGATGAAAGGCACAATGCTTGGAGGTATCCAAAGGAGCATTGGGGTTTCTGGGCTGATAATTTTCTAAAGGCCGGAGCAAACCTTCTTTTACCAAACCTCTGAAGATATCACTCAAAGGCATCCCAAAGTTTCTCAAGTCTTGGAGCCGGGATCTGGACGCATCAGGTTTCTTGGGAACAAAGGGAGCGGCATTGTTCTGATCTGTCTAGAATAGGGGCTGGGCGGGAGTCGTGTTGGAGGTGGATGAAGCCCGGTATACGTAGGTAGGTGCAACAACTTGCTTTGTTGATTGTGAGCCCTCTCAAATTTAGCCCGGAATTAACCATTGCGCGCAAGTCCGCGTAGGGAAGTGGCGAGGGAGGCTCTCAGATGTGGTTTCAGACATGACTGAAAGATGTCCAATTGTTCCTCTTCAGAAGGAGGGATGGCCATCTCACTGAGTTTCAGATTCCACCGCTTGTAGAAATCCTCGATGTTCTCGTCGGGACACTGCACTGTTGTCTGCAGATCAACTCTATTTGTTTCCCATTCCAAGTTAGCTTTGTACTTCTCTGTGAAAGCACTAGTGATCTGGTCCCATGTGGCCCTGGCCTCGGGTTTTAAGCGGAAGAACCATTTCAAAGCCCACGACTTCAAAGAGGGCGAAGTAGTCGGCCAACCGCTGGTTTGTGCATCCCTTAGCTTTCATGGCCAAAGTGTATGTATCCAGGTGAGTTTTCGGGCATGCAGTCCCATCAAACAGATCTAGATTAGGCATCACGAATTTGTGGGGCAGGGGCACAATGGAGTCCGGGTCCGTAGGCGGAAGCGAACTTCTTAGCGGTCAATTCAGCAATCTGCGCTTTCATTTCCTTATGTTGTTCCATGAACCAGGCCAGATGAGAATCTTGTGGTGGAACCATGGCATTCAATCCAGTGACTGAGCAAGAGTGAGGAGTTACCAGCTGGCGGCACACTGGTGGAAGGGATACCATACTCGGGGCATAGGTGAAAACTTGTCCTTGGCCCAAATTACCACTGGGGAATGTAGGTAGGAGCTTGGGCAAAGGGATAAAACCCGGCGGCTTCTTTGTTGGCTTCCCATTGGCGAGAGAAGGTGGAGGCGGACTGAGGTAGCCGAATAGCTCGGGTTCCGGAGTGAGACCCATAAGTAGGCTTAGATGCGGTCTTGTCCACTGGTTGTTAATTGCATGGCTGCCGTGGCGATGGTGTATAACCCGGGGGAATGCGGTCTGGTGATTACGATGAAACCGGGATGGAGGTTTGGTAACCCATCGAACCACTGAGTGAGAAATGGGTTTGTGAAAATTTGTGTTAGGAGCGGTGAGCTAGTATCATTTTGAGGAAAGGCTCATTATCTGGACCGAGGCTTGTGGGGGCATTCCAAGCTATTCTTTGTGAAGGTCCGGATTGATCGGTTCCAAACTAGGGTGGGATTCCAATTTCTTTGGGGCATTAGAGGTAACCCCAACCATGAGAGGACATTCCATGCGGCTTTGTCCCAGCTGAGCTGTGAGCGATTAGTGCGTCGAGGCTGCATGGATCCGGTGGTGTGGTTGGGGAGGCTGGGTGTCCCGAGACCGAGGAGCATGGGTTACGGTAGTGGTACCATAGGAGGTGGGTGGTGGCATCCTGGAGTAATCGGGCGGCGAGAGTGGGATTGGCATCCTCTTCTTCTTTCACGGTGAAGGTGCCATCGGGATTGAGGTGGCGGCCAAACCGTGGCTCTTAATAGCCTCCATAAGGCTATTCGGATGTGCTTCTGTCGCAATCTCATACGTTCGCTAGCGATTCCACTCCTGTTACATGCGAGGGGTCCCGGGAGGCGGAGTGACGTTATCCCCATCATTACCGGGCGATGCGGACATTACGAAACCCGAAGTCGGAACAAACGGTGAAGGCGACGATGCGCTTGACTCTTCTCAACTAATCAAACGGTGACCCGGTGCCCGAAACCAAGCTTTGTGAGGAGCTGCGGGGGAAAAGGCACGAGGGTTCAGATATGCAGGGATAGAAGGAGGGTAGGTGTTTGGGCTTTGGACTCATACGACATGCGGTTATTTGTTCTTGTTTACTTAAAACATGTTTTATTAACCTAATCGGTTGGAAAAGATTGATCTTCTTTTCGCAAACTACTCTGGATCTGGATCGGTGGGCCCCGTCACTACGTCTATAAGCCCCTCGTATTCCACTGTATTTCGACCTCCCGGGGTGGACGGCCCGGGCGAGGGTCCTATAGGGCAAGCGGGTCCCACTGATCGAAAGAAAAACGATCCGAAAAGTCTGGCGGGTAATCGAGTCTTAACGAGCATTCGATGTAAATTACGGACAAGGCGCGTCAAAGTCAAGATCATGTCGAGGGCTCGACAAAAAGTCGGCATGATTTGGATGATAAATGTTCACAATTGATCTTGACACGTCGTCAATTAGGCCGTAATTAGGCATGGAATAATCGTTAATTCTTGATGACTCGGTGTCATCTTTGGGAGTCGAGTGTATAATTTGTGCCGGTCGAGTCAAAGTCAAGGCGCCGGTCAATATCCGGTCAAAGTCCATGACGGAAAACCGGCGGAACTTCGGCGATTAGGGTCCCCGAAAGATATTGACTTGGTATGCCGACTAAGGCTTGAAAGGAAAGGTCTATACACGAGACGGGGCATGACACGGACCGGACTAAAAACCAACCGGGTCTCGGACAAAGTGTGTCACGGACAAGTGCATGGTCGACACGAGGCTCCATGGGATGTTTGGGTAGTCCGTGCTTGCACCGAGAGGCGTAATAAGACCAAACGGGACGCGACAGGGATTTCCCCGGGTTAAGGACGTAGTGTGCTGTGTAAGGTCATGTGCGCGTAGTGTGCAAGCAGTCTATCTTCTTTTTCTGAGTAAAATAGAAATTTTCCATGTGTCTTAAAAAGTGTGATGCATGCACAAAATGATTTTTTTTTTGAAAACTTTTTTTTTTGAAAATATTTATTATTATTTATTTTTGATTTTTTTTTTTGGTTTGATTTTTTTTGAAATTTTGATTTTTTTTTTTTTGAATTTTTTTTTTTTTGAAAACCCTTTTTTTTTAAAGAAAATAACACATAAGCACATAAGCACATAATTCAAGGCAACGGGTCCGATAGTCAAAATTTTGACTTTTCCGAGGCGGCCAAAAACAACACGAAATGTGCAAAATCAACACACACACAACAAATGATTTTAAATGCCGGGCCGGAAGCTTGACCCTCAAAAGCTTTTCTTCTTTTTTTTGAAAACAATGACACCGGTACGTGGGATTATTAAACCACAATTTATCCCCGACTCGTGTTAGGAGGCGATAACGGGAAGTTTAATGGTTTCCACCAATATATCAAATATCATTTTTTTTTAAGATAAAGCTTAATCTTCCCCAGGGGAGTCGCCACTGTGATGTACCCGATTTTTTTTTAAAATCAAACGGAGTCGCCACGCCATTTTTGTTTTAAGGGCCAAAACTTTGAAAAATGCCCGAGATTAGAGATTTGGGTTCGGAGGTCACGTTACACGTCGGGAAGAACGTTAGTGTTCACCCGGAATGCCTCGTAAAACGAGTCTTCCAAGCATTAAAAACCATTTGTGTGTGTGTGTGTGTGTGTGTTGGCCAAAATAATGTTGAAACTGAAAAGTAAAAATTGGGAACTCTTTATTAGACTTTTAAAAAATCTCATGATTTTTGGTATGATTTTTGGGTTGAGTTTTGGTACTCAAAAGATTTTTTGAAGTTGAAAAACATTTCTGCCAGAATGAAAAAGGCAGTGGACACTTTATTTTAAAATGGGTTTAAGGGCTTAAAAATCTCAGAATATGGGGAAAGTCCGAGAATTAAAGTTGTTCAAAACACCTTAAATAAGGTTTCTGTGAAATAACTTTCCCATTTGGAGATGATTTGGTGGACCAAAATCTAATGAAAATCTCAGATGTGAAATCTGGATTTTCAGAGAATGATGAACTGACCTTTAAAATAAAAATTTAAAAAAGGGAGTTTTACTCACGCAAAAAATGAAATAAAAATATATCTGGAAAGTTCTGAATGTTGGCTACACAAAGTGTTTTGTAGTCAACACCAAATTCCAAGTTTATCTATGTCCAAAAAATTAGACCATGGACAGAGGTCTCAGAAAATTGCTACTGGACAGCAACTTTCTTAAGAAGAAAAACATGATTTAAAGGGGGGGGGGGTTTGCATCCATTCTTGTCCCCATTTCCCTAGGTTTTGATTAGTAGTCACTAGACATTTTAGTGGTGATCTACTATATCAAACCATCCTTGTGGTACATTAGGACTTAAGCATTTCATTTGCTTGGGAAGGGGGGATTTTATCCTTGAAAATGAAGATTTGATGTATGAAAATGGTTTTTAGGGTTTTGAAAATGCATTTGCAAGTAAGTAAGAACACTTTGAAAGTAATTTTGATCCTTGTAGAGGATCATCCATGGAGATGAACTTCCATGGTGATCCTCTTGGATCTAAAGCAAGAAGATGAACAAACCACATTTTGGAGTTTGAAAGTGCATGCATGGATGAGAGAGATTTAGGGTAGGGAGAGGGAGGTTATACCTATCTTCCTTTGTGTTTGTGTTTTAATGGATTCAAGGCTTGAATGTGTTTAGGGTTTGAATGTGTTTAGGGCTTGTGATTAGAGTTGGTCAAAGAGAAAACAAGTAGATAACAATTAAGTCCTCTATGTTTTCTCTCTAATCCTCCTCTTAAGGGGTGATTGAAGCTTGGGCTTGTGTATGAATGGGAGTGATTTGAGAGTATTTGGAGTGAGTGGGATTTTGGAAAGATTCAAGAGAAAATGGTGGCAATCTAAGGATTCCCACTGTTTTCTCTCTATTTTTCGAGTCTTTATTCTTGTGAGTGAATTGTGTTTTGTAAGCGAGAGAGGAGGGTTCAATTTATAGGCCCTGAGGAGCAAACATATCCGCGCGGATCATATCGGAGGCGTGCACTGTTCATTTCGCTGCTGCAGGCTTTTTGGACAGGAGGAATATTTTTCAAAAATTCAAACTGGCTATGTTTTTCAGCTTGCCAATTCGGGTTTTTCCAATTTCTTTTCTTTTTTAAGATTCTTTTCTTGGTTTAACCTTAAATGGCAATCCCTAATCTACCCTTGCTTTGTTAGAAAAGTTAGGAATTGTTAGAAATGTTAGGAATGTTAAGACTTTCGTTAATTTTCTAACGGAAATACTAACAACTCAAATTGGAGCACTTACAGGCATGCCGAGAAAAGAATAGACGATGGTGTGCTGAGGCATCCTGCAGACTCTCGTGCGTGGAAGGGATTCGATGAACGTTATCCATTATTTTCAAGTGAAATTCGGAATGTTAGATTGGGATTAGCATCTGACGGATTTAATCCTTTCAGAACAATGACTATATCTCACAGTACTTGGCCGGTTGTGCTTATGTCATACAATCTTCCACCTTGGTTATGCATGAAATAGCCATATTTCTTCTTGTCGGTGCTTACTCAAGGCCCAAAAGGGCCGGGCAACAAGATAGATGTGTATCTCCAACCGTTAATTGATGAGTTGAAGGAATTGTGGGAAGATGGTATATCAACTTATGATGCATCAAGGAATGAGTTGTTTACTTTACGAGCTTCACTGTTATGGACAATAAATGACTTTCCTGCTTATGCAATGTTGTCTGGATGGAGCACTAAAGGTGAATATGCTTGCCCTTGTTGCAATGTGAGACCTCAAGCACGATGGTTGGATCATGGTGGCAAGTATTGTTTTATTGGTCATCGACGCTTCTTGTCTAGAAGTCATGCTTTTCGTAAGGATAAAAGCTCTTTTGATGGTACTCATGAAGTGAGAGATAAGCCCAAGTTATTGTTTGGAACAAAATTTCTTAAACAAGTTGAAAATATGGAAACAGAGTATAAAATAGAAGATGTTATTAAAAAGAGGAAAAGAGAAGAGGGTGAGAAGCAACAAGCCAAGTTAGAGAAAAGAAAGGTTCCTAAGTTGTGTCACAATTGGAAAAAGAGGAGTATCTTCTTTGAGTTGCCATATTGGGCAAATAATCATGTTTGTCATAATCTTGATGTTATGCACATTGAAAAAAATGTGTGTGATAATGTGCTACATACTCGCTAGGTACTCAAGGGAAAAATCAAAAGATAATGATAAAGCAAGAAAAGACCTAAAAGAGATGAACATTCGGAAACCATTGCATCTACAAACGCTTCCATCTGGCAAAGAAATTATGCCTCCGGCTCAGTTCACAATGAGTAAGAAGCATAAAGACACATTCTTGAAAGTTCTAAAGGGAGTTAAAGTCCCTGATGGCTACTCGTCAAACATATCTCGTTGTGTACATCTAGAGGAAAGAGCTATTTGGGGTCTCAAGAGCCATGATAGTCATATTTTGCTCCAACAACTACTCCCTTTAGCTGTTCGAAAAGCGTTGCCTACTTATATTGTAAAAGCCATCATTGAGTTGGCAAATTTCTTTAGGAAATTATCCTCAAAGGTGAATACACTTGCTGATCTCGAAAAGATACAAGATCGGATGGCTGTCACACTATGCGCTCTCGAGAAAATATTCCCATCAGCTTTCTTTGATGTTATGGAGCACTTGCCGGTGCATTTAGCCGAGGAGGCCTTGCTAGCAGGCCCAATACAATTTCGTTGGATGTATCCGGTAGAGAGGTACATCCATATTAAATTTACTTTGAAAAAAGTTAAATTCCTTTTTACATCTGGTTTAACATAAGTAAATATTTTTGTAGGTTTCTACTTACATTAAAATTATATGTTCGAAATCGAGCCCATCCCGAGGCCTCCATAGCTAAGGCAATTGTGGCTGAAGAATGCATGACTTTTTGTACGCAATATTTGGATGACATTGAGACAAAGTCAAATCGTCCTAGAAGAAATGATGATGAAGGTGATGAGTTAGGCCGCTTTGTAGGAAAAAAAGAGGTAATTACCCTTGATTACATCACACGAGTACAAGCGCATAGATATGTGCTTATCAATACTGAAGATGTTGAACAATACCTAGAGTAAGTGATTCCTTACATGAGGCTTACATTCCTTATATCTTTTATATTTTAAATTAATACTTAAATCATATTTTCAATCTGCTCAGAATGCATCATGCACATTTGAGGAAGATACTACCTCATAATCAACGACATCTTATAGAGAAAGAACATAATGATAAGTTTGTTAGCTGGTTTAAGGATTATGTAAGTATGAAACCAATTTCATATAATAGTTTCAATTTATCGTTTTAAATATTTTCTTATTAAATTTTGTTTTTTATAAAAGGTATGCACGACGAAAGATGTAGTGCCCGAAAGAATTATAAGTCTTGCATTGGGTCCTCATATGGATGCGAGGCGGTATAAGTCTTACATAATAAATGGTTTTCGATTTCGAGTGAAGGATGTCGATAGACGGAGGAAAACTCAAAATAGTGGAGTCATGCTAAATGCAAGTGTGACAAGTTTTTCAAGCCGAAAGGATAATAATCCCATTGTAGGGGATGTTAACTTCTACGGAGAGTTGATTGAGATCCTTGAAATTCGTTATAGCAACTCAATAAGATTTGTATTGTTTAAATGTGATTGGGTTGATAACCGGACAGGCAAGATGGAAGATGAGCAAAAATTTACTCTTGTAAACTTCAATCACAAGTTGTATAAGGATAATCGAGTTGGTGATGAACCATTCATATTAGCATCTCAAGCTGAGCAAGTTTGGTATGTTAAAGATCCTATAGAAAGTGATTGGAAAGTTGTGATGAGGATTACACCAAGAGATAGTTTTGACATATATTCAAATGATGATAAACAAGTTTCAGATTCGATTCCACAATTGGTACCATTTTGCTCACAAAATTTGGATGAAAATGTTGCTAACGAAGAAGCATCGTGGGTGCGAGAGGGAGTTGATGGGGTCGAGATTGAAACTACTAATATCAATGATGTTGATGTTGATATGACCGATAATGATGATGTTGATATGACCGATAATGATGATGATTACTTTGAGTAGTATTTGTTTAGATCTTATTTGCTTACTATTTACTAAGACAATGTTATTACTTATGTTTCATGTTTCAATCAAACTTGTTAATTTTGTATGGTTGAATATTAATATTATTACTTCTATATAATATGTATTTGTTTAGATCTTATTTGCTTACTATTTACTAAGACAATGTTATTACTAAAATTTGTGTCTCACCGTCTTATATATAGGTGGGTTGTGCTGAAACTGTAGTGTGGTGGTTCGGTTGGGAATTGGAAGGAGAATTTGATTGTGGGGGTGTGTTTATTGTTGCACTTTCTTTGTTATTTGTGTGGAGGTTTTGTAGTTGGTTTTTGTGTTGAAAATATGCCTCCTAAGGAGAGAGACGTTAGAGGGGGTAGAAACAAGAGGGGTAGACAAAAGCCGTCGCCCGTAGTCCCAAATGATCCCACTTCCCCTAATGCATCATTGACGCCGTTTATAGGATTGACCCAATTGACCTCCGCTCAAAAGAAAAAATGGCAGAATTTGGAGGGTAGGAAATTTCAAGTCACCACTTTCCTTCATTTGCCGGTGTTGAGGGATTTGGGTTTAGAGACGTTAGTAACAGAATTGATGATGCAAGCGGAGTTAGGTAATTTCCTGGGGAAGACTCCATCTACGTATTTGAGATATTCACTTGAGTTCCTTTCAACTTTGGAGGTAGGCAAGGGGTCACAAGAAAATTCTATTCGGTTTCATCTGGATGATGAAGCCTATCGAGTGACTTATGATGAGTTGAGGGGAATCTTTGGGGTTGGTCAGCCGAGAGGAAACTGGGTGGAGGCTGATGGGGCGACTTGTTTTTTCTTTTCGGAGCTCACAGGATTGCCCTGCAAAAAGAAATACCTTAGTGCTTCCTCTCTTTCTCACCCGGCTTGGAAATTATTTTACAGAGGGCTATCTATGTCTTGGTTGGCAAACGAAGAGCCCGCTCAATTGAATGTGGCTATGGTAAACCTTTTGCGAACGGGGTTAAGGAGTTTTCAGGTGATTCCTGATTGGGTTGATATTTTTGTTTGGAGATGTGAGGCATTTGCCCTTACCAAAAATGGAAACATATTAATAGGGGGATGATCACGTTGATTGCTCAAGCTTGTGTGGGGGAACCTGTTGGTGTAATGCCCTAGGCTTTAGTTATGTTTAACTGAAAACCGTTATGTATCATCTTTATCGTTTATGTTTGTTATTTGATTATTATATAGTTTGCATATTTATTGTAATAATCTCCGTCCCTAATTATTAAGAGAATAATTAGTATAATTGTCAATGGATAATCATATGATGATTATATGCATAGAGATGCACATTGAAATTATGGGTACTTGTTAGAGAACAAGTGACTGGACTTGACCCGTATGAGATTTATGTCATGGTCAAATGTCATAAATCTCATAAGGTTACTTCATTTAGTCCCTAGACCTGAGATTATCATGACCTTACATATGATGAAAAGTTATGTTTGATTTTAGTCAAACGGTATCTTAACACGATATCTATAAAGGCTATCTTTGGCATGATCGGATTCATGATGGGAAGGATGATAAGTCAAGATGGAATTTGTCCCTCAAAAGAGAGATGTTTTGCTTGGGCCCCTCGATGAGTGATAATGATGAAAGTGTGTGGCCACACCCCAATATGATTGGACTATCATTATACTCAAGATCGAGAAAGCATTGAACAAATACAAGTTGATGTGGACCATGACTTGTGTTCAATATAACATCGTGAGACAAAGGGAGAAATGGAAGTGTACCATTGGAAACGTGAACTCTTACGTTGTGTTATTTGGGTAGACATAATGGCTTGCTAGAGTCCGCTTATGTCTTATGAGAGCCGATATGATCAGACTCATTGCCAACATAATACAATCCTATTGGGTCACACACAAATAGAATGAATTGGTTGAACCGGAGGAAGAATGGTTGAGAATTTCTGTATCTGGCTATATATATCGCGCGACATATTAAGCCAATGGCTTAATATACCGCGCGACATATCAAGCCCTACGCGGTTTGACAGCCTGTTCTCCTAATACGATTAGGAGACATATTCATACTATTGTAGTATAAATATGTGAGGTCTGTCAGACCTAATTCCCTAGCCGAATTTTTCAATAGAAATTCACAATCAAAAGTCCTCTCAATATTCTTCCAAAAGTTTTAGGAATCTAGCAATTCCCAACCCGAGAATTGTTCTCGACATTCATATTTGTGTGGATTACCAAAAGAGGGTCTTAGTTTGTTCAAACAAATCAAAGACCTAGAGTTCAAATCTGAAGATCCAAAGGAGTTGAAGATTCAAAGATTTGAAGATCAAAAGTTTGTGATTACGAATCACATAATTATCCGTTCGATAGCTCAAGACCGGAAAGCAATTTAGGTTGGTAAATTCTATCTCATAGCAATTCAATTTAATCGTATAGAACGGATCTTAGGGCTTGGGTTTTGTGTTAATTTTATGCTTAATTCCGCTGCGCATGGATCCATAAAACCCAACAGTGGTATCAGAGCCCCGTTCGTATGGTTAAGTTTGAATTAACATGCTAGAATGATTATATAAATTGTTTATATGTTCGTTGCATGTTTTTGTATGCGATAGAATTTTGATTGTTTATGTGAAACAATGTGAAAATCGTTTTCGAATTATGTTGAATTAAATCTGTAAAAGGGTTGTTTTATATGATTTAATTGCATATAATCTGAATTGATTGAAATCTGGAAATCCTGTTACTTGGCTACTTTAGTCGCGCGACATGATGAGCCATGAGGAATTCAGGTTATCTGGCTTTGTTAGGTCGCGCGACATATCAAGCCTCGGGCGATGTTGTCACGCGACATAATAAGCCAAATGCAGGCGAGAATCGGTTTGTTTAATTTTACGCAATTACGTGATTGTGTTTACAATCCGAGATGTTTTATGTCTTAATCTGGATGCTATAAATTTACGGAAATTGAGTTTATAGGGCTATGCTAGATTAATTCATTGTTTATGCTTGCTTAATTAATTAAAAGGTGTTTATTTAATTGTTGTGTTGCATAATCATTGAGTGTTCTTATGCTTGCTTAATTGTTTAAAAGGTGATTTTATTAATTATTGCGTTGCATGAAGAAGCTGTTGTAATTCTAGAATGTTTTTTGAACATTGAATTATAGTTTACTAATTGTTTATGAGAAACAAGTTAGTGTCGATTGTTTATGAAACAAGTCAGTTTTACAAGTAAGAATTTTATTAGATGTTTAGTTGAAACATTGATTCATAGTTTCCTAATATGTTTAGATTTAGACATTGTAACTTTTGGATTTTATGATTGTTTATGGAAACAAGTCATAATTACGCGAAATTTAAAAGGAAACTGATTATTTATAAAAGGTAGTGATTATGTTGCCAAATCGTAGGCGATTTCTAATTGTGCATGACTAGGAGAGTTACGTCTAAGGAAGAGTTGGTACTTAAGTAGTCCTTGTGGCTCACCTATCTTCCCCGGGAACTTACAGTGCATGATTATGACTATCTTTCTTGATATGCTTATAATCTACCTTAAAGAACCTTCATTTAACTTTTAAGTTCTTTATGCCAATTCATGATTAAACACTTGAGACCACTCGGATAGTTTTGGGTGGGCTTGCCATAGCAAGGTACTTTGATTCTATTCCGTTTGCGAGCAAGATGAGGAAATGGTGGTTCCTATACGTTTAATATGAATGAACTTAATTGGAGTTATCAAAATGGTTTTGGACCCAAGGCATAAGATGAGATTAAAATATGCTTAGACATATGATGTCTTAAATAAATCTCATAAAAGATCCTAAGAGTCATATATGATATGATTGATGTTTTCTACCTAATTAGTTTAATCTTGAGCGGTGCGCCATAGCGTACTTGAGATTAAATTAAAGATGGATCTTAGTCCTAAGAGTCATATACGATATGATTGATGTTTTCTACCTAATTTAGTTTAATCTTGAGCGGTGCGCCATAGCGTACTTGAGATTAAATTAAAGTTGGATCTTAGCCCATTAAATGCATATTATGCTTATTAGCATTAGAAGGTGTATGATTTAGTGGGAGTATTTGTAAAATACATTATTTGCTCTTAAATGATAAATGTGTTGATATTGATATGTGTTCATATAATTTGTATATTTTGTTGTAGAAGTAGCATTACATAATGATAATTGCGATTCGTCCTTATGAAGGACAAAGTTCGAAATGAATGATACAAATAATTTTGATTGGATCAAAAGCCTAAAGAATGGTTCTTAGGTAAATTTGTACGTTCATTACGAATCCGTTCCTATTGATCCTACTGCAAATGTTGCAAAGGGCAAATAAGGAAGCAACATTAGAAACATATTGATGATTCTGACAATATTGCTTGCCTTGTATTTGCCACCGTGTTTAAAGGCTCTTATGAAGAACCTTGAGCACATGATAACTATTCTTTTGTTCTAGCACACCGCATAAAGGAAATGTTCCAAATGCGAACTAGGCAAAAGATATATGTTGTGGTGAAGGCTCTCAATTCATATGATGAAAGAAGGAGCAATCCGTAAATTGTGTTAATGGTTGACACAATAAAAGGGTTCATAAAGGAAGGAAAAGAAGGTAAAGCAAAAGTTGCTAAACCTAGGACAAATGTTGTCATAAGCCGAAGAGGCTAAACCCAAAGTGTCTCAAAAGGATGCATTTTGCTATCATTGCAATAAGATTGTCATTGGAAACAAAGTTGCAAGGCTTATTAGGAAGGCCTAAAAGGTGAAGAAGGGCAATATGATTGCTACTACTTCAAATATCTATATGATAGATATTTTTCTTTCGACTTCTTGTTCTTGGGTATATGATACAGGATTGAATCCCACATTTGTTTAAATGTGCAAGGAACAAAGAATAGAAAGCTACTCAAATAAGGTAAATTAAACCTATGCATGGGAATGGAGCAAGAATTGCAACATTAGCCATAAGGGACTTATGAAGTCACTTTACCTTGTGAAGTAGTACTTGTTTTGAACAAGTATGACTACGTTCCAGATTTGAGTAGGAGTATTATTTATGTTTCTTAAATGGATGATGAAGGATATAATTTTCTTATTTTCAATAAGAAGTTTTATATTTATTTAATAATATGCCTTATTGTAATGCATATGTCATTAAATAGTCTTCATATCCTTGAAGATGAGAAACAAAATAATGTTGAAGATATCTATAATATAAATGGAAATCTAAACCGAATAATATGAACAACGTGTTCATATGGCATTGCCGGTTTGGTCAGATAAATAAGAAACATATATCTAAACTCCATTAACATGGACTTTTAGACTCATATGACTATCAATCATTTGAGGAATGTTGATCTTATTTATTGGGATTATCGACCAAACCACCCTACACTAAAGTAGTGGGAGGGCTAGTGACTTATTGGTCATTATACATAAGATGTATGTGAACTATTAAGCAGCATTGCTAGGGGAGGATTTCGGTATTTCATCATACTTCACTAAAGACTTATCTAGATATGATTATGTCTATCTGATGAAGTCCAAAGGTGAATCGTTTGAGATGTTTCGAACATTTCAAGATGAAGTACAAAACAACTTGGCAAAACTATTAAGTACTTCGATTGGATCGAGGTAATGAATATTTGAGCCAAAAGTTTGACAATCATCTCAAAACTATGAAATCGTTTCAAAGTTGACTCCACCCGGAACACCACATTGTATGGTGTGTCTGAAAGGAGGAATTGAACCTTGTAGGACATGGTTCGTTCGATGATGTGTCAATTAGACTTTCCTATTTCCTATTTTCTTTTGAGGATATGCATTAGAAATGATGCGGTTACACTGAATTGAGTCCTTATTAAATCGGTTCCTAAGGCCCCACATGAGATGTGGCATGGAAGAAAACTTAGTTTGTCTTTCATGAAGATTTGGGGTTGCGAATCTTATGTAAAGAGACTTGTCTCTTATAAGTTAGCACCAAATCTAACAAGGTTATTTTCGGATATTGATTTTACAATCACAAAGAGAACAAAATGTTTGTTGCTCTACACGATTTGTTTCTTGAGAAATAGTTTCTCAATAAAGAATTTAGTGGGAGTAAAATTAATCTTGAAAGAAGTTCAAGAACCCGAAAATAATATGGAACCAAGAGTAGAGACAGAACCAAGTTCACAAAGGAGTTGTGAAACCGGTTCAAGATGCACAAGTCCATCGTAGATTGGATGGGTCACGATCCGAACTCAAGAAATAATGATTTCTCGTTGCGGAAAGTGATAAAGTGGAAGTCATTAAGAATGACGATCCTACTTGCTATCAAGAAGCGATGTCCCCTCCTAATTTGGATAGATGGTTATGAACCATGGAATCCAAATTACAATCCATGTTTGACAATCAAGTTTGGAACTTGATTGGGCTACCTGAAGGTGTAAAAACTAATGGGATGCAAGAAGGTCTTCAAGACCGACATGGATGGGAAGGTGTGTACTTTCATGACTAAGAATTGTAACAAAGGAATTTAGGCAAAATCATAGTATTGACTATGTTGAAACCTTGTTCGCCAGCTACAATGTCGAAGTCTGTTAGATTTTCAATTGCCATTATCACATATTGTGACTATGTGATATGACAAATGGATGTCAAACGACTTTCTTTAAATGGAAAGATTATTAAGGATGTGTAGAGTACACAACCCGAATAGTTTGTCGATCCAAGAAACTCTAATAAAGTATGCATGTTGCAAAGATCCATGAGATGGATTGAAGCAAGCTTCAAGGAATTGGAATCTTCGTTTTGATGAATTGGTCAAAGAGTTTGACTTCATCAAAGAACAAAGATGAATCTTGTGTATGCATGAAATTCAGTGGGAGCGTAATATTATTTCTATTGTTTTATTACAATGATATCTTACTCATTGGAAAAACAAGTTCCGACACTTAAGATCGTTAAGTCTTGGTCAAGGAAAGGTTTCTCAATGAAAGATATGGGTGAAGCCGCTTACATCCTTGGCATCAAGATCTATAGAGATATATCTAGAAGGATAAATTGGTTTGAGTCAAAATGTTCACATTGACAAGGTTCTTAGAAGAGTCTAAGAAGAGTAGCTTGTCAATGGATCATGGTACTTATCTTAGCAATACTCATTGTCTTATGACAACTGATGAGCAAAAGGAAAATGAATGAAGTTCCATATGCTTCGGCATTTGGATCTGTCATGTATGCCATGATTTGTACTAGACCCGACGTCTCATATGCTCTAAGCATGATGAGTCGATACCAATCTGATCCTGTGATGAGAACCATTGGATGGCAGTCAAGATGATCCTAAGTACTTAAGAAGAACTAAGGATACGTTCTTGGGATTTGAAAGATTGGAAGTTAATCTTGTTGTAAGGGTTACATAGGTGCTAGCTTCCAAACTAACAAAGTTATTTTAAAATCGCAATTAGGATTTGTGTTTATGCTTATTAGAGGTGCGGTTTTGATTGGAAGAGTTCCAAGCGAAATTGTAGTCGATTCTACTACTAAGGCCGAATTTTGGCAACATATGATGTGGCTAAAAGAGGCAGTTTGGATCAAAAGTTCATTAGTGTTTTGAAAATGTTCCAAGTATCACTAATCGGTGAAACTTTTGTTATGACAAATAGTGGTGCCACTTGTGCAAACAATGGAACCAAGGTCTACAACAATGATCCAAACACTTACTTAGACGTTCTTCAAGGAATTCATAAAGAATGAGAAGACGTTAAAATATACAAAGTATCAACCGATGATGACATAAGGGATTCACTTACAAAGACCCTCGCACAGCGGAAGCATGATGGTCATGTTAGATCCATGAGTATTCGATACATAAATGGAGCCTAGTGCAAGTGGGAGGCTGTTGGTGTAATGCCCTAGGCTTTAGTTATGTTTAGCGAAAACCGTTATGTATCATCTTTATCGTTTATGTTTGTTATTTGATTATTATATAGTTTGCATATTTATTGTAATAATCTCCGTCCCTAATTATTAAGAGAATAATTAGTATAATTGTCAATGGATAATCATATGATGATTATATGCATAGAGATGCACATTGAAATTATGGGTACTTGTCAGAGAACAAGTATTGGACTTGACCCGTATGAGATTTATGTCATGGTCAAATGTCATAAATCTCATAAGGTTACTTCATTTAGTCCCTAGACCTGAGATTATCATGACCTTACATATGATGAAAAGTTATGTTTGATTTTAGTCAAACGGTATCTTAACACGATATCTATAAAGGCTATCTTTGGCATGATCGGATTCATGATGGGAAGGATGATAAGTCAAGATGGAATTTGTCCCTCAAAAGAGAGATGTTTTGCTTGGGCCCCTCGATGAGTGATAATGATGAAAGTGTGTGGCCACACCCCAATATGATTGGACTATCATTATACTCAAGATCGAGAAAGCATTGAACAAATACAAGTTGATGTGGACCATGACTTGTGTTCAATATAACATCGTGAGACAAAGGGAGAAATGGAAGTGTACCATTGGAAACGTGAACTCTTACGTTGTGTTATTTGGGTAGACATAATGGCTTGCTAGAGTCCGCTTATGTCTTATGAGAGCCGATATGATCAGACTCATTGCCAACATAATACAATCCTATTGGGTCACACACAAATAGAATGAATTGGTTGGACAGGAGGAAGAATGGTTGAGAATTTACGTATACGGCTATATATATCGCGCGACATATTAAGCCAATGGCTTAATATACCGCGCGACATATCAAGCCTACGCGGTTTCTGACTGTTCTCCTAATACGATTAGGAGACATATTCATACTATTGTAGTATAAATATGTGAGGTCTGTCAGACCTAATTCCCTAGCCGAATTTTTCAATAGAAATTCACAATCAAAAGTCCTCTCAATATTCTTCCAAAAGTTTTAGGAATCTAGCAATTCCCAACCCGAGAATTGTTCTCGACATTCATATTTGTGTGGATTACCAAAAGAGGGTCTTAGTTTGTTCAAACAAATCAAAGACCTAGAGTTCAAATCTGAAGATCCAAAGGAGTTGAAGATTCGAAGATTTGAAGATCAAAAGTTTGTGATTACGAATCACATAATTATCCGTTCGATAGCTCAAGACCGGAAAGCAATTTAGGTTGGTAAATTCTATCTCATAGCAATTCAATTTAATCGTATAGAACGGATCTTAGGGCTTGGGTTTTGTGTTAATTTTATGCTTAATTCCGCTGCGCATGGATCCATAAAACCCAACAGAACCAAAACCCGAGGCGATGAGATTGATGGGGGGGGCACTGTAAGTGCTCCAATTTGAGCTTGTTAGTATTTTCGTTAGAAAATTAACGAAAGTTATAACATTTCTAACAATTCCTAACATTCCTAACATTTCTAACCAAGTAAGGGTAGATTAGGGATTGCCAAAAAAGGATAAACCAAAGAAAGAATCTCAAAAAGCAAAAGAAATTAGAAAAATCCGAATTGGGTAAGTTGAAAAACATAAACTGCTGGATTTTTGAATTTTATTCTTTCTGTCTAAAGCCTGGAGCTGCATTTAATGAACAGTGCACGTTTACAATCCTATCCGCGCGGACATGTTTGACATTTCCAGAGGCCTATAAATTGAACCCTCCTCTCTCAGTCTACACAACACAAATCACTCACAAGAATAAAGACATCATGAAAATAGAGAGAAAACAGTGGGAATTCACTTGAATTGCCACCATTTTCTCTCCAATCTTTCCCAAATCTCACTCACTCACAAACACTTCAAAACACTCTCATACATACTCTCATACATACACCAATCCAAGCTCAAATCACCCCTTAGGAGGAGGATTAGAGAGAAAATATAGAGGACTTCATTGTTATCTACTTGTTTTCTCTTTAACCAACTCAAATCATCAACCCTAAACACTTTCAAGCCCTAAACACATTCAAGCCTTTGAATCCATTCAAACACAAAACACAAGGAAGATAGGTATAACCTCCCTCTCCTTACCCTAAAATTCATCCATGCATGCATTTTCAAACTCCAAAATGTAGTTTGTTCATCTTCTTTTCTTAGATCCAAGAAGATCACCATGGAAGTTCATCTCCATGGATGATCTTCTACAAGGATCAACATTATTTTCAAAGTGTTCTTACTTACTTGCAAAGAAAACACATTTTCAAAACCCTAAAAATCATTTTCATACATTAAATCTCTTTTTCAAAGGATAAAATTCCCCTTCCCAAGCAAATGAAGTGCTTAGTCCTAATGTACCCCATGGATGGTTTGATATAGTTGATTCACCACTAAAATGTCAAGTGATCACTAATCATGTTTTGCTTCTTGAGAAGTTGCTGTCCAGTAGCAATTTTCTAAGACCCCAGTCCATGGTCTAATTTTTTGGACACAGATAAACTTGGAATTTGGTGTTGACTACAAAACACTTTTTGTAGCCAACATCCAGAGATTTCCAGATATAGTTTTACTTTATTTTTTTCGTGAGTAAAACTCCATTTTTCAAATTTTCCTTTAAAGGTCAGTTCATCAGTCTCTGGAAGTCCAGATTTCACATCTGAGATTTACAGAAGGTTTTGGGTCCTCAAATCATCTCCAAAATGAAAAGTTCTTTTACATAAACCTTATTTAAGGTGTTTTGAACATTTTTCATTCTTGGACTTTTCCCAGATTTTGGAGTTTTCAAGCCCTAAAGTCCATTTCAAAATTAAGTGTCCACTGCCTTTTTCCTTCTGGCAGAAATGGTTTTCAACTTCCAAAAATCTTTTGAGTGTCAAATATCAACCCAAAAATCACACCAAAAATCATGGGATCTGTCCAAAGTCTAATAAAGAATTCCCAATTTTTACTTTCCTCAGTTTCAACTTATTTTGGCCAAAGTAACACACACACACACACACACACACAAACAAATAGTTTTTAGCTTGGAAGACTCGTTTTACGAGGCATTCCGGGTGCACACTAACGTCCTTCCCGGCGTGTAACGTGACCTCCGAACCCAAATTTCTAATCTCGGGCATTTTTCAAAGTTTTGGCCCTTAAAACAAAAATGGCGTGGCGACTCCGTTTGATTTCAAAAAATCGGGTACATCACAGGCACGAGTTTTTATTCTGGAGACTGGCTAGTGCAGTATGACAAGTTTGTGAAGGAACTGAGGGCGACAGACAACAGGTCTTTATTGTTTGAATATGGTACTCCCAGGAGGATGGTACGTTGCAGGGTAGGGGCCACATTTCCAAGTGGTGAACAGGCCAGGCATTGGCGTATGCCCAGTGTTGATGATCAAATGGATCCCGTTGATGAGGAGGATGATGAGGAGCAGGAAGAGGAGGATCAGGAGAGACAGGGTGGTCAGGGAGGAGAGCATAATCAAAGCCAGCAGGGTTCTTTTGATCAATAGGATACCATGAGGGCATTTCTGGAGGAGTAGGAGCGATCAAGGATCGCTCGGGAGCAGAGCCGATATGCTTTGGAGGATGCTAGATGGGGGGAGGCTATCACTCGAGAACAGAGTCAACAGGCTTTAGAGAATGTTAGATGGGGGGAGGTGCAGGATCATTTTGAGGGGTTGGAAGATGAAACTGCCATTTTGGGAGCCCGGTATACGCAGCTGGAGGCTTGGGCGATGCAGACAGAGCCCCGGAGTTACGAGCCAGTTTCAGAGGATTATTTGACTATGATGCATTCGAGAGCCAGTGCTCGTGCACAGAGGCGTTCTTCCCGTCAGACCTACTATAAGGGATAAACCTCCGGCTCTCATTAGTGATGTTATTATTTATGTTTCATGTTTCAATCAAACTTGTTATTTTGTATGGTTGAATATTAATATTGTTAATTGTAATATGTATTTGTTTAGATCTTATTTGTTTACTATTACTAAGACAATGTTATTACTTATGTTTCATATTTCAATCAAACTTGTTATTTTGTATGGTTGAATTGAATATTAATATTTTTAATTGTAATATGTATTTGTTCTGCTTCTTTTGAACAAACTCTTATTTCCTACAGGATCTTATTGTAGCAGCTCTCTCAAGTTACTTTCCACCTCTGTCATCTGCTTCTCTAGGTACTCCTTTGATGCCTGTACAAATTTGAATATATTAAATGAATATCCAATTTTTACTTTGGGATGTCCCCGCCCCGCTTCCCCATCGATTTGGTACCCGCGGGAGCCCCAACCCCCCCAGTACTATTTTATACTTTTTCTGTATCAAGCAAGGCTTGCCTTATAGTGTTGTTGTTATTGTTGTTGTTCCTTCTTGTTGTTGTTGTTCCCCCTGCCCCGCTTCCCCACCGATTTGGTACCCACGAAGCATGTTCCTTCTTGTTGTTGTTGTATTTGTGATGTGAATGCCATGTTAAAGTGTAGTAATAACTAAAATTGCTTTAATTAACCCGTTATCAGTCATCATTCATAGATTGCTAAGTTACTTTTCAATAAAACTGAAGAGTTGAATGTTTTTTGTGAAGTGTGTTGTATGTTGTCATTCTACGATACTTTGCTGAATTTAGCAGTAGTTTGTGATGTCAAATTAGTGATGGTGCTATAAAGCATTCACAGTAAAGGTTAAATATGACATATAACAAATGAAGGCTACTTTGATTGTTTTTCTTTTTGTTAAAGTATAATACTGATGATGTTCATTTCTGGATGGGAATTGTAAAAAAAAAAAGGTTTTACTGAAGGGACCATAGGGCTTGATAGAGAATTTTGAAAAAAGTAGGGCCTCTTAGTATTTTCTTAAAAGATATTTGTGCAAGATATGATTTAAGGCTACCTTAGATAAATACAAAGAGAAGTCATATAATATAGAGAATGGATTTTATCGCCTATAAGTCTCAAATATCAACAACACTTTCATGTTGAATTTTAGCTCTTTGGTTGCGTTTCGGATATGCAGTTGTATGCATTTCTCTCTCTCTCTCTCTCTCTCTCTCTCATTCTCTCTCTATATGTGTGTGTGTTTAATTTTGTTATTTTGTTTAAGGATAATTAGTGATGTGTGTAGTATGCGTGATTAATTTGCATTTTGGAGATGTTTTGTTGTTTGTTTGTTTGTTAGCCTGTTAGGTGATGTTTTGTTGCTGAAGGAAGAGTTTGGTGTCTGTGTTGATTTGGAGCTAATTGATTGAGATAGCTACTTGTATTGTTGAATAGCATTTTGGTTGGGTTGGGCTCACACAGTTATTTGTATTTGTGTGCACGTGTGGTTTGTGGATTCCTTCTGATTTAATTTTTCATTATACTCAGATGTATAGTGTGTGTGTGTGTGTGTGAATGAATTTTTGGTGGTTTATTAGGTGTATGATTTGTTGTTGAAACTATAGTTTGGTGTCACATTGATTTGAGCGAATTTGGAGTTAATTGTAGGGAAATGGCCTTTTTATATTGTCAAATTGACTAGAATTTTTGACACACTTTTGTGTGCATTTTCTTGCATTAAAATCAAGGTTCAATGTTGAAATTTTGGTGTAGTGGAAAGTAAAATTTTGCATAGGGGTTGATTTTAGTTGTGGAGTTAATTTGGATTATAGTGAACATGGTAATAGGTGTGAATATCAAGACTAACTGCTTCACACATGCTAAATTTTGTCAATCTAAAATGTGGGTAGATAGAAGTCCTTGTGAAACACCCCTGAGTGGCAGGAAAGCTGTCCCATTTTTTATGTGGAAATATGGCTCGACTAACTGCTTCACACATGCTCCCCATGAGGGCCTCTTAGTATTTTCTTTCTTGTACCATCTTAAAATTTCACTACATCGCATTGTTTGGAAATACAACTATTTTTTTTGGGAAAACCCAAGAAGTACAGAGTCAGTTAGCTTTTAAAATGGAGCACTTTCTGTTGATGTTGTTGTTTTCTCCTGCTGTTGTTGTTTTCTGTTGCTGTTGTTGTTTCTGTTGCTGTTGTTATTTGCTGTTGCTGTTGTTGTTTTCATTTTGAGTGTTGTTGTTGCTGTTTATAGGTCTTATATAAGATATATAAGACCAATATATGGTCTTATATAAGATACATAAGACCTATAATAAATTTATAGGTCTTATACCTATATTATAAGACTGTTTTTTGGGTCCTTTACTTGGTTTATCCAATTTTTGTGCTAGAATTGAATTGTCATATGACAGATATGCCGCCAAGGAAAAATTTAATAACAGGTGAGGGCTCGAACCATAAAGGAAGAGGGCTGGCAAAAGCAATCAGAAAATGGGGTAAAGAGAGATTGAATATAATATGGAATGAATATGGTCAACCGGTTGGTGGGGACCACGCAAAACTAGCTACTCAGCTAGGACATTTTGCTAGAAATGGGGAACATTTCCCATTAACTAAAGAGTGGCCTCAGATGGAGCGTGCGGTTATAGATGCCGTATGAAATGACGTTCTAGTAAGTTGTAATCCATATTCCTTACATAAATCTCTAGTACGTAGTCAAAAGTCTTATGATTCTCTAACAATTGTTTTTTTTTTCTTTGTTGAATTGTGTATATAGGATAATACAAATGCGCCTCCGGAGTATTATCCAGTTATGAATATTGCTCTCAATAAACAGTGGCGTGACTGGAAATACCAGGTGAGACAAGCATATAATAAGTATTACTCAGTTATGAATATTACTCAGTTATGACTTTGTTATGAATATTACTCAGTTATGACTTTGTAATATGGAAATGTCAGGTGAAACAAATGTATAAGATGTATAATTCCGACCGGGACACATTGGCCAACCCACCCCATGCGTGCGTTGCGGGTCAATGGGCTGAACTTGTTGCGATGTGGGGTACAGATAAGGCTCAGGTATATTTCAAATTAATCTCAATCTATTATCGTGAATGTCTTATATAAGTAGTCAAATTAATACTAATATTATCTTCTTTTTTTCCAGGAATTATCACAAACAAATAAAGCGAATTGAGAAAAGCAAGCGTGCCTGAACAGGACCAGGAAAAAGTCCCATCCCAAAGTCATAAAAGAGGTTTGTCATCGTTCAATTTAGTTCTCAGTCGTCAATTAATGTTTTTTTTTGTATCGTATATAAATATATTTTTTTTGGTCAAATAATTCTATTATAAATTGTAGAGAGTAGACGAGGGATTACCAACAGATCGTGTTAGCTTGTTCATAGCTACGCGCACGGGAAAAACACCTGCAGATCAAGAAACCTCTCGTATGATTGTAAGTTAAAGTTTCAACCTTTTCTGTTTCAGTTTTGTTCTTCTATAGAATACTTTTTTCATTTCTAACTTCATTTTTATAATATTAATTAAAGTTAAAACATTTATATTGAACATGTTGTTTTTGTTACAGACTACGTTTAATGATGCAATTGAAGAGCTGCCAGAGGAGCAACAAAACTCTCCCAGGGCGCGAGAAAAGATTTTTACAGATTTGATGGGCACTGATGACCACGGGAGAGTGCGGTGTATGGGAGGCGGTGTTAACAAAACTAAGGTGTTTGGTAAATCCTCAACTTCTCAGTCAGCTGTATTGGAGGCGGTGTCATCCGTCAGAGCAGATCTTGAAAGGCAACTTGAGGAGCAACACCAAATGTTTCAACAACAAATTGAAGATTTGAACCGCCGTATGGAACAACATGGAAAAGGTAGTAATGAATAGGTGGTTTGTGGATTTTAAACATTGATTGAGTTTTGGATACATTAAACTATCTTTTTTGTACATGTTAATGGTTATTATGTTTGGATACATTCAACATTGATTTTGTGGATTGTAAACATTGATTTTGTGTTAATCGTTATTATGTGGATTGTAAACATTGATTGCGGGTGTATTAATTTTTGGTTATATACATGTTGCATTTGTGTGTGTACAGGTTGAATTTGGTTTTTGCGAGTGTATTTTTGGGGAAATTGAATTATATAGGCCTGGAGGGAAAAAAAATAGGCTTATTTATGGCGGAACCCTTCATCCGCCGTAAATAATACCTAGACGACTCGTGCCCAAAGGGGGGACGAGGGGACCTGGGAGGGGTGCAAATGGGACGACTCATGCCAAGGTGGACGACTCGTCTCTAACAAGTCATTTACGGCGGCACCCTGCATCCGCCGTATAAAAGCGGCATGAACGACTCGTCCACAAAGGGGGGACGAGGGAATCTGGTGGGGGTGCAATTTGGATGACTCGTGATATAATGGACGACTCGTCTCCTATTTACGGCGGTTATATTACCTACCGCCGTATAAAGATTCCTCAAATACACCATTCGTATACATACGATATATGAATTTCACTTATATACGGCGGTCCATAAAGCCGCCGTATTTGAACACATTTTATATACGGCGGTGGTATTTCCGCCGTATATGTTATTTACGGCGGATATCCCGCCGTAAATACTATATACGGCGATGTTATATACGATGGACTATATATGGCGGATTTCCCGCCGTAAATAGCATTTACGGCGGGGCGCATTTCATTTACGGCGGTTAAAATCCGCCGTATATAATCCTTTTTCTTGTAATGATCAGGATCCTCAGAAGTGCGCCCGCGTTTGTGGGGGCGGGAATCAACTTCCTTACTAAGATCTGGTTTGGTGGGAGCAGTAGGCTGGATAGCATCAACATTCTCAGAAGCGGGATTGGTTTCTTTTTCGAGGCCTTCCCCCTCAGGCCTCGTTTGATTTTAAAAAAAATCTCTTATTCAGAGCTTCATTTCTGATTCGCTCAGAGGTTGAAGCATTCAGGGCGTTTGATTTTTTTTTTACATTTAGTCTGATTTCCTTTTAAAATCCACTTAATTTTAAGCATCAAAACGAGTGCTGAGCGTACACTGATTTCCTCTTATCCGCTATTTTGGACAAAAATGTCCTCATAAAAATTTCATAATTCCCGTATTACCCTTGCTTATAAGGGTGAAAAGGCCACAATTCATTCATTCTTTCCATTTCTCTTACGATTCTTCTCCGGGTTCTCTAGCAGTGGCGATTCTAGGGTTCGTTCTTCTTCGGGATCTCCAGCAGCGGCGCTCAAGCAACGACGAGTAAGCTCCCTCTCCCTCTATCTTCATCTTCCTCTCCCTCTCCCTCTCCCTCTCCCTCTCCAACTCCCTCCCCTTCTATATTCGTCTTCCTCCTATCAGCCGTTCTTCTCTCTCCAATTTGTTTATGGGATGTTCTTTGTTGTTGCTTAAATGTGTTGCTTTGTTGGATTTGTGGGCTAGGAAGGAGGGTTTATGGGCAGATTTAAGAGGGGGTTATGGTGAGGTGGTGCTAGTGTGGGTTGGGAAGTAGGGTTTGAGTACCCTTTTGTTGATCTTTTACTTGCAGTCCCCAAATTTCATGGTAGATGATGTATTTATTGTCCTGTTGATTGAGATGATCATATGATTGTTTGGTTTAGTTTGAATTGGAGGAGTAGCGATTTGGGTTCTCATCTTTTCTTATGATTCTTCTGCTTTGAAGTTAATTTCTAGATAATAGTTTGTAATTTAAGTGATCGAGCTTGACTAAGTTATTGTCTTCGATTACTTACCGTCTGCTTTGGAGGCGTTGATTTACTGAATACAAATTGCTTTGAATTGGAGATATGGAGGTTCAATTTTGTGTTTTCTCTACTTTTATGCATAAGATTATGTTTTCGTTATTTTTTTTTAATTTCCCACTTTATTTGTGCATAAAATTACAAGTCTTACATGCTGAGATAGACAGGAATGAGAAATGATACTCCCTCTGTCCTTAAATGAATGTCCATTTTCAAGAAATTTTTGTCCCAAAATGAATGTCTTTTTTGTAAAAAAACTTTGTCCCTAACGTATTTTATGCCTTTTGTTTTTCACTATTCATTTTGTACTTGCAATATAGAAGGTGGATAACAAGAATATTTATGCATCTTTGCCATTAAATTGTATAAAATGTTAACATTTTCATAATGTCCCCTATATGAAATTTAGACTTTCATTAGGAACGGAAGGAGTACAAATCAAAATATGTGATCATACTCTAATATGCCTTAATTCAATCATTACTGTTGGAATTGTCAATATCAGAAGGTCAACTGTTTAGGGTACTACAATAAGCACCTCTTGTCAAAATTGTGATCATGAAGTGCTGATTGTTTTTGTCATCATGTAAAGTGCATTCAAGTCTGTATAAAAACTCATTGTTATTGATGAAATAATAGTCTCTAATGAACTAGTGCAGAAAAACAGAGGGAAGGCTGTAGTTGTTCCTACTAAACTGTTAGGACAATGATCATGTTAATTTTCTTATTGGATCCATCTTCTGATTTAAAGACACTGAAGGGATAAGGAAATTACTTGGATGTGCCAAGTAGAATCTGAAAGCATGTTGGTTAGTGTGATTCAAATGTGACTAGAACTGGTGGAGTATCATCTATTAAAGTGAAGGCATAAAAGTACAAGACATTATGGATTTTCAGTTTGTAGTATTGGTTATTTTGGTTTCCAGCTTCTTTTTATTTCTTTTCCTCAGTGGTACATAGGATGTTTTTCTTGATTCTCAATGGACTTTTCTTGAAAAAATGTGCAGGTTTTCTTGAATCTCTATGGAGGGATATAGACATGAATAGCACGACCCGCAGAGTTTAAATGGAAGATTGAACAATTTGAGTACCTAAATAACTTTGGAAATGCAGAGTTTCGAGTGATGCAGTTAGGTCACGGAGGCGAGTACAGCTTAGCAGTCCATCATACTATCATACTGACGAAGAGATGCAAGAGTGGGGCCTATCCCCACAAATGATAGCGGACCAAAAATGGAGAGCTGATGCTTGTAGAGGTGCTTGGAATGAAAAATGCCCGTGGTATCTTGATCCTTTTTTTTGACCACTTTGCTGACGATTCTGACGAATGTAGTGAAGAGCAGTGACTTGATTGCGAGTGATGTTTGCCGTCAAGGGGAGATCCCAGAAAGTTTGTGTAATCAGGGTGGTTTTGATAGAGATTATATAGATACATATATATGTGTATATATGGATAAAGCAATATATATATGACCAATTTACGTGAAGAAATTGCAATTGAAGTCATGAATAGCATGTGATTATTTTATCTAATATGTTGTGTTTTTTTAACTCCTTTCATGCATTTTGGCTTATTGAACTTAATTTTCTATATTATTTTTAAACTTGAATACTGTGATATTTTTATTTATTATTATGTTTTTTTATTTTACATTAGTGATTATGAAAAAAAAAAGTTGTAATTCTGTTTAAATATTTAATACTTGAATGTAGTATTGATATTCAGCTTATTATTAACAAGGCTGACAATTATATATTATTCAGAAGGATAAAATGGTAAAAATACACATTTCAGAAAACGAATTCAGATGGAAAATCAAACAGCCTGCCTAATTCAGAATTCAGTCTTCAGAAGCTGCCTTTTAAGGATTCAACCATTTTCAGAGGTGAAATCAGATTTCAGCACTTAACACTTAAAAAAAACAAAAGCCACCTCAGTCATATCCTCATCTCTGAGCACAAGGGAGGAAGATCGCAGGGGAGTTTTGGCTCTACTGGTTTTCTTTGAGTGGTCGGCGGCTTTTTCAGCGGCGACAAGGGCTTTCTCTCGAGCTATTGCTTCAGAGTCATCCCTGTGAATAGAAATTGGGATTTCCAACTCAGTAGTTTGGAGCAGAGCAGATTGGCAGGATTCAGCAAGTCGCCGGTGGCAACCATCAGCACCCGAGGCAGCAAATCGCCTATTCTGTAGATCCATAGTTCTGAATTCTAAAGCGAGAATGACAGACAATTAGTAAAATAAAGGAAAAGCATAATATGAGACAAATCAAGGGCGAGAAACATATTTAACACGTCAAACATTGCATGGCAACAGCGACCTTCCAGCTTGCAAGGCCCACACTCTGAAGCAAAGCAATCCCCAGAATGGATGTCCCAGCCAGGATAGGGAGCAATGTGAACAATGGGAATGCGAGATTCATCCTCAGGACAGGTGAAATCGGGAAGGCCAACTTGTCTGAGTAAAGAGGGGCGGGATAGAATTTCTCGCCAAGAAAATAAGGCCAGGTCGATATCATTAGCATCGGCGAGAACTTTGAGAATCCTATCTTTGAGTCGGTTGTCGCCTGATACTAAGGCTTTTCTTGTCTCAATTTTAGGGATTATGTCCCCAAGGTCGCATGAATGGGTCCAACCCACGCGAGATGTAATGAAGAGAGGATTGGACTGCCAATTGTGAACTTTCCTGGGTAGGGGAGTCAGAATTTTGGGTTTTCTATATTTAATGGAGAGGCGGTTCTCGATGATGCCATCTCGTTGAGATACGGTGGTGTAACCTTCAAATAAATGAACCAGTAAAGGGACAGATGGTTCCTGCCTTAGGGTCCTATAGATCACTAAGTAGCTACTAAGAATCCTAATTGCATTGGGATGAAGTTCTACCACTGCGGCATGAGCTTTATGCATGACGTCACTGAGAAAGGGATCAATTGGAATCCTAAGGCCTGCCTCTAGTTGGGAAGGATAGACTACAATGCCATCAGTTTTATGACGCATGGAGGCAAGAGAAAAGTCACCGATATTTGGCTCAATACGGTATATGTTGTGATCGATCCCGTATTTCACGTGATAAGATGTTTGGAACTCCAAGGAAGATGAGCTGCTAGTCTCAACGACATCAGGGTTAGAAGTATCCTGCGAGATTTGATATCGCGAGGAAGTTTTTGCGGCCAAGGTGTCCGAGACGTCATGATTTGACATAGATTTGGAGGAAGACATGTCGCTCCGACCATTGGAGCTGGATAGAACCTGTTTATAGAAGTGATGACTATGTAAATTGGGGGCTGCGGGATAGTCAGTGTCAGAAAAATCAGTATCAAAGAAAGGGCGATAGAAGTCGCAGATATGAGTACAAAGTTCCCTAGTCATGAAAAAGGGTTTCATAGGTATTGACTTGTGCAGGAATGGGGGGACCCCTAATTTCTAAGGCATTTAAAATGGCGACATCCGCTCCATGTTGCATAAGCATGAAGTTGAGATCCACTCGCGGGATTCGAGCCCAAACCACCATATCCAATTTGTAAAACCCCCTACTTTTCTCATTTTGACCAAATCAAACAGTTGATATTCTTCAGGATCACCCTCAAATCAACTGGGAAATGTAACGTGATGTGCCAAAAACGAAAAGTAACACGAAAAAGGGGAAATGAACGGTGAAAGTGAACGATCAGAAATTGGCTCGCCGGTAGTAATGGAGAAGGAAGGGAATAATGAGTGAAAAAGAGTAGGAAAATGAAAACAATAGCTTGAGTTCTGACTCTAAGCAAAGGAAGGTGAAAGAATTTGGGGGGACTTTCCAAGATGTATTAAAAAGAGATTCAAATTTTGAAACTCCCCCATTATTGAAGGCAATTTATGAATCGACGTGAATTCCAGGGAGGGAGTACGGCGATGCCAAACCGTCCTGATCCGTCAACCCTAGAGTGACATGTGTCCACTTAGGTGTCCTCTGAAACCCTTTTCTTGCCAGTTAACAGGAAAGGGCGGAAACCGTAAGTGATAATTGAAGTTCTCGCCTGGACCATAAATAGTCCAGGTCTTGAACTTGGGGGCTACTGATGTGATTATGGAAAATGGATTTGGGCTTGAACAGTAAGATTAGGCCCAACAGGGAGAAATGGGCCGAATATGCCTAGTCTGTGTATAGTATGTGAGTCCAAAGTGGTGAAGCGACATAGGTGTTGGGGGCGACATATGATTAGGCGACATAGGCAAAACGGAAGGTGAGAGTAAGGCCAAGTAAAAGGTAAGGCCATGCGAGAAGCATAACTTGTTTGTTAATGGTTCTTTATAACGAGATCGAAAGGCGGGGATCTCGCTTATTAGAAGGTTGGGATTGATGGCGACCTAAGGATTGTCGCCTTACCTTTGGTTGTCGCCTGGACGACTTGCGTGTTTGAGGGCTTCGGGGTGTCGCTCAGGTTGGCGCCCTTAAGTTCTACCCTAGCCGTCATTGAGAGGTGATGTGACAGGTTGAATAGTATAATTTCACTAACTTTGAAGTTGGTTGAGACCCTAGGTGGATGATTGACAAGTGTCCCCCATGTGCAAGGCACATGGGGGTATAGGAGTATATAAGCCTTTGAGTCAAATTTCATGGTACGTCTCTCCCACTACTCTCTAAGCTCTCTCTCTCTAAACTCCATTGTTGTTTACCTGATTTGAGACCAGAAATATTACTCTCACGCCGGAGGGGTTTTACCGGAGCCACCCCCGGCCTAGTTCTCGTTTGTGCATGTGTAGGTGACTGTCAAAGGAGGACAGCCGAAGTATCTTCATTTTCAGTTTCTGATCAACCATTTTCGATGGCAGCATCAAAAAGTGATAAAGTTGAATAATTAGTACCTTTTTAACGTTAAATTAGCACTTTTTTTAACAAATGTTGTACATGCATGTTTGAATGTTTATATCAGTCTGTATGAATGATTGACACTTTATAAAATTAACATGAGGCGACTTACACTTTTTGTGCTTTTTGAAGAATATGTTTTTCACAAGACATGCTCTTAATTTTAAAGGGAAATTGCATAATTTTAAAGGGAAATTGCAGCTTTGTTTTTGAAAATGGTAAATGTTGCATATGTAGTTCAACCATTCACATTTTTCACAATTTCATTCATAAATAATGTCAATGTTTAGGGGTCAAAATATAAAAATCTTTTATCAATTACTATATCAACAATAGGAATTGGGGAATATAGTAGTTGCCAATGTTTCATAGAGAGATCAGCCCTTAATTATATTATATCATCCATTTTTATTCTAAGTAATGAATTGTGATGATGTAGTAAACGATTCTGTACAGTATAAATCAAGGTACGAACGTGGATTTGTGACCGGGCAAGGCCTAATGGATTGGGCCTAAAATATAATCCATACAAGTCTTAATTACAACAAAGGGAGTGGGTCTACCCAACCTTTGCTCATCAGGCCTCCTCATCATTTCCCTATGTCGACCTTGACATGGCAGGTGTACAAATGACCAAGGCCCAAGCAGAAGCCTAATGCCGAGCAAGGCATATATCTATGCCGAGGAAGGCATCCCTCCAAGGCCGAGCAAGGCTCCCCTTGATGACGAGACGCCCCTCCCCGACTATCAGCAAAGCAGAAATGGGCATCCCCCATTCTCTACCTCTTCTCTTCATCGGCATCATACAAAGCCGACCAGGTAACATAAGCCGAGGAAGATTCTCACCGGCGCACGTGCGGATTGCAGTTTATCCAATCATACTCAATAAAGGACTGTGAATAGTTATAATCCTCTTAGGATTATAACCTTATCTCACAGGAATTCTCCTTCAATAAGGACAGAACAATTCTCCTTCAACAAGGACAGAACAATTATATTCCTCATTGGAGTGAAATCTTATCTACATGCATTCCTATCCAACATGGATTATACAATGTTATGCCTATATATACAAGCCATTCACATATTTGGGTATGTTATCTTTTGACTCTAAAGTCTTGTCAATTGATTTCTCTCTCTAAAATACAAATACTTACTCTCACGCTGGAGGGCCTTCGCCGGTGAAGCCCCGGCTAAGTTTACGTGTTTGTTCATCTTTTTCAGGCTATTCAATCGCCAGGATACAACCTGCTGCTGGATTTAGGCTGATTCGAACATTTTTGGCATCATCAGTTTGGTTCCATTGCCGGGAAACAATTCGAAACACCCATTGAATAGCCGGAAAATTTCCGTTTGGCCGAAAAAAACTCTGTTCCGCCTGAAGAATTTCGTCCACCTGAAATTTCTGTTCGCCTAAAAAATTTGTTTGGCTGAAAAAAGTTATGTTCGGCCGAAAAAGATTGCTCACCGGAATTCTGTTCACCAGATAATTGTCCGATTGAAATTTCTGCCCTAATCCTAATGGAGGACGGACGTACCGCTATCAACACTCCTGAAAGGGTTCATGTTGAAGACATTCATGTTAACCCTAGGACTGGTCTTCCTCTCACCAATGGAGAACTTCCTCCTCCGCCACCGTTGATTGATGGGTTGCTGCCCCTAGGAATGAACCTGCATTCTAGGGGGGGCTGATGGTTGTGGCAAACCCTCCTCGTCGTCGAGGTAGAGGAAGAAAGCCTGGTGGCAGCCAGACGACGAGGACTGTTGTTCAAGGAGGAACTGGGGCTTCCACCCAGCAAATTGATCGTCGAACACTCTTACACCAATAGATGGAGACCTTGCAATGCATTTATGAAACACATAATGCCTTGTTGCAGTTGGATCCAGAGCACTCTCTTGCTGAATTTATGAGGCCCACGAGGACTGGAAATTCCCTTGGGGGAAAGTCAAGGTGACAGGCGTAGTAGTCAGGGGAATCGAGAAAATCTTCCTCATGGCCAAAATCCCCCTCATCGTGACAATGGTGTTAAATCTAAGCAAAACCCCCCAAGATGTCCCTCCTCGTCGTAGGTCAAATGGATATGGAAACGAGAGAAACACGATAGACTTGAGAAGTCACTTGAATCACCAAAGGGAGCAGGAGGTTAACTCTGGTGACTTGCGAGCTAGGCTCAGTCATGCAAGACATTTAACCCCTCCTCGTCATATCACTCCTCCTTGGCATATGAACCCTCCTCGTCATAGGATCCCTCTTCAGCCGAGGAGCCCTCCTCGTTGCAGAACCCCTCTTCACCCTGAAAGGGGACCTAGGAGGGAAAGAACACCATCTGAATATGGAGATAACCGTCAGGAACCCGAGGAACATAGTAGGGTGAACAGTCAAAAAAGGAAAGAAAGATCCCATCGAAGCTCTCATTGTAGTTTGGGGATTGATGCTAGAGAATTACTGCTCTTGAAAAGAGATTGGATGAAATGGAGATGGGAAAGAAATAAGTGGAAGAAGATGATACCGGCACCACCCGACCATTCACCCAGGAAATTAATGATCTCCCTCCTAACCCCGCTCTTAAAATTCCTAGCTTTGATAAGTATGCGGGAATCACTGATGCAAGGGACCATGTTCAGAGCTTTGAATTCACTATGTCCCTCCTCACCAAAGCAGATGACATCCTCTGCAAAGCTTTTGCCATTGCTTTCTCCGGAACAGCTTTGTCCTG
This sequence comes from Adenophora triphylla var. japonica, assembly GCA_022495995.1. NCBI lineage: Eukaryota > Viridiplantae > Streptophyta > Magnoliopsida > Asterales > Campanulaceae > Adenophora > Adenophora triphylla. The sequence goes on along the minus strand of JAFEMH010000272.1, from coordinate 70,131 downwards.
ATTCCGTGAGCTGAAAAAGGGAAGCATCGACAACTGGAGAACCATGAGGAGGAAGTTCCTGGAACATTTTGCTACTGCAGGGAAAAGGAAGAAGAGGTTGACTGACGTTGCTAACATCGAGCAAGGAAAGAATGAGACCACTCTGAGTTATTATAACAGATTCAGAGCAATGGCGGATCAAGTGGAGGAAAGCCTGACCGATAGGGAGGTGATTGTTTGCTTCAACTCTGGATTAAGGTCCGAACAGTTGATCTATGAGCTTTCCGCCAGAGAGCCGAAGTCAAAATATGACCTATATAATGTGGCCTATGCCATAGCGATGGCTGAGGAGAAAAGTAAGAAAATATCTAATAAACCAGAGGCAGAGGCAGTTGGTGCCAACCAAGCCTCCAATGGAAATGGCTTCAAATGGAAGAACAGAACCCGAGGCACTAAAAAATATGAGGTTTTCACTCCCCTCACCAAACCAATCACAGAAACTATGCAATTGGTGAATCTACCCAATTCTCGTCCACTCAACGAAAAATCAAAGTACACTCGTGACACCTCAAAATATTGTGCCTTCAATTAAGACCATGGTCACAACACTGAAAACATGCATCTCCCTCAAAAGAATAATCCAAAGAGGGGTAGATGAGGGCAAACTTGATCGCTATGTGATGAAAAAGGATACCAAGCAAAAGAGGAAAGATGACGATGAGGATAAAGAAGATGAGAGGGAGGAAAGACCTCTTAGGGCTAAGCTGCATGAAATAAGGGAAGAGACTGTTGCCACAAAGAAATTGAAAGACCAGATTCATGAGTTGAGCAAAGTTTACCACATCCCAGCCTGGATCCACAAAGAAGAGGAAGTCATAAGCTTCTCTCCCAATGAACTGGTCAGGAGTCATGCCGCTCGTGAGCAACCCTTGGTAATTAAAGGGAGAATTGATAACTGCGAGTCTGAGAGACTCCTTATCAACTCGGGTGCCTCCCGAGATATTCTTTATTATTCCACCTTTCAGAAGATGGGTCTGAAGGACAGTATTCTGGAACCTTACAATGGAAGGCTAGAAGGTTTCACCAACTACAAGGTCAGTGCCATGGGCACCGTTGATCTATTACTGAAATAGGTGATCATCCCTACCGAGCGAAGGCCACTGTCACATTCGTGGCCATGAACTTGACCAGCGACTATCACGCAATCCTAGGCATTCCAAGTCAAGGAAAACTTGGGTTGGTCGCCTCCCTTCCTCACCAACGAGTCAAGTTCCCTCTCTTGCTAGAGTTGGATGCATGAGGGCGACCCCCAAAGACTTCTTGGAGCATGTCGTAAGGAGCAGAAAGACATCTCGAAAGGTGAAGGTGGATACACCGTAGGATAACATAAAAATTTCTAAGTCTGTAAAAACTACCCATACCAGCTCTAGGATGAATCTCATTTTTGAAGCAGAGGATGAAGAACACATGATACTAGAGTTTCGAGATGGTCCAGAAATGGAACCCGTAGATGAACTAGAAGAAATTATACTCAATCCCAACTATCTAGAATAAAAAATCAAAATTGGAGGCCAGCTCTCCCCGGAAGAGAGGCAAGAAATCATCACCCTTCTTAGAAACAATCTGGATGTCTTTGCTTGGAAAGTCGAGGATATGAGGGGAATTAAAGAAGAGGTAGCTCTCCACAGATTGGAAGTTGACCCATCTGCTAGACCCATCAAGCAGACCAGAAGAATTTTTGCTAACGACAAGGAGAATGCCATCGAAGAAGAGGTGCAAAAATTACTAAGCGCTGGAATCATCAGGGAAGCAACATACCCTGTTTGGTTGGCCAATGTGGTTATGGTCAAAAAAACAAAATGGTAAGTGGCGAATGTGCGTGGACTTTATGGAACTCAACAAAGCCTGCCCAAAGGACAGTTATCCTCTCCCCCGAATAGACAAATTGGTAGATTCCATTGCTGGAAATTCCACTCTCAGCTTCTTAGATGCCTATTCTGGCTATCATCAGATAAATATGGATAAGGAAGATATTTAGAAGACTGTCTTCCAGGCAGCAGGAGGAATTTATTGCTATACCATGATGCCCTTCGGGCTCAAAAATACAGGCGCTATATACCAGCGAATGGTCAACAAAGTCTTCGGGGAGCAAATAGGCCGTAACATGGAGACCTACATAGATGACATGGTTATCAAAACCAGGAATGGCAGTCACGCACCTGACTTGGAGGAAACTTTCAACAACCTACGAGCCAACAACATGAAACTAAATCCAAGTAAATGTGTATTCGGGGTGACTGCCGGGAAATTCCTCGATTTTATGGTATCACAGAGAGGCATCGAGGCAAATCCAGAAAAAATTAAATCCTTGATAGAAATGAGGGAGCCTACCAGCATCAAGGAGGTTTAAAGATTAAATGGAAGGATAGCTGGGCTAGGAAGATTCATTGCTAAATCCGCAAAAAAAATTGCTGCCTTTCTTCAAAGTCTTGAAGGGGGTCAAGAACTTCTCCTGGACACCTGAATGCACAGAATCATTCAAACAGTTGAAGGAGTACTTGGATCCCCTGCTTTATTAAGCAGCCCAGTCACGGGAGAGATGCTATATATCTTCCTAGCAGCCACGAACAATGTCATAGCCGCGGTATTAGTCCAGAACGAAGGAACTACACAGAGACCAATCTACTATGTCTCTAAAGCACTATCTTATGTGGAGAGTAGATATTTCAACGCGGAGAAGATAGCCTACGCCCTAGTCATAGCGGCAAGAAAGCTACGTGCATACTTCTCTGCATATCCCATCACTGTGTATACTAATGCGCCCTTGAAGAATATCTTGCAGCACAGCCTCTGGTTGATTTCATGGTCGAAACTGCCTTCATAGGAGAACACGACCCCACCTCCCGTAAGCGCAAAAAGCCTGAGGGAGAAGAATCAACCAACGAGTTCCCATGCAACTGTTGGGTCTTATACACTGATGGCTCAGCCAGCAAGGAGAGAAGCGGAGCTGAAATTGTGCTAGCAAGTCCCGATGGGGAGCACACCATCCAAGACATCATCAAATTCAAGTTCCCTGCTTCAAACAATCAAGCCGAATATGAGGCTCTGATATTTGGCATTGAGTTGGCTTTTTTATATGGAGCAACCAAAGTTGCGGCTTTCTGTGACTCCCAGCTAGTAGTCAAACAAGTGAAAGGGGAGTATAGCACGCAACATCCTATACTTACGAAGTATAAAGACCTGGTCCTAGACATGACAAAAAAGCTGAAATTCTTTGAAATAAGCAACTATTGACGTGGCAGATCCAAACTCTAACCCACTCATAGTCTTTGCTAAAGAACCTGCCTACGAGAGATTACAATTAATGCTCCTAGATAATGAGGAGAGATGTTGGATAGATGACTACAAGGACTACATCGACAAGGACCAACTTTTGGATGATGAGGAGCGTGCAAGGATTATTAAGAAAAAATCAATAAGGTACACACTGATGAATGGAGTCCTCTACAGAAGATCATTCACGAAGCCCCTGCTGAGGTGTGTCTATCCTAAGGAAATAGAAAATCTCTTGGCAAAAGTCCATGAGGGAATCTGCGGTGGACACCCGGGGGCCAGAACCTTAGCTGATAAAATCATCATGCTAGGTTACTATTGGCCGAACCTGCGAGATGACGCGCAAGCCTATGTAAAAATGTGACAAGTTCCAGAGATATTCTGACATTCCTAGACTCCCAGCGGTTGAGCAAACTCTTATAATACCTACATGGCCTTTTGACATGTGGGGAATCAAGCATCGGACCCTTCCCTCTCACCCGAGATAACTACAAATATGTGATCATGGCAGTTGACTACTTCTCCAAATGGATTGAAGCAAAGGCCTTAGCCAAGATAACATAAGAAAACGCAATAAACTTTGTCCATAGCTTCATATGGTGTCGCTTCGGGGTCCCACGCACTATCATTTCAGATCATGGTCTCCAGTTCGCTAGGGCATTCACAATGGAATTGAACAGACTTGGAATTCGACATATCAGATCATCCGTGAGCAGACCTCAATGCAACGGACAAGCAGAAGCAGCCAATAAGTTGGTGCTTACAGCCCTAACTAAGAACCTTGGTGGAAGATACGGTAGATGGTTACGAACTTCCCTTAGACTTATGGGTAGTTCGAACAACCACCCGGGGGCCAACCGGGGAAATCCCATTCGCGCTGACCTTCGGTTCTGAGGCAATGGCACCAGCTGAGATAGCTATTCCTACAAATAGAAATTCCAACTATGATGATCAAGTCAACAAGGTCAATAGGCTCCTAGACCTAGACCTATTAGATGAAAGGAGACTAGCTGCTCAGATGAGAATGGTGAACTACAAGCAAAGGACTAAAGTCTATCATGAAAAAAGGGTCAACAAAAGATTATTCCAAGTGGGCCATTGGGTACTTAGAAAAATTGAAGCAACAGGCAGAAAGGATGAACAAAACAAGCTCTCCCTAAACTGGGAAGGCCCCTACATCATCGCTCAGGTCATAAGAGAAGGGACCTACAGAATGAAGACCCCGGTTGGGAAAGAGCTTAAACATCCGTGGCACTCTGATAACTTACGGAAATACTATCACTAGTTTGTAATTTGTTTTTCATGATAGTTTAGTCCTTGTTAGTTTTTCCTTTACTTCCATGTAAGATAGGATTTCAGTTTGATGTAATCAGTTTCAATTAAATAAAAGTTCAGCTCTTTATTCAAACACAAGTGACTAGCAAGGCAGATACTGGGAAGATGAGAAAACAACCTCCTTGGCATCCACCGAAAGAAATCTTTCAAAATCATCTAAGACTTATGTACGAGTCATCTTCCTTGGCATGGGTAGATAAAAGAAGAAAAAATCAAAAATGTCAGGCCGAGGAGGCCCCTCGGCCAAATGACATAATTAGCAAAAATCACCCAAGACCTATGACCGAGCAAGCAACCTCGTCATGGATAGGTGTAGCCGTAAAAACATCTATGACATATGTACGAGTCGTCTTCCTTGGCATAGATAGATAAAAGAAGAATCTCAAGTGTCATGCCGAGGTACCTTCCTCGGCCTAATGACCAAACTTGAAGAATATACCAAAAAAATTAAAAACAAATGAGCTTCCTCGTTCCAATCAACTCAAGTCATGAATGATGAGAGAGCCTTCCTCGGCTTCCAAAGATGGAGTTGATACTCAGCATATATTCAACATACAAAAAGCATTCAAATAGTTCATGTCAAAACAATAGAGGAAGACAACAAAAAATTGAGAAGAGTCATTGTATTGATTGAAAGAGTTGAGTACAAAAGCCCTACTCTATTACATCAAAGTAAAAAAGAAAAAGAATCCTAAGCTTGCTCATCTTTGAAAGGCCCAAAAAAGTCATCTTGATTGGCCTCTGAGGGAGGGATGATGACTTGCTCTGTCGTAGCTTCAGTTTGAGCCCCCCCCCCTCGGCATTCACTTCCTTGTCAGTGCTAAGGACCTCATCCTCGATCCTTTCAATAATGTCATTGATGTTTTGTGGATCTATAGGAGGAGGGACCCAAGCAGGATGACCAGCCTCCTTGTCATTTGAAGCAATGATACTCAAGGTACTGTTCGAGAAGGGCACCAAGTAATGAAGAGATCGGGAAGCCTCATCATAGGAACCTTGGCTTATCAGTCAGGCAGCTTCTCCAAATCAATGCCGAGGGATGTATCGGCCATGATCCTCCTAGCTAGGTGCAGGTACCCATCCGAGTACATGGTGGTTGTCTCCTCAGCCAAGGCATCCATAAAGGCCGGTCTAGCCTTGTATTCAGAAAGGGCATCATCGATTTGAGAAGGAAAGCTAGCCTCTAACTCTTTATACAGGGCATCAGCTACCTCAGCATTGGTCTTCAGCTCGGCTTGGAGCTTCTCTATCTCAGCCTGCTCGGCCCTAGCTAGCTTCTCGGGCTTGGCTTGAGCCGCCATGGCCACCTTCTCGGCCTCAGCCTTGGCCGCCCTCTCGGCCTCCACATCCTCTTGAAGGGTCTTGAGCAGTGCAGCAGCCTTGGCCATGTATAAGTGCCCCAATCTGGGTCGTTAGTGTTCCGTCAACCCAATTTAATGATTTATAATCATTTAGGGGCATTTCGGGCATTATTTAGATAATTTGAATGAGGGAGGACCGCTTAGGAATAAAAAAATGGGCAAAGACCTCGCTGGAAATCATCATTTCCAAGTAAAATCACCTTTTTGACCAAATAAGAAATAGCCAAAACTGCTTTTCTGCAGTTCAGGCTGACGATCTTATCCTCGCGGATGAGATTGTACCGACGATCTTATCTTCGCGGATAAGATTGTACCGACGATCTTATCCACGGGGATAAGATTGTACCCCCAGACAACTTATAAATTGAGCCTTTCTCCTTCATTTTCAGCAGCAAGAAAACACATTTCCTACTGTTACTCTGCCGAAATTCACACTCAAAACAGCCTTAAACACTCCCACCACTCAAATCCAACACCAAAACTAACCTCAAATCCACTACCAAATCACTCCCAAGCCTTGAATCCCTCAATACCTAAACACTAATCCAAGAAACATTGGTAAAACCTCACCCTCCCTCCTTAAACCCTCCTCATTCATGCATACACTTCATGCTTAAATGATGTAGTCTTACTTACTTACTTGTTGCTCATCTCCCCTCCCCCTTTGTCCTAGGATCCAAGAGGATCTCCATGGAGTTCATCTCCATGGATGATTCTCTATAAGGATTCACATTTTTTATTATGTATTTCCCTTGTCCCCTTTTACATTAACTAGTCTTTACTTGCTTTCTTGACCTAAAATATGGTCATCTTGGAGTCAATCTCCATAGATGATCATTTCAAATGGTCCATATTATTTACGTCCTTGCAAATGCCCCTCCCTAGTCTAAGATACTCACCTTGGAAATCTTTCCTTGGATGAATATCATCTAGACTTACATATCTAGATCTTATAAAGATGTAAGAGATACACTTGAGCCTAGGTCTCAAGGATGGTCCTCCTTATGGCCACCTTAGAGATCTTAGTCTAAAGTTGATACATCTTGACCTAGTTTCCTTGTTAATTTACTTTCATGCCATCCCCATGTCCCCTTTACATTACTAGTTTCTACTTGTTTGCTTGACCTAAAATGTGGTCATCTTGGAATCCATTTCCATAGATGATCACTTTAAAGGGTCCATAGTCTTTATCTCCTTGTAAATTCCCCCCCCCATAGTCTAAGATGTGCATCTTGGAACCATTTCCATGGATGAACATCCTTAAGACTTACATATTTAGATCACATAAGATGTATGAGATACACTTGAGTATAGGTCTCAAGGATGGTCCTTCTTGTGACCACCTTAGAGATCTTCCTCTAAAAGTTGATACAACTTGACCTAACTTTCTTGTTAATTTACTTTCATGTCAAATCCCCCTTTTCCTTGCAAATAACATGTTTTCAAGTCCTAATGTACCCCTGAGATGGCTTGATTAAGTGGATTCATCACTTATGACCACTAATCAAAGTCTAGGGAAAGAGAGGACAAAACATGGATGCCCAAAAAATCAAATGTCCTTTATTTTTTGCTTTCCAGTTACATTTCCAGTTAAGTCCTGTAAATCCAGTTAAGTTTCTGGAAGTTATAGGGTCAAACTGAGAAACTATAAAAATCAAGTTAGACTGCAGCCCTATCCGCGCGGATGAACTTGCACTACAAAGTCATCCACGTGGATGACATTGTCATCTGCAAACAAATTTCCAGTTTCTGTTATTTTCCAGTTTAATCATTGTTTTCAAACTGTTTTACAATCCCGTCCCTTGTATTTCTATTATTTCCAAAAAATTAATTTAATTCAAAGTCCTTTTCAAAACACACACACACACACACACACACACAAAAAGTTTCAAGCTTGGAAGACTCGTCATACGAGGCAATCTGGGTGAACGCCAAACGTTTTTCCCGGAGTGTAACGTGACCTCCGGACTCATTTCTCTGATTTTGGGCATGTTTCAATGTTTTGGCCCCTAAACTAAAATGGCGTGACGACTCCATTGATTTTTCAAAGTCCGATAAATATTAAACCCAATAAATAAAATCTTTACAAAAACTTTTTTCCCCAAAAGGTTCCGTCGGGCGCCAAAAGGAAATATTGGGTACATCACACCATGTTGGCCTCTCCTTTCTCCACTTGTTTCTTCAGCTTGGTAGCCTGCTCGTCACACTTTTTGTCTAATTCCTTGGTAGCTTTAGACTTGATGGCCTTATAGGCCGAGATGGAAGCAAGCTGCTCACAATAAAGGAAAGAATCAGCAAAAGACAAGTATACAAATAACCAAAGAAGGAAAGACGAAGAAGCCTACCTCGCCCAATAGGAGGCCCCTCTTGTTGATAAGATGATCCGGGGAGGGCTTGGCCGCGATGAGTTGATCAACGTAGTCCTGGCCAAAAGATCTTCCAATGATCGCCCGGCCTGCCCTCAGAGTGGGACTCTTGCGGGAAAGGAAATATATCCCTTTGAAGACAGGCGCCTCCTTGACCTCTAGCACAAACTGTTTGGCATCAGCATATGTCTTTATATGCCGATCAGAAAGTACAGTCGAGGAAGTTGAGGTCGCCTTCTTTGAAGGGTCGGCATCCTCAGTCTCCCTTGGCCGTTTGGACGTTGGGGCCTTCTCCTTTGTGATCTCCCCCTCAGCTCTAGTATGGCCGGCATCCAAAGTCTCCTCGACTTAGGGAGTTGTTCTCTAAGAAATATCCCCCTCCACTTGGGCACCTTGCCCGTCTTGGGTCTCCTCGTCCTCGTCATCGGTGCCCCCCCCACCGATTTTAGAGGCAACACCGCTGCCTCCTATATAGACAGAATCACTTGACGATGAGTAGCATCAGTTTGCCTCTTAGCTTGAGCCGAGGTATGAGACACCTTCCTCTTCATCTTCAGAATGACTTGGGGTTCAAGCTTCCTCTGAGACATCTCTAGCTCCTGCTCGGCTGTCAAATCTGCAAATACGAGAAGGGAGCAATTAGCACATGACAAGGAAAGATAATAAAACAAAGTAAAAAAATCACAAGTATGAAAGATGGGAAAGATGAAAAATTACAGCCAACGATGCCCATCTCGGTTAGACATTGGTCATTATTCAACTTGCAAAAATCACAGTCAACTTGGAATTTTAACCCAGGATGAATCCTCCAATGGGGAAACCTATTGCCCCTAACGACGAGGACGAGGGGCTCTATCCCATCTATAGGTTTAGGCATAATGCCGGCCTGAACATAATACCTAGGGTCACTCTCCAAAGTGGACCAGCACAAAGTGCCTACCTCGGTAAATTGCTTTAATCGTTTAATAAGTTGGGCACTCCACTCAGGCCTCCACGCCTCCTGGGGACACGAGGGGTCTTTGACGGGATGAAAAACTCCTAGCCCTGTCGGCTCTCCACACGAATGACGTGGGTATTCCACCAGGCCACTTTACTTGACATGGGATAGATAAGTTTAGGCTGATTGGGATCACTTCTAATCACTATCAGTCTGGAGTCAGACTCGTAACTGACTGTGAAAAAATGATGGAAAGCCGATTGGCGGGGTTCAAATCCTAGGCTACGGCATAAAACTATGAAGCTTATCAGGAACCTCAAGGCATTAGCTCCAAGCATAGCCGGGACGGCTTGCATATCCTCAAGAAATTCATTTATAAACGGGTCCAAAAGGAGACGAAGGCCTAGTTGGAATTGTTTATAGAAGAAATGAAAGTGGTTCAGGGGGTAGTAAATATCATTCACGGCTTGCTTCACACAGGGAAAGTAGCTAAGCCTATACTCCTCTCTCGGCACTCGATACTTGTCATGAATCTCCTCTATCATGGGCTCTCCGACCTTAATTGGTTTTGGTTTGGGAGTATACGCCCTACCTCGGCCAGATCTACCCCGACCTCGTCTTTGGCTACCATATGGGGCTTCCTCATCAAAGGCATCAACAATGTTCCCCGAGTGCGAAGGACCAGCTTGACGGGAAGCACTACTTCCTCGTCCGGCCATATCTATACAATGAAATAGCAAGGATAAGAAATTTGGCCAAGGCAAAGGGAAGACGAGGAAGAAGAAGAACATCCCTCCTCGTCATACTAACTAAGGCCGAGGAGGGAACCTTACCCAGCAATGGAGGACGATCCAAGGGATTTCACTTCAAATAGAAGAGATTGATGTGATTGAGGATCTTAGAAAAACCTTGGAAAACTACCATATTGGGGGAACCCTCGGCCACTCGGTCAATTCTGAACCCACTGCGATATCGTACATCGGTTCTAGGACTTTGGTACCTCGTCAAGATCTCTCCTTCTCTCCCAAGTTCAACATCAGCCATAGGCTATCAGTTCTTCGATAAACCCTAAGATTTCAGTTATGGTAACCATACAGAGATTTGGGACTACTCCTCCAGGTCCTTGACATTTCTAAATACGAGGAGGAATATGGTAGGGTTCAAGAAGAAACTCAAGAAAAACCTTGAAACCAGGGCAACAATGGCGGTTTCTCCCCAAGCCCACCGAGAACAGTAACACGAAGCCCAGAAATTGAAAACAAATGCAGAAATTAATAAATGGAGAAGAAATTATACCTTTAACCGAAGTTTGATGAAGAATGAACGGTTGAAATCAAGCACGATCGAATGAAAGCAAATACGAAATCAAGAAAACGGATGGGTTTTCAAACTTTGCTATTTCGCTCCCAATCTCCAACAGTGATAAAATTTGAAATTGATTTGGGTTTTAGCTTTTGTACCCAATTAACGAAACAGGTACGGGTCAAAACTGGGTAAAGTGATGTCGTCCTTTCTAAGCATTAAATGCTATAGCGGGTACCAAGGCAACTGTCAAGCATCGTGCAAAGCGTCCCATCAATGTACGACTTGAAGCGACGGAATGTGAAGTGCCTCGTGACATGTGGAAAACCTGTTTGAATTTTTTTAAGCCGAGGTAGTGCACTACTTCCTCCTCGGCATAGCCGAGCTAGGAAGTCGGGGGGCCACTGAACGGTATAAACCGAGGTACGAACGTGGATCCGTGACCGAGCAAGGCCCAATGGATTGGGCCCAAAATATAATTCATATAAGTCTTAATTACGACAAAGGGAGTGGGCCTACCCTACCTTTTCTCATCAGGCCTCCTTGTCATTCCCCTATGTCGACCTTGACATGGCAGGTGTACAAATTACCAAGGCCCAAGCAAAAGTCTAATACCGAACAAGGCATATATCTATACCGAGGAAGGCATCCCTCCAAGGCCGAGCAAGGCTCCCTTTGATGACGAGGAGCCCCTCCTCGGCTATCAGCAAAGCATAAATGGGCATCCCCCATTCTCTACCTCTTCTCTTCACCGGCATCATACAAAGCCGACCAGGTAACATAAGTCGAGGAAGATCCTCACTGGCGCACGTGCAGATTGCAGTTTATCCAATCCTACTCAATAATGGAATGTGAATAGTTATAATCCTCTTAGGATTATAACCTTATCTCACAGGAATTCTCCTTCAACAAGTACAGAACAATTATATTCCTCCTTGGAGTGAAATCTTATCTACATGCATTCCTATCCAACATGGATTATATAATACTATGCCTATATATACAAGCCATAATTCACATATTTGGGTATGTTATCTTTTGACTCTAAATTCTTGTCAATTGATTTCTCTCTCTAAAATACAAATACTTACTCTCATGCCGGAGGGCCTTCGCCGGTAAAGCCCCGGCTAAGTTTACGTGTTTGTTCATCTTTTTCAGGCTATTCAATCGCCAGGATACAATCTACTGCTGGATTTGGGCTGATCCGAACGTTTTTGGCATCATCAAATTAGTATCAGCATTAGTACAACAATATATTGTAATTCAGCTACTTGAAATTATCTGATTCGATCTGATGCTTAAACGCATGGGAAGTTTTAAACGCTTTAAAAATTTGGACGGATAAATTTCTTTAAAATAGAGTTGTCACACCGTTTTGTGAGCCCAAAATATTGAAAAAGACTTATTTAATGTAAGATTTTGAGTTCGGAGGTCACGTTATGCCTCGGAAAGAGAATATTAGTGCTCACCTGAAATGCCTCATATAAATGAGTCTTTCTATCCTTTTGAAAATTGTGTGTGTGTGTGTGTGTGTGTGTTTAAGATCGAATTGTTTTTTTAAACTTAAAAAGAAAAAGAAAAAGAAACAGAGTAGTTTGGAAAACAATTTATATTGATAGAAAAGGTTTAAAATAGATTTGAAACTGGAAAACTGAAAAAAAAAAAAACTGAACAAATGTCACAGCTCGCAAAGTGATCCATACGGATTAGTCCTCCTTTACAAGGAGGTCCATATGGATTTGTATGTATAGTAAGCTGTTTTTGTGTTTTATCAGTCTGTTTCTGCTGTTTTTAAGGTTGGAGCTGAAAACAGCAAAGACAGACAGATTCTGGAAACTGTCCAGAAGTTTAAACATGAATGGGAGAAGTCAAAAATTCAATCCCAATGTTTTCATCCCCAAGCCATAAATAGTAAAACAATGGTGGTTTTTGAGATTTTTCTTGGAACAATGGAGGTTGAATGTTTAAAATGGAGAAATGAGAGATTTTGAAGATGAACTTGAACATTGTTACATTTATGAGATAAAGGAAAATATGAGGTTACATCAACATTGTAACTTTAATCCCTAAAATAACATATTTAACATAATTGACGAGTTCATCCTTGAAGATTAGAGATATTTGTATCATAAGTGTTATAGATCAAAAGATGATTTCAAAAAGATAAAGATATTTGAAAGTAAATAAGAAAAACAATACTTGAAATGGATATGTAAATAATAACAAACTAGCATCTCCATTATACTTCCATTCTTAAGTACATTGGTGTGCATGTAAAGCATTTTAGGATCGTTTAGGTAGTTTGGATCTACAATGGATAAGAACAAGTAAAGAACTACATTTTAGACGATAGTGATGGATGTGATTTTACCCATCCAAAAGATATAATTCCAAACTTATTTGGTGCTAAAAACCTTGAGAATTTAATATGTTTGTTAGTGTTTTGAAAGTACAGGGGTTGAATTGCAATTAGGTGAAAAAAAAAGAGAAAAACTGGTTATAAAGTTCAGAGGCTAAAGTGAAATTAGGCAAAAAATGGAGGAGTTAAGCTGGTCATGAAAGTTCAGGGACCTAAGTGCAGAAGATTGAAACTTCAGGGGCTGCAGATGAAACTGAGACCTGGCCGCATGTGCTGGAAAGGAGTGTCCGGCCAGGAGCAGGAGTAGCCGCACAAAATGGACCAAGGCTGCAGGAGTGGCCGCATTTTGTAGGCTGGCCGCACAAACCTGGCCAACTAGCCGAGCGACCGCGCCAAGGAGGCCGAGCGGCCACGCGGTAGAGGCAGAAAAGAAGGGCGATCGCGTGTCTGTGGCCAAGTGGCCGCACCATGGTTGGCCTTGGAATTATTGACGGATTTATGTGACGGAATTGGTCCATCACATAATATAAAGGCAGCTTCCAACAGATTTTGCTACGGATTTGTGATGGCTTTGGTGTTGAATCCCTAGTTTGACTAGGATTTGGATAGATTTTGGATGCGATTAGGAATCTCTCCTACCTCCTACTATATAAAGGATTCATATACTAGATTTTTGTAACTCTCTTGATGGATATGGTTTTACCCATCCAAAATATATGTTTCCAAGCTTATTTTATGTTCAACCCTTGGGAATTTAATGTGTTTTGTTAGTATTTTGAAAGTGCAGGGAAAAAAATGCAATTATGGAAAATTAGGAGTAAACTGGTATTATGAAGTTCAGGGGCTAAACTGCAATTATGTGGAAGTTTAAGGCTGCAGCTGGAAACTAGGAAGTTTGCTGCACAAATGAAGCCAAAGGGAATGACTAGTGACCATGAGAACCACTAGTGCTAATAAGAACCACTAGTGCTAATGAGAACGACTAGTGCTGATGAGAGCGAGTCGTGCCATGAGTTGGTTTATGCAGTGATCTTATTAGAACGACTTAGAGAAAGACCACGACTCGTGCTACGGCTTGAAACCAAAAGAACGAGTCGTGACCATTGGAATGACTCGTGCTAAATGCCGTTTGATGACGTCACCTTGGCGGCTTTTGCAGTTTATTTTTGAAACCTTTTCTTATTTTAATTTCCTTTCCTTATTGTATTAGGTTATTGGGGGAGTATAAATACTTCCTTTTAGAACATTATTAGGGTTACACTTTTCTTTTGGAGAATTCAAGTATTAGCAAGAATTGAAGCACTTTATTTTAGAGTTTGTCATCAAAGATTCCAGGTTTTATTATTTTAATTCAATATTTGTGATTGATATCATGAATATGCGTGGCTAATTTCCTTGTTCATGGATTTGGTATAAACGGTGTCAAGGTTTTATGCTAAAAACCTACTTTCAATTTTAATTAATTTCTTGTTCTTCAAAGTTGTTCTTCATAATATTTAGGGTTTTTATTAGATCATTAACGTGAGTAATAATTACCGGATTAAACTCTGTGGATTAGATTTAATCGGTTACGTAATTGTATTGTGAAGATCTAGGTTCGTATATTCCTTGGATTTTAATGCAATATTAAATTATTGAGTGACGTAACTGAAAACTTAGTAATTGAGATTAGAAGGGTTGCAAATTGCACACCAAACCGTCCCAACTCTTAGGCTAGTGAATGAACCCTTGAAAGTGATTAAATACTATCTTTTATTATTAGCATATTACTACGACACTATGAAATTCCAATTCGTGAATTCTCTTTAATCTGGTAAACCCCTTCAATTACTTGTTTCCTTTTGTTACTTGCTTATTTTGATTATTGTCCTTAGTTGTTAAGTGAATTCAAATCATAACCTAAGTATTGGCTAAATAAGCTCGTTCCCACTCAGTCTCTGTGGATTCGACCCTTGCTTGTGCATACTACTACAACGATAGCTTGTACGCTTGCGAGGAATTTTAACTGAGAAAAATATTCATCAAGTTTTGGCGCCGTTGCCGGGGACTTGGGTGATTTGAACGAATTTATTTGGTCGGTGTATGCAAGGTCGGCGTTCGCAGGATCCCGAGTTGGTCCCATTGAACTACGATATCGACAAGGTCGAGAGAGGCATTCCCCCTATTAGTGAATCATAGTCTGACACTGATTATTCTACCTCCGCGATAGAGGATCCTAAACTAAGAGAGTCAGACACTTCTTCCACGGAGGGAGAAGAGCAAGTACCTAAAATGGCAGACCAACAAGATAGACTCATGAATGAGTTTGCCAAACCGAAAGTGGACACATCGGTGTCATGTATAATGTTTCCCTCTGAAGATTTAAATTATGTGATTAAAGGGCAATTCTTTCATCATTTACCTAATTTTCATGGAATGGCTAGTGAGGATGCATTAAATTTTCTGAGGGATTACATGGTGACAGTGTCAGGGTTCCCAGTGAGAGAGGGAGTAACACACAAACACTTGAGAATGAAGTGTTTCCCTCATGCTTTGAAAGATAAAGCCAAATCTTGGCTATTGTTACTCCTACCTAGGAGTATCACTATTTGGGAACAATTACATGATGCATTCTTGGGTAAATATTACCCACATTCTGCATTGGCTGTATATAGGGTAAAGATCATGAGTTTCAAGCAGGAATTTAATGAGCCTTTTCATGAGGCCTCGGACAGGTTTAAGATGTTACAAATTCAGTGTCCCCATCATAATTTTCCCCAATCCATGTTGCATTAGACTTTTTATAGTGCTCTGTCCCCAGAATTCTAGAGGATGGTAGATAATACAGCAGGGGGATATTTAGGGTCTAAAACTGTTCAGCAATGCCACGAATTGTTTGAGATGTTAAGTGGGAACTCTTAACAAAAGGGGGACAGGGGGAACATTGGGAGTGTGAATGAGGTAGGCATGAATAAAGAGATAGCTAATCAATTTGCCATGTTAAATCAAAAATTTGATAAATTAGCATTGATGGCCTCTTCTTCTTCTAGTTCTTCTAATGTCTCTGATGTTGATAAATTGGTATATGATAGTTGTGTTACTTGTGGTTCTAACTCTCACTCTTATGAAAAGTGTCCCACCACTAGTATACACAATTTTGAAACTGAGCAGGCCCAGACAATGCAAGGATATGGTCAGAGGTTTCCCCAGAACAATTACCAATATGGAAACACATATAATCCAGGGGCTCCAAGACATCCAAATCTTGGATGGGGAGGCAATCAACAGCCAAATAAGTCTCTCCATACTTAGCCACCACATGTACAGTTTGATAGGATGAAAGAGTCCTGGGAAGTGGCCATGGAGCAAATGCAGGCTGAAAACAATCAGTTGAGGGCAAAAAGTCAACAAGCTTCCAAGAACCATGAAGCTGCCCTTCAGAAGTTGAAGATTCAAATTGGGCAATTGGCAACTGCTTTACAAGCACACAAGCCTAGTACCTTCCCGAGTCAAGGTCATCAAGCCAAGGCCACCTTCACACTTAGAGGTGGTAAACAGGTAGATAATAAGGTATTTTCTCCTTTATCCTCTATCCCTTTATCTCCAGTTTTGGATCATGAGGTGGATCCTGTTGTGGAAAGTGTTGTGGTTGATAATGTGGTGCTTAATGATATGATTACTAATGATTTGGGGGAGAATATGATTGTTGATACTCCCACCGCCAAGCCATATGTACCTCTTGTACCATTTCATGGTAGGTTTTTAAGGAATAAACTGGATCACCAAATGAAGGAGTTGATTGAAATGTTTTCAAAAGTTAGTATCAACCTCCCACTTTTAAATGTGATAAAAAATGTTCCATCTTATGCCAAGTTTTTCAAAGAACTAAACTCCAGGAAATTCAAGTATGGGAAGGATGATAATTTGTTGTTGGGAGAGAGTGCTAGTGCTGTGGTACAACACAGTCTTCCACCAAAATTAAAGGACCCCAGGAGTTTCTTAATTTCCATTACTTTGGGGGACTCAAACAAAGTGAAGGCTATGTTGGACCTTGGCGCTAGTATTAACTTGTTGCCTTACTATGTGTATCTTGAGATGGGTCTTTCTGAACTAAAACCCACCATGATGGCCTTACAACTCGCTGATCGATCCATTAAAAAACCTTTGGGCATTCTGGAGGACGTTTTGGTTCAGGTTGATTATTTGATCATCCATGTTGATTTTGTGGTACTTGAGATGCCAAGAAGTGAAGGAAGTCACCGTGATTCACCCATATTACTTGGAAGACCTTTCATGACGACGACCAACACTATGATTAATGTGGGGAATGGCACCCTTTCTATAACTATTGCAAATGAGAAAATTGAAATATTTGTGTTTGATGCCATGCATAATTCCATTGATGATGATGAGTCATTTTTATATGTTGATGTGATAGAGGATTGTGTGCATGAAGATTTGTGTCATGTGAGTGATTGTGAGGAGATTGAGATGTTATTGAATGACGGTGAGAAATCTAGGGATAATGCAGGATTCCACTTGTGTGCCATTGAGGACAAGGCCGATGATATTCATTCTTGTGACGGACCATATCACCCCCTAGACAGACCCCATAAGGAGTCGGTCTCAAAATTAAAAAAAAAAAATCCTCTAAAAGTAGAAAGTAATAATTCATGTGCTCAAACTGAGGAATGCTATTTTCTTGATATATCTGATTCTTTTATTGCTAATATTGATGATCAAAATAACTCCTACTATGATTGTGTTGAGAAAGATAGGGTTCTTGATGTCTGTGGGACTAAGGCACTAAATGAGTTTGGGGGAGAGGCGCCCAAAAAAAAAAAAGAAAAAGAAGAAGAAGGCCAAAAAAAGGCCACTAAAATCTCTTGGGCTCCACCCGAGCTAATAAAAAATGGTACATACATGTGGAAGGTAGTGGGCGTTTGTGCCCGTGAATGTGCAAGGTGGGCCAAGGGAAGAAAGGCTAAGGCCAAAGAGAATGTGGTCACCTCTAATCCCCATTGAAGTGGGAATCCGGTCGGGCTAACGACCTTAACCAAATGCGCTTATTGGGAGGCAACCCAAGTAGGTATGTTTTATTTGCTTTATTTATTTGTTTTGTTGTGTCATATCATCCTTTGAACCCAAGACATGTTTTAATTCTCTTTTTTATGAGGACATAGCATGTTTTGAGTTTGGGGGTAGATATCTCTCCGAGTTTGTAGGTTTATAGGGGAGTGTATATAGTGTCACCCTCCACAAAAAAAAAAGAAAAATTTAAAAATTTTGTTCTTTTCATATTTTGGGATGTTGGTAAGAGGCCATGATGATTTAAGAGTGCTTTAATTTTAAAAATCTTGAGTGTTATTGTCAATATGGGGTTATAATTGCATTGAAACATGTAAAGTATGATTACTCCGCCTTTCACTTTCATGCTATTTTTCTTGATCATTGTTACCAATTTAGGAGACCTTTATAGGATCACTTTGGCATTCTCGGGGTCCCTAGAACATGCTTGCATGACTGTCAATAACACAACAATTAGGTTATTCGGGAAGTGATATTTGTTTTTTTTTTCTTTGAACCCTATTTGTGAGCCTTTAACTTTTTAGTCACTTATAAAAAATTTCGCTAGAACCCCTTTTGAGCTTAAAAAAGAATGAAATCTCTCACAAAGTGGGAGGTTATCTTAGACCACCATTCGCCTTTTTTTGTACCCTCATTGTCCTACCTTTTAACTTATACACTATTTTCTTACCATTTCAAGAAAGTGAAACAAGGAAATGAATGGGAATTGTGGTTGATGTTTGAAAAATCAAGGATGAAAAGTGGTCATCAAAAGAAAAAAAAAAGGGTTATGAATTGTATTGAAAAGAGGGGCTTGAGCAAAATATTGAATGCATATTTTTCGTGATATATACGTGCAAAGAAAAGAAAAAAAATATGAAAAAAAAGTCTTGCCCTCTCTAATGTTGAAGTGGAAAGTGACCAAAAAAAGAAAGGTAATCAACCCCAAGTGTGAAGTGTGCAAAATTATAAGTTTGTGAGTTGAATCAATGGGTTAGCATGGACCGGAGAGATTAATTCAAAGTAAGGGTGTATGTTGAAGACTCTCTAGTTTCACTACTTGACTTCGTAGGTCCTTACCTTCAATTGGAACCGTGAACCTAGCTTGCGTTTTTCGCGATACATTGCAAGCCATAAAGCCATATTTAATCCCTATATAGTAGTTGGGTTGACAGATTTGTTTAAGCATGCATATGAGTGACCTTGTGTAGAAATTTATCTTATCATCATTGATTTAGAGCATGACACAAGTGACCCTATAAAATATCTTATTTTGATAACATTGATCGCTCATATTTCATTCATATTATCATTATGTGGTGGAGAAATTATAAGTTAGATGGGTCCATGTAAATATAATACCATGTTCATGATGATACTTGTAGATTATGTGTGCTGTAAAGATATGAGACTTGTTGTGACAACAACTTATTATAAGAATTGAACAATCCAAAAATATTTTATTTGTTATAATTAGTTAGTTAGTTTTTATTTCGTTTTAGTTTTGTTTTACTCGAGGACGAGCAAAAGATAAGTTTGGGGGTCACATAATATAAAGGCAGCTTCCAACAGATTTTGCTACAGATTTGTGACGCCTTTGGTGCTGAATCCTAGTTTGACTAGGATTTGGACAGATTTTGGCTGCAATTAGGAATCTCTCCTACCTCCTACTATATAAAGGACCCCTATACTAGATTTTTGTAACTCTCTCTATCTCTCTTCATCCCTTTCTCTCTCTTACACCCTTATACATATTTTTATTCTTTTCCTTAGTTGTAAACAAGATTTTAATTTTTTAATTTAAGAATTCCATAAAAGTTTTATGCAATTTATTGAAGGTTTGTTGATGTTTTTCAAGGACATGACCGGCTAATTTTCTTGTTCTACGAAATGGAGGTAATGTATATAAATCATTTGTCTTAAATAATCTGGTGATCAATCAAGAGTTGGGTTCATCAAAAGTGTTCTTCATCTAAGTTTTCTAAACTACAATCACATGTGTAGATATAATTGATTTTTAAACAAAATTTGTGTGTGCGATTGACAAGTGATTATTCGATCCATGCAAGTCAAACTTTTGAATGAATATAATATAGGTTTTGACAAGTGACTGCAACCAAAATTATAGGTTTCTAATCCTAGGGTTTAATGAGTTCTTGAATATTAAGTGGATTTTACATAAAACCTAATATTTGTAGAACACTAAATTGTGAACGTGTGAACGCCCAATTTTACTAAAGAGGATGAACCCCCGACTATGATTGATTGTATTATTGATTGACATATTGGTGCGATATACATGAATTTCATTCCGTAGATCATTTTTCCTTGAAATTTGGTAATATTTTACTTGCTTTGTTTATTTCTTATTTTTAGCAGATATATAATTAAGGGTGAATGACATGTTGGGCCCTAAAGTTTAGGGGGTGTTTCTAAGATGGCCATCATTCTATCACTAATTACAATATAGGCTCTAAAGGTCATATTCTGTTAACGTTTTAGGGTTTTTAACCAATTTCGTTAGAAAAAACTGTTAAATGATCATGTGTAAGTTACGTGTCACTTAACGGAGGATGTTTTTTAACACAAATTTTTTCGTTGTTGTTTTAATGCAAATTAATTGAAAATAAATTAACCATATGATCCCTCAACTGATTTATAACTTTATAAAATTTCAGAACTACCCCCATCTTCTTCCTCATCTTTGTCTCTCTCTCTTTAACTTTCTCTCTTTACCCCCATCTTCTTCCTCATCTTCCAATCCACCCTATCTATCACAAAAAAAGCATAAGGATGATGATTGAGGTGGGATTTTCGTGCATACGAACAACAATGGAGCAAGAATTTGGGGAAACAAGTGTGTGGTTACTATTGGAGCTTGGATGGCAAAATTGGTTGAAAAAGTTCAAATCGGCAGCTTCATCTCCCCCGTACAGCCTATTGAAACCACTGTATGCTATTGGAAAATTAAAGCAGAGCACAAGGCGGATTTCACAATCAAAGGCGGTTTTCCAACTTTTAAGAGTTATGGGGAGCCATACGTGTACGGCACACCATCACTCGAATTCCCGGAATTGATAAAGGTTGCGGTTCATGGGGATATTTAACACAGACATCTAACCTAGATTCAAAACTGAATAACACAAAACACAGAAATGTAGATCTACACAGTGAAAGAGAGATGGAGATGAGACGATGGCGGCGTGTCTCCTGGTAGCCATCTAGGGGTGGTTGCTGGAAAGGGAAGTGAGGGGTAGGGTTTCTAACTAATAAGAGAGGGGGAAAGGTGGGGGAGGAAAGAGGCGGGGGTGGGAGAGAGGTGTTGATGGAGGTGTTAGAGCCGACGGTGTCGACGTTGAAGGTGGTGGAGGAGGGCGGCAAAGGAGGCTGGTGGTGGTGGGTTTATGCTTTTGTTTGAGAGACATGGTGGATTGGAAGATAAAGAAGAAGATGGGGTAGAGAGAGAAATTTAAAGAGAGATAGACAAAATGAGGAAGAAGATGGGGGTAGTTCTGGTATTTTATAAAGTTATAAATCAGTTGAGCGATCATATGTTTAATTTATTTTCAATTAATTTGCATTAAAACAACAACGAAAGAATTTGTGTTAAAAAAACATCATCCTTAAGTGACACGTGACTTGCACATGATCATTTAACGGATTTTTCTAACAAATTTGGTTAAAAACCTTGAAATGTTAATAGAATATGAATTTTGTACCCTATATTGTAATTAGTGATAGAATGGAGCCCATCTTAGTAACCCCAAAACTTTGGGGCCCAAAATGTCATTCTCCCTATAATTAAAACGAAAATAAAACCCCCAATCTTTTATTTATTGTTTTATTGTTGAAAGTCGAATTGTGGATACGCAAGTCCCTATGGATTCGATGACCCTTGCCAAGTGCATATTACTACTACGATAACTCGTGAACTTTCGAGGTATTTTTATAACAAGTGAGATTTTTCTCCACCAAGTTTTTGGTAGATTTGGACAAATTTTGGCTGCGATTAGGAATCTCTCCTCCCTCTTACTATATAAAGCCATAAAGGACCACTAGACTAGATATTTGTAACTCTCTCTATCTTTCTTCATCCCTTACTCTCTTTTACACCATTGTACATATTTTTATTCTTTTCTTTAGTTGTAAATTAGATATTAAGTTTTTAATTCCAGAACTCAATTGAAGAGTTTATGCAAATTATTGAAGCTTTATTGATGCTCAATATGAACATAAGTGGCTAATTTTCTTTTTTTCATGGAATGGAGGTAATGTCTATCAATCCATTATTTCTTAATTATATTGTGATCAATTAAAGTTTGGGTTCATCAAAAATATTCTCGTCTAAGTTTTCTAAACTACAATCACATATGTATATGTGATTGGTTTTTAAACTAAATTTGTGAGTGTGATTGACAAGTGATTGTTCGATCCATGCAAGTCAAACTTTTGAATGAATATAATCTAGATTGTGACAAGTGATTGCAAATTAAAATTATAGGTTCTTAATACTAGAGTTTAATGGGTTCTTGAATATTAAGTGAAATTTGCAGAAAATCTAATATTTGTAAAACGCTAAATTGTGGACGTGTGAACGCCCAATTTTACTAAAGAGGATGAAACCCCAACTATGATTGATTATATTATTAATTGGCATATTAGAGCGATATACATGAATCTCATTACGTAAAACTTTCTTCCTTGGAGTTTGGTATTATTTTACTTGCTTTGTTTATTTCTTATTTTTAGGAGTTAGATAATTAAAACCAAAATAAAACCCGAATATTTTATTTTTTGTTTCATTGTTTAAAGTCAAATTGTGGATACACAAGTCCCTGTAGATTCGACCCTTACCATGTGCATATTACTACTACGATAACTCGTGCAATTGAGAGATATTTTTATTACGAGTGAGATTTTCCCCCATCAAGTTTTTGGCGCCGTTGCCGGGAATTTGTTTTGTAATCCACAATTTAATTTTCAACATTGTAAATAAGTTTTCTTTTCTTTTGTTTTGTTTTCTTAATACTTCTTTGTAATTAGATTTTTTTTCTTAATGTGTGAGATACTCTTAGAGGGATGTATGGAATGAGCACCTATGATGAGTTGGTCGAAGAGTGATTGCTCCAAAAAATTGACCAATTTGTCTGAACAATTAAAACAATTAACAAGGCTAGTTGTAAATAGAAATTTTGCTAATTATACTATTCAAGAGGCATGTTCTACTTGTGGTGTTTATTCTCATGCCATTAACGCTTGTCCATCTAGGACATATTATCCTGAGTATTCTCCATGGGTGCAAGAGAGCTTCCCCTTCCCATCTCGCCAATCCTTACTTGGGACGTCCCCAAATTCTTATAAATAAGATCGGGAAAATCAACCTTTGACTCTGATTTGGATAATAAACGACGAAAGGGAAGAGGTAGTATATGATCCAAATTGTGAGCCAAGCTATGACGATGACCTACCACCACCTAGAGGGCAACTTTTAGAGGAAGCAGAAGGGAGTTTTGTTTATGAAATTCATAATGATAATTCTAAAAGAGAACTACAACCCGAAAAGCAACCTTTGGAGGACACAACAAATGATTTTGTCTATGGGATCCCCTTTCTTGACTCTAAGGATGAATTACCTATGGATATTTCAAGTTGTTCGATGGAGGAGGTATAGAAAATATGGCATGAGCAAGTTTGTGATGAGATTGAGTTGGCCCTATATGGTGGGGAGAAGAGGGATGGTGAGGAGGTTCATAATGTAGATGAGAATTTGAAAACCTTATAAATCTAAATGAAAACTTGACTATTATTATTGTACCTTCTCATTCTCCTTGTGATGAAAAAAAGTGGTGAAAGGCCACAAGTGAAAAAGTCCAAACGTAAATGGCATAATTTCCCATTGGTGCTAAATGATATGATAAAAAGGGGAATATATATGGGACTTAATATGAAAATAAAGACTCGTGAAAATGCAAAATGGGCCATAGGAAGAAAAGTAAAGTCCAAACGTGGGCAACGGTCGGGCTAACGACATTAACCAAATGCGTTTATTGGGAGGCAACCCAACTAGGTACATTTTTATTTACTTTATTTAATTTGTTTGTTGTGTCATATCATCATTTGAACCCGAGACATGTTTTAATCTTTATGCTAAGGACATAGCATGTCTTGAGTTTGGGGGTAGATATCTCTTCGAGTTTGTGGGTTTATAGGAGAGTGTATATAGTGTCACCCTAAAAAAAATAGAAAAATTTGTTCTTTTCATATTTTGGATTGTTGGCTAAAGTCTATGATGATTTGTGTGTGCTTCAATTTTAAAAAATAAGCTTGAGTGTTATTATTAATATGGGAATATAATTGCATTGATACATGTAAAGTATGATTGCTTCACCTTTTACTTTCATACTATCTTTATTGATCATTGTTACGAACTTAAGAGACCTTTATATGATCACTTTGACATTCTCTGGGACCCTAGAACATGTTTGCATGACTGTTAATAACACATCAATTAGGATATTTGGGAAGTGATATATGGCTAATTTTTTAAACCCTATTGTGAGCCTTTAACTTTCTAGTCACTTATAAAATTTTTGCTAGAACCCCTTTTAAGATTTATAAAGAATGAAATCTCTCAAAAAGTGAGAGGTTATCACAGATCACCATTCGTCTTCTTTTGACACCTACATTATCCTACCCTTATACACTTATACACTATTTTCTCACATTTTTACGAAAGTGATACTAGGGAATGAATGAGATTTGTGGATTATGTTTGAAAAATCAAGGGTGAAAAGTGATCATGAAAAGAAAGAAAAGGGGATGTATTGAAAAAGAGAGACAAGTGCAATGTATTGAATGCTCAATATTTTTCGTGATCTAGATGCATGCAAAGCGAAGAAAAAAATGAAGAACAAATGTTACAAGGTGCCGAGGAAACAATTACAGAAAAATGAAATAAAATACAATTAAACTATAAACTGAAAATACAAAGGATAAGTTGTTGAATTTGATGCACAAGCCCAATGAAACCACTGTCTCCTTAAGACATATTCGACCCCTCACCGAGTGTGCTTGAGTTTGCTTGGGTCACTTGTCTCCCAGGATAGAACGTGCAGACCGGGGGCACTTTGCACCTAAAGTTCCCGGCGAGTTGAATCGTGCTTGGACTAGATCACCTCTTCTTCTATAATGCAGACTAGGAGGCCAAAGGATGATTGACAAGATGCAACAAGAGGATATGAAGGAGGATTTGCAGAAAAACAAGTGTTTCTCTTTCTGTTGTGTTTTTCTCAAAGTTCTTCCAAGTAAATCTAATTGTTGTTGACAAACAACAATTTAAACAACTTCAAAAACCAAGATTAAAACTGAAAATATGGTTTTAATTAAGTAATAAACAATATTATTACGAAATTAAACAACCATTAAATCGAAAATATTAGCCATAATGATTTTCGTTTCAGTTTTTCACATTTAATACTTGGCTGTTACATATCTGCTCAGGAACTGCTCGGCCGAGTCATATGCCTTGCTCAACCGAGCAAGGCTGTCCAGAAACTTTTGCTCAGATCTGCTCGGCCGAGCAAGGAATAATCCTCGGCCGAACATGACTCTGCTCGGTCGAGCAAGACATAAGCCTCGGTCGAGCATGACTATCCAGAAACTTTTTCATTCTGCCATGCTATGCTCGGGCGAGTCAATCACTCTGCTCGGCCGAGCATGGCAGTCAAAGTCAAACGCATTTTTGATTTACAAAATCAAACTTATGTAGCAAAATTTGTTTTTAGCATTCATATTTAATTTATCCAAAACCCATTTTGGACAAATAAATATTTTATTTCACGAACACAAAATCAATTAAGTAATTTGACAAAATTACCCTTTAGAAATTAATCCATTAATTTCCTTCAAAACACACTATTTTTTTCAACAATCCCCCACATGAAGAAAATTCATGAGGATAGGTGATAAAGTTCGGCAGTCGAAAACATGCATAGGATATGTAGGGGTTTGCCCTTTGAACCTTCCCTTGTAAAAACATATTTACTCTACTCGCTAATCAGTAGACGCGATGTCCTTGAACTGCTAGCTTTTTGTGTAGCTGTGAATGTGGGCCCAAGATCGCGGCGTTTCTTTTTTGTTGTTTGAACCGCTTTCTCGTATGAAGGGGTCACCGCTTCACATCAGTTTGAAGACATCCGGTTTAAATTGAAAAACGGAGTCGCCATGCCATTTTGATTTCCTCAAAACTTTGAAAAAAAGGATTAGGATCCGGAGGTTAAGTTACTCCTTGGGAAGAACGTTTGGCGTTCACCCAAGAAGCCTTGCCGAAGAAAGTCTTCCTAGATCCAATTTTCGTGCTTGTTTTGTGCTCTCGTGTGTGCATGTGATTTGAAAAGGAGGGAATGTTCCAAGTTGTCTTCCGGACGTATAAACCATGAGTTGGTTATCGCTCGGGATTCCTTGGATTTTGATGTGTTCGGGATTTTGATCCCGTGCTCATCTTGGACTTATGATCATCATTATGTGACCTTTTTCGCCCTCCCGTTGGGATAATCAACCATGTTAGGCTTGGAAGCCTTGGTGTGTTTTAAACCAACGTTCTTTGGGACAAAGTCATATGTGATCGAGATAGGGACCCGTTTATAGTCCAAGAATGAGACTCTTTTGAAAGGAAGAGCCTTTGCCCATCAATCCTACATCTTGAGACGATTTGAGCTTAATAGGGACGTTTATGCTCGTCTCAAGTGATGATCGGAGATGTAGGGGCTTAGGTTCGTCCATTTCTAAAGGGACTTCAACTATGGAATCTTTATGTGGAGGAAACGATGTAAAGATGAAACCTTTACACCGCTACGCCCCATGAGATGCTTCAAGTACCAAAGGGACTAAGGGGAGGCGTATAAAGATTGGATCTTTATACTCATCCTATGTCTTTTTGTGCCTTAGGAAGGTCACTAGACAATCCTTGGAGAGTGATCCAACCATGAGGGACATGGGGAGTTGCATTTGAAAGTAAAGATTGCATTTTTATGAAAACAAGTGTACTGAACACTATGAAAACTAAGACTAGAAATGTAAAGGGAAGACCTTTGAGGCTTTTCTATGTTCTTTAAGAACCTTTTTAGGTGGACAATCCTTGGAAGCAAGGTCAAGGGAATGGGAATGACATAATGATAATAAAGATGACATTTTTATGTAAAGATGACATTTTTATATAGTAAAAATGACATTTTTCACATCATCATGTGAGGAATCCTCCCTAGAACAAGCCACTTATGAATCCTTGTTCATCCTTGGGATGAATTCTCCATGAATCCTATGTGATAAGGGGAAAGGGAGATATGATGTCTACATGGTAAAGACTTGATTTTTATGACAATAAATCACATATAATAGCAATAAATGGCAAGATAAATAGCAAGTAAGCAATATAACAAGATAATAAGTATATTTCAAAGAGAAAGGAAGGAGAGGTTACCAATGGTGATTTTTCTCTATCTCCCTTGAAGTTTTTCTAAGAAATGAGTGACTTTGGACGGATTTTGGAGAGGAGGGAGGTGATTTTGAGTGAGTTTTGGTCTCTGGAAATTCGTGGTTTCAGTTGGCCAGAGTAACAGTGCTCAAAATTTGCATATCAAAGTGAATAGAGGAGGCCTCTATTTATAGGCAGATTTGTGCTTCCTAATGAAGCCGTGCGGCATTAACCTCCGGCTAATGAAGCCGTGCGGTCTTATCCTTTTGTGACTCAGCCTGTTTTTAGAACCATGCAAGGTGGGGCCTAGAAGCTCCCTTTCAGCGAGGGACTGCTTGGAATTTTAATTCCTAGTAAGTCCTTCACCCCTTGGAAGGTTCGGGAAAGTTTCCAAATTGCCCCTGAACTTTAGGAAAGTTTGGGAAATTGTCGGGAAACATAACCGGAAGGCATGAGCCAGATTTGGGTACTTATAGAAGCCCCTCAGCAACGTCACTTGTAGGGCGAGTGGGGTTGTCGATAAAAAAGGATCCAATCTGGCGAACTGCCGAGACGGATTGGGTGACCAAGGCGGTCGAGTGGCTGAACCTTTGGAAGGCTACCTACGTATCCCGGAGGAATCAAGCCATGATCGTAGTTCGGAAAAGATCCACTGGGAAATGGCGCCAAAGAGAAACTCGTCCCTTGCTAGGGAGATAGAAAGAAAGTGACCTAGGAGGTCAAATATCTGATCCTACTAAGGATATGCCAGATGAAGGGAGTGACCAATGTGGTCGAATAGCTGGACCTTTATGAAAGGCTCATGCACCACTAAGGAGTGATGAATGAAAAGGGTGACCACTGCGGTCGGATGGCTAGACCTTTATGAAAGGCTACCTACGTATATCGGAGGAATTAAGCCTTGGTCGTAGTTCAAGTCTCACTAGATAGTTAGGAACATGTCTAGGATCCTTGAGGTTTTGACGATTCATGGAGGAGTCACCTGATTTGAATATTAGTGGAGGTTGTCACCTGATTTGACAATTAATGGAGGTTGTCACCTGATTTGACAATTAATGGAGATTGTCACTTGATTGACGATTAATGGAGATTGTCACCTGATTGACAATTAATGGAGGTTGTCACCTGATTTGACAATTAATGGAGGTTGTCACCTGATTGACAATTAATGGAGGTTGTCACCTGATTGACAATTAATGGAGGTTGTCACCTGATGAAACTAAAGCTTACGTCGCTATCGAGGAGATAGAGGTAGCTGAAGTTGGAAAACTAAAGCGTACTTCACTATCGAGGAGATAGAGGTAGCTAAAGTTTGGAAAAACTGAAGCGTACTTCACTATCGAGGAGATAGAGGTAGCTGAAGTTTGGAAAACTAAAGCGTACTTCACTATCTAGGAGATAGAGGTAGCTAAAGTTTGGAAAACTAAAGCGTACTTCACTATCGAGGAGATAGAGGTAGCTGAAGTTGGGAAACTAAAGTGTACTTCACTATCGAGGAGATAGAGGTAGCTAAAGTTGGAAAACTAAAGCGTACTTCACTATCGAGGAGATAGAGGTAGCTGAAGTTGGGAAACTAAAGCGTACTTCACTATCGAGGAGATAGAGGTAGCTGAAGTTGGGAAACTAAAGCGTACTTCACTATCGAGGAGATAGAGGGAAACTAAAGCGTACTTCACTATCGAGGAGATAGAGGTAGCTAAAGTTGGAAAACTAAAGCGTACTTCACTATCGAGGAGATAGAGGTAGCTGAAGTTGGAAAACTAAAGCGTACTTCACTATCGAGGAGATAGAAGTAGCTAAAGTTGGAAAAACTAAAGCGTACTTCACTATCTCTTTCGAATCAGAGATAGAGGTAGCAAAATTCGAAAAAACTAAAGCGTACTTCACTAGCTCTTTCGAATTAGAGATAGAGGTAGCTGAAGTTGGAAAAACTTAAGCGTACTTCACTATCTATTTCGAATTAGAGATAGAGGTAGCTGAAGTTCGGAAAAACTAAAGCGTACTTCACTATCTCTTTCGAATCAGAGATAGAGGTAGCTAAATTCGAAAAAACTAAAGTGTACTTCACTATCTCTTTCGAATCAGAGATAGAGGTAGCTGAAGTTAGAAAAACTTAAGCATACTTCACTATCTCTTTCGAATTAGAGATAGAGGTAGCTGAATTCGGAAAAACTAAAGAATACTTCACTATCTCTTTCGAATCAGAGATAGAGGTAACTGAAGTTCGGAAAACTAAAGCGTACTTCACTATCTCTTTTGAATCAGAGATAGAGGTAACTGAAGTTCGAAAAAACTAAAGCGTACTTCACTATCTCTTCGAATCAGAGATAGAGGTAGCTGAACTTCGGAAACTAAAGTGTACTTCACTATTTAATTTATCCAAAACCCAGTTTGATTTACAAAATCAAATTTATTTAGCAAAAGTTGTTTTGAGCATTCATATTTAATTTATCCAAAATCCATTTTGAACAAATAAATATTTTATTTCACAAACACAAAACCAATTAAGTAATTTGACAAAATTACCCTTTAGAAATTAATCCATTAATTTCCTGTTGTGAAATTGGTGCTCCCCCGTTGCAATCAAAATAAAGAAATCACCACACCCACACACACAAGAAAGAAACAATCACACACAAGAACACAAGAGTTGTTTACCCGGTTCATTCACCAACTCGTGAACTACGTCCGGGGGCAATTGCCAAGCCAATATGTATTAGTCTCCTCTCTAATATGTTGTTACAATGTGTTCTAGGTCGAAACTATGTTTATATAGTAGTACAAGGAAGCCTAAATCTATTTTAAGAAGATTTCTAATCAAATAAGGAAACAAATCAAAGCCCAGAACTCGGCCATGCTTGAGGCGCCCGCCCCAGGCCATCCATGCGCCCGCCTCGCGAAGGAAGGATCTCGGCCACAGCCTCGGCCCTTGAGGCGCCCGCCTCGGCCCCCTCCATGCGGCCGCCTGGCACTGAAGAATCCTTCTCCGTTTTGAATCCTCCTTGACTTCACCAAAACTCCTCCGACTTACTCCTCCTCTTCCTTGTAGGTTTAGGATTCAATCCCAACAATCTCTCACCGGAGACTAAACTAACAAACATAGAATCACCCATCAACTCCCACCACGGAGTAATGACCTTCGAACACATTTCCCCCATCCCATATTGGCTTGACACTACCGCACCTCTCCTCAAGTACTAAGGCGAGTTGAAACCAAGCGACGTTTCAACCACTCCGTGTTAGATCGTTCTTGCCTCCCCAAATCAGCTTCTACCTTGATTTCTCCCCGCAAGTCTAACTTCGCCTTCTCCCTCCGAGACCCGCCTTCCTCGCAATGCTTCCCCTTGAAACTCGGACACACCTTGTTTCTTGCATCGATTCTTGGTGCCGAAACCGCTCTCTGTTAGGGCCCTTGGACTTCCACACCACGTTGATCAACTTTGAGTCCCCCCCAACATACCGTTTCTTGATGTCTCCCCTTTTCACACCAACAGGCCGGTTCTTTAGCCTCTTGCTCCCACCGGAACGAACATCGATATTGTAGGTAGAGTACAACATCTTCCCCTTAACCCCACGAGCCAACACCTTAGCCCCTTTTGTGACCTCCCAAGACCCACCAATGAAAGAAACACCATACCCTTCACTGTCAAGTTGTCCCACAGAAATCACCCTTCTCCTCAAATCCGGAACGTGCATCACATCGTGTAGTTGTAAAACAACCCCGTTAGGTGTCTTCATCATTATATCCCCCTTACCTTTGATCTTCAATGGTTGACCATCACCAAGATAGAGAACCCCAAAATCTCCAGTTTTGTATCGCTTCATTGATTCTGCATCCCCACTAGCATGACAAGAAGCTCCAGAATCCAACACCCAATTTTCACCCGACTGTTCCTCCCCTAGGATTAATACAACTCCACCATCATCCACCACGTTAGCACCACCACCTTTTCCCGGACAGTCATAACTGATATGCCCCAATTCACCACAATTGTAGCACTTGACCTTTTTCCCCTTTTTAGGTCCACCCCTTTTTCTCTCCACCCTAAGTGCAGCCCCATCTACGGAAGATTCTCCCCTTTTCTCTTTCCTTCGCAGCTCCTCTTGAAGGATGAGATCTCTAACCTCCGTATACACCAATGCTGTTTTCGACGTACTAATCGTTGTGACAGTAACCTCCCAACTATCAGGCAATGACTTTAGTAGAAAACAAGCTAGCACTTCATCGGAGAAAGTAATATCAACACTTTTCAATTGGTCCACCATTACCTTTGAAATTGCCGATATGACTTGCCGGCTGTCGCCCTCTAACATCTTCGCATTCGCAAACCTCTTTATCAAATGCACCTTATTGATATTCGACGGCTTCTCATACATGTCTGACAGTGTTTGTAGCAACTCCACCGTTGTCTTGGCCTCCATAGCGTTCCGTGCAACGTCGTCGGTTAGGGCACTCCTTACCGCTCCTAACGCCTTTCGATCCAACGTCTCCCAATCCCCTTGTGACATGTCTTCGGGCTTCGCCTTCAAGGGTCCATGAAGATCCTTACAATAAAGATAGTCTTCAATCCTTGTCTTCCAAAACGTGAAATTCACACCGTTGAATTTCTCGATTGAGTTCTTCATCTTGGATCGCTTCACCAAAATCCCCAAGAACGCGATTCAAAATTAATCAACTAATGAAAAGATTTTGAATCCTCCGAACCAAAGCTCTGATACCAGTTGTTGTGAAATTGGTGCTCCCCCGTTGCAATCAAAACAAAGAAATCACCACACCCACACACACAAGAAAGAAACAATCACACACAAGAACACAAGAGTTGTTTACCCGGTTCATTCACCAACTCGTGAACTACGTCCGGGGGCAATTGCCAAGCCAATATGTATTAGTCTCCTCTCTAATATGTTGTTACAATGTGTTCTAGGTCGAAACTATGTTTATATAGTAGTACAAGGAAGCCTAAATCTATTTTAAGAAGATTTCTAATCAAATAAGGAAACAAATCAAAGCCCAGAACTCGGCCATGCTTGAGGCGCCCGCCCCAGGCCATCCATGCGCCCGCCTCGCGAAGGAAGGATCTCGGCCACAGCCTCGGCCCTTGAGGCGCCCGCCTCGGCCCCCTCCATGCGGCCGCCTGGCACTGAAGAATCCTTCTCCGTTTTGAATCCTCCTTGACTTCACCAAAACTCCTCCGACTTACTCCTCCTCTTCCTTGTAGGTTTAGGATACAATCCCAACATTTCCTTCAAAACACACTATTTTTTCCAACAACAAAAAAGAAAGAAAAGAAGGTGATCAACCCCATGCTGTCTGATATATATAGTGGCGTTATGGGATCATTATGAATCCTTAAGATCATGTAAATGTTGTTGGCGTAACTGTATTCGAGAATGTAGGAGGCGGTTACAAATAAGGTTGTAAACGAATCGAACTTTTTTGATTCGATTCGATATTCGATTCGAGTATTCGGTATTCGTATTCGAAAATTTTGAATTTGAATTCGAATTCGAATCTTTATATTGATTCGATTAGTAAACGAATACGAATAATATATCACGATATTCGATTCGAGTATTCGCGAATATTATTCGAATAATATATATATATAAATAAATATATATATATATATATATATATATATATATATATATATATATATATATATATATATATATATATTAATATATATATATTTAATATTAATAATTAATAATTATATATATAAAATGAAATCTAATTCTAATTTTTTCTAACCCTAACCCTAGAGAAGAGAGTAGAGAGAAGTAGAGAACTGAGAAGTGAGAACCGAGAAGAAGAGAACGACGGCGCTCCCTCACACCGATCCTTTACCGTCGCCTCACCTCGCCGGCGCCGCTTCGCCTCGCCGGTAACTTCCCCTCTCGCCTTTCTCTCTGTCTCTCATTAATAAATCTTAGATTAGTTTAACCAATCATCTGATTCACCCTCTTCACTCACTCCTGTATTCATATGGCCAGGTTACGCGCAGTCCACAGATTGGGATTGTCTTTTAGGAATGCTCGTTAAAGGTGAAATTGAAAATACAGTCAGTGAGGTAAGCTGCATATTATCACTTCTGCTGTCTGTGTATGTAAATGCAGAAGTGGGTTTAGTGAGTTGTTTCCTGATTTTATAATATGATAGTTTTGGAATTCATTGGTTATAATCCCTTAATTTATGAAATGGACTAATATTTTGGGACAAACAAAATGGAATTTTGGACCAACATTAAGCAACTAAAAGTGAATTTAGTTGCTTCCCAAAAAATTGACACCCATTTTGGAAAGGAGTAAGAGTATTCATTGGTGAATACAGTATTTGTTCTTTAACAATGTGTTAATCCTATCTTAATTGTTTGATACAAATATAATACAGGTGAAGCTCATGTTGTTGCCTTGCTGCTTTTTTTTTTTAATCCCAGGCGTCCGCAGGCAGCATTGCACACAAGGCTTGGTATTGGGCTGGGCCAGATATTGGTTTTCACACAAGGCTTGGTATTGGGCTGGGCCGGATATTGGGTTGGGCTTGGTATTGGGTTGGGCTTGGTATTGGGCCTCAAATCGAATACTCGAATCGAATCGAATTATTCGAATATCAATTTCGAATCGAATACGAATCAATTTTTTTATTCGAATACGAATCGAATACGAATACGAATCGATTTTAATATTCGAATACGAATCGAATACGAATCGAATACGGTGATATTCGATTCGATTCGATTCGTTTACACCCCTAGTTACAAATAGCGACGTGGATAGACGCACGTGTTGATTGGTCGAGATCGCCTGAATAATTAAGGGTGACCTGAATTCATGTCTTGTTTATGTAGAGATAGCACGAGGATGGGATCGTATGTCTGATGAATATGTGTTGAGACCATGAGAGGCCGGACAATAAGCTAGGTTGACTGATCTCCACTAATGTGTCGGTAGAATTGGGGTTGCTTGGTAGGCCTACTTCTTTTTACATACCTTTGGATTGATCTGGATATTGAGTCGTATGTATTGGGTCTGACCCATTACTTTTATTATTCTGCTCAAATTGAATTGCAATTACCATGAAATAACACAGGTAAACAAATGCACTTTCACCCTTATTAATAATAAATAAGAACTGTTTAATCTTAGTAATTTTTTTTTTCGTGAGGGTTGTTTTGGGATCTTATTATAGAAAAGGAAAAGTGAGGCTTGTTACTTACTTTACCTGGTTTCACATACCACGTCATGAGATCTAATTATGATTTATGAATATATACTCCCTCCGTCCCATAGATTTATGGACTTTTGGATTTTCGAGAAAAATTAAGGAGGAAATATTCTATTGAAAGTGTTGTGAGTGTGGAAATAAAATAGGAGAGAGAATGAGTGGAGAGAATAGTAAATTATAATGGTGATGTGAGTATTAAAATAATGTAGGAGAGAGAAAGAGTGGAGGGAATAGTAAATATTCCTTTCCATTTTAGGAAAGTTATACTCCCTCCGTCCCAAGTTAGTTGAAACTAACTTTTTGGGCACACCAATTAAGGAAAAGTAAGTGAGAGAAAAAGTGAAAGAAAATGTTGTGAGTATGAAGAATTAAATAGGAGAGAGAATGAGTGGGAGAAATAGTTAGGAGAGAGAATGTTGTGAGTGTAAAAGTGAAATATGAGAGAGAATGAGTGGGGTAAATAGTGAAGATTCCTTTGCCATTTTGGACAGTCTCAACTAACATGGGACGGCCCAAAAGGGAAAGAAGTCTCAACTAACGTGGGACGGAGGGAGTATATTATTGTGAGACGCCCAAAAAGAAAATTTTACATATTATCATGGGACGGAGAGAGTATAGACCTTCTAGTCATGATAATGCCTTTGAAAGCTAAAGTAGAGAAATCAAATCAATTAAGTGGTCGGTTTATATATAATAGAAAAATCGCTAGATGCTTTGGGCATAACATTCGGAATGCTTAGACCAAGTCCAATAGCCTAATTGAATGGGTAGTTGAGAGGAGTTCAACTAGTTTAGTTGGGGCAATAGGGGAGTTGAATGGGGGCAGTTGAGTTGGGGGGAATTAAAACCTTCAACCCGGTTGAAAGAAGAAGTTGGGGGACACGTGGCAGACTGGCATTGGTCCGTGCATGAAAGTGGCGCGTGAACCTTTTTTTTTTTTTTTTTTTTTGCTTCAATGACACGTGGCAGACTGGCATTGGTCCATACTTTATCCTTTTTTCACCCAATTATTTAAGCTCAATTATCTCATAATAAATGATTTAAAAAAAAAAAATTCATCAAAATTCATCATTTTTTTTCCCTACAAATTGATATAAGTTTCATTTGATTTGGACAAAAAAAAAACACTCATTTTTCAATTTGAATTGAATTATCACCTAGTAAATTATTTTTTTTTAATTTTTTTTCACCAAAATTAACCATTTTTTTTCCCTATAAATTGATATAAGTTTCATTTGATTTGGACACAAAAAAAAAAAATACTCAAAATAGTGGAGTATAGAATGATGAGTTGGGAGGAGTTGAATTTTAAACTAAACTAGCTTATTGTGTGGGGTGTAGTTGAGAAAGTTGTTGAATGATTAAGTGGATGAAGAGAGAAGATGAGGTGTCGTAATATTAGGGTAGTTGAATGTTTTTTGGTAGTTGAGTTATTGGACTTGGTCTTAGGCAGGGCCTAACAGAATTTAGATATAATTTATAATATTCTTTTGAAATAACTTGATATATCTTTGGGAAATACGAGGATGGAGATAGCACTTGAGTCTTGGCTGAACAATCAGTGTCAAAAATGAACTAATGAAGATGAAGTAGAAGAAGTGACTACTGAGATAAAGAGAGGAACAGATTTGAGAAATTTGTTTGTAAGTTCATAATTAAATTAAGAATTGAGATTTTAATTAATCAATTCACGACATAATATGTCTTCAGCATGAGAATTTCTGGAGTTTATACTGATAAAAAACGACGTCGTTTTAGAATCAAATATTGTATAAAAAAATTATAAAGCAACAAGACGAATCCTGACGCTAGGCGGCGCCCATCTCAACTAGTCGCCGCGTATGGCTCTTAGGCGACAATTTTCTAACTAAACACATTTTTTAGCGAATTTGGAATAAATCACGACATTTTATGACCACTTAATACCCAGGCGAACGATTTTTCAAACACCATAAAATATAAATATAGTAACCCAAATCTCCAAATAAATATCTTTTTACCCTAAAAAAGCTTTATATCTTATAAACATTTATCCCAAACTTAATGTCCCTTTTGTTAAAAAAAAATAAAATAGAAATTTGCCCGAAATTAATGTCTGTTTTAAATATTTTTTACCAAATATTTTAAACTAATTTTTTTTGAACGAACATTTTAAACTAAAAAGTAAAAGGCGAATAAAAATGATATTTATATATGTTTTCTATTAAGTTTTCTCAAATGGCCTTTCTGAACTCGCCATACAATCTGATTCACACTGTCGGGACAGGTGGTTTAAAACCGTTTATCAAATCAATGAAACTGTCAAACTATCAAACCGTCAAATCGGTCAAATCGTGGATCGGCGATTCAAGGTTCGAATCCGTTTCGAGGGTATTAATCGACTGTCAAACCGGTGGTCATAACCGGCGGTTCGACCGATCCATTTTCAAAAAATATTATCGTTTCTACTGTGTGTGCGCGAAAGTCTGTGGCAATCAGACAGTGTGTAACATGTGTGTGTGCCGTTGGGAGCAAAAAAAGGTAAAAACTTAATATTTTTGTCCCATTGTGTAAGTTGAAAATATAAATAGACTCCTGCTCACCCATTTTTTCCCTACCATTATAATATTATTAGCACTCTCTTTCTCTTTTCTACTCTCTTATATCTATCTATCTCTCTTAAAGTTTCAAACTATCTTTCAATCACAATGACTGTCAAGCAAGATGGATGTGGTGTACGTAGCTGGGGACGAACTCATATCGCCATAATGACAGTCCATTTCGTAAGGGAGCCGCTTGCCGATAGCGAGGTGAACTTCAATGTTTTGTGCGATTATTGTATGAAAAAAAATAATATTTTGCAACGGTGACGAATTTGGAAAGTTGGTCAATCACTTGAATAGACATTATCCTGACAAAGTTGGATTTTGAATTTAATTTTGAGCTAAAGGCTCCTAAATGTCCCCCCCCCCCTCCTTAATTATAAAATGGTAAGGTTGTTTGTCCCCCTCGAGACTCTATGTAAGTTTATTTAATATTAAATAAATTAAAAATGTACCATCCTTATTTTTCAAAATATTTTCATCTTAAACATCAAGTTTTACTTACTACCCCTTTATTATTTAAAAAATTGTGAGTGCAAAAAATTACATTCAAAATATTCATAAGAAAAATTAGTTACAAAACGTCAAAAACCGGCAAATCAGAATGGGAATCGTAAACCATAAATCGTCGGTTCGATTTCGGTCGGTCTTTTCTTTAAACCGTGGACCGACAGTTCGATCCATTCGGGCAAGTCTAGGCCTTCCACTTTGTTTTGGTCAAATTTCAACAAGTGTATTTCGAAGGGAAAAAAAATGACTAAAGTGATATGAATCTAGGTACAATGATTATCAAGTTGAATGGGGATGGACACAAGATGTTTGTTGACTAGGGAAAGCCCTTGAACAACTTGTTCGCCGGCATAAAACCCCGGGAGGTTTTGGTACCTGCCTTGACCAAAAGTTTACTAAGTATCTTCGTGATTACAGAGCTATGAGCATATAAAAAGGGAACTTAAGCTAGAGTGAAAGTGTGTACAAAATACAGTGTTTAATCCCTTTTATATCTCAACCAACGGCTAAGTTTACAAAGAGAAAAAGTAGGCCTAAAATCTCGGGAGTAATGCTGATCTTGTTGAGATATATCCGCCATTTGCTGTTGAGGGAAGAGATAATGTTTTGTTGCTGAAGAAACGTCTTTGAATCGGTCCTTGCTCCTTTGACACGTTCCCTAAAAAATAGGGTTACCATAACCATGCTCCAACCTGTAGAAGTTCAAGTTGTGATAGAATAACTCAAGTTCGTTAGTACTAAGTTGTTTGGTGTAAGTTGTAAACAAGTTGAAAATGCATGGCCCAACAATTGCCCCCAAACTTTTTGAATTTTAAATGGGGAATATAAAGAGACAAAAAGATTCAAAAAGTTTGCCAAAAACGGATGAAAGGGACGGCAGTTTTTTAAATGAAAAGGGACAGTTTAAGTAGTTTCCAAAGCTAAAAGACGTAATTTAATTTAATGTCCCAACCGCTTTCAACTTCTCCCCACATAAATACACTCCCTTTCCAACTCTCCCTTTCACCAAATCAAAACAGTGACTTTAAGGAGGTTTCTAGAAGAAGAGTCGAGGAAGAAGATCGGAGAGAAAAACCAAGTAACAATTTCCGGTGAGTTTCTAGTTTTCTTTTCAATTTCCTCTCTGATTTCTTTGTTTAAGTTGAAAAAATGGGAAAGAAGAAAGTGGTTAATATAATCGAGAGTAGTGAGGGTTTGCCGAAGGGTTTTGTGACCCAGAACATGTTAAAAAATCCAGATAATGAAAAGTGTTTAATTCCTGCTGCCAACTTAAAGATCATCAAGAAAAACCATGCCATGGCGTACGAAACCGAATTTTTCACTCACCCAGACCTAACCTCGGAATGTTACTCTCCCGACTAGGTGTGTTTCCCTGAATACCCCTTCGTTATCGGCTTGAAATTCCCTTTCCCAACTTTAATCACCAAATTTTTTGTTTCCACAAAACTTAACTACGCCCAAATGATGCCGCAAGGTTGGAGATGCCTTCAAACCCTAGTAAGGTTGAATGCGAAAACAGAGGTTGAAGTTGGTTTGGAGGAATTTGCTTTCACAAATGATTTTAGGGGTTTTGGTTTAGGGAGATATGGCTTTAGGGTTAGGACCGGTAGAATGTCTTTCTTGATTGACAACAGTGATCCCGCGGATAGAGGGTGGAAGAATAAGTTCTTTTTTGCAAGGAGGAGTACCTTGGTGTCGGTGGAGGGTGCAAATTTCAAATGGAGGTCTCAAGGTAGTATAGACAATTTTTCCTTTTCTAATAATGCTTTCTAACACCCTGCTAACTAGTTCCTTGAATTTTCCTCGGCTTAGTTGCGAAACTAGACGTGATTTTTGCTTACAAGGACAACACAGAGGAGAACGTTAACAAGATTTATGAGTTGGACTCGCAAGTGAGAACTTTCAAAGCTTTGCCAGTCTTATTTCTTTGCGAGATCCAGAGGGAGAAGTTAAACCTGAAGAAGCCCGAGAAATTAGCCCTGAAGAGGCTTTATCTGAGCCTGTCAAGATGTCCACAGGTTAACCCTACACCTTAAAACTCCAACTAGCTTCACTTTGTTTCTAATTCCCCTGAATTGTTCTAATTCTCTATTCCTTTTTGTAGCCACTCGGTCCAAGGATACTGTAAGTGCTGCTGACCTACTTGCCGTGGCTAGGGCGAAAAGCTTGGCGAAGAAAGTTAGTAAGCCTCCTACTCCCAAGTCCGTTGTATCTAGCTCTGACATGAATGTGAGCAAAAAGAAAGAGGAAACAAAGAAGAGAAAACTGGTGGAGGCCGAGGCCACAGATACAAGTGATGACATGGACATGGTGAAATTAGGAGAAAGGTTTAAAGCTGCAGTTCCAAGTTTTGTTGATAAGGTAAAGAATGAAAAACCTTGAACCTTACCAATGAATTGATAGAATATTAACACTTCCTTTTACGTAGGAAATTATGGGTCCTATCATGGCCCACGTTGATGCTCTGAAAATTAAGGTGGCAAGATGCAGTTACGAAGCTGCAGAGTCAAAGAAGGAAGCCACCAAGTATGCTAAGGAGGTAGAAAAGCTGAAGAAGGAAGGGAACAAGTATGCCAGTGAAGTGGAGATTTTGAAGAAGGATTTCGAGCGCTTGGGGAAGGAAGTGGAGGCTGTCCGAGCCGAGAACAAGGCCCATTTGAAGGAGCTTGAAGCCTCAGAGGGGAACTTCAAGTTCAACGCAACCAAAACTTTGCTAGAGGCCCGTATTCAGATGATGGAAGAATATAAGAATGGTCAGGCCTCAACTTGGAACTTGGAGGAAGAGAGAAAAATTTTAGAGGACCATATGGGGGAACCCGCGGATGCAGAGGAGGTGAATTCGATGGCTTTTGAAACTTTAATGGACGACACAGATAAGGTTTTGAGCACCATGGTGGTAGCTCAGGTTGGAGAAAATAATCAAGGGGAAAAGTTAAATGCAGCACCGGCGGCAGCAGGCCAAGAAGTTTAAAAACAATTTGAAACTTTTTTGAATATTTTGGATGGGTAAAAAAAACAACTTCTTTTTGGGTTTTATTTGTCATACCTTTATTGGTATGTACAGAAAATGGGGGGTATGTCCCCAAAACAAGTTTTATTTTGGCATGTAATGGCTCATAAGGGCCCAAAACAATTTATTTGGGGGTACTAGGTTGGTCTAGTACTCCAAGCTTTCTTAGGTTTTTAGGGACTGGTTGGCTTACCCAACTTGTCCCCTAGTTGCAAAAAACTTTTGGAAAATACTTTTAAGGTTTTCAAAGAAGTACTTTGGGGTTTTCAACAATACATGCTTGTTCATTTGATAACATGTTGATGTTATAAGCCGTAGGTAACATGAAAATGTTACAACCAATAGTTCACAACTTGTACAAGTGTGAAATCGTGCGCCTAGGCGAAGGTGTCGAAACCTTAATTCGTAAGAAAAGATGAATATCTTTTAACCATATGTAAATTGTACCTTTGATAGAGGTATCCATTTGAAGAGATAGAACAAGTATCAGCCGTCCTGGCGTGTCAACAAGTTCTATCCCTCTCTAGCTAGAATTCCAACAAGTATCAGCCGTACTGGCGTGTCAACATGTTGAAATTCTTCTTCTTAGATCTAGACATGTTGGAGCCGTACCGGCTTGTTAACATGCTTAGACCTACTCCAACTCTAGGTCCCAACAAGTATCAGCCGTACTGGCGTGTCAACATGTTGGGACTACTTTGTTCGCTCAAATTGCACCTTGCAAAACAGATTCATGTTAGGGTTGGGCGTTAGCGTAGCTAACGCCCCTCCGATGCTTAAGTTAGTAAGGATTCTCAACAAAAATTAATAACTTGAAATATATGAATGAACTTGACAACTTAAAATAAATCGTACCTGAGAAGTCTAGTTGTAAATAACTGGACTTACATGAAATAAAGTTTTAAGTGGATGGCGTTCCAACTTCTAGGGATTCTGTCTCCACTTGGGGTTGACAACCAATATGCACCTTTGCCAGCTTCAGCATCGATGAGATATGGTCCTTCCCACTTGGGAGCTAGTTTACCTGCATTCAATTCTCTTGTATTTTGAAATACTTTTCTCAAAACTAAGTCACCAACCTGGAACCTCCTGAGTCTGACATTTTTGTTGTAAGACCTCACAATTCTTTGTTGATAAGCTGCCATCCTTATCTTGGCTAAATCCCTGATCTCATCAATAGTATCTAAATCTTGGGTTAGCAAGAGATTATTTTCATCTTGAGTTAATAAACCATACCTTGCTGTTGGGATTGTCACCTCATTGGAATTACGGCTTTCCGCTCCATACACCAAAGAATATGGAGTTCTACCCGTGGCTCCTTTTGCGGTGGTCCTATCCGCCGAGTACAAGTGGTAACTCTTGACCCATTTTCCCTTCTTTTGATCTAGGCGCTTCTTCAAGTTGTTGATGATCAACTTGTTGCTTGATTCAGCTTGACCATTAGCTTGGGGGTGGACAGGTGTAGACATAATCAGCTTGATGCCCCAGCGAGTACAAAAGTCTCTGGTTTTCTTGCTTATGAATTGTGACCCGTTGTCACATATAATCTCTGATGGCACGCCAAACCTGCTAATTATGTTTTTCTTTAGAAATGAGATCACCTCCTTATCTCTTACCTGTACATAGGCTTCTGCTTCGATCCATTTTGAGAAATAATCGGTTAATGCCAACATGAACACTTTGCCTCCGGGAGCCTTAGGTAACTTGCCCACAATGTCCATGCCCCACTGCATGAAAGGCCAAGATGAAGCAATAGGGTGTAGAGGCTCAGCGGGTTGATGCAAGATGTTGCCGTGTCTCTGGCAGGCATCACACTTCTGTACATAACTCATGGCATCTTGGCGCATGGTTGGCCAATAATATCCTATCTTGAGGGCCTTTGATGCTAACGCCTTTCCGCCAGAATGATTCCCACATATTCCTTCGTGAATTTCTTTAAGTACCAGTTCAACTTGCTCGTTATCGACACATCTCAAATAGTGTCCTGCAAAAGACCTCTTGAATAGCACATTATCTATCAAAACGAAAGTTGAAGTACGAATCTTAAAAGATCTAACATTCTTAATATCTGGTGGAATAGTTCCAAGTTGAAGGAACTCAATTACAGGTTGGGTCCAAGAAGGTTTAGCATCTTGTGCCCCAGTAGGTTGAGTAACCACTTGAGTTTCTTCAACTTGGTCTATTACCGGGTACTTAACATAAATGATGGGGATAGTGGTATGCAACATTGATTTGCAAGTGGAACCCAAGTTGGCCAAGGCGTCTGCTTCTGTGTTTTCCTCTCTAGGGACCTGTTCCAAAGAGAATGATAGGAATTTCGAAGCTAAAGCCTTAACATGTTGGAGATACAGAGTCATCTTGGAATGCTTCGCCACATAACTGCCACTAAAATGGTTAGCTAGCAATTGAGAGTCAACAAATACATTTATATGTGTAACATTTAAACTTAAAGTTGTGGTTAAACCCATAATTAAAGCTTCATACTCAGCTTCATTATTTGTTGCACTGAATTCACAAGCTACAGCTTGAGGTATGATATCACCTTGAGGGGATTTTAGGACTATTCCCAAGCCAATTCCTTTGGAATTTGAAGCTCCATCTGTAAACAGTGTCCAAAATCTAGGATTAGCTTTACCTTCAAGTTGTTGCACTTCCAGCTCCACCTCGGGTTGCAAGCTGGGGCCCGAAGTCGGCTACGAAATCGGCTAGAGGCACCCGAGATTTGATGGCTGTTCTTGGCTCATATGCAATATCATAAGTGCTCAACTTGGCCAGGCCACTTGGCCAATCGCCCGACATCTCCGGAGTTCTTAACACATTCCTTATAGGATAATTAGTTCTAACAGTTATAGAATGCGTTTCGAAATAATGACGCAGTTTAGTAGCGACGGTAGTTAAGGCTAATATTAATTTTTCAAGATGAGAGTACCTTGTTTCGGCGTCTAATAGAGACTTACTTACATAGTACACGGGATGCTGTTCACCTTGGATTTCCTTCACCAATACTTGCACTAACGGCATTTTCGAATACGACCAAATATAAATAAAGGTGCTCACCATGCTCTGGTTTGGCAAGTAGGGGTGACATCATCAAATATTCTTTAAGTTGCTTAAAAATTTGCCTCATGTTGGTCGATCCATTGAAAGAGTTTGTTCTTTCTTAATACTTCATAGAATAACCTACACTTATCGGATGATTTAGATATAAACCTATTCAAAGCGGCTACTCTACATTAACCTTTGGACGTCTTTGATGTTCTTGGGAGATTCCAAGTTGAGAATAGCTTTGATACGCTCGGGACTAGCTTCAATCCCCTTTTGGTCACCATATATCCCAAGAATTTACCGCCCGACACCAAAGTTGCACTTTGCTGGATTGAGCTTCATGTTGAAAGCTTTCAAGATGTTGAACGCCTCAGCAAGATGCTCAACATGATCTTCCATGTGCTTGGATTTTACCACCATGTCATCTATGTAGACTTCCATAGTCTTGCCAAGTTGATCTTTGAACAT
This sequence comes from Adenophora triphylla var. japonica, assembly GCA_022495995.1. Taxonomy (NCBI): domain Eukaryota; kingdom Viridiplantae; phylum Streptophyta; class Magnoliopsida; order Asterales; family Campanulaceae; genus Adenophora; species Adenophora triphylla. The sequence continues at coordinate 25,798 of JAFEMH010000272.1, read as the reverse complement.
CTTGTTCACCGGCCTCGATAAGTTGCCCCTGCATTTTTAAGACCAAATGGCATAGAAATGTAACAATATATACCTTTCGGAGTCATGAATGCCGTATCTTCTTGGTCCGAGGGCTCCATTTGAATTTGTTGATACCCTGAAGACGCATCCATGAACGTCAAGATGTCGTGGCCATTGTCTCATCCACTAGAGAATCGATATGAGGAAGAGGGAATGGGTCTTTCGGACAAAGCTTTGTTCAAGTACGCCAAAGTCCACGCACACTCGCCACTTGCCATTCCTCTTCTCTACCATCACAACATTAGCTAACCACCTTGGGTATTGAACTTCCCCGATCATTTTGGACTTCAAAAGCCTCTCAACTTCATCCTTTATGATCCGGTTCCTCTCTGAGCAAACTTCCTTCTTTTACGATGAACGGGACGGATGGTGGGATCTATGTTCAACTTGTGAGTAATGATGTCCTTGCTTATTCTGTCATGTCCTCGTGTTTCCATGCAAAACAACATTTCGACTTTTTAAGAACTCAATCGGCTCCTCCTCAACTTCGGATGGGAGGTGCGCTGACTTGCACTTGGGCCTCGGGATTCGATGCATCAACGAGGAACGCTTCTTGTCTCATGCTCTCTTGCTTCAAGAACATCCTGGGCCTTTTCTTTAATTGCTATGCTTGCCGAGGGCTGAACTTGCTTTCATGTTGACCTTGTAGCATTCTTTGGAAACTTGTTGGTTTCCCCTCAACTTGGCCACGCCCGAAGGTGTTGGAAACTTGGCCTTTGGTGATAAGTTGACGGTACGGCCTTCAATGTTGTGTATCCAAGGTCTTCCCAAAATGACATTGTACGAGGAAGAGCATTCGATCACACGAGAATCTTTCCATAGCATTTATACCCTCCAAATAGATAGGCAACTTGATCTCCCGATTGTTTGCTTTATCTCCCCACCGAACCCTACCAAAGCACGGATGAATTCTTCACAACTTCAGACAAAGGAATACCCATATCTTCAAGAGCATGAGTGAAAATTATGTTGACTGAGCTCCCGCCATCAATAAGGATTCTCTTGACCACACAGTTGGCAATCTGCACCTGAACAACTAGACCATCATGATGAGGATCCAACGTGTTGTCCTTATCTTCGTCTTCAAAGGAAATAACATGACCATATGTGAAGTCACGGCATCTTGAAGGCAATTAAGTGATCCTCCTTAGAACTTTTGGCATGACGCTTGGCTGCGAGTAAGTTGTTCCACAAATATGAGATCCACGAAATGACATTTACTACCTTGGTAGCCGGGGCGGTGCAACTTTCTCGGGTGCAGGTTTGCTCCCTGAATCAGGCTCTTTAGACTCACTTCTGACCCTCTTCTTGCCCAACAAATCCTTAAGAAGACCCTTGGACAATAAATGAGCAATTTCCTTCCTCAAGGCAAAACAATTCTCGGTAGTATGCCCAAAATCCTCATGAAATGCGCACCACTTGGACTTGTCCTTCCAAGTTGTTGGCGGTCGTTCTTCTTGGGCCACCTTGCTTTATCTCCAAGATTTCCCATGGCGCACAAGATTCTGCAATGTCCACGTAAAAGCGTATTCGAAATTTTTGATAATCATTATCATCTCCCTCTTGATCATCATCTACAACATGAATTCTAGAAGATTCGGATTTAACGGGGTTTGCCTGTTGGACTTATAGTGATGGGAATCCGATTTTACGTCGAAGGCTCAAATAGAGGAGTAGGAGTCCTCCCGGTTGACTTCCCCATCGCCAAGTTTGTCTTCCTCCAATCGATGAAAGGCAAGGCCACAGTTACGATTTCTTCAAGTTGTTTCGCGGGGTCATCACCAACTCGTTATAGAACAATGAGCTCTTCCTCGAAGCCTATACGGAATGCTTGTAGCGGTGGACACATCCAAGTTAGGTATAGTCACTGCCTCCTTGTTAAACCTGTGCAAATACTCTTTAAGATTTTCGTTAGGCTGTTGCACAATTTTATAGAGATCACTAGTCAACTTGTCAAATGCCCTATTGCACAAAAATTGGTTAATGAACATATTGACAAGTTGAGCATAAGATGAAATAGAGTTTAGAGGGAGCCCTGTTAGCCATTTTAAAAATTTGGTCACGACAAAGTAGAGCCAAAGCCCCTGCAAAAACACGCTTCTTTAAACATAGGGGGATACTTATGATATCCATTGATTCCTGATACCAACACATGTTACGCGGGGTCGGTGCTTCCATCATACTTCTTCATATGAGGGACTGAAAATTTCTTTGGGATCTCCACACTAGCTATTGCTGGAACAAAACGAGATTCATTATAGCAAGTTGGAGAAACTTGGTGGTATGGCATATTGACTCCATGTATGCTTCGAAGCAAATCCTTGATAGTCTGCATTTCCTTAACAAGTTGACTCTCTGCGAAAAGAGGATTGTTATTAAGCGAGATGCGAAGTATCAAAAGCATTAAAGAAATTCCTGCTTGCCCCATTGAGGGTGTAGCATAGGTGTAGCAAGATGACGGCGCGGGTTGGCCGGTGGTAAATTTGAATCTTGGTTGTTCGATTGGAATGGACGCCACGATCGTGCTCTCTGTGCAAGGTATTAGTCATAGGAATATCCCCGACATGGCTTGGTCACGTACTGCACCAAACAAAGATCTAGGAAGTAAAGGTGAAAATGGAGTAGATACTTGAGTTTCAACTTGCTTCCCTTTACGCAGGTTATCAATGGCGTTGAATATCATGGCGTTCGTATGCTCCTGACCATCCAACCGATCGCCTATTTTCCTCAACATGTCCGCCATGTTGGACATTATCTCCAAATTGACAGCTTCTGCACTTGGAGGAGGATTGCCTTGGGCGTTGGAAACAGGAAGCGGACGGCTCCTCTCAGCTTGACTGCCGGACGACGGATTAGCCATTTCTACTTGAATAATCAAAGTTTCCCACAGACGGCGCCAAATTGTTTTGGTCAAATTTCAACAAGTGTATTTCGAAGGGAAGAAAAATGACTAAAGTGATATGAATCTAGGTACAATGATTATCAAGTTGAATGGGGATGGACACAAGATGTTTGTTGACTAGGGAAAGCCCTTGAACAACTTGTTCGCCGGCATAAAACCCCGGGAGGTTTTGGTACCTGCCTTGACCAAAAGTTTACTAAGTATCTTCGTGATTACAGAGCTATGAGCATATAAAAATGGAACTTAAGCTAGAGTGAAAGTGTGTGCAAAATACAGTGTTTAATCCCTTTTATATCTCAACCAACGGCTAAGTTTACAAAGAGAAAAAGTAGGCCTAAAATCTCGGGAGTAATGCTGATCTTGTTGAGATATATTCGTCATTTCCTGTTGAGGGAAGAGATAATGTTTTGTTGCTGAAGAAACGTCTTTGAATCGGTCCTTGCTCCTTTGACACGTTCCCTAAAAAATAGGGTTACCATAACCATGCTTCAACATGTAGAAGTTCAAGTTGTGATAGAATAACTCAAGTTCGTTAGTACCAAGTTGTTTGGTGTAAGTTGTAAACAAGTTGAAAATGCATGGCCCAACACACTTATTAAAATTTATCCCACTTTTAAATGGTTTTCTCAATCAATCGAATTTTGATCATAATTTTATATAAAAAAATAGTTCTCAATTTCTTAGGAATATTTCACTATAATTATGAGAAAAATAGTATTAGTTGTAATGGGATGATTAGGTTCTTATGATAAAAATTAGATTGAGAGTTAACCATTTAAAAGTGGTATAAACCTTTTGGGAAGAAGAGATTTAGGTACTTTGTCGTTTGCGCATACAAGGAAAATGAATGGGAAAGCATTTGAAGCGGAGTCCCCGTTTTTCTTCAAAAAGCGAATCCCGGTTAAATTAAGGCAAGTGCAAGGCATTTTAAAAATGAACGGTGCAAAATTCATAAGTAAAAATATCGCTTTTTAAAACTTAACCATGGTTTAGAAAAGAAAGTAACTATCATGGCCCACATTAAAAACAAAATATCACTCCCTCTCTCTCTCCTCGTAAATGGTTTGTTTCTCTCTCCAATTTATCAGAGAAAACCAATCAAGCTCCCGAATTATTCTTTGTAATACTCCCTCCGTCCCAATTTAAATGTCTCAAAATGAATTTGGCACAGAAATTAAGAAAAGTAATGTAGGAAAGAGAAAAAGTTTAAATGTTGTGAGTATGAAAAATTAAATAGGAGAGAGAATGAGTGGGAGGAATAGTTAGGAGAGAGAATGTTGTGAGTGTAAAAGTAAAGTAGGAGAGAGAATGAGTGGGTGGAATAGTAATAAAAACTTTCCTTTTTTGAATTGAGACATTTTAAATGGGACGCACAAAAAGAAAAATTGAGACATTTAGATTGGGGCGGAGGAAGTATTTCTTATGGGAAAATTATTATTCTTATTTTTTTGTTATTATAATAAAATTTAATAAATAATATGTACTCCCTCCGTCCCACCAATTGCTTCACCATTTTTCTTGGGCACGGAAATTATGGTAATGGGAGGGAAAAAAAATGTTGTGAGTGTAATTTGAAAATAGGAGAGAGAATTAGTGGAGAGAATAATAAATTATAATGGTGTTGTGAGTATTAAAATAATGTAGGAGAGAGAATGAGTGGAGGAAATAATAATATTTTATGTCCAAAAAAGGAAAGGTGAAGCTTCTAACGGGATGCCCTTTTGGGTAATTGGTGAAGCTTTTATTGGGACGGAGGGAGTATTAGTTTCCATTTTTTGAAAAAATAATTAATTTAAAATTTTAAAAATAATTGATAATCAATAAAAATTAAACTATTATTATGAAACGGCGAGAGTATGAACTTGTTTAGTAATAATTAACGATTGATTATGATTAATGATAGAAAAAAAATTAAAAAGACAAAAAAAAAACTTAAAAATGATTGATGGATATTGCCAAGTAAAGCTTTGTGCTGGAATATATCATAACAACATATCATAACAACACCTAATGGGCCATGGCCCAATGGTATCTTGGGTGGCTTTCCGTAGGGGAGGTCACCGGTTCGGTCAAGGAGTGCTGTAGATTAATTTCTTTTCTTGGGTTTCTGGGAGGCTCTCAGCACATTCATTCGGTTAAGGAAGCGGCATTCTTTGGGCTGCAACCTCGGTGTGGGGAGTTCAACTAGCGTTGTAGGAGGGCTCCCTTGGGCGGGAGTATAAGAGGTCTGCCGCCTGATTTGGGCATATCCGCGATTTACCTCCGCGTAGAACACTTTGTGGGGCGGTGGCTAGTGGTCCAGTCTAACTCGGCGAGTGGGAAACCAGGTATCAAAAAAAAAAAAAACATATCATCATAACAACAGTATGTATCCAAGTTAAACAATGTGCCAAAATATAATCTAGGGACTTAATAATTTGGACAAAAAACTTTCAATCAAAATGTTGTACTAGCTAGCTTGTATGTATCCAACTTAAACAATGTGCCAAAATATAATCTAGGGACTTAATAATTTGTACAAAAAACTTTCAATTAAAATGTTGTACTTGTTGAAAACAAATGCGGAACGGATTTTTGCAACCCAAACACCCACAAACAAAGTACAAATGAGGCACAATATTTACGTTGTTCGGAGAAGTCCTCCTACGTCCACGGGTGGCAACCAAACAAAATCACTATTATCAAGGTGATTACAAAGTGTTTACCATTGCAATTTGCCACTATGCTAGAATGAGTCCTAGCCAAGCCTATATATAGGCACAACCATCCATGATAAGGATGTATCCAAGAGAAGAGGGAACACCAAAAGTTTTCTTGGAAACTCCAAACAAATATCCATACATTCACCACATGGATAATGTACATAGATTATTCTAGAACTTGAGCCAAATCCAACAATCTCCACCTTGGCGAAAGTTCTCAACCACATAGACGATTTTGGTTGCCACCAAACTAACCGGCTATTATTTCCTTCCAATGTTGATCAATCCCAAACAATGTTCAAACTTGTCTCGAGTAACCACCTTCATCAGCATATCAGCAGGGTTATCAGTAGTCCCAATCTTCAATAATCGAATGTCACCTTCATTAACAATTTCACGAACAAAATGAAAGCGAACATCAATATGCTTCGTCCGGCCATGTTGTACTTGGTTCTTCGATAAACAAATAGCACTCTGGCTATCACAATACACATCAATGTGTTTCTGCAAAATCCCCAAGTCATTCACCAAATCGTGCATCCAAATAGCTTCCTTAAAAGCTTCGGTAACTGCCATATACTCTGCCTCTGTGGTAGATAATGCAACTGTAGACTGAATCGTAGAACGCCAACAAATTGGTCCACCAGCCATAGTGAACACATAACCAGTAGTAGATCGTCGCATGTCCAAATCACCAGCATAGTTGGAATCAACATAACCAACCACAAGTTTATCAAGCTCAAGTTTTTCCACTTTCTGAAACTTGAGACCAACATCAACAGTACCATGAATGTACCTCAAAATCCACTTAACAGCTTGCCAATGCCCTTTTCTAGGATTGTGCATATAACGACTAACTATGCTCAAAGCTTGAGCAATATCAGGTCGGGTACAAACCATAGCATACATCAAAGCGCCAACTGCATTTGCATAAGGAACTTTCTTCATCTGACTTTTCTCTTCATCTGAACTAGGACACATCAACGCACTAAGCTTAAAATGAGCAGTGAGTGGCGTACGAACAGGTTTTGTCGAGCCATTCATACCAAATCTTGTCAAAACCTTTTGCAAATACTGTGACTGGGTCAACCAAACAGTACCATTTCCTCTATCTCGATTAATCTCCATCCCAAGTATCCTTTCTGCTTCACCCAAGTCTATCATATCTAATTCCTTTGACAGTTGAGCCTTCAATTTATCAATCTCCACCTTGCTCTTGGATGCAATCAACATGTCATCAACTGTTGGGTATGCATACTTTAACCCTCCTAGCTTTAGCTTAGATTTGATTGATACCATAACCTCATCTCTATTTTCTGGACTTTAGGCCCATATGTAATGAAGCTTAGACTTCAATTTTTTAGTGTAAGTCCATTTTATAGAATAGTTTTATTTAAGCTTGAAGACTGGCACAAGACTCATTGGACATGAGGTTTCAGTTCAAAAAGTTTCAAACCGCACGTATGAAGCCGCACTTGCAAACCACAGTGTGGAATTCATACATTGAAAACACACGTCAAAGAACTGCAGTGAATCCTAACTGATGAAACCGCACTAGCAAACCGTAGTGCAGTTCAAATCCTAAGACCGCACTGAGAAACCTCACTGGTGAAACCGCACGCCTAAATCGCATTCTCACTAGACCGCATCCAATGATTAAAGACTTGAAGATGGACCACTTATGACTGTTGGAATCCACGTCAGCAATATCAAAAGTCAATCACCAAATCTTGTCACGTGACTAAGTGTCAGACAGGATCTGCAAGGATCCTGAAAAGGTGACAGATGTCCTTCATACCTTATTTGCAGCTGAGGTCTGATCAGCTTTATCTGCAACTCTTGTAACAAAGGACAAAAGTGGATTTGTGGACCAATCAGAATGCACCAGTACAGTACTTCACCAGCTGTATCATAACGGCTACTTTCTTGGTGCTTGGGTATAAATACTCTAATCTTCAACACTTGAAGATTTCTTGAGAAATTGAAATTACAGTGAGTTCATAAGAAGATTGAAGCTCTCGCCAGAAATATTCAACCCTTTGAATCTTCATCTTCTTCCTTCAAGAAAATATTTCCAGCCCAGAAATCAAGCCTTTATCACTCAAGAATCATTGTGCTCTATATCATATAGATTCAAAGAGCCTTGATCTTGTCAAATACACACACACACCTCACTTGATTAATCACATAGATTATTCATTTGAGATACACTGATTATAGTCTAGGATTTGATCTTCATAGAATAGATTTTAAATCTGAGTATTGATTCTTATACTTTGTAATCTCTCTCATACTCTAATATAAAATCTAACTCTTAGAAAATCCAAGACTAACCATCTTAGTAGTGGATGTAGATCATTTATGATTGAACCACTCCAAATATTGTGTTCTTCATTTCTGCATTTTATTTACTGTTCTTTACTGATTATTTTGTCTTTATATGTTTGATCTCATTTTCAGTTATCCAAGTTGTGAATTTTGTTTGCAGTTAATCTTGTCAAAACCTCACTTTTCAGTTTTGTAAATCCGCACTGAAAACCGCACACTAAAACCGCACCTCTAAACCGCATTATAAACTCTGATATTCTGCTGTGCATTTTGCAACTCTACTTGTAGTTTTAATACACTGCAAGCGGTTTTGTAAGCAAGAGGTTTAGTTTTCAAAAGAGGGCAAAAAATTTGTAACAGCTATTCACCCCCCCCCCTTTAGCTATTTTTCACTCTTGTTGCCACCTTTGGGACCAACAAGTGGTATTAGAGCTAACACATTTATAAAACCTTCGTTTTTCAAGCTTAACAGCTTGTGTGCCGATTGATAAAGGCAAATTCAAAAACCATGACAACGGTTAACTATTCACATATTCCTATTTTGGACGAAGACCACTTTGACATTTGGAAGGTTCGAATGTTAATTCATTTGGAAACTATTGATGAGATGCTGGTGGAATGCGTGACGAATGGCCCCTTTGTTCCCATGAAGTCCAACACCAATCCAACCACCAGTGCTGAAACTCCAGAAGTCCCAAAGCCAAAATCTGTGTGGTCTGATGAGAAAAGACGATTAGCTTCTTTGGACAGTAAAGCAAGATTCATCATTTCTGGAACCTTTCCCGTGTCAACCCTTCAAAAAGTGATGTATTCCAAAACCGCAAATCATATGTGGGATGCCATAGAGAGCTACCTTGATGGTGATGATCTCTGTAAGAAAATAAAAGATATGCTGTTGAAAGATCCTACAACAACTTCAACAGAAAATCCAACGAGACCTTGCGCCAAACTTACGATCGCTACGTTGAGGTAGTTAATGCTTTTAGATCTCTTGGCAAAATTTTAACTGATAAAGAAGTCAATATGAGTTTTCTAGATGCTTTGGGTTCGAGATGGGTCAATAAAGCCACATCTCTTGAGGACTCTAAAGTTTTGAATACTTGGACGTTAAGTAACTTGTATGCAAATCTTAGAGTTTATGAGCTTAAATTAGATCATATTTAAGAGGTTGAAGGGAAAGGCAAATCACTTTCTATGTCCATAGTGGAACATGAGGAGAAACCATCTACTTCAAATCAAATCTCAGATCCGTCCATATCAACCGCATCACTCATCGAAATGGATGATGATGATTTTGCCATGTTTGTAAAAAGATTGCAAAAATTTCGAAAAGCTTCAAAGCCATTTTCTAAATCTTTTTCAAAAGGCAAACCTCCAGCAACTTTTTTCAAGGCTGTTGATACAAAGAAAAAGAGTGATCTAGTTTGCTACAATTGTAGAAAACCTGGTCACTTTGCATCTGAGTGTCCACAGCCTAGATTCGAATACATGAAAAGGAAAACCTCTCCTGCGAAATTTTCTCATCGCAAGGGAATGGTTGCTGAAGAGAAATCAAAATTTTCTTCAAATCAGGGACATAACGAACTTCAGTTAGCTTACGAACAACTCCATCGAACATCTTGAAATGCACAGAACCAATTCCCCTTGTTCTGCAAGTGTTGTAGTTTCCCATATAAACAACTCCACCATCAATTTCTTCAAAATTAGAGAACATCTCTTTATGGGAACACGTGTGGTAGGAGCAGTCGGAATCCAAGATCCACTCATCAACATGACTGACTGTAACTAAGAGTGAAACTGTCAAAGCGTCATCTGTGTCGCTATCATCTTTCCTAGCCACATTTGCTTTTGACTCATTTTTATTCTTCATCTTGGGGAAATCTTTCTTCCAATGGCCTTTTTGACGACAATAGGCACATTCATCCTTGCCAATTTTCTTTCGATCAATCGATTGTCCCCTTGATTTTGAATGTGAACGACCATGTCTTCCATTGTTTCTACCAGTGGTCCTTCCACGAGTAGTGAGGGCATCAGAATCTGAGTCTCTATAGATCCCCTTGTCCCTTTTTCGTACCTCGTTATTCATCAAAGCATTGGAAATATCATCAAAACTAATATCAGTTTTTCCATGCAACAAGGTAGTAGTCAAATGTTCATATGACTCAGGCAAAGAATTTAACAATAATAATGTTTTATCATCATCAGCAACATCAACTTTAAGATTTTGCAAATCAGTGATGATTTTGCTAAATTCATTCAAATGTTCAGTCATCGAATTACCTTTCTTGTAATCAAAACGAAAGAGCGTCTTCTTCAAGTAGAGTTTATTCTCTACACTTTTCTGCATATATTTGGCCTCGAGTTTGTCCCATAACTCCTTTGCCAAAGACACTTTCATGAACGGATATTTTTGGTCCGTCTCAAGACAAGAACGAATAGTTCCACAAGCTTGTCGATTAAGCTTCTTCCATTCAACATCTTCCATATCTTTGGGCTTTTCCTCGTGGGTGAATTCAAGATCTTGCATAGCCAAAAGATCCAAACCTTCGCCTTGCCATATGCCAAAGTTATTTTTTCCATCAAATTTTTCCACTTCAAGATTACTACTAGACACTCTTGGCCCTCTTTTTGTTTTAATACTATTTCCATTTTCTGTCATTTTGAAAATGATTATCAAAAACAATTATCCCAACTAAAAATAAACCAAAACTTTGGAAATAAAGGTCCCAAAGTAATCAAAATGGCAAAAAAAACACCTACTGCCTGGTGCCCCCTTTTGAAAACAAACCAAACTACTGCCTTCTGTTCACTTATCTCAATTGTCGTGAGTATGTAGGAGCAGCTAGTGATATTTGGATTGGATCAAATGTTCTTTCTTTCTATTCGACTAAGCACAGTCGACTCCGAACTCAAAATTATTTTGAGAAAAAGTTCAAATTTCCAAACGTCACGAACAAAGCTCTGGTACCAATTGTTGAAAACAAATGCGAAACGGATCTTTGCAACCCACACACCCACAAACAAAGTACAAATGAGGCACAATATTTACGTGGTTCGGATAAGTCCTCCTACGTCCACGGGTGGCAACCAAACAAAATCACTATTATCAAGTTGATTACAAAGTGTTTACAAAGTGTATCACTCACACTCGTCTCACACTACAAATGTGTCTCTCTCTCAAAGTGTTTCTCACACAATTGCAATTTGCCACTATGCTAGAATGAGTCCTAGTCAAGCCTATATATAGGCACAAACCATCCATGATAAGGATGTATCCAAGAGAAGAGAGAACACCAAAAGTTTCCTTGGAAACTCCAAACAAATATCCATACATTCACCACATGGATAATGTACTTAGATTATTCTAGAACTTGAGCCAAATCCAACAGTACTAGCTAGCTTGTATTCTTCTTTATCAGGGACTGCAACTCGGAGTAGTATACTCATGAATGGCTTTTTGTTGCCTCCATCATCAGCTCCTGACTGAAAAAATAATAATATACATTAAATAGTTATTTTATAATTTTAATTTTAAATACCTTAAAAATTATAATGAACACTTACGATGATGCATTTTTTTTTGTGCCGGACAACTTGTTTTATTATGTTCCATTTGCTTACAAACAGAACATTTTCTTTTTTTCCCCACTTGATTCTCCATCGGATGTTTTTGTCTTAGCGATTTGGGTCGTCCCTTTAAAGAAACATGTGGTGGATCTAACAAAGGGATTGACACCATAGATAACAATTGACAATTATGTTCAGGTTGTTCATCAATAGTGAAATCACACTTAGCTTAACTCTCGCCAGTCTCATCATCCATGCACAAAAGTTCAGAATGAACCTTTTGTAATGCAATTGCTAGATAATCTTGCTTCTTTTGTGATTTTCGCCCTTCTTCGATAATTTTCAAGAAATTTATCATCAAGCTATTTCTTCGCAATGTCGATGTAATTTGTGGGTTTTTATGTATCAGCTTTTGAGGGTTTTCATGTATCAGCTCACCCAAATTTTCTTGTGTAGCATGTGACTTAGTCTTGATTGTCCATCTTTGTAAGACATTCATCTGGCAAACAATTGACGAAAGATTTTTTCACAAATGTTGCAAGAATATGTCTACAAAGAATTCCAACAAATTCAAACATGTGACACGAACAAACAACATTCTTGTCGGATATGTCAAGTACTACCTCATATATTGGTTTTTCCTTTCTCGTTGGCACTATATAATATCTCTTTTTGTTCCCATCTTGACTAGTCTTGTATGTCGTGTATTTTTTACTTGAAAATAATTCTTCTTGGAACTTCAAAAACATCTTTCTCGTATATATATCAGCTGCATCTGCTTCCATTTTGTAGCATGTCTTCAACATTGATTTGGTATTTTTAGTTTTCAAATCCTTTTCTTTCTCTTCCAAATATCTTGCATCTAATGCCTTTTCATATTAAAGGACAAAGTCACTTACTAACGTACTTGAACGAACAAATCCTTTGAAAAACTTATTCATACTCTCACTTCTTTGTGTTGTTGACATTCCAGCACAAAATATTGTTCGTGAATATGTTGGAATCCATTGATCACGCTTCCCGTACAACTTTTTTAGCCACTCATTTTCCTGTAACTCATACTTATGAATCAATTCATTCCACTCTTATATAAACTCTTCAATTGTGATTGTATTATGAATGCAATGATGGAAATCCTCTTTAAAATAAGGGTATTTATTGTAAACATGCCCCAAATACTCTAGGACTTTTTGCAAAATATGCCACATGCACAATTGATGAGATGTATTCGATAATACCTCTACGATTGCTGCCCGCATAGATTTATCTTCATCCGTTATTATTACCGAAGGAGCACGCCCAAACATTGATGCAAGCCACATTTTTAACATCCAAACATATGAACTTGTCGTTTCATCTACAAGCAAAGCATACCCAAACATAATTGTTTGATGATGATGATTAACCCCGCTGAATGGAACAAAAGGCATGCTATACAAATTAGTAAGATATGTAGCATCAAAAGTCACAACATCTCCAAAATATTTGTATGCTAAACTTGACCTTGCATCTGTCCAAAAACTATTTCCCATGCGATTATTCTCATCTATTTGGATTGAATAAACAAAATCTGGATTTTTGGATTAACATTCCGAGAAGTACTTATACATCCTATGTGCATCTCCATCTTTAATAAGTTCTCTCCTTGTATTTCCTTGATGATTCTGAATATCCATAAGAGCACAACCAGCATTAGCTTCACCGGATCCATGACTTGACACAGACATTATCTTTCTAAGAGCAATTCCTGCCTCATTAAGCACATTAATAAGATTTTTCTGAGCAGGAGAAATCTTTCTATGTCCCCGAAGCATGCTTGTGGTCCTTGGTGTATACAACTCATGGTTATGATCATTTGTGAACCTAATTACAACCCACTTTCCAGTATCTCTTCTTAAACTAACAATCATCATTACTTTACATCCAATTTTTATCATTGACTTATTTCTTTTGAACTTTGCTTAAGATTTCCTTCCCTTGAACATGCATAATCTACTCCAATCAATAACTTATCTGACTTAGATAATCTAGTGTGGCTTACTTTTATGTCAAATTCAACACGTCTTGCATATGCCTTATTGTTAGTATAAACTGCAGATGATATCGTAGATGATTTCCCAAAAGTCCAGGTGATATCGCAGATGATTTCCTGTACTGAAAATTATATAGTTGTATATTTCTTGTTTATTATTTAATGGACTAATGTGCTAATATAATCTGTATAGTCTATAGTTTATGTTTATATTTCAGAGTGCAATAGCATCAAAGAAGGAGCTAGACACGTGTGGAAATTGGAAGAAAAGAGTTTATACATTTTATGTATAAATTCGTAACTTGGGCAATAACAAACAAAACGTGTGAAGACTTGGTCAAGAGTTGTTGCTGAGTTATAGAAGAAGTACAAGGTTGATAAAGCATGGGAGTACAAGGCGTGGAAACATGACTTGAAGATAAATCAACTTGGTTGCTAAAATTGAGGAAGTGGAAGCTAAAAATGTGGAACAACTTCACCCACTCTCCCTACACTTTCTCAACGTGCAAGACCAGCCCCAAGGCTGTTAATTGAGTAGCCTTCAAGTATTTGAAGACTAAATAATCTAAGAAGGTTTCATTTGAAGATATGCCAATTTACACCAACACATTCACACCTTCGAAAGCTTAGAGATAGAGTTCTTTGTTTGGTTCTTTTTAATCATTTCTCCCTTGTAATTTCGCACTTGATTACATTGGTATCAAGTTGTGTGAAGGCTAGGATAGGATTCCATTCTTTATCTCTTGTTCCATAGAGCTCAAAATAGTTATAGCTATAGGGAACTTTCGGCTTTGTAAATTCATTTATAGTGATTATAAAGTCTTGCCTAAGAGGCACTCTCAAGTTATATTTATATAACTTGAGAAAAACAATTTTGGTGTCTTTATTCCGCTGCAAACTCTTTTACAAAATTGTTTTATTTTCGAAGTGTGTGTGTGCTATCTCAAATGCTATCGTTGGTGCAGTTATCACCTTGGATATCACTTGTGATTCTGGCCGTGACAATTTCAATTGGTATCAGAGCAGGTCACTTGACGTTACTAAGTGCTTGGTCTAGGCGTCATGGCTTTTGATCCTGCAAATCCAAACCAAAAACGTCTTCCTATTTTAGATGGTTCGAATTATGCATATTGGAAAATTCGTCTTCGCTTGCATATCAAATCAATTGATCTTCGAGCATGGCGATCTATAGTTAATGGGTACTCTCTTCCACTTTTACCTCCTGATGAGGATGGTGATATTCAGGTTAAACCTGAAGGTGAGTGGACTAATGAAGAGATCACCCTAGCTAACTATAATGAGAAAGCTCTTAATGCTATCTTTGAGTGGGTTGACATGCATATTTTTAAACTTATTCAAAATAGTTCCACAGCTCAAGAAGCTTGGGATATTTTACAAAGGTTTTGTGAAGGTGATTCTAGTGTGCGTGAAAACAAACTTAGAGGTCTTATTGGCAAATTTGAAAGGTTGAGAATGGGTGAAAGTGATACCATTTCCTCTTATTTTGAAAAATTGTTTGACATTGCTAATGAGTGTCAACTTTTAGGTGAACCTTTTACAAACAAACAATTGGTTTCAAAGGCTATTAGAACTCTCCCTGAGCGTTTTAATATAAAGGTTTCATCTATAGAAGAGACTCACAATCTTTCTACTATGGACATCAATTCCTTAATGAGCATTTTAAAAAATTTTGAGTCAAACCTTGCTGAGCAAAGTGAAGCTTCTAAAGGCAAGAGTGTTGCTTTAAAAGTTCAATCCTCTAGTGGTTCAACTAATGAGGATGACGAAATTTTTGAGGAATTAGGTGAAGATGCCAGTGTTGCCTTACTTGCTAGGAAGTATAACTCAATGGTGAGAAACTTTAACAAAGAAAATGTGCAGGTAAAGGCTAAAGAGAAACAAACCAAGGTGTACAATTCAATGCCCAAGAGGACATTTCCATCTACTCAGAAAGGTGGTCCCATAAGAATAGCATCATCAGATCAATCCAGATCTGATCCAAAATACCTTGAATCTATCCAATGTCATGCTTGCTCTGGATGGGGTCATTACTCAAATGAGTGTGCTAACACTCTAAGGAAGATGGGAAAGAACCTATGAGTTTCTCTCAGTGACAATGAGGATGAGGAGACCAATCAATCTGAAGATTCAGATCAAACAACAATGGTGGTCACAAATTGTGACTCGGATTCTGTCTGTGATACCCCAGGTGATATCCAAAGTGGGATAGCACCTGAGATATCATCCAACAGGTATACAGATTTAAATTTGATAAATGTTGTTTGTTTTGTGGGTTCTGTTAACATGGATGCAGGTAGTTCATAAGAGGGTGAACAAAGTAAGGAGTTCAGCAAGGATGAACTCATTTGTGGTCTTAAGAACCTATGCAAAGAATTGGTGGACGAATGGAAGAAAGAGAACAAGAAGGTGATCTCTCTCGTCCAAAGAGGTTCAAGACCCGACCGATGGCTTGACTAGATTGGAAGTTCAACTCACAAAGAAGGATGTGGAGCTGGACAAAGTCAAGGCCAAGCTTACTCTAGCCGAGGCAACATTCAAGAAACTCAACACGAGTTCTACCAAGTTAGATGCAATTCTTGGGTTGTCCAAACCACTCAAGGCAGGTATGGGTTTTCAAGAGTCTTTAAATGCTATTACATCTACTTTGTCTAATAAGAAAGATAAGTTAGTTTTTGTTAAAGAAAGAGATCATGTCGAACTAATATCTTCTGATAAGTCTTCTGACAAGGTGAAAATATGTAACTACCGTTACTCTTCCGGACATTTGAAAAATAATTGTAAAACTCTTTTAAAGAAACAAATTGCCTCGTGTGATACCCGAAGTGCTACCTAGCACGTCGATATCACTGGGCAAATGAAGAAAAATTATCAAAGTAGGAAAGTGTGGAAACCTAAGTCTAATCTGAGATGTGATGTTGTGTGCACTGCCTTAAAAACTAATGTTGAAGGTTCATGGTATTTTGATAGTGGTTGTTCTCGTCATATGACTAGAACAAAAATGTTTTTAAAGGAATATGAACCTATTCAAGGTGGTAGTGTAACATATGGTGGTGGTGGCAAGAGTAATATAGTAGGAAAGGGGATTTTAAATATACCTGGATTTCCTGCTTTGAAAAATGTTTTGCATGTTGATGGACTTGTAACTAATTTAATTAGTATTAGCCAACTTTGTGATGACAACCTTGAAGTGAAATTCAATAAAAATACTTGTGAAGTTTTTTATTGTATCAATAACTGTGTTATGAGTGATACTAGGTCAAGTAATAACTGTTATCTTGTTGAGGATAAACAAGTGTGTCATTCTTTGAGGGTTGATGATGCTACCTTATGGCATCAAAAGTTGGGTCATGTCCATTTTTGAAACATTGTGAAACTCATTAATGCTAAAGTTGTAAGAGGTATACCTAGTCTGGACATAAGTACGAAAATCATATGTGAAGACTGTCTCAAGGGTAAACAAACACGTGCTACCCATAGTGCTACCCAACATAATGAGGAGTATTCTGGGACAACACACTGTTTTCAATTAATGGATATGGATTTAATGGATCTAGTGGAGGTAGACAGTCTAAGAGGTAAGAAATATACTTTTGTAATAGTTGATGATTTTTCTAGATTTAATTGGGTATATTTTTTGAAAGAAAAATCAGAAACTTTTGAAAAGTTTAAGATCTTACATGTTAAAATCAAAAACATGTTTTCTGCTCTTATCATGCGAATAAGGTCTGATCATGGAACGGAGTTTGATAATTCATTGTTCTTTACTTTTTGTGAATTAAAAGGAATTAAACATGAGTTTTCTGCTCCCAAAACACCTCAACAAAATGGGGTGGCTGAAAAGAAAAACAGGACCTTACTTGAGATGGCATGTGTGATGTTGTTTTCAAAAAGAATTTCAAAAAGATTTTGGGCTGAGGCCTTAAACACAGCTTGTCACACGGCAAATAGAGTTTTTCTAAGACCTGGTACAAGAATGACACCTTATGAAATTTTGAATGGTAAGATACCAAAGGTTCATTATTTTCATATATTTGGGTGTGTGTGTTATGTTCTAAATGATCGGGATTACTTAGCTAAATTTGACTCTAAAAGTGATAAGGCTATTTTTCTTGGGTATGCTCAGGACAGTCGAGCATATAGGGTTTATAACCTTAGGTTAAAAACCATTCAGGAATCAATTAACGTTGTTTTTGATGATTTAGCAAGTGTTACAGGTGATGGAGTACAGGAATCTCCATTAATATTGCTGGAAGAACTGGAGGATCAAAATCAAGTAAGTGATACCCTGTGTGCCGGCCCAAGTGTTGCCACTGAAGGGATAGCATCTCCGATATCACCCAAGACCTATCCAGCAACTGAAAAGGATGAACAGTCAGATGATGATGCTAATGTGCATGAAGATTTGAGAAGGGATCCACCAGCTAGGATCAGAAGAGACCATCCTTCCTCTCAAATTATTGGAGAAGCAAGTGAAGGGGTACTAACAAGGAACAAAGGACATTTTAGTAACCCTGAAAAGGCAAGGTATGTGTGCATGTCCACCACATACCACAAGGTAAAATATTCCTGTTTTGTTTCTTCTTTAGAACCCAAAAATATTTCTGAAGCTTTAAAAGATAATTTTTGGATACATGCCATGCAAGAGGAACTTGAACAATTTGCTCGTAATGAAGTTTGGTGTTTAGTACCACGTCCCATTAACACTAATGTAATTGGTACAAAATGGATTTTCAAGAACAAATCAGATGAGCAAGAAAATATTGTTAGGAACAAAGCTCGTCTCGTAGCTCAAGGTTACACCCAAATTGAAGGTGTTGACTTTGATGAGACCTTTGCTCCTGTTGCTAGAATAGAATCCATAAGACTCCTCTTAGCTATAGCTTGTTTTCTAAAAATTACCTTGTTTCAAATGGATGTTAAAGCTGCCTTTTTAAATGGTTATTTAAAAGAAGAAATTTTTGTTGAACAACCAAAAGGATTTGAAGATCCTCATCTACCAAACCATGTATATAGACTTGATAAAGCCTTATATGGCTTGAAACAAGCTCCACGTGCATGGTATGGTCGCTTAACCTCTTTCTTACTTGAATATGATTTTACAAGAGGTGAAGCAGATAGGACCTTATTTATCCTAAGGCATGGCAAAGAAATAGTCATTGTTCAAATCTATGTTGATGGCATAGTCTATGGCTCTACTTCTCAAACGTGGTTAAAAGATTTTGTAGAGGCTATGACATCAACATTTGAAATGAGCATGATTGGTGAGTTAACATTCTTTCTAGGCTTGCAAGTGAAACAATCAAATGAAGGAATATTCATTTCACAAAGCAAGTATGCAAAGAGCCTAGTGAAACGCTTTGGGTTGGAAGGAGCAAAAAGTTCAAAAATCCCTATGTGCGCTTCTCTTAAACTTGGTAGAGACCAAGTAGGTGAGGATGTTGATCCTACTCTTTATCGTTCTATGATAAGTAGCCTTCTATCTCACTTCTAGTCGTCCCGATATCATGTTCAGATGTGTGTTTGTGCACGTTATCAAGCCAATCCTAAAGTCTCACACCTTAATTCGTCAAAAAGATAATTAAATATGTTTCAGGAACAAGTGAATTAGGGATTTGGTTTATTAAGGATACTAATACCAATTTGGTTGGCTTTAGCGACTCGGATTGGGCGGGATATGGATGATAGGAAGAGTACTAGTGGGGGTGTTTTTACTTGGGAAACAATTTAGTTTCATGGTATAGTCGTAAACAAAATTGTGTCTCTCTTTCCACACCGAGTCCGAGTATGTTGTAGCCGGTAGTTGTTGCTCACAACTTATTTGGCTAAAACATATGCTAGATGACTATGGTCTAGAGAGTAATTCTTTGACTATGTACCGTGATAACCCGAGTGCTATCAACATTTCAAAAACCCCGTTCAACATTCCCGTACTAAGCACATAGACATACGTCATCATTTTCTTAGAGATATGGTAGATAAAGGCCTAATTAACATTGATCATATTGATACTAAGTATCAACTCGGCCGATATCTTTATCAAGGCCTTAGACCACGAGAGATTTTCTAGTTTGAAAAGATCTCTTAGTCTTTGTAATCTCCGAGTTCTGTTTGTTTGTGCTACCCCAAGTGATGTTATCACTGTGGTAACACTTGTATATTAGTGTATTTTTTCCCTTTATTTATTTAAAAAATGCATTATTATTTGTTTAACTCGGTTAGCTTAGTTCTAACCGTGGCACATACTGACCTTTTTGTTATGGTAGGTTATTACTTAGGTTAGCACGTCTGATATCATTCCCCTTCATATACTTAAAGTGACAAAGTCACTAATATTTTCTTGTTGATAAATAAAAGACAAAGGCATACTATTTCCATACTATTCTCTCAAGCTCGGGGCACGGTGTTCGCTGCAACGATGTACTCTTGCCAATGAGAATGTATGAGGTGATTTATGCTAAGTATTAGGGACATGGAGTTCGCTACTACAAATTGTACCCTACTTGAAAGGCATAGATCACTTGATCTCTACACTTGAAATATAACTCGAAGCACCTGAGCTCGTTACTACGTTGCTTTCTTGTTTAAAGAAGTGTATTGATACGTGATTAACAAGCAATGTACTTAAAAATATATATAGGCATATAATGCCTAAAGTGCATGATGAAAAATGCTCAAATTTTGTTATGCCTGAAGTGTTTAAAAATGAAAAAAATTATCAAGGGAATTTATATCACATGTGTTATCCTACGTGTTACCATCATTGCCTTAACACATTAGTGTGTGCTATATTAGTTTTTTATTTCTTATTTTCGAAATATTGTTGATTAATTTTTCAAAATCTGAAAGTCTTTTTAATTAAAGAGTTTACGATTTTGAAAACGTCTTCAACAAGTTTCCTTTATTTTTGGTAAACTTAATTTAGTAACAAACCCATATTTATTTTAATTTGTGCATATAATGTTTTGGGCCTAGTTGCATAATATTTAGTTTACTTATTTTTATTTTTTACGTTTTACTTAAAAAAATATTTTTTTAACCGTGTTGTTTTGTTTTTTTAAAGAAGTGTTGAGGTTTTAAAAAGATGTGGTTAGGGATTAATCTTAAAATGTGTGGATAGGGTTAATGGAGAGAATTAATAGGGGTAGTTTAGATAGGTTTTAGGTGTCAAATCAAATTAAAATTTTGTTCCCTATCTAATCTCTCTCTCCTATTTTCACTCAACCTCCTCCGTTTCTCTCTCTATCCGTTACCCTCTCCCCTCTCTTAAACCCTCGTTCCAACGCCTTCTTCTCTCCCAAAATCCTAGGTCAAAATACATTTCAAAATCTCACACAAATCTCCATGGCTTCTCCATCCAAAACCAATATCGAACCATCTCACACGGACCAAATGGACATATCACCAAGCATTGCTCCATCCGTGGCTTCTCGTGTGGCCATGGAAACTTCACCAATGATCACTCCAAGCTCTTCTCCACCTACAATGGCGATTGTTCCAGCCACGCCCCCCCGTTGCCTCGTTTGAACATGGAATCCCTAAGGTAACTCTCATTCCAGCCGAGCCAAAGAGAAAGAGGAAAGCCCCAACTTCCAAGCTGTCTCCTCAAGTTGCAAAAAGAAGGTCTTCCAACCGTATTAGGTCAATCAGGTCCAAGGCAACTTCAAATACCACCACTGATCCGGTTGAAGTCTCAAAAAGCTCTCTTGATATGTCCTCACCCCATGTGAGTGACGAGAACTTTGATGCAAACAAGGAGAAGGAGCCTTCTGTGGATTCTTTTGATGCTTGGGTGGATGCCGAAGATGAGGAAACTCTCTCTGATTTTCAGAAGAAGGCCAAGGGCAAAGCAACCGTGAGTGCTACCAAAGGTGCTAGCAAGAAGAAGATATCATCTCGAGGTAACACCCGCCCCTCCTCTGTTCCTAAACATTCCTCTAGTGATAATTCCGGTGATGAGGTTATTCGAAATGAAGAGGATAAGGCTTTTCCAAAACCTTTTCTTACTTCGGAATATTATAAGAAAGAAAATATGGAATTTTGGTTGAATAATTTGAGTAAGAGATTGTTAAAAGAAAAGCACATTGATGAGGGTCAATGGAAAAGGAAGGAATGGTTCAGTTTTTGAAGGACAGAATTTTCTTAATGCTAATAATCATGCTTCGTGTTTGTTGAGAGTGTTATACGCAATTTCTTTGCTAACTTGCATGCTCATTTGGATGATGAAGGGTCCAAAAATATGGGAAGGTGTTTGTTAGGGAAAAGTCTATTCCTTTACTCCAGCCTCTAATTAACAGAGTTTTAGGCCTCCAAAATGTAGATGATGAGAGCATTAGGGTTAATAGAGATGAAATGGTAAAATTGCTCACTCACAACAAAATGCACCCGGCCTCGTGAAAGAGAAACTTCATGCTTCTAGGCTTACCTCTCTATATTCTGCGCTTCACAAATTATGCATCTTCAATTGGCTCCCTAAAACTAATGAACCTATTGTGACATTGGAGCATGCGAATGTGTTGTATAGATTGGGTAAGAATTTAAGGATTAACTTTGGAAGGTTAGTGTTCAAACACTTAGCTTCTTGGGGTAGAAAAAAGGAAGTGAACATTAGCTTTTTCCCCTATCCTTCTCTAATCTTCAAAGTTTTGGTATTTCAATCCTTGCCCATTGAAGCCTCTCGATGTTTTCACCACTCGAACCTCGAGTATTATACCATTGATCAACAACCGAAAAGGCAAAAGGTATACAAAAGATCTCCTTGGAACAAATTCGATGAAACAGCCTCGCTTCTTCCCAAGCTATCTCACGTGATATCCCAAGTGCTTCCCTGTGTGTTGCCCCTAATACTTTTGCAGAACCGATGCCGCAAGTATTCTCGACCAACATGATGAATCTTTGGGCAACTCGGTCCATCAATTCCAAAGGCAACAAAGTGATTAACTTCTTTCACAAACAATCAAGTGCAATGGGAGAACTTGCCGAGGGACGGGCTAAGCTTAAGCAAGTTACGTATGCTTTTATTGATGAAATTTCTTCCCAAACAGGGGGAGGATCTCGCCGGGCCGCAACTACTCGGAGCCGGTGCTATCCGCAGTGCTACCACCAAGGCCGGCCCAAGTGATGGTGGAAGTGATAGTGGAAGGAGATCAGAGGAAGATGAAGAAGAAGAAGAGGAGTTTGAAGAAGAAGAAAGCCGAAACCCGAAGGCCGACAAACCCGAAGGTTGATGTTGCCGCTATCATATGGGTGACTGTTTTTGTGGTGGTCCTAAAAACAATTTCTTTTATTTTAGTGATGTTTGTGGTTCTCTAAACAATTTTCTTTTTTCTGTTAATATTGGTTTGCTAAACACTTTAGTTGGTTTGTTTATAACTTAAACTGCTAGGTTGTTTTTGCTAGTTTTTGGATGATATTTTGCTACAATGGTTATGGTCTTTAATGATAACTTAGTTTATTTCGAAAACTTGTTAAAGTTTGAAATAAATTAGTTTTAAATGATTAATCATTGTTTGTGATTAGCTCCTTGATTAAGGGGGAGTTAATTTTTGTGGAGACTGTATACTGTGTTCTATGCTCTGTACATATATATATAGTCTAACTCGCAGACAAGAAGACATTGAGTTTGGAAAGAAATATCCAACTAAGGGGGAGATTGTTAGTGTAAACTGCAGGTGATATCGTAGATGATTTCCCAAAAGTCCAGGTGATATAGCAGATGATTTCCTGTACTGAAAATTATATAGTTGTATATTTCTTGTTTATTATTTAATGGACTAATGTGCCAATATAATCTGTATAGTCTATAGTTTATGTTTATATTTCAGAGTGCAATAGCATCAAAGAAGGAGCTAGACACGTGTGGAAATTGAAAGAAAAGAGTTTATATATTTTATGTATAAATTCGTAACTTGGGCAATAACAAACAAAACGTGTGAAGACTTGGTCAAGAGTTGTTGCTGAGTTATAGAAGAAGTACAAGGTTGATAAAGCATGGGAGTACAATGCGTGGAAGCATGACTTGAAGATAAATCAACTTGGTTGCTAAAATTGAGGAAGTGGGAGTTAAAATTGAGGAACAACCTTACCCACTCTCCCTACACTTTCTCAACGTGCAAGACCAGCCCCAAGGTCGTTAGCACTGAGTAGCCTTCAAGTATTTGAAGACTATAAATAAGCTAAGAAGGTTTCATTTGAAGATATGCCAATTACATCATCACATTCACACCTTCGAAAGCTTAGAGATAGAGTTCTTTGTTTGGTTCTTTTTAATCCTTCCTCCCTTGTAATTTCGCACTTGATTACATTGGTATCAAGTTGTGTGAAGGCTAGGATAGGATTTCGTTCTTTATCTCTTGTTCCATAGAGCTCAAAATAGTTATAGCTATAGGGAACTTTCGGCTTTGTAAATTCATTTATAGTGATTATAAAGTCTTGCCTAAGAGGCACTCTCAAGTTATATTTATATAACTTGAGAAAAACAATTTTGGTGTTTTTATTCCGCTGCAAACTCTTTTACAAAATTGTTTTATTTTTGAAGTGTGTGTGTGTGCTATCCCAAGTGCTATCGTTGGTGCATTTATCACCTTGGATATCACTTGTGATTCTCTACGTGACAATTTCACTTATAACAAAGTTCTCAGCATCATATAGGTCATCAAATGTCATGTCTGTATTATTATTCTAGCATGTCAAATTACATGAAAAAGATTGTGTCGTGCCCTACTTCACATTAGTTTTTCCACTTCATGCACCATCCATTAGTACTTCTTGTTGTATATTGCCTCGGCTCAAAGAGATTATCCGTAATATTTAAGGTTCTGCATAAACACCAAGCAATATATAATCAAATCGAACACATTATTTACAACATTGAAAAACTAGTTAAATGAGATATAAAAAAATATCAATAGCAAATTTATATAAGAAAAAGTAAAACTGGATATTTATTTTGGGACGGAAGTGATATGGAAGTAGTATGTGATATTGATTTAAAAGACATGGAAAAATAGAAATGGAGTTGTGCAATAGTAAGTGTGGAAGGGGGACACCTCGTAAGCAAAAAAAAAAAAATCACAAAAATAAAATGACTCCCTCATGCTCTATGTTCTATGCCATTAACACTCACAAAATAATGACAAATTGAGATAGAGGTGAATAACAGTTTATGCATTATATCAGGAAATTGGGTTGTAAAGATATTGCTAACCCGATGAATATGAAACTTTCTAAGATCGCAGAGAAATTACTATTGATCGCCGTTGGAGAAGACGAACAATCAATCGAAAGATCTATGAATGAACAGAGAAGAAACAGTGTAATGGGGATGATGGAAGAAAGTCTGACTTTCTCAAAATGGTTAGGGCAAATTGATTTGGGGTAAAAATATCTTGTCCTTTCAATAGTAACCAAGGCCTTTCAATAGTAACCAAGGCAGCTCAACCATGATTTGGAATTTAGAAAAATTTGTACGCATGTCAAGCATATAATGAAATCCGTTATTCTGGGTTTAACAGGTAATTCGCTCAGAATTTAATCTCATTTACAAAATTTGATGAGCTTATTTAATACTCCTCCGGTTCCAATAAGAGCCTTCCCATTTTCCCATTTTCACAATGTCCGTTAATAACTTCCACTTTCCTTTTCAGCTTAGGAATCTTTACTATTTCCTCCTCCACTCATTCTCTCTCCTACATTATTTTAATACTCACAACACCATTATACTTTACTATTCCCTCCACTCATTCTCTCTCTCCTATTTTCAAATTCATGTTCACAACATTTTTTCTTCCCCATCCATTTTATTAATTTCATGCTAGCATAAAAACTCACTTCTATCGATTTATGAGTATACATAGTTTAAAAAAATGAATTGAATATGGTTAGATCATAAATTATTATATAAATTATAATACTTAAAATATCCCAGAAAGAAATTTCATTAAAACTTAATGGTCGATTTAGTGAAGGGACATTAAAATTGTTTTGATATATATCTCCACCCATTTTTGGCTCCTTACCAAATTTTGAAATACTTTTAGCAAGCCATACATATACACACACGGCATGCCACACTTCTCTCTCTCTCTCTCTCCTCTTCTTCGTCTGCAAACAGAGGTGGATCGCCTCCAGTAACTAGATCCCTCCTTCCACAAATTAGGTATTACTTCTCCTTCTCTTAATTCATAGGTT